>CM068824.1:52083026-52748026 GCA_028554795.2 Sinohyriopsis cumingii
AACCACGGAATTTCGGCTTTAAAACATAACCTGAGATTTTTCGACAATAATCAACTAAAAACAAACTGCTCACTATTTCCCGCCAGTCGACCATCAAATACACTGATGTGAATGTCTTCACCTCTCTCTCTCTCTCTCTCTCTCTATTTATCTCGTTATTCATCTGAACATACAACCGATCCAAATTATTCATCAAATGAATCGCTAAAATAAGCTCAGAAACGCTAATTAATGTAAAGCGTATTTATTTACGTAACAAGAAAAGCACAACAATAAAGAAAAAAGTAACATTTAATTATCTTAATTTTATATAGTTAGTTTTTAGCTAGTCCTCTTCATTCCGTCTGGGATACAAAACTGCAACTAACTTCCGCCATTTCGGTCGGTCTTGAGCAATGGCTTTTGCCTTGTCCCAGGAAAGTCCTATCTCTTCCAGCTCGGTCATCAAAGTCCTTCCCCCCAGGTTGTCTTTGGCCGTCCACATTTACGCCTACTTTAATTTTATATATCTTTGATACATTTCAAATCTTTATCGGTATGTGCGTGCGTTGTGAATGGAAATGCGTTAATAGTTGAAAAACTGAAATTGCGGACTTCTCACCTTTATATTTCTAAGTCTAAGATTATTCACACGTTTTTAACTTTTAAGACATTGGAAATCGATGAAAAATTAAAAGTTTGTGTTTTAAATGATCATCCTCCTGGCTTGTAAATAACACCTAGATATATTAAATGAAGCTTAACACTTTGTGTGTCTGTTTTTATGCCGTTTAAAATGAACAACAAAAACTACAGGATTTAAGACATCTTTACTACGATCCCGAAAGTCCAGTTGCTTACACAAAATATTGTTCACACGTGGGAACAAAATTAAACATGATGAAAATAAATAAAATACGGTATAATTAACTGAAAAATCTGCTTAAGCAGGCGACAAGATATTTCCATACAAAGAGATATGGAAGTCACTTGGATAACCAGTGGCAGACTATCATTGCTACAATCAAGCATAAGACAAATACGTTTGTACAGTGATAGGTGGAAAAATGAAAAAAGTAATATTATATATGCGATACATTTGAAGAAATCACAAAAGAGCGAAAACCTTAAATGATAACAGTTTGATGAGGGAGAAGAGCTTTATAGCCGCAAAGTTCAGAATTTAAAAGGGCTATCTTCCTAACTATAGCCAGTAAATACTTAAAATGAAACTAGTAATTCCAGTTGGTCCATTTGTCTACAGACTGCAAGATCTGAAGGGAGGGATATAGAGGGTATGCTGTACGAACAAGAGTATATCTGAACGGTAAAACAAGATGACATACACAAGGGTCAAAATATATTAAAAACGAAAACAATGAATGGTCAGAAGTAGGTGCTGATGAAAAGGAAATGTTATTATCAATCGTTTAACAGTTGGGAAAATGTTTTTTCATTGAATAAATGGTGAATCAAAGACACACCTCTCCTCAGGCAATGTTTTGCATCTGGTCGACCTCACCTTGAATGGTGATGTACCAAACGTGTACGTCTCCTGCGGAGACCTACACCACTATCGGATACGAACGAAGCAGAATAAATAAAAATATCAACGAACACCAAAACTTTGCCTTTCAATGCGTTTCAATATTGTAACAGTTGTGACGAAACAAAAACAAACAACAAAAAAAAACGGTATAATATAAAAGGGCGGAATTAAATCATGCATGACATGCGTAATACCACAGTGAAAATATAAATTATATGTAAAGAAATATTACCAGTAGACAACATCAAAAGTGCATGGGATAAACGTGGTAAGATGACTATAATGTGTACACTATTATAACAGTCTAATAAATGACATTTCTGAAAAGAAATAACGTTAAAAATGTCAAATTCATTCCAACTACATCTCAAAAATCCTGGAAAACCGGTACAATGCAAAAAAAGACAACTGGCCATAACATTGAGAAAAAAATAAAGCGCAATGAAAATAACGTGCATTTCAATGCAATCACTCGGACATTTAAACATCTTTAGAATTTTATTTAAAGAGGTTATACAAATTTCACCTTACATAATCCATATTATTCAAAGTGGTTATAATAATCATGCCGATTACACCATCCATATTATTCAAAGAGGTTATAATACTCATGCCGATTACATCATACATATTATTCAAAGAGTTTAAAATAATCATGCCGATTACACCATCCATATTATTCAAAGAGGTTGTAATAATCATGCCGATTACACCATACATATTACTCAAAGAGGTTATAATAATCATGCCGATTACACCATCCATATTATTCAAAGAGTTTATAATAATCATGCCGATTACACCATACATATTATTCAAAGAGGTTATAATAATCATGCCGATTACACCATCCATATTATTTAAAGAGTTTATAAATAATCATGCCGATTACACCATCCATATTATTCAAAGAGGTTATAATAATCATGCCGATTACACCATCCATATTATTCAAAGAGGTTATAATAATCATGCCGATTACACCATACATATTATTTAAAGAGTTTATAATAACCATGCCGATTACACCATATATATTATTCAAAGAGGTTATAATAATCATGCCGATTACACCGTCCATATTATTCAAAGAGGTTATAATAATCATGCCGATTACACCATCCATATTATTCAAAGAGGTCATAATAATCATGTCGATTACACCATCCATATTATTCAAAGATGTTATAATAATCATGCCGATTACACCATAATATTATTCAAAGAGTTTACAATAATCATGCCGATTACACCATACATATTATTCAAATCGGTTATAATAGTCATGCCGATTACACCATCCATATTATTCAAAGAGGTTATAATAATCATGCCGATTACACCATAATATTATTCAAAGAGTTTACAATAATCATGCCGATTACACCATACATATTATTCAAATCGGTTATAATAGTCATGCCGATTACACAATCCATATTATTCAAAGAGGTTATAATAATCATGCCGATTGCACCATCCATATTATTCAAAGAGGTTATAATAATCATGCCGATTACACCATACATATTATTCAAAGAGGTTATAATAATCATGCCGATTACACCATCCATATTATTCAAAGAGGTTATAATAATCATGCCGATTACACCATACATATTATTCAAAGAGGTTATAATAATCATGCCGATTACACCATCCATATTATTCAAAGAGGTTATAATAATCATGCCGATTACACCATACATATTACTTAGAGGTTATAATAATCATGCCGATTACACCATAATATTATTCAAAGAGTTTACAATAATCATGCCGATTACACCATACATATTATTCAAATCGGTTATAATAGTCATGCCGATTACACCATCCATATTATTCAAAGAGGTTATAATAATCATGCCGATTACACCATAATATTATTCAAAGAGTTTACAATAATCATGCCGATTACACCATACATATTATTCAAATCGGTTATAATAGTCATGCCGATTACACAATCCATATTATTCAAAGAGGTTATAATAATCATGCCGATTGCACCATCCATATTATTCAAAGAGGTTATAATAATCATGCCGATTACACCATACATATTATTCAAAGAGGTTATAATAATCATGCCGATTACACCATCCATATTATTCAAAGAGGTTATAATAATCATGCCGATTACACCATACATATTATTCAAAGAGGTTATAATAATCATGCCGATTACACCATCCATATTATTCAAAGAGGTTATAATAATCATGCCGATTACACCATACATATTACTTAGAGGTTATAATAATCATGCCGATTACACCATAATATTATTCAAAGAGTTTACAATAATCATGCCGATTACACCATACATATTATTCAAATCGGTTATAATAGTCATGCCGATTACACCATCCATATTATTCAAAGAGGTTATAATAATCATGCCGATTACACCATAATATTATTCAAAGAGTTTACAATAATCATGCCGATTACACCATACATATTATTCAAATCGGTTATAATAGTCATGCCGATTACACAATCCATATTATTCAAAGAGGTTATAATAATCATGCCGATTGCACCATCCATATTATTCAAAGAGGTTATAATAATCATGCCGATTACACCATACATATTATTCAAAGAGGTTATAATAATCATGCCGATTACACCATCCATATTATTCAAAGAGGTTATAATAATCATGCCGATTACACCATACATATTACTTAGAGGTTATAATAATCATGCCGATTACACCATACATATTATTCAAAGAGGTTATAATAATCATGCCGATTACACCATACATATTACTTAGAGGTTATAATAATCATGCCGATTACACCATACATATTACTTAGAGGTTATAATAATCATGCCGATTACACCATACATTACACCATACATATTATTCAAAGAGGTTATAATAATCATGCCGATGACACCATCCATGTTATTCAAAGAGGTTATAATAATCATGCCGATTACACCATACATATTATTTAAAGAGTTTATAATAATCATGCCGATTACACCATACATATTATTCAAAGAGGTTATAATAATCATGCCGATTACACCATACATATTATTCAAAGAGTTTAAAATAATCATGCCGATTACACCATCCATGTTATTCAAAGAGGTTATAATAATCATGCCGATTACACCATACATATTACTTAAAGAGGTTATAATAATCATGCCGATTACACCATCCATATTATTCAAAGAGGTTATAATAATCATGCCGATTACACCATCCATATTACTTAGAGATTATAATAATCATGCCAATTACACTATACATATTATTCAAAGAGTTTATAATAATCATGCCGATTACACCATACATATTATTCAAAGAGTTTAAAATAATCATGCCGATTACACCATCCATATTACTTAAAGAGGTTATAATAATCATGCCGATTACACCATACATATTATTCAAAGAGGTTATAATAATCATGCCGATTACACCATGCATATTATTCAGAGAGTTTATTAATAATCATGCCGATTACACCATACATATTATTCAGAGAGTTTATTAATAATCATGCCGATTACACCATCCATATTATTCAAAGAGGTTATAATAATCATGCCGATTACACCATATATATTATTCAAAGAGTTTAAAATAATCATGCCGATTACACCATCCATATTACTTAAAGAGGTTATAATAATCATACCGATTACACCATACATATTATTCAAAGAGGTTATAATAATCATGCCGATTACACCATCCATATTATTCAAAGAGGTTATAATAATCATGCCGATTACACCATCCATATTATTCAAAGAGGTCATAATAACACTGGACAACAAATTTTTACAAAAGTCATGTTACTGAAATAAAATTAGTCAATTCTTATCAATTTTTATGTGCCGAACACGAATATGACAGTCAAATTGCAAAATTGGCTCTAGTTTTTTTGTAATCTGCAAGAAATTAATGTTTACATAACGAAATGCATTCCAATAGTAAAAGGTCAACTGTAATAGCCTACCTATAAAAAATCAAGTCATTGACTACATCTTAGATTTCTTCGCCTGTCTCTTGTACAGCTGTTCGGGAGCATCTCTGAGGAGTGTCCAGCAGTAGTCAGCCAGCATTGTAGTGGACCATTTTCCCTGGTATCTTTGTTCCATTGTTGCGATATCTTGATGAAAACGTTCGCCGTGTTCATCACTAACAATACCACAGTTGCTAGGAAAGAAATCCAAATGGGAATGAAGGAAGTGAATCTTTAGAGACATATTGCAGCCAAGTTTCTTATACTTCATCAACATGTCTTCTACTAGTTCCTTATAGTTTTCTGCCCTAACATTTCCGAGGAAGTTTGTAGAAACTAGGCGAAAAGCATTCCATGCTTGTTTCGCGTCACCTTCCAGCAAGTTGTTGAACCGGTCATCTTTGAAAAGCTCTCGAATCTGAGGACCCACAAAAACTCCCTCTTTAATCTTTGCTTCGCTGAGTCGAGGGAATTTTTCATGCAGGTATCGGAATGCTGGCAAAGTCCGGTCAATGGCTTTCACGAAGTTCTTCATCAAACCTAGTTTGATGTGAAGGGGTGGTAGCAAGATTTTCTGAGCCTCAACCAGAGCTGGGTGTTGGATATTCTTCTCTCCAATGGCTACATTCTGCCTGTGAGTCCATTCCTTCCTCATGTAGTGCATTTCCCTTGCTCGGCTATCCCACTCGCATAAGAAACACATGTATTTTGTATATCCTTGCTGCAGTCCCATTAAAAGGGCAACTACCTTCAAATCACCACAGAGGTGCCAGCTGTACTTGTTATACTCAATGGAATTCAGTAGCTGCCTTAAGTTATCGTATGTCTCTTTCATGTGGACAGCATACGCTACTGGAATAGATGGAAGAATGTTTCCATTGTGCAAAAGCACAGCCTTGAGACTCAGTTTCGAAGAGTCCACAAATAGTCTCCATTCCTGTGGGTCATGAGTGATTTTTAAAGCATTCATGAGGCCCTCAATATCGGAACAGAATATCAGATTACTTTCCTTTCTGAAGAAAGGCTCCAATTGCTGGTGGCGCTTTCGATATGCAGTAATTGTGACATCTTCTTCTAGAAGATTCCATTGTTGGAGTCTTGATCCTAGCAATTCTGCCTTGTTCTTTGATAAGTCCAAATCACGAATCAGGTCATTTAGTTCTTCCTGTGTTATTCTGTGTGGGGTTGATGATGCACCACAGTGAAAATCTGGATCACTGCATGCTGATGGACCAGGAGAAGAACAGGTCGACTCACCTTTGTCTTCGTCAGATGAATCAAGAGAATATTCTGCTGGAGGTTCTGGAATAGGAAGTCCCTCACCATGTGGAACTGGTCTCAATGCAGACGGAATGTTTGGGTAGACTATTCTCGACTTCTTTCGCTTCGTTATTCCGCCGGAAAGAGGAGGAACCAAGCAGATGTAACAGTCATTTAGGTGGTTGCTTGGCTCTCTCCACACCATTGGGACTGCAAACGGCATTGATGACCTTTTGCAATTCAACCACTGTGAAAGCTGTGTTGTACATGTAGCACAGCATATATGCGGAGCCCAAGGCTTGTCTTGGTCACCAGCCTTGCATCCGAAGTAAAGATGATATGCCTTCTTCACTTGAGAATTGATACTTTTCTTCTGGTTGGCAAATGTCACTTCCCCACAAATATAGCAAAAATTGTCCGCGGTATTAACACACTTTCGAGGCATTACTGTTCTTTATTGTACGTAAATGGATAAAATAATAAGTTTTATGTAACAGTAGCTTGAACTGTCTCGCACAACGTCTAAAATATTTTAAATGCTGAACCTATCTGATTGGGCTTTATATAGTACACTGCTTACGTCAGCTTCAGCAGCCGCCTGGCATGAGTATAATAGGCCTACACATGTATAGTACACTGCTGACGTCAACTTACTTCAGCAGCCGCATGGCATTAGTATTGCATTGCATCAGAAAATGATGCAATCAACTGTGGATGATGTGAGCATGATGGTATTATGCAATGTTACATCATTATTCCGGATGTTGCTGCAGTCCTACTGGAGAAATTTACACAGTGAAACATAGAAAATGAGGTATATGAATATCTTCAAAACGAGAGCCAATACAAATTTTTCACGGTTATATTCGTGTTCGGCACACCAAAATACTACAGATTAGGGCCTTTTCAAGTCAGTAATGATTTCACTGTTGACCAGTGTAATCATACCGATTACACCATAATATTATTCAAAGAGGTTATAATAATCATGCCGATTACACCATCCATATTATTCAAAGAGGTTATAATAATCATGCCGATTACACCATATATATTATTCAAAGAGGTTATAATAATCATGCCGATTACACCATACATATTACTTAGAGATTATAATAATCCTGCCGATTACACCATACATATTATTCAAAGAGTTTAAAATAATCATGCCGATTACACCATACATATTACTTAAAGAGGTTATAATAATCATGCCGATTACACCATACATATTATTCAAAGAGTTTATAATAATCATGCCGATTACACCATACATATTATTCAAAGAGGTTATAATAATCATGCCGATTACACCATCCATATTATTCAAAGAGGTTATAATAATCATGCCGATTACACCATACATATTATTTAAAGAGTTTATAATAACCATGCCGATTACACCATCCATATTATTCAAAGAGGTTATAATAATCATGCCGATTACACCGTCCATATTATTCAAAGAGGTTATAATAATCATGCCGATTACACCATCCATATTATTCAAAGAGGTTATAATAATCATGCCGATTACACCATCCATATTATTCAAAGAGGTTATAATAATCATGCCGATTACACCATCCATATTATTCAAAGAGGTTATAATAATCATGCCGATTACACCATCCATATTATTCAAAGAGGTTATAATAATCATGCCGATTACACCATAATATTATTCAAAGAGTTTACAATAATCATGCCGATTACACCATACATATTATTCAAATCGGTTATAATAGTCATGCCGATTACACCATCCATATTATTCAAAGAGGTTATAATAATCATGCCGATTACACCATAATATTATTCAAAGAGTTTACAATAATCATGCCGATTACACCATACATATTATTCAAATCGGTTATAATAGTCATGCCGATTACACCATCCATATTATTCAAAGAGGTTATAATAATCATGCCGATTGCACCATCCATATTATTCAAAGAGGTTATAATAATCATGCCGATTACACCATACATATTACTTAGAGGTTATAATAATCATGCCGATTACACCATACATATTATTCAAAGAGGTTATAATAATCATGCCGATTACACCATCCATATTATTCAAAGAGGTTATAATAATCATGCCGATTACACCATACATATTACTTAGAGGTTATAATAATCATGCCGATTACACCATACATATTATTCAAAGAGGTTATAATAATCATGCCGATTACACCATACATATTACTTAGAGGTTATAATAATCATGCCGATTACACCATACATATTACTTAGAGGTTATAATAATCATGCCGATTACACCATACATTACACCATACATATTATTCAAAGAGGTTATAATAATCATGCCGATGACACCATCCATGTTATTCAAAGAGGTTATAATAATCATGCCGATTACACCATACATATTATTTAAAGAGTTTATAATAATCATGCCGATTACACAATACATATTATTCAAAGAGGTTATAATAATCATGCCGATTACACCATACATATTATTCAAAGAGTTTAAAATAATCATGCCGATTACACCATCCATGTTATTCAAAGAGGTTATAATAATCATGCCGATTACACCATACATATTACTTAAAGAGATTATAATAATCATGCCGATTACACCATCCATATTATTCAAAGAGGTTATAATAATCATGCCGATTACACCATACATATTATTCAAAGAGTTTAAAATAATCATGCCGATTACACCATCCATATTACTTAGAGATTATAATAATCATGCCAATTACACTATACATATTATTCAAAGAGTTTATAATAATCATGCCGATTACACCATACATATTATTCAAAGAGTTTAAAATAATCATGCCGATTATACCATCCATATTACTTAAAGAGGTTATAATAATCATGCCGATTACACCATACATATTATTCAAAGAGGTTATAATAATCATGCCGATTACACCATGCATATTATTCAGAGAGTTTATTAATAATCATGCCGATTACACCATACATATTATTCAGAAAGTTTATTAATAATCATGCCGATTACACCATCCATATTATTCAAAGAGGTTATAATAATCATGCCGATTACACCATATATATTATTCAAAGAGTTTAAAATAATCATGCCGATTACACCATCCATATTACTTAAAGAGGTTATAATAATCATACCGATTACACCATACATATTATTCAAAGAGGTTATAATAATCATGCCGATTACACCATCCATATTATTCAAAGAGGTTATAATAATCATGCCGATTACACCATATTATTCAAAGAGTTTACAATAATCATGCCGATTACACCATGCATATTATTCAAATCGGTTATAATAGTCATGCCGATTACACCATCCATATTATTCAAAGAGGTTATAATAATCATGCCGATTACACCATCCATATTATTCAAAGAGGTTATAATAATCATGCCGATTGCTCCATCCATATTATTTAAAGAAAAAAATTATGCCAATTACACCATCCATATTATTCAAAGAGGTTTTAATAATTATGCCAATTACACCATTCATGCTTTTATCTTTTCTGGCAAAACGTTTAGCAAATATAGTATTAACGCATCCGTAAAACCTTCTGTTGCAAAGAATTATCACAAAATTGACCAAAATATGTTGATAAGGGAGAAGTTTGCAAACCACATAAATGAAATAAAATCCAGTACACCTTCCGCACTGTGTAGATATATAAAATTTAATGATCCATATATTAATTTAAATTAAGTTACCCCCCCCCCCCCAAAAAAAATAAAGATTATACATACTTACTCGCAAAATGATACAACTGCAACTTGTTAAAACTGGTAGAGTAAATGTGAACATTAAACACAAAACGCCAGAGATGCAAGGATTGCGTAGATTCAAAGAGCATAAAATAGATTACAGACGGGAAAAGAACAGAATAGAGAGAGCAATCGGCAAAGAGCTACACGTGAAGGTGGAAAATCAGTAAATAGAGGTTACAAATATTTGGACAAACAGTTAATATCATAATTTTTTTTTAAAAAACTCATAAATGGTACTTTGATTAGAAAACAAATTTGTGTAGCATCTATCCTTTGTCCAACTATCGACTTCAATGCAATCAATTATTTAACTCACTTTAATGCATTTTGTGAAATAAAAAGTAGTATTTTGAAACTCAATTTTTTATATGCATGCCATTAAGCATATTTGGTCATTACACTTTGAAATTTAACAATGATGACTCTTTTAAAATAAATCGACTGCACAGGGTAATGTTTGTGGCATCAAATAACAACAAGCATTTAATAAAACAATTACATTTTGATTCTCAATAATTGAAATAATTTGTCACATCAGACTGGAGATACCCCATGGATAAAAAACAAATACTCGATTAATAATGGCACCAAAACTTGAAACTGTTCACTAAGGTTTTGAAGAGCATATTCCGGATTCTTGTTACCTTCTTGCTAACGTTAAGATAGATACATGGTATAAACTGTTGAATAGTGGAGAACATTGTTATGAAATGACTTTTATAGCAGACAAGGATGAACCTACTAGCTGGACTTGCTTCTTTCTAGAAGGTATTCTAAAGTCAGCAGTATATGACAGTACGACAGCAAACAGTAGAAGACAAGAACAAAGACAGAAATAAATTACAAAGACAAGAAGGATTCTGATGATAATAGTCCGATTGTCACGATGATATGACTGTGCCTGTCCATAGCACATAAACTGATGTAACTGCGCCTTGGCAAAGGTGCAGAACACAATTCGATAATCGGATGTTCAAATAACACATAGTAGTTTAGAATCATGAAACGATATATCATGAAAAATGTCTTTAAACACTAACTGATATTACGGAAGAACTGATCAAGTTTACTTTGTGCCATATGTAATAATTTCAACTTCAGGGACGATCTTCGCTGATTGTTTATTTTTATTCCTTGATTTGCTTGCACTAATTCTTTATTTTGATCCTTGCTATGCTTACACGTATAAGCAACAACACGATTATTGTTAAAATAAGTAATAATAAGACGCAATCAGGGGAAAGAGATAATCTGTCGAACATTTATAAATAACCAACCACTGAGACTACCAATTAAACAATGTATTGCTCCTGCTGCTTTAATTGCCAATTCAAAGAAGTGATTGCTAAAGTTTTGATGTCATTTTTTATTTCCAAAAGTGATTTGCTTGGAATGGATGGAGATTTAGTAGAAGGAATAGGAGATTTTCAACATCAGGATGCATACATTGTTTTCGAATTGACAACTTTTGTATTATTTACACAGCACTAATTCGCTTTTCTCTTGTGTAGTGACCACTCTTTTAACTACAGGTGAAAGATATCCCCTTTGATTTCTTATGTGACAGTTAATAATTATGGTCATTGCATCTCATATATATATATATATATATATATATATATATATATAAAGTAAAATAATAAAGTAGAAACAAACAGTCGTACATGCAATTATATTTTTTATAAAGCATATACAACATATTAATTTTTAAAAAAATAATGTTTGATACAATTTTATATAGTGTCTTGGTATTAAGGCCATTATTATACAAAGTATCTAACTTATGAATCGAATGACTTTCTTTTATAAGTCTGTTCATGTCTCTATACGCAAAATCTATTGCCATAAAAGAAAAATCGAGTAGAGAGTGATTATTGGCATTATAATGTATTGAAATATTATAATGTATTGAAATATTATAACGTATTGGAATATTATAATGTATTGAAATGTTATAGGAGAACTGATGATCTCCATAATTTTTACATGAAAACGATGATTATTCATTCTCTTACAAATTTATTAAAGTTTTTGTCAAACATCTTGCATGTTAACAGGTTATCAAATAAATCACATCAGTTGATACGCAGTTAAAGTTATAACGTAGACAAAATACTTCTTTTGTATTGGCTCCACTAAAAGAAATACTTCCTCTTATATTTGCACATTGATGTCTGTTACATTTAGATGACAAAAATGACTTTTTTATTTTCTGTCTATTTAGCTGTAGTTAAAAAATCTTGCAAATTCTTGGGTCTTCTATAAGCAAGAATTGGTTTATTTTTGTAAAGTATTTTTATGCTGTTTTTATTTGATAAATTTGATAAATTTAGGAAACTCCAATATTTATTAATTATAAGGCCTATATTAGGTAATGAAAGATTATACTGTATTGTGAAAGGAATTAAATTTTTCTCTATTGTACATTTTGCTGTGTTTAAAGCCAGATGTTGAGTAAGATTATGGGCTTTGTTCAGCGCAGAATCAATTCTATATGTAGGGATAATTTCTATTTTGGAAATATATTTTTAATTCATTCAACAAATTGTGTTATTGACACTCATCTGAAATAATGCGTCGGTATCTTTTGGTCTAGCTATATGGTATACCCTTTTTACATGACATGGGATGACATGAAAAATATTCCACATATTGGTGGATATTAGTTTTCTTCACATGCATATTTGTAGAGTTATCAATATTTTTATTACATTTACATCTAAAAAAGAAAGATGCGTACCAGATGCAGTATAAATAAATTTAATCGTCGGGTGAAAACTGTTGGGTAATGTGTAGAACTTTGTTCTGCATATCTTAAGAGGGATAGTAGCAAATACCTCAGAGACGGAATTATTATTTCTAGCATTCTCGTTAATGCATGCTTAGATTTTCGATTTAATTTCTATTGATGGGACTTCGTTAATATGTTTATAGTATTTATCATCATTTAATTGACGTTAATATGTTTGCAGTATTTATCATCATTTAATTGACGTTCAACTTCTTTAAAATAATCTTCTTGATTCATGATTATAATAATAGTGTTTGATTTATCAGCATTTTTAATCACAATACTGTCGTCATTCATTAAATTCTATAAAAACTCAATTTCATCCATAGAAATATTACTATAATATCAATTTTGATAATTCCAATGTAAATATCTTTTGCGATCAAGTCAATTTAAAAATCTAAATAGGAATCACGTCCACTAGGAGGTGTAGAAGATGATTTGATTGTGTTGAAATAACCCATTATTTTAAAATGCAAAGTATCCGATTTACCCTCCGTATTGTTGTATGCTTTATCATAGTATGCTTTATCATAAAAAATCTTTTTTCTTCATCTAGGACAATTAAGAATTTCTTCAGCTAATTTAATTTTCTTGTGATATTTCGGTTTGGGACAAACTTTAGCCCTTTGCCTAACAGTGTATAGTCATAATCAGTTAATCTTCTACGTGAGAGGTTTAACACGGTTTCTTTACCTCTATTAATTAATTTTCTTGGTTTTTTGTTTTCTTTTTTGTACTCTCTTCTACTTCTGAATCTCTATAACCTCCTATTTTTTAGTCTTGTGATGTCGTCTCTATTAGTACTTGCATAATCTTTACCAGGTCTGTCAACGTCTTTCTCATGGTCACTGTTTCTGATTCCCATAGTTTTACGGCTTCTGCATATGTCTTCTACGTTGTGCCCTGGGGAGACAAGTTTTTTTCGCTATTGTTCATCATGTGGATTCTTGTTTAAATTGTTAAGTATATTTGATTTAATTTATGTTTGATTTAATTTCATTGTTTATAAGTTTTAAAATCTTTTTATTTTTAATTTCATTATATCAAAATGATTGTAGTATTGTTTACTAGGAACTCGATATTTTCAGAAAATAATTTGACCTTGAATCTTCAGTTGTAAACACCTATAGCTAACCTATTTCCCGGCCTTTATTTAGAAATAAATGAGAGAGGTAAACAACTTTTTATTTTTATTATTTTCTTAGAGTAAAATGATTGGTTTTTGTCAAGGTCATACTGGGACTGCGTGCCAATACCAATAGTCTTTGTATATCAATTTGCTTTATACCAACACTTTAAATGTCATGTTATTTTTAATATATATGATCGGATAGATTAAAAGATGCACATAAAGTTAAATAATTTATGTATAAATCGTATTCATATTTCGTCAAATGTAGTCACCATCGGTAAATGTGAAGTGACCTTATGCGAGATAACAGGTCGAGCCTCCTACCAAATCACGCGACATGACGACATATTAATTTCCGTCAAACATTCAGCATTTGGCAAAGAAATATGTTTCAATTTCATTTATATGTTTATTAAAAATGATTTGTATTATTCTTATATATGTAAAATTACCAAGTAGCATAAATTATCCTGCAGTAGAAAATATCTGTATAGTATTTCAATTTCGTATAACAATAGCCGATGGGTTATATCTGAGTAAAGCATGGAAATCAATTTTAAAGCGGCTTGAAAACATTTATGTAAAAGGAAATTCACTCCAAAACATGTTAATGTATTTAGCATAGAGTCATGTCTTTATTAATTTTAAGTCTTTTATTTATGTTTCCTTTGAGGTAAATGAATTAAAAATGCATAACAAAATAGTATATAGTCACTGTTGTAAATACTAATTTTAAACCTCTAATATGTTCATGAGATTGAATCTAGGTTAGCTTTGTACGTTGGGGTAAGCATATAAATATATGCTTAATATATCGGAAGATAAATATCTGAAACTATTATTTTTATATTCCTTGATTAGTTACAATTTGTTATCCTCCAGCTCTCCTTCAGCTCAGTGACAGAAAGTAGAAAGGCACTCAAGTGTCCGAATGATCGAGACGATCAAGCATTGTTTTGGGGACAAACCAACCTTAAAGTGTACATTTTAAAACTTTGAAATAATGCAAACTGTGATACAATGGTCCTAAAGAAGAATAATACACACAACAAAGCCCTAAGTTATTGGGTTCCCCATCGATATTCTAGACACATTTATTTTTATATATTTTTTTCAGTTTCTGTTTCCGTAGTTTTTCTTCAAATTATCGATGGGATGTGCTTTTCTATATACTTCTGTGCAAAGAAACGAAGTAATTGCTACCATTTGCGTCTGTGTTTAAACGATCGTGAGGGCGACCACAAGTCCCTACGCATCAAAGTTTCGTCTAGATTTTAGAAAAGGAATAAATCTAACTCCTCCATTTAGATGGTCTGAATTAAACAGCCCCCATTGACTATATTTCACCATCAACGATCGAAAAATCGATGAACCATTGCAAAATTTGTAAATATTTACGATAACCAATTTATTTTCACGACAGTCAGTTTGTCGAATGAAAATGGCGGGCGTAAATGATACCTGGATTTTTGCCTGCTAGTTTGTTAATCAATCAGCGTGATTGATAAATGGAGACAGGTTAATTAATAGAAAACCGTTTATGTTAATAATCTCTTTGACTGCAATTTCTGTTAGCGTTTGTAAAATTATTCTGCTTTCATTTTGAATTCATCTGAAATTTTCATCATTGTGGTATCTTTGTTTATTAATTTATGTGATTTACATTTTCTCTCATATTTCTCAATTTGTTCTTGCGCTTTTCATTATGATCATGCCACCTTTTGTTGCTTTCTTATGACAAGATTTTAAATTACGATGCTTCTAAATTACTACACATTTAGAAATTGTTTCCATTGTTTTTATTTACACAATTAAATTTCAGATTACTTTTGAATACAAAATGTAAACTAGTAAGTCAGCTTACAATTAATGTTTGTTTATTCAAATTTATATTGATCTGACTGAAAATTGTATTTGTAAAATTAATACAAATGGACAAAAACGAAAATAAAAATCAAGTTTAGTACTTAGCCTGAAAACGTAGCTTCACAAGAGACAAAACATAGAGATGAATTCAGCGGTAAACTTGGAAAACAATTCTCAAGAAATGAAGGAAGCTAAATGTTTTTGAGCAAAGAACGAAGTGAAAGAAAAAATACAAATTCACAGAGCTCAGACATCAAGAGGTATAGCTGTTTCAAATGTCATAATAATTTGTTTTAAAGCCAAAGTTGTTTCTGTTTTAAACCTAATGAAAATGCAAAGTCTATGCAAAACCTAATATTATAGAGGTAGAAAATCAGTACAACAAATAAATTACAAGACAAGACATTTTCTAAATATAACAGTGCTGATAGTATGGACACCTTCTTGCTCTGCGACAACGGAAAACCTGGTATTTGTCCAATACAATAGCTTTTTGCATAATAAATAACTTCGATACTGCTTGTTTTCAAATGTCAAGTGTAACACCAAAAAAGTATTACGTTTGTTTACCATGCTACACTTGAGTCCGCTCGCACTGGTTACTTATGGGAAAAGTCTTTGAGAGGTCATAAAGTCCACTATCAGATACGAATATTGGAGAAGTTTAGAATTAATAATGCCATTTTCACTTACTTGACAATCGACTACTTGATGACACGTGAATTTTTAGGATAGACCTTTTTAAGAATATGAACACAAATGTTAAGTAAATTTACATTGCTAAATGCTTTAACGTTGTTTGAAAGTAAAATTATTGTATTGACCTACATACAAATGTCACCTGAAACGAGAAACGTCATCAATACCATTTTGCTATTTAATACACTTATTCTGCTCGTTTGCATATCTCATTCTTCTGAAAAGGCGAAAAGAGGTTTACAAATTGTCCACCACCATGCATGGTACTAATGGTACTAACAGTTGCCTCGCTTGGCGCTCAGCATTAAGAGGTTAGTGTTAGGATTGGTCGGCCTGGTGTCAGGGTAATGTGACTGGGTGGGGCATCATGCTACATGTCTGCGGCATGATGCCCCAGTGCTAGACATCACTGTAAACTGCCATACTGCAGACATCGTAGCGATATGACTGAAAAATTGTTAAAGCTACGTTACAAATCCTAATCACATCACATTACATCACCATGCATGGATATTAAAGAACTTGCAAAGCCGATCATTTTAGGTTCTTCTAGATAGTTCATGATCCCTAATAGCAAATAACAGATAATATTGTCCAGTATATAGCATTGCTTTTACTTATGGATAGATGGCCTCACATTCGGTGCAATCTTTACTGTCCATATTCGGGTAAGTAAATATGTACTTCAGGACGATAGGATAGACTGGTCCCTCTTAAAAGGCAAGCCAACAAAAAATGTTAAATTGTCGCCGTATTATCCAGTACAATACAAAAATTCAGCAACCTAAAATATCAACAGAGTCGATGAAACTGATTACATTACAAGCTTATCTTCGCAGATTTCAGGTTACTTGTTGTTGTTGTTGTTGTGGGGTTTAACGCCATGCGGCCAGTATTAATGGTGGAGTAAAAACCCGGGAAACCCCCAAAAAGAACCACTGACCCACTAGAAGCTACTGTCAAGCTTTCTCACATACCAACTTTGGCCGAATCCAAGACTCGAACCCACGCAGACAGGGGTGAGACGGCAGTGATCCGTAACGGAGAGCGCTTTAGACCACTCGGCCTCTCGGGGCCCCGATTTCAGGTTACAAAAATTTACGAGATTAAACGTGTCAGAGAAATCTAAAGCTAAGAATTTGTTAGATGGAGATGCAGCCAAAACATGCAAAGTTTTGCATTGGGTTCATGCAAGGATGAGTTTTAGTCCATACTGGTATTAATACGGATAGGATGGTTTCAGCTAGAATAATTACAGGCATAAGTTTCCGTTAAGGTATTGTAGTAAATTTAGAGTATGTGCACTTGGTTGTAGTGCCCTGTTTCAAGCAATTCTTAGATTTGTGTGATTACTTGTTTGATTATTGGAATTCGGCGCCATGGAAATATTCCTGGCCCGAACTAATGAGCTAATGAATAGGAGCAAACGTCACGGAGTGAAGTGTTAGCGTGTTTCCATGATGTCCCGGTTCACTAGTAGTGAATTCCGACCAAAACCGAATGAATGTCCCTGTCGTAAAATAGTACATATTAAAATCTAGTGGTATACATTGGTAGTGTGACTGCAAGGACAGTACTTACGGTATTAAACCGGTAAATTACACAACGGAATAAATAAAAAGGGACTTGACAGACACCGTTTATGTCGCCATGTGGGCGAATATGGTGCAGTTATATCGGCGAAATGTGCCTGGAAAGCATACATTGACTGGCCTAAGGTGGCGGAGTTAAAATGGTTCCCATTGTTAGGGAGTACTCATATATGTTCTAAGGCGTGAACGGTTGGTGGTACGGAAACATAATGAAGCCAAAACACGCAGATGTACGGTTGATAGATAGTTGGCAGCTTGGTTTACCTGTGGTCTTGCATTAATTAGAGGAAAATTTAGGTATAGAATGGACACGTCGGGCTTTCTGATTTACAACTGAGGTTGTATGGAAGTCTTTGGAAAGTCGGGGAAACTTATGACTTCTAGCGAGAATCGCGCCAGGGTTTGACAACCGCTCGTTCGAGTAAATACTCGTGTGCGTGTAACAGTATTGTCGCAAGCGCTATTAAAGAAAACTTAATTCAGAATAAAGTACTAAAACATGATACTGTATTTACCAAAGTAAAGTAAATAGTACTGATTATTTGCCATACTGATAACGAAATTAATCTCATAAGATTATTTAGATCATGAAAGAATGAAGCAAATATAATTAAATTAAAAACGTTATACGGAAAAAAGGAAGCAAAAAGAAACATCGGACAATGCGACTGCATTAAATATAGATATAGTGAAATGAAAAGTAACTTTTAATAGGAGGAAAAAGACAGAGAGATAGAAGAGAAGCTTAAAGGTAAAGATACATGTTGAAATGACTCGCTGTAAATATAGGCATTGAATGTTTGTCTATACAATTTTAAAGCCACATATTACAAAAGCCAGCAAACAGAGACTAATCTTAAAAATACAGTCATGTGATCTTCTTAGGAAATATATTTTACCAGTCAATTGATAACAACAATAGTACTCACAAATATCGTTGAAGAGAAAATATTTTGTTCCAGGTAATCATTATGTCTGATGAAGACAAAAACAGTATTTTATATTTTGCATAAACAACAAGAATGAAACAAAAGCTGCTTTAATTACTGATAGATTTTACAATTTCGAAATGTTTATGAATAAAATCAAAGTGGGAATGACTGCAAATGGTGGCAACGATAAAGTATACATGTCAAATGTTTCAAACACAACTAAAAATCACTCTGAGATATAATTGTACAGAGAATATCACCAAATATAATGCCCACGATTTCCGATTTAATTGCCAGAGATTTAAGCGGCACAAACTGAATCTGTACCAAATTACAGGGCTTTGAAACCAGAAATCCATGTATTTATCTTCACAAAGGCATTAACATGGATTAGTCTTTGCCTATTATAAATGTTTTTCATTGTGATTGTGTTTCATATTGTGTTAATGGTCATTACAGACAACTACAAAGAGTAAGTATTAACAGACAACTACAAAGAGTTAGTATTAACAGGTTTCATGGCTTCATAAAAGATGAAGATATAAATGTATTAGACTTTTACAGTATAGTGTAACATATTTTTGTCAAGTTATGGAAATACTGTAATTCTGATGGGAGAATATCATTTAGATATCATTCATTGCAACATGCAGACTTAGCAAGAGGATAAAGATCTCATACTCAGACAAACAATGAACAGTGTCTTAAGCCTAAATAACCATATCACAAAGTTATTTTGTGACCCTGTGAAAATAGCTGAAACAGCTACTAGACATTTTGTATAGAGATATGGTGATACTTGCAGATGCGACACTTTTGATGATAAAATTTGGAAGCCATTAAGTTCTTAAAAGAACAAGTTGACAATAAATGAAGAGCTTTTTAATAGGTTGGTACTGAAAGAGGTAACACAATCTCAGAAATGTAGAAAGATAGATAATAACAAACAAACGATTTTAGATACTCAAAATTTGCACGCATATAGACACACTACCGTATATGCTGTTGTAAGTAAGTGACATTCAACCAGCAAGGAACAAGCAGGCGAGATAGTTAGCGTTCAACATTATTTACAACTGAGCAAATAACAAACGGTCAAAGAGATGCTTTGGAGACTGACATGGAGAAACAAAGATTCCATGATTGTAACACGTTGAAATCACAAATGAAACAATAAAATGGCTAGACATTAAAAGATAATGTCTGATCTTACGCATAATGACAAACTTATACAACAAGAAAAATCAAATATTTGTGCCATTTCAGCACAGCTATGAGTATATGTTTCAGATCTAAACCCAAGCGTGTGTATGGTTTTAAGTCTCTTTAGTGAATTACGTATTTCTTTGTTTTTTAATCTCCATAATCATTTTGGTTGATATCGTACCTTTGTAATTTATTAACATCGTTTATAATGGATATAAATATTTTTTTCTCCATCTGGTGATTTATTTTTGGACCTAACGGATAGTAGTTGAATAGTGATGCAAGTATAACTTAATGATATGCCGAATTTCACATCTGATATGTCACCAGTATCAGTCATTTCAAATATGGTTTCTTCTATCCATCTAATTTGTTCCTTTGCCTTCATCACCCATCTCGTAACGATTTGGGACACCTTGAGACATAAATTACCTTAATCTTTTTGTTTCCTATCTCACAATCTTTTACTAGGTACTATTCCTGAGTTGCTGCTTCGGCGTTGCTTATGTGACATCAAACAAATTCGCCTCTTATTCCACAGTCATTCCTCAGGAACCTGTCGTAGTCTGTCAACAGTTCTAATTTAAGATCTTTAATCTTGCACTACATGAGACTCCTTGAGCACATTAAGCAGTAGGCAGTGAATAGTTGGAACACATTCCTACACTCCTCAAAATTGCCACATAGCTTCAATATATATTTCTCTAGGTAGTAGTTATGTCTATCCTCGAGTGTTTTCGGGTTAAAATATTCTATGACATTTTAGTGTAATCATCAATGGATATGGCTGAATTGTTTAGGTGATGAATAAAAAAATTACGTTGGCTTTATAGATGTTTCATTAAACCTTTCAGATGTATCCAAGATTTGCTAATGTCTTTTATCATATAATTAGACTGCATATTTGTAAACGTTTTCAGCGTCTTCTCACTTCTTTATTGTTCTTGTTCCTCTTTTCTTTTCTTCTTACATGAAGCTATAACTACGATATCCTTGCTGAATGACACGTTTCCAGTTTTTGTTCATTTATCTCTTCTTTCGATAATATTTGTATCAGTATCTTCATCAGGCCTGGCCCTAAGGCAAGGCGAACAAGGCAACCGCCTTGGGCCCCGCACTTTGCGGATCTCAACTCTGCAATGCAATTTTTGGCTTGGAGCCTCGCGCTCATCGCTTGCTGCCTTGGGCCCCGCACATCCTAGGGCCGGCCTGGTCTTCACGAATAAGTGAATGTCATAACCGAATGAATAGAATGAACAATGGTATTTATAATTTAGATTGCATTCCTTATGCGCATGGCAACAGTGCTTGTATGCTAGATGGTCATCATTTTTTAATTTGTATTCAGCTATTTTATTTTTCCCAGATGTAATATATATTTATTCAAATAACATGTTTCTCATCTTCCTCCGTAAGCACCATATGTTTCACATCTGTTAGTCTAATTCCTCATGCACTGCATTTGAGATCTTACTCAATGCATAGTAAAATACTTCTGCAAAGTCTTTCTCTGCAGAATTGGGTTATATCACTAATATATTCATTATGTGTCAGTGCTTTTTTACCTCTTTTATATTGTAGTGTGTGTGTGTGTGAACATATATCTATGTACACATGTATAAATATATGTATATGTATAATTTTTCGCCTTCACCGGCGAGGTATGCCGTAGGCATTACAACAGAGGTTCAGGTTACTTCTTACACGATGTCACGTGCGACTTTGGTACAGTTCTGGCATTGTGTCAGTTTCACTTTCGCATATTCGAGGCCTTTGTTTTCGCCTGTGGGAAGGTGGTCACCAGAAAAGAGATTGACACGCATGCTTCAGCTCACCTCAAAATCACAATTTGAGACAATAAAACACAGGGAATCTTTAATTGGTGTTGATGGGTTTTGACATTTAAATAAATTAACCCACTTTCTGTAATTATTTTATATCTATCAAATTATTTACAGTGCTAGTTTGTCTTTATGTTACGTTAATTTTTCTGATGTCTAAAAAAATTCAAGCAATTTTTAACAATTATATTTCTACCCGACATGTTTGTTTTGGAGGGTTCGTTTTGATGATACTAATCTGTAAAACCTGTGTTTCAGTCATACCCTCCTAATCTGTAGTTATCCAGATCGTCATACTGAATATAGTTATTAAGATCACAGTAATGAATATAGTAATTATTATCACCATGATGAATATAGTAATTACGATCACCATAATGAATACAGCTATTATGATCACCATAATGAATATAGTTATTATGATCACCATGATGAATATAGCTATTATGATCACCATGATGAATATAGCTATTATGATCGCCATGATAAATATAATTATCATGATCGCCATGATGAATATAGTTATTATGATCACCATGATGAATATAGTTATTATGATCACCATAATGAATATAGCTATTATGATCACCATGATGAATATAGTTATTATGATCGCCACCATGAATATAGTTATTATGATCGCCATGATGAATATAGTTATTATGATCACCATAATGAATATAGTTATTTTGATCACCATAATAAATATAGTTCTTAAGATCACCATAATAAATATAGCTATTATGACAACCATACTGATTATAGTTAAGATATCGAAGTGTTATTGTCGTAGTTTTATTTCAGTATATCTATCCGATTTGGTGTCGTTTCTCTCCATTTCACCTCTGCTGTCTCCTGTTAACAATATTTCATACATACTCAGGGATACGTGAAATTCATTTTTAGCTCGCCTAATATCACGTAAATTTGCTGGAGATCGTTTCAACCAAATAATATATTTAAACTGTATTTTGATGGTCTATCTCTGTGGTCACTTGGTGGATTTAATACAAATTTGATAGCAGGAAAGAAACACCTTTATATTTCACCTTTATAACAAGCATATTTATTTTTAAACCACGCAATTAATATAGATGTGCTGACTCTAAAGTTTAAGCTGTTATTATCTATATATGTGCAATGCCCAATGTTCAGTTGTGACAAAAACAGCCATCTTAAACTTAGCTTATTTCCGGCTTTGGTATATAATATGTCAAAACAGTGTTCATTTGCAGTATCTATTCACTTCTGTACTAAATATTTATAAGCATTGTGCTGTGATCGAAGTGTATATACCCATCATGTTCATCTTCTTGAATGGATCGTTTTCCTAGGCGTGATTTTCAAGCCAAATTTTGTTTTGATGCAGAAAACCCGTCTAATTTCCTAATGATAATCTTCGATTAATTTCATTGGAAAATTCTTTCAAATCTTGGTTTGTGCATCTATAAAATCGATATTAGTTCACATTTTTAGGGAATGTATCACAGCTATCGACAGAGTCTTTAATTGCGAATTATGTTTAAATGCCCACTACACTGTCTGCATTGCCGGATTTAGGACAAATGAGACCCTGTGCTAGTTAAGTTATGAGGCCCCTTACTTGGGCCCTGAAAGAGGTAGGCCTGGTAGGCCTACACAGGTAGTCAGGCATACATACTCTGGGCCCTGAAAGAGGTAGGCCCGGTAGGCCTACACAATTAGTCAGGCATACATACTCAGGAAGTTTAGGACGTTTTGACTTTTGAAAAACATTTGAAAAATTCATCGTAAAATGTTTTTTTTGCCAGGAAGATGGGGTCCCTGGCCAACGGGGCCCTGTACTTAAGCACACCTAAGCACAACGGTAAATCCGGTACTGACTGTCTGTAGCTTCTTCCCCTGCTAGTAGTAATTGTACCACTTACCATCTCGAATAGGAAGCCGACTTCTTCAGGCTGATCTTTATCTAAGCTCTATCGTCGGAGTTTGTGGTCAGCATATTTGTGTAAGCATGGTGATTGTTCAATATGGTTAGTGTGCTTTATGTGCATAATGAAAATGTGCCTTTTCTGTTTGTGTGCTTTTTTATTTTACACGTGACTTCCTGGTGAGCGTATTGTGAACATCTAGTGACTGTGTCACGAGACTCGTGTCAGCTGCTAATGCTAATTTGTCACTTTTTGGGCATGCCTCGTTGCAAACCGTTTCCTAATAGCACAGCTAATATTTATTTCGAGATCTATGTGTATTTGATCTACGTGCATTGTTGGATGCGAGGAGTGTTCTGTTATGCAGAGAAAAATCCTCCTCAGACAAGAACCTAACCATTTACTGTCTTTACACTTTCACCATAAATCCTGCTTATTAACGCTGTAAAATTATATATATATATATATATATATATATATATATATATATATATATATATATATATATATATATATATATATATATATATATATATATATATATATATATATAGATAGTAAGCATAATAAAATGGCAGTCCTGAACACATTCTCTTAAATCAAAATCACAATTTTAGTCAGATTTCGAATCAGCTGCCGCACTGAAACTGAACTGATTGTTGCCACTGAAATAATGGATAGCTCTGATATCGAACGATAATCGTCGCTAACTTAGAGTTGCAGCGGCTCACACGCTATCATGAAAATAGTAGTTATTTCAGTAGTGTCAGTAACAGATTCAATAGACAATATTCTCGTCAATATTTAGACACTTTCCAACCTGTTTGTAAAGTTCTTCAGATCGTGCGTTGAAACTAAGCTCTGAACAACCACACAAGGATATACTCATGAAATTAGAAAATTAGAACAAAATAACAAAGTCAGTTGTATTTTTTTCATGCAAAGTTAGGCATGCCTATTAACTATATCAATTTCTAGCACGGCTTCGTTTTTTAAACATTTATAATAAAGCTTTCGTTATGTTTTTACACCCGTTTAATTTATATCGTACATGTATAATTATCATATAGGAATAAAACAAGTTCTTTTTTTAAATTTATAATTAATAATTAATTATGTTTAGGAAAACAAATATTAAAACTGCAATATATAAATAAGCAGTTTAGACAAAGTTGCCTTTATGATTGAAGGGAATATTTTACGTTCTTTACGCCGAATTAACGTATATCCTCAGTTGGACGGAGCAAACATTTGCAAGCATATCACTGAGAAACTAATAAATTTAAATTTGATCGGATCCATGTAAAACGATCATTGATAATAATCTCTTAAAAAGAAGGAAATAATAATGTCACAGTGAAATAAGCCACTACAGGCATGTTGACGGGGGATAAATTTGCATCCACTTTTCCTTGTGCTCACTAATTAGTGCGGCTCGTTTCATCTGACTTCTTTGATTTCATAACATTTTGAAGGTGTTTTCAATAATTTTCAATAGATCAGTTTTATTCGATTCAGCATGACAGAAGTTTAATTAAATGTCAGGACATAGATTGCTGTTATTTAAAGTCTTAATCCAGATAAAGACAAAAAGAAATATTTTATTACAGTTTCACCTCTTCATAAAGTTAAAATATTTTTAGAAACCTTCCATATTAAAAATAGAATTCAAAATAATTAAATTTAACATTTTGAACTAATTGATATCAAAATCCAATGTTGCAATTATAGATAAGAACAGGATTGGGGACTATCCAGAATTTTTTAAATATAGGGTGGTGCTTCGTCAAGTTGACACCAGTTAAAAGTAAATGCTCCTTTTTACAATTTTGATAAAAGCAATACTGTTGAAGCATGATGCATTATTCCAATGTTCTAATTTAATTTTTTTAGACCATGGTAACTAAAAGACAAAAATTATCAACACATATTACACAATTTCTTTACTTCATGTAAAATTATGACTCAGATATGATATACAGTTCGAACATAAGCATACAATTAGCATAAAATTGTATTCAACGTTTTCACAAGCACAACAAATAATATTATTATTTAAAAACAGTTTTGTGTATTTATATATGAAATATGATGATAAATACTGCATCACTTCTAACGCAGATATTTTGCAATCCCGGTGTTTGGTTTGGGAATTTAAAAAAAAAGATGCCCTCTTGAATTGTTCATAATAACGATAATCTGCATCGCAAATGACCGAAGCACAACAGCGAATCATTTTTCTGATAGAGAGAAAGATTAACGCGGAATTAAAAATATACTTTGTGTTTACAAATTTAAAAAACCTTCACGGTCTTACTAACTAATGTCTGTAGTAAAATATTCCCCCGAAACAATCAATCTTTCACTCGTAACGTGATATGAATGAAATTAACTCGCCAGGCTAACGACAGTCTAGCAAGGGTCCAAAGTCTGAACAGCTTACACAGGCAGTAAGAGTTCGTATGCTTTCAAATATAAATAGATGGTATAGAGATTCGATTTATTTGTTTTTATTTCTGATCGACTATTTTAATTTTCGCTATGCTTCAGTACTTTTTTAAATTTTTAATTTTAATTGTGATGGACAAAAATATTAGTGGATGAGTACTCTGTTTGATTTTCAAAATAATGTAAGTCCACCTTTAGAGAAGGTCTCTGCTGGTATGGTATTTTTAAACTTTCATTTGTAATGTTCTCTTTTATCTATTCGTGATTTAAAAATAAAAATATGAACGGCTCAGCACTGTTAGTTTCTCGACCACTTCAGTGAGAGACTGAGACATATGACGAGAGAGAGAGAGAGAGAGAGAGAGAGAGAGAGGGTTGTTGTTGTTGTTGTAGGGTTTAACGCCATTTTTCAGCACACGATAGGCTATACATGGCGGCCAGTATTAATGGTGGAGGAAGAACCCGGGAAAACCCCGGAAAGAACCACCGACCCACGGGAAGCTACTGGCAAGCTTTCTCACATACCCACATTAGCCGAATCTGAGACTCGAACCCACGCAGAGGTGAGATGGCAGTGATCCATAACGGAGAGCGCTTTAGACCACTCGGCCACTCGGGGCGCCTGAGAGAGAGAGAGAGAGAGAGAGAGAGAGAGAGAGAGACGTCTAAGCTTATCAAAGTTAAAAGTTCATATGTGTTATTTTAAATGTGCAATTTAGTTTTTATATCAACACAGCGACATTATGTTTTTAATTTGGCTAACCAGCGCAAAACTATCATATTTTTTAATTATTCGGATTGAAACATTGGTATTCGTGTTTTTCGATCCAAACAAAAACTATGGATAGTTGAACTAACCATATGATAACCATATGACATTATTATGTTTTTGAGTGTGTGCGTGTTTGTATGTATGAGAGAGAGAGAGAGAGAGAGAGAGGTGTTACTAATGTAGAAAGAAGTAACCAATACAGCAATTTAAGTGATACTATAATGTGCGTTGGAATCCAGTCACCTTGTTTACTAAACGTAGTCGATCTTCCCTTGTTTAACTTGTTTACTTACTAACTGCCTCATACAATTTCTCTGGCACATTTTGTTCAAACCTCTGTTAAACTACCTTGTCTTTTGTCATATATTTATCTTGCGCAATCTGCTACTTTTAGATAAAGCGAAAAGTTGTCTCTTCATTTCACATAGCTGCCCTACTTATTCCATTTCGTTTACATTTATAGTATTACTATACTGAAACACTTTTCCATCATTCACATACTAACATTTTCAGTTGTAAATTGGTACATATCATTCAGTTCATTTTGTTGAGCGAGTGGCTCCTTTGGCGCAGACCTGACTCTGTTAATATATAAAATAATTATGATAATTGCTGACCGGTGTAATTATAAAAGGACATTCACCTTTAGAATAAGTATATGTAGCCTGGGATGTAGCATTTATCTTTCTCCACATGAGTAGTGAAAGTAACAATTTTTTCTAATGCTATACGTCAGTCCCTTGTGCTAAGGTTATACTGTTTACTTAAAAGGGTTCGTTGTTGGTTCACGTTTGGTATATTTGCTGTTTATACACTTCAAAGTGCATTTTAGAACTTACCTATTCTGGTTTTTCGTCCATCTGTCTTACTTATTAGTATCTTAAAACTTGTATAATGTTACTAGTGGTGGAGGTAAAAACTATAAACCAAAAGAGAAGTATGGGAAAGGATGAAGCTCTACAGATAAAAACATCGGTGTTAGAATTTTCAGTTCATCCAACATTCAGTCAATGTGTGTAAAACATAAGCATTGGATATTATGTTTTGTCTCAGATTTTGAGACAAATGATGGACATTATTATTTCATAAATATGTTTGCAGAAATGAAAATAAAGAAATATTTGTTTTCATTATTTTCTAAATGCTCGATGTTTTGAGTGTGTGCTTCTTGTGACCCATGTAATTTGTTTGCCCTTTGTTACGCCACTAAATGTAACAAAACTCAAACTGTAATAAGTACACTAAATGTAATAGAACTTAATGCGAAATGTAATAAATGGCAAAACTCTCAAAGCAATAAGCCTGAATTTAAGTCTAATAAAGTTTAAATTGAAAAAGGGAATATCAAAACGATAAATGTAATAAAGGTTAACAGAGGAAAATCGTATTACATTTTTCTTTGATTATACAACTTGAGTGAAAAGTAGAGATATCCTTTTGAATTAGACGACTCAGTCTTTTTAGTCTGCATTTGTGCTCACTATTCTGCATAACCTGAAAGTCTCTCTCGAAGTTTTAATTGCATATTTACATGTTAGAGAGTGTTTGCTGTGAAAATACTTACACAAGCACATTTTGAGTTTCCATTTGAAAGGACATGAAAATGTAGCAAGAGTATATTAAAATTCTTCACATGTTTATGGAAAATTTAGCACAGTATAATAAGATGGAGTTCTATTTTCCAGCGTAGAATTAAAGCGTATCCGTATGCCTTGATACCCGATAACTCGACGTCAGTTCTTTAATACGTATAATAAACGTATAATAAAGGTAAAATAGCAGTTCAGAAAGAAGCCAGAGTGACCTTTGACAACATGATGTGTTTTCGTTAAGAGTCAAGATTTACACTTTTAGATCAAACATTTCAATTTAGCAAATTAAAAATGTGTTCACAATGTTGTATTACATTTAGCATCACAACTTATTATATTTGACATTGATTAAATTTTGCGCTAATAGGGAAAGATTTATGTAGCGTCAGGCTTTCTTGCATTCAGTATGTTTATTAGAAACCCGATTTGAAATAACATATGATGATCATTGTTGTCACAAATTAAAGTAGTTGAATGTAGATGACATTTTTTCTTCCATCATAGTTGTCGTAACATCATCATCGTCGTCGCCATTTTAACTTCATTTATCTAGTGCACAAGAACGATAAGAAAACAAGGTCGATTTACTAGTACTCTTTTCAGATTCTACAAAATAAACATCTGTGTATTTGTGTACATTCTGTCTTTCTCTCATTTTCTTTCATCACTGCGATCCTAAATTTCTTAGTTTTCATTCTATTTCCTCAAATATCACTTTCTAGCCTGAGTTCTGTTAAATAAATAGATTTATTTATGAATTAATTATAATTAACCCAACTAAAAACCTATCCATATACCTTCATATATATCTACTTATATATGAGGGGCAATTGAAAAATAAAATAACGTTAAATAAATTGATCTACAGTTGTATGTCCTTCGGATATATGACATAAAATAAGTAAATTACAGTGACCTCGAAAATAGTCATCAAAGTAGAACAGTCCTGCTACTGGGAAACGACCATACAAGGGAATCCGGACTTAATTAGATTACTCTGCTGCTAATTATCAATGGATACATTTTACGGATGTAATTCTCGGTCATATCCTAAGGCTTGGATACATTTTACGAATGTAATTCTCAGTCATATCCTAAGGCTTGGATACATTTTACGGATGTAATTCTCGGTCATATCCTAAGGCTTGGATACATTTTACGGATGTAATTCTCAGTCATATCCTAAGGCTTGGATACATTTTACGGATGTAATTCTCGGTCATATCCTAAGGCTTGGATACATTTTACGGATGTAATTCTCAGTCATATCCTAAGGCTTGGATACATTTTACGGATGTAATTCTCAGTCATATCCTAAGGCTTGGATACATTTTACGGATGTAATTCTCGGTCATATCCTAAGGCTTGGATACATTTTACGAATGTAATTCTCGGTCATATCCTACAAGATGAATACAATTTACGGAAGTAATTATCAGTCATATTCTACAATTTGGGAGTGATCGTTTTAAAGGTAGTCGGAATCCATCGAAGATGACTCAGGTTCTGGAAGACTTTTGTCTGCGATTGGCAAAAAGGAAGTGGCTATTATGATGAAGTTCGAAACACGGTGGATGTATTCCTGCTATCACAGCCATTAATTCGTCAGCTGTACGTAATACATAGAGTAATCATTTGATGTTCAAAACCTTTTATGCAAGATGGGCCCCGCATTTGTTGACAGCTGATAAAAAACAGACTCAGACAGAAATTGCCAAAGAGATACTCACCAAATATAAAAATAGTGACGTCGTTTGAATGAGATTGTGACGACTCGCAAGCGAAGGACATGGATTGACTTTTTCAAACCCAACTGTGGAGAAAGTACTCAATTTATGATGACAGAAAACAGCAGATCACAAACGTACGTAGTCGGATCATCAATTGATTTAATACGTATTATTTTCGATACAAACGACTTGGTTGTCCATGTACCCGTGCCTGACTCCGCTAGTGTTAACTATCACAGATATATTTATAATTTATGCATCCAAAGCGTTGCCAAAAGTTCTGGAGAGCAGAAAAATCAATTAGATACCACGTGCTTGTAAAAATAATGACTGTTAAGTCAATAAAGTTAATAAAAACAAACAAAAACAATTACAATGATTTTTATTTCCTAAAGCACAGCCTGTGAGCCATAGTACCATATGTATGTATGTATGTATGTATGTATGTATGTATGTATGTACGTATTTCAACGACATAATCAATACATAAAAAAACGTATGGCGCATTTCTTCATTTGCGCATTGTGTTAGGGAAGTTTTTTTTTTGTTTTTCCTGGGTTTGTTTTTTTCATTTTGAAATACTTCGGAATTCAATGTACTCTCTCTCTATCTTTTGAACACGTTGATTTACACGCCATTAATCAAGCTGACCACTGATGTGGATTTTTCTGGCGACGGTGGAAAAGAATAAATGACCCGTCGTATTCTCTGCAGATTTTTGTTATAAACAAAATTGAGGGGGGAAAGGGGAATGGGGACGTCATTTACAAAAATCTATAGTTTGCTGCTTTCTCTGCAGATCATACTATGATATCACAATCCGTTGTCATTGATGTTTTAATGTATATTGTTATGTATATCTATATTTTTTGTAAGACCTGGTACATGATTTTATCTATTTTAATTTTTTAAAAAGTTTTATTCATGGCTGTAATTGTATAGATCATCTTTATTTAGATTTTGCCTACGTGCCAGGATTTGTTAAGAGCGTAAAATTACACAGGATCTATAAATAGATACTTACGTATGTACTGACAATTATTAATAATAATCTTAATAATAAGACATATTGACAACTTTGGGTTAATTTTTCATTCGCTGATAGATTTGGGAGGTTCTAGAATTCAGTAACTTCCCATTGGTTGGTCTGGGTCACATGAATAGGTAGATAAAATCAAAAGATCCATCTCGTGGGGAATATTGTGAACTATAGTTGTAAGAAAAGGTGTATAAAAGGATATAACAGAGTAATGAGATTATCTCCTATTTTGGTTTCATCCTCATTTCATGTATTCCTGTTTTATGTCTGTAGACGTGTTTTTATGTTGTACTTAGATATTATTCGAGAGAAAACACATTTGTTTGAACTGTTCAGTGGAAATAATAGGTGCTCATTATTTTAACTATAATATTATTCTTGAACTATTGTGAATTATTCAAAGGAGTTCTAGGACGATTTCATTTTGACAACGTCACCATTTTTGGCGGACCAATACATTTCTGGCTTGAAATTTATAGGGAACTTAAAATTTATTTTGACTTGAATAGAACTTTATCAGGACTTCTTTTTTATTCCCTTCATAATAATTTAAGTTCCTCTGACATTTTCATTTATAACTTTGATAGTTAAATTGTTTGTTAAATTTTACAAAACTTACTGGTCTTGCATCTTTCTATTGCTTAGTTTGCGATCGTATAGTCTTAACAATATACTTAAAATAAGCAAATAATATTTCATACTGAATAGACGTTTTAAACTTATTCAGGATTCAATAGAAGGCTGTCGGAATGAAACTGTATAAAGAATTTCGCTCATACTCCGAGTACGATCAATTCTCTCTCTCTCTCTCTCTCTCTCTCTCTCTCTCTCTCTCTCTCTCTAAGAGGAAGAGGATAGAGAGAAGAAACTAGTATTGATACGTTACTCAGTCAACTCAGTGATGTAAATCTGATTCCCAGTTAAAAGTCACGAAACATCTCCATGATCTCATTCAATACAACGTTGAACAAGTTACCAAACATTAATATTACAATGTAGAGAAACTCCATATTTCAAGTGATTGACTGGCTTTGGATAAACTGCAGTTTACACAGCCATCCCCAAAACTCTCATAAATATATTCCATCTCACCTCTCTGGCAGAGGCATTGTTGTGGAAAAAAGCTTTATTTCTGAATGTTACCGCGAACGCAGGCTTATTTTAAATCATAAAATATCTACATTTTGTGCAACAGTCATGTCTTAGGAAGAAAACCTTGTAATTTTCGTTGCTGCATTTAATTTACTGAGAAAGGTATGTGATTTACCAAAGGATAAACTCAGATCCATCATCATCATCATCATCATCACAGAATTTTGAGTAAATAATCGCCATGTCATCAATCCGAACGATTTGAGTTTTGCGTTGACCGTCATAACTAGAACTAAATAATTTCATAAATATATTAGCAAATATAATTTAAGCCTTTATAATATGATATAAATATGCACAACGTTGAGAGGCGTCTGATTGAATGACCCATATTATGACCGGATCCAAGTTTATGAGATAATCCTGTTTGGATAGTAGATGTAGAAAGATATAAAACTAACAAAATTCTGAATACCAATATACAAATGCAAATATGATAGTCTACACTTTCAGCATATATATATATATATATATATATATATATATATATATATATATATATATATATATATATATATATATATATATATATATATATATATATATATATATATATATATATATATATATATATATATATATATATATATATATATATATTACACCTTTACGAACAGGAGAGACTATTGACCATACAAATATTATACGTCGTATTAACTCGTACAAAATGTTTGTTGAAATTTAAAATTTAAAAACAGATTTTTGCACCATCATTAATACAATAATATCCGGTTCGATTAAATAAATTGTATTTAGGAATACAAATAAAATACACCATGCTATCTATATTTAAAATTTATGTGTCGATATAAAATGAAGTTTTGGGACTAGCTTTCGTGACTGTCTAGTTTGATAGAATTACACACATTTTCTCTACGTTATTCGTCATATGAAAATAGGCACGGTACTGTCCTGCAATATTTAAAAATTTGTTTTTATATCATTATGGCGCTAACATTCTTTGATAACATGCAGCTAGGTCTCAGTAGAAGTTTTATAATTACAACAAAGTATATTTCATTAATACAATTAAAGCAAAGGTTTTCATTTATGGATAGATGTTTAAATACAATTAAAACAAAAAACTTTCATTTATATGTAGGTGTTTAAATACAATAACAAAGATTATTAAGTGCAATTTAAAAAAAAAAAACGATTTTCATTAATGTGCCGTCGCTTGAAACGACATGTTTCAATTTCAATGGGTCAAGCCTCACTCATTTGTGCTCTCTCCTCTTAGAAGTCTTAATTTATCCTTCTGTTACAAAGTTACGATTAAAAAGTTGATATGATCTGAGTATATTAACTCTGCTATCTAAGGATCCACGTTTTACTACATTTTTTAAAGTTCCGTTTCCCATTAAAGTCTAAAGTTGGTTCAACATCATCGTCTTATTTAAGAAACAGCTCAGTTGACCTATGTCAGTAATTTAATTTAATGTTTAATTTAAAAGCCTTTGTTCGGATAACTACACATGGAGAAGGTGAAATTCTCAAAAGCCAACACCGTTTTCATCACTGGATACCCAGGGGAGATAACTCCGCCTCTTCACATTCACCACTCCTGGGTATACTTAAAGGTCAACTATAGGGCTTATGAATAACGCTTTAATTGATTCTGATGCATTCTGCTCAGAAAGTTTAATTCCCCTAGTAACCGCATGATGGCGCTATAATCAGATCAGGGAATAAGATTCAACACTTAATATTTCTCTCCCAATTATACTTTGGTCAGTAACGCTGCTAACTTTGTTTGAAACTTTGAAAATGGCAATACTCCTAACCGGGCAGTTAGGGTTGAGGCAAAAAATGCGTGACTAGCTAGAGGCAACCATAGGCTGATAACAAAATCTTGAAATAAATTCACAAAGTAAAAGTCTTAAACTCTAGAGCTAATTATAGTATTTGAAATCCATATTCGAAGTTTAAGTTTTTATCTTCTCCTATTGTAACTTAAAAATTGTTAGCCTTTTTTCAACAGAGAACATATGGAAAATTTGTAAAATAGATTACATAATTACAAAAAGTCACAAAATGCATATTCTGCTGCAATGTCGTAAGCTCTGCAAACATCCCTATCTTCGCGAGAAAGTGAGCAAGTGTTATTACCCTGCATCCATCTTTTCTTATAGTGAAAAAACAAAATACAAAGCATCACATTTGCCACTAGAGATCACGAACATTTATGTGACCATAGACTTTGCTGACCAATGTACCTGGGTTGGCGGTGGGGTGGTACTGAATATATAGAAACATAATTGGTCACTTCTTGGTATCAGAGGGACGCCGTCTCAATTCATATCAAATACAAATAATCCTCATGTTGATTTAAACGATGGCATTCGATGGCCTTACATATTTCTTTTCCCGAAAAAAATTACAAAATATTTGAACGTAAAAGTCCAAAAATGCACGTGTATATGTAGATATTTTCTCAGATAATTTAGTCAATGTAGCGAGTGTACTGAAAATCTTACCTTGAAAAACGTCGCAATTTCCTTTTAGGCTTACAAGAGTTGCCGTAAAGTGACATGAAAGACGAGCCAAAGGAACTAATGAATGGCAATTAATGGGAATACTAAGGCACAATCTTCAGACATCATCCCATGCAGATACCACAATTTTGGTATTTTACTGTCTTTACAAATGTTCAGCCATGATTCTCGTGGCCCTAAACATACATACATACATACATACATACATACATACATACATACATACATACATACATACATACATGTTCATTGTCCCCAAAATTGTACATTATGCACTGACATAATTTGATTTTTAAGGCAAGCCTAACTCAACCATCCGTTTGAAGGACTTGTGTCAGTTTCAGTTATATATGAACAGAACGGGAAGATTGTTTCGTTTAAAGGAAAAACATATCATAGGAAATAGAGAAAGGGTGAACAGTTGTCACATTTCACCACTAGGCAAATTCAGTTATTTCAAAATTCAGCTATCGATCTCAGGTTGTTTTGGAGTAATTTCGGTATTTAATCACATTATTGCAGCTTGTACTTGGTGACGATCTACAGTTTCGTATTTGCATAGGGGTTAGAATTTTAAAGAAAAAGAATTTCCCAGGGTGTCCTCACTGGTTATACTGGCTATTTAACAACGACCTTGTATATTTTATGTATTGTTCAAAGAACCTTTGATTCCCTTTATTTTGGTGTATGATTGATGAGTGTACATATGGGTTATAGAGTAAACAGCTTGGCCTTACTCCAGATGTGTACCTTTATATAAAAAAAAAAACTGCTTGCTCCACGTGGCCATTTTCACTTCCTGGACGTCAGAGGTAAATTTATTAAAAGAGGAGATGACATTTTTTTACATTTTATATATTTGGTAATTGATCCATTGCACTTTCAGAAGCTGGTATTGTCTAGTTGGGCAAAATTTAATTTTCGGTATTTTAATTGATGCTAACGATAGTGTCCTTTAGACTACTTCAGGCTGATTTTTAAGCACAAGGGAGCAGTCATTTTAGTATGCAGTGTGCTTAGATCATGTACAATTTCCACCAGTACAATATCCAAAGAAATGTCAGCCACATTACATCAAAGTAGCATAGAGGTATGCCAACATTCTCTCCACTGTGCATGTTTTAAATGCAAACAACTTTACCTTACATACGTCACTCTCACAAAAGTACATAACAACCGTCCACAAAAGAGAAAGATGTTTTGTTCTTCTTATTACTTGAGAGGAATGCGTCTATCAAGGACTAAATGGGACTGCGGATGAGATATTAATTTCTAAAACAGAAGTGACAAATTGAAGAAAAAAATGCTAAAAATGAAGTATTAAAGTGATAGTTAAGTTCAAACATCCACTAGTAAAGTCATTCTGAACACCTCAGGTTCTTTTCGCAATGTTTGCAGAAAAATTTGAGGTGTTCTGAATGTCGTAAATAAAATGTCGTAAAAAAAAGTTAAAACTTTAACCTAGTCTCTCTTTGGACCCATGAATTTATAGCGCTTGTACCTGTTCATCGTCTACCCACTCACTTACCCCTTTGTAGCCGTCACCATTAGGTTAACAGTATGTGTATATTAAGCATTTTTATAATGGAAGTGAAACGTGTATATCTTGCACTCTTAGACCATTGTATTCTTAAATAAAATGGACCCCAATACAAATTTTAAACTTTCTTGCACTTCAGCTTTCTTTCTTGTGGCGGCGGATTTTATTCGATTTCCATTCCGTAACTGATCTGAATTAGTATTTGTATTTTCCCGCTATCTTCCAGCAGTTCTCTTTTCAAGTAGAGCTAAGAAGTGGAAAAGTGATTTGCTAGTAATATCATAATCCAAAGACCTGAGTTCGTTTCTTTTTAAGGTTCATAAGTGATAAGTTCCTGTTGGTCAGTACGGAAGAATGAAAAAATAAAAAATAAAAAAATAAACGTGGATGTGGGCGGCATCACGCGAGTTCTATGTTCACTATATACTGTATAGACTGGTAGACATGGTGTTACAACTTCGTTTGTTTAATTTTGTTATGACTAACTTGGCGTTCGTAGAAGCTGAATATCAGGTATGTCTCAAATGTAAACATGATCAAGATCGAAGAGAAAAGCATTTAGACAAACCTTGATATAATAATCCCTCTCTAGAAACATTGAATGGCTTCATGTCATCACAAAATCCTTTTGTTATCAAGAGTTGCATTATTTATACACTATTTATTTCGACAAGAAAATAATACAATATTTAATATAACACATGTAAAAGTGCGCTTGTGATGAATTTTGTCTTTGTATATATTATTGTATTTTGGGCCGTTGGCCTAGATTACCAATTAAAAATCTTGAATATTGAACCTTGAATATACAGTAAAACCTGTTTTTAACATTTGCCCAAGGTACTACATCATCTAGTCCGTACGTAAAGATGTCCGCTTTAAAAAGATAGTTTACCATTTTCCATACTTAAAAAGGTGTTATAATTGTCCTCGGAAGAATTGTGTTGATTGCCAATAATCCTTTAAGGATCCTTCGTTGTGGAAATCACGTGAGATATTTCTTGACAATATGTATGATGATCATAAAAAAACACAAAAAACATAGAATAACATGGGTCATATCTACAACATAAGAATACAGGTAAAGACTAAAATACTCTCATGAAATGTCCTTAAACCTAGACAGGTGTTTTTCTGTGACCTTTACGTATTCTGGTTTAGTTTTAATACGTTTTGATGAAAAAATATCCTGATGAATGCTATGATACAAAATGAAAGACATGAAGGATTCATTGTAAATGCGCCCACTTATATCTACAGCTATGTCTTTGACGTCATTTCTTTCATGTGCAAATTGGAAAGTAGTTACACATGCTTTTATCGAATGGTGACAGCTGTATGATATTTTAAACATCTGTAGTTTTGACGCCTGATCGACAAACCCAAAAGTCTCAATTTTTTTTTACTTGAAAAGAAGTCTGATTTATCTTGACCTCACAATATACAACATAGATTCATGTATTCTACTTGGTTTACAATGTCAAAATATAATGGTCGAACAAGAAATTAGGGTCTAACGCTTTAGCGGCATTTCTTTTGAAATTGTAAGTGTTTTGTAACTACTTTTGGAAAACCTGGAGGAGCTGTTATAATCAAAGGAATGCAAAATAGATCATAATTACGTAATCAATTATCTTTTCTGTGATAATTCATACGATCTCTGTGACTTTCAGTTGATGCGACACGCTGATAGATTTTAGCCCATCTGCTTGAGGATTTGTGGAATTCTACTGTAGCCGACACAAAGATGGCGGACATCATACACAAGATTTTCGGTCAGAAACACGGTCACCATAGCAGTAAACATAGCGACTCTAGCAAAACTTCTGAGAGTGAGGGATTTACAAAACAGCAGGCAGAATTTTGTGAGTACTTTTAAAATAGTTTACTTATAGGAATAAATCTGTTTTGTATCATTGGTCATGGTATTAATATTTATGCCAGTGCTGATACAAGTTCGTGCCAGTCGTGTTCGAGATTAAGTGTTGGCAAAAAGATTTCGTGAGCATCTGCCAGCCTCTTCCCAACGTTGTTTTTATACGGTCAGAGGACAATTTCAGATTGAGTGAATTAGTGGATAATGGACCGTTGATGATTCTATTTTATTTCTTCTCTCTTCGTGAAAGGATTAAATCAAAAGCATTTGTCTTGAATGAAATATCTCCTATTTTATTCAGCAGAGGTTCTTTGCGGAGTCAAAATATTTAGTTTTAGGGATTTTTGTATGTTGCGTAGATAAAAGTTGGTGGCTCTCTAAAGCTGCTAATGATACTAGCAATAGTTTGCCGTGCCAATCATTTTATTGATATTTTGCTGAGAGAGAGGGAGAGCATACAGACAGAGCGAGAGATTCAAAGAAAGAGAGAGAGATGAATTGAAGCATGGCATACATACTTATCGAGGAGAATACTTAGCTTCATTCAAGACAATAATGAAATTCATAATGCACTCAATTTTGCTGGCAAAGTTTCCACAATCTTTCTTGTAATAATTTGTTATAGAAATACTGGTGAAACATTCGTCTGCAAGCGAGAAAGGGCGTCAGCAAGAACATTTTCATTTCCTGGGATGTGACATACTTGAAATATTATGTAGTATTTGGGGCAGGGCTTACATCAGTCATTATGTAACAAATTATTACAGGTTCTAAATTTTATGATATTTGCCCTTATCTTTTTAATATCTCTGTAAAAAGAATGTAAAAGAATATTTGTTTTCTAATTTTAATTCAGAATTGTATGTCTGAAACGTTCCAGCAAGTCACGCATGAATTAGCCATCCGCCAGCTTAAATCATCTGCCAATCACCCTGGAAGTCAATGGACTTTGGAAAAATTACATTGAACTTTGAAGAATATGATACGATCATATTGCTTTGATATAGAAAGAGATTGGGTTGAGGATGCTTATTTACTGTTTCCTGTTAGGGATTCAGTTCAAGAGTCATTGAGTTAGGTCCTTTTTAACTAGGTTTTGGACATACTGTCCGTGGAGCGTTGAAGCTATTAAAAATGAAACTACTTTGAAATGAAAATTCAAGATTAATCTTCTTGACTATTATGTTTAATTTTAAATGTAAGCTGTCAAAGGCTCGAGAATCAGCAAGAACTAATCTTCACTCTTCTCAGTCAAAAATGAAAATAATTTACGGCAAAACAACAAAGGAAAGAAGTTTTAAGCCTGGTGATATTGGCTCTGTTGCCCTTACCACAAAACGATCTTTTGGTTAAATAGTATGTCCTTTCTTTAATTGAACGGAAAGCAAATGATTTAAATTGTATTATTAACACTCCAAGTATGCGGAAACAAACACCTTTGTCATATAAATATGTTAAAGGAATATTTTGGCAGGAATGTCCCAGTTAATCATACAGTTAATTTAGTTGTACCCGTCTCACAGTGAGGATGTAAGCGATGGAATATGATCTGACTTTAGTGACTTTGATTTGACTAATCTTCGGAATTCGGTAATCTTAAACGATCTGCAACAGAAACTTTCACATCTACAACTGCAGAAAAAGGATGAATATGAGCACAAATAAAATATATCATGACTCTGAAATTGTAGATTCTACATCTGCAACACGGAATCCTTACATGATGTATCATCTCAAGCAGAAATGTTTGAAAAAGAAATTTAATATTTACTGGAGAATGATTTTATAGAACCAAGTAAAAGAAACTGGATTTCACCATGTACTCTAACTTCCAAACCATATAATAAATTCCGCATGTGTACTAACTATACTAAAATCAATAGTGTCACCAAAAGAGATTCACTTACAGTGCCAAGAATCGATGCCTGAATTTACAACACTGGAAATGAATAATGTCACAAATTTGAAATTTTAAAATGATTCTGGCAAATTCCACTGACGGAAAGAGCAAAAGAAATTTTCGGCACTCGCAACTCCAGATGGACTTTACCAATATAAACATTGATGAAGTTTGGTATGAAAAATTCTCCATCAACATTCCAGTGTTTAATGAACATGATAACGTCTGGTCTAGATAATTGTGACGTGTACATCGATGACGTCATAATCTACAATGAAACCTGGAAAGATACGTTAGAAACCATTTGGATATTGTTTGATTGATGCACATTTGACAATTGATTTATGTAACCAATTAGTTTTCCCGTGCTTGTGTTACATTTTTAGGACAAATTGTGGGATGAGGTCACGTTAAACCTGAAGAAGTTAATGTTAAAGCCATCTCTGAATCCCCAGTGGCTGTTACTAAAAACCAACTAATGCGATTTAGGAGTATGGCTGGACATTATCGGAAATTTTGCTCATATTCTTGATAATTCATGAAACCCTGACTAATATGTTGAGTCAAAAAAAAACAAATTTCATTGGTCTGACAAATGTCAGGAGGTTTTTTATAAATTAAAGACCATACTTATGAGTGCACCAGTTCTTTCAGTTCCAAATTTCAGTCAATTATTTAATATGTCCGTTGATGCAAATGATGTAGGGGATGGTGGAGTATTGATTCAAGAAGGTAAAAATGGCGTTGATCATCCGGTGTGTTATTTTCTATAACAAAAAAACAAGCACCAAAGAAATTATTCCACGATCGAGAAAAAAGTGTTGTCTTTGATATTGGCTTTGCAACATTTTGAAGTTTAAGTTAAGTTCCGATTCCGAATGAGATATTAAGTTTCGAAAGATTACATGGTGCAAATAACTCATTTAGACCTTTTAGATATATTTTTAAAATATTCTAGAAAATCTACTCCCAAATTCATCCCTATATAGTGTGACCAATAATTCTAAATATCTGACTATATTTACAACCATTGTATGAAAAGCGATGCCTTTTATAATTCGAACTCACTAAGTAATTCTCAATATCATTAAAATAAAGAACAAATGATACATGGGAAAGACTTTTAGCAGAACTCCTTGAATGAACCTGAATAAACCTGAATTCTCTCCATTGAGAATGATACACAGCTTTCATATCCATTCTTATCATTAGTACTTTGCCACTTAAGCTATTCTCAATAAATCAACTCTTAATACCGTATCGATGTTTAATTTAAAATTTAATCATTTGTGTCGTATTGTTCACGAAAACATGCCTGTACCTCGTTTAGTAAATTATTTTCTTCTAGAAATAGAGAAATTCTGTTGTTGAGGAGAGTAGTCAAGGCCTTACTCTCCATTTGAATATATAGATGCTTAAAAATCCATTCCTAAATGGGATCTTCATTCGGTTAAAATAAGGAAAAGTTTATCATGCTAAACAGAGTTTATTATCAATATTTGTTGTCTTTTTTGTTTGCTTTGTTTTATTTTGTTTCTTCTTTATTGATATAAGACGGCTTGCTCCAAAATGTATTAACATGCAATTAGTGCTATTCTTCTGACATCAACGCAAAAGTCCAGTTTGATTATTAAGGGTTTGTCTATTATTTTTTTCTCATTGCACGGGTCATACTATCTGGAAATTATTTTCCAAAAATGAAGGTTATATGTCTGTAAACAGTGTAATAATATCAAGAAAATCTTCCCTGTTCAGTGCCAAAGATGTAAAGACTTTCTTTACATTTCTAGTTAAATATCAATAATTATATTCTGTTCCTGTAAACAGCAGCCATCAATGTATTCTCCAGTAAACTACGATGTATTTACATTGGCATTGAAAAGCTCACCTCACACAGTTTTAGTGAGATTTCAAAGTAAAAGAAAGCTCCTGAAAGACCTAAAACACCAGATATTTTTTACCGTCTAAACAAATTAATCACGTTGAAATCAGTAATAAAAGCATTGTCAACACTGTCTGTGTCGTTCATATATGTCAGCTATTCTTTTCGCACCTACGGTCCGGAGCGAATGATATGAGAAAAACATTATGATGAACGCCATACTCATACTTTTCATTGTTCATTTTACGTTTATAAGCAGTTCATTTTTAACAATAAAGGAAATTTTGAAAGGTTTTGTGTCTCATTTTGCCTCTATAGTCAACAATATATATATATATATATATATATATATATATATATATATATATATATATATATATATATATACAAGTGTTTTAGTTAAATTTTGCCTTAAAGTATTGTTTTTGTATTAACTTTTTTTTAATCAGTACTGTTGTGCCATCGTTCTATTGATTTTTGTGAATCTTATCCAGCGCCAGCGTTAATGCAATTGTAAATAAGTTGACAGTTTTCTATGATATTTTGCTACAATAAATGTATACAAGCTACGCTCGGACTGATAAGCATTCAGAATACAAAAGACAAATATTTGTTGTGTTCTAACACTTTGTACTTGTCCGTGATTAATAGCTATTTATGTCAATAATTAACCTTTTTATGCGACAAGGCGCAGCTTTCTGAACTTTAAGGTACCGGTATATAACATGTTGGTTGGTAACACAATTTCACGTACACACCCTTGTTTGTTTGCAGTAGTTCATATATCCCAATATAGCACAAGACTTAGAATGAATGCACACAAATATGTGTAGTAATTCCATCATCATATTTTATAATTTTCGTTTCAAAAGTTCATGACCATTGAATATGTAACACTTAATGTCATCCGCTCCACGAGTCGATCTAAGTAAATTTCCAGGGGTAACAATTACACGAGTTCGCTCTAATTAACTTTCAATACTGCGTGGTATAAAAGAATTTAAATAGAATTTCTAGCTGTCATATAAAAAATATGGTGATCGTAACTAGTATAAACATTTGTGATTGTAGACATCCATTAACACTATTTGGGATGCAGCAAGAACTCAAATTATTGGTCGTAATTATTGGGTAACCAGCTACTTCAGTCCTCTTCATACGTTAAAGGGAAAAACAGGACTAAGATACAATATGTGCCGAATCGATATAGTTCACTTTATTTATAACATCTATCAAATTTAAGCTCGTTTGACTCACATTTTAGGGGAAATCAGCCAACAGCTTCTAATTTTTTAGACACTGGAGGTTAATTATTTTCTCGTAGATGGCGCTGCATGTGACGTTAAGCTGCAGCTTTGGTTACTTCCGTGTTAATACTTTCAGCATGTGCGTATACTATAATATTGCAAGAGCGAGTAAGTGAGCTAACTGCATTTTCAATCTCAAATTAATTGATACATTGTTTTGTAAAACAACATAATTTAATGAATAAGCAACTGTTATTCACAGATTTACATAATTTATTTTACCTATAATCCTTTAAAAAGTGAAGAGTGTCTTGTGGTATGAGTGACGGATGAGCAGACAACATGACCATGTCAAACGACATGTTCTGTCTTTGATCAGTCTGTTGTTGTTGTTGTTGTTGTGGGGTTTAACGCCATTTTTCAGCACGATAGGCTATACATGGCGGCCAGTATTTAATGGTGGAGGAAGAACCCGGAAAACCCCGGAAAGAACCACCGACCCACGAGAAGCTACTGGCAAGCTTTCTCACATGCCCACATTGGCTGAATCTTAGACTCGAACCGCCTTGATCAGTCTGTTGACAGGATTTATGAAATGAGATTCAATAGTTAAGATGGCATGTGCCAACTCACAGCATATTCGCAGTAAGCAATAGTTGCAATCTCAGGCATGCTCACAGTAATCAATAGCTAAGATCTCAGGCATACTCACAGTATTCAACAGGCATACTCACAGTAATCAATAGCTAACATTTCAGGCATACTCACAGTAATCAATAGCTAAGACCTCAGGCATATTCACAGTAACCTATAGCTACAATCTCAGGCATGCTCACAGAAATCAATAGCTACGATCTCATGCATACTCGCAGTAATCAGTAGCTACGATCTCAGGCATCTTCACAGTAATCAAAAGCTACGATCTCAGGCATAATCACTGTATTCAATAGGCATGCTCACAGTAATCAATAGTAAGATCTCAGGCATACTCACAGTAATTAAAATTAAAAAAGAAGCATAGAATTAACAGTGTTTGTAAAACAATTCATATACAAATGGCCATGAATAGTTCCAACATTTTTACCAGTACCGACATTCACAGGATTTTGACTGAGAAAAGTGGAGCTTGTATAATTTTGTATAAATTATGTGCGAAGAAAAATTTATTTGTCTTTTGAGAAGTGTGGAATTAGCATGCTTACATGTTTGCTTAAAACCCATCTTAATCAATAAAGTGTGGAAAAGTGTCTAAATAGGATAATGTACAGCAATTTAAGGAATGTGGACTGGAATTAAAATGCACATGTGTTCCCACTATTATAACCAACAAGATATGCCGCTTCATCATCTCTGGTAGAAAATATCTTTTTTATCAGTTCGTCCCGGAGTACCCGGATATAGTCAACATCACGGCCCTGTGATAATTAAATTTCGGCACGAATCATGGTCATTCCTGCAAAGAAAGGTATGAAATGTCTTTAAAAATATTCTTTTAGACAACGCATTCTCAGGCATATCACATAATTTGAATCGGAAATGCAGTTTTCTTAATCAATTTCAGGGACCTGGTCTTTCGAGAAAATTCTTGAATGTGCTTATCACATTGATGCTGAAATACATCTAATCTTTTAAAGGCTTTCGATCCAATCTTTGACCAAAGATCCCAAATAATAAGGGGTTTTGGAATAACAATTTCCTTTTGTAGACTTGCAATGGTTATGGGGTTTACTTTACATTCCGTTTTCCCAATCCAGATAAGAACATATAGTGATTATCTTCTTTTGTACATGCCTTTCCCACTTTTGCTACGCAGCTCATGTCAGCGCTCATAGGGAGACCTATGTGTTATGTAGTTTGGGAAATCGAAATAAAGTTTGGGCCAATTTTCAACTTAAAAATGCAGTCTCTGTCCTGTCTGTTTCGCTCGAAGATGATAATGCAACTCTTGTTTTCACTTTTTTTAATTTCCAGTTTACCGAATTCAAGTGAGCGATATCAATCATTGCTTGTAGATGAGCAGGCGTTGTCGTTATGAAGGTGATACAAAGATGAAACGCAGGGTTTCCAGAAGAAATTGATCCTACGGTTCTTCCTAATTTGGAATCTTCTAATATCTTGAAAAAGTCATTGATATATACCAAATATAGATGCGTGGAAAGCACTCCGCCTTGTCGGACACTTTGTCTGATTAGGTATAGGTTCAGATTTAGTGCCGTTTTATATTTACAGTGCTATAGATATTAGACTGTGATTACTAATCAGAGTGAGGAATTTGTCGGAAATTCCCAACAGAGAAAGCTTTATGAAAAGGCCCTCGTGCCATATAGTGTCAAACATCATCCTTATGACCAAAAATGCGGCATAGACGTTTGATTCTAATTCCATGTTAGCTAGGATAAATTCATGCAAGTTATGAGTTTAAATCCTTCTGGAAGCCCTGATGTTGAGTATTGAGAAAATTTAGCATTTTTGGCTGTTAAAGTGCTGGTGGGTGGTTTTGATTGGCGGATTGTACATTCTTACAAGGTGTCCGCTTTATTCGGTTCTCGTTATCTAAGAGATGATCGCCCTTGGTGTTATTGCCCGGATCGAGTAAATATTAATATAAAGTGTGAAACTTATAGGTGGAATAAATAGAGATCTGAACAGACGTATAGAACAGAATAACACGCCCCACCCACCCCCATACATGAAAAAAACCACAATTTAATTAATTAAATAAACAACTGTGATAATACATTACATTAGGAAGATAACGCTTCTTTTGAAATAAATTTTTCACCGAATTTCAAACACAAATATATTTATATAAATATCCGATCTGTTTTAAATGATAGAATTGGTTCATCATATAATCGAGTGAACAATCGAAGTCATTGCTTTGTACAACTTCATAACCTGCTTATTCCAATCCACTCGGCCCTCATATTTTGTGTGGGTAGGTGGATACGTAAGTGCGTAAATACATAGATAATTGGATCAGCATGTACGTGGATACGTCAGTGGATACCTCAGTGGATACTTCAGTGCATCTATTTCCCCTTGTGCTTTTAAGCTTTGTTCACTTCTACCGCCGAATTGTGTCCGTCGACTTTCTCGACATCCGGTCCCTTTGACAAATGTTTTACGAGAGAATTTCTTCTAAATTCAATCTCGGATTCCCTTATATTTTCACTCTTGCAGGAAAAATGAAGACTGATTAGATTTTTCGATGGGGGCAATAGTTAAGCCAGGAAATTTCGTGTGAGAAACACGCTTTTTATTTAGCGTAACCAGTCGGGGTTAAATATATTTACCGCCATTTATAACAAGGCGCGAAAATTGCTGTCAGCCTGACTTCTAGATTTCCAAAGAAATGATCCTGGAAAATTTCAACTTCTGACATTTCGATACAAAGATCGAAGTTAACCTTTTCTTACAGTCTGTCTGACTGCTAAATAAACGAATGCTTAATTAAGAAACACTTCCTCTCCTGATACAGTCATTATAAATCATTGCAGTATAGCGATTTAACACGCACATGTCCCCATACATCTAATTAATTGTTCTCTGGACCCAAGTTAATGCGCTGTTCATAGAGCGACAGAAATTTGCATCCTTACATTGGCATTTTTGTTTTGTACCATGAATTAAGTCTAATATATACGTATTTTTTCAAATAGTTTATACAAAACAGGTAGTACAGATACAGCCCTGTAGTTGTCACGGTCATTTTTACACTTTCCTCCACCTATGTAGATTGGCACAATTACGCCGACCTTCCAGTAAAACTGAATATGACAACTTTTTAGTATAGCATTGAATAGATTTGTAATAACTGGTATCAGTTTTTGGCCCCTTCCCCATATGCTATGCTTGGTCTGTACACAATCTATTACCGGTGCTTTACGTAGATTAAAGTTGTTTTATGGATACTGCTATTTCATCAAATATAAAATCTGCATTCAGAGTCTTTAAGATCGGTTTCTTCATTAATCCTAGGGTTAGTGAATGAACTATTGAATGAAGTACTGAATGAAATATTCTCTGGAGTGTAAAGATGTTTAAAGTATAAGTTAGCTATCTCTTGTGGATTGGATGCTGTTTCTCCGTCAAATTTGAGTTCGAAACAGCTTTTAGAACTTCTGCATCTATTATGCTGTTTACTGTACAATTTCCAGAAAAGTTTAATATCTAATCCTGCTGCTTCATTATATCAATGCACACGCTTTCTTTGATAGCATTCATAGCCTGCTCTTGAATTTTGTTCACATTCTAGAGCAGGCATCCTTATATTGTTTTCAGGTTGACCTACCTAGTCTCATGTGTCTCCCATTTACAATCCATTTCCTTCTAAACTATCTAACTCTTTCATGTGCTTCATGGACATCTTTGACCAATAAGGCTTTATATGTATTATAAGTCTTTTTAAGGATATTATTTATTGTGGCCTCTTTCATAAAAACCATTAGTGTATTATTTAATTCTTATATTTGCTCTGGAGTTAATGGGATGGAATATAATAATTCATTTATTCCTTTGTCAACCTCTAGTTGGTAAGAGATAAGCCTTCCTCTGTCACGTGTGTGCCATGAAGGGAAGGGCATATGGGGAGAGTCAGAATACATTGCTACTGGGGCAGAGAGGTTACTGTACACTATGTGGTGATCTGACCCCAAACACGTATCCCGATTTACAAATAATTGACTTTTGTACCGTGAGCACCAAGGTTGGAAAATTTCATCACATCAGGCATTAAAGTCTCTCATTACTTCGCCAACTGGGGCCCCGAGTGGCCGAGTGGTCTAAAGCGCTCTCCGTTACGGATCACTGCCATCTCACCTCTGTCTGCGTGGGTTCGAGTCTTGGATTCGGCCAATGTGGGTATGTGAGAAAGCTTGCCAGTAGCTTCTCGTGGGTTGGTGGTTCTTTCCGGGGTTTTACCGGGTTCTTCCTCCACCATGTATAGCCTATCGTGTGCTGAAAAATGGTGTTAAACCCCACAACAACAACATAAAGATAGCAAAAACTTACACGTTAAATATGTGTATTGTGTATTTATTTCCTTTCTCCATTCTTGACTTTAAGTTCATTCTCCGCCTATGACAGGACCATGCCGATGCTGTATTTTAAGTAATGCTGTCACAAATACTTTAACTTGAATTATGGACACAAAGACGTTTCAGATGAATTACGGATTATAGATACAATGACTATAAGTTGAATTACGGGCTATAGATACAAAAGAAAGATATAAAAAGATCTCAAAACTGGTGAACATGATAGTTAACCAGGCTGTACCGCTGAAAGACACCGCTATTATAGCCGACGTTTGCAAATACAGACCAATAAGAGGTCGACTAAAACAGTTTATGTTTCAACTTATATGTTAAACTTCCATTTGCAAATAATTCCATTTAAACGCATGACTCTCTCAAAAGCTGGCGTATGTATTACCTGTCCCTGATATTTATGTGCAGGTTACTTTTCACAAGCGGAATGATGATAGTGTAGAGAATTAACGATCGGTTATGAAACGATGAGTGGTCAGATGATAGAGTAGGGAATTTACGATAGGTTATGAAACGATGAGTGGTTGATGATAGTGTAGGGAATTTACGATAGGTTATGAAACGATGACTGGTCGATCATGTGGAAATTTCACAAATTTAAACAACTATTGCTACTCAATAGTCCATACGGTCATCGAGAGATCGAGAGAAAACAAGATGTGTGTGTGTGTGTGTGTGTGTGTGTGTGTGTGTGTGTACGGCACCTAAGGACAGTATTGGCTGTGTGATGCTAACTAAAGGTAAGGTATGAAAAATTTTCAAATGAAGAATTGTACACAACTCTCAACCCTTGACGTACCACATACGAGCTTGAACTTGGTCTTTGATATTCGATAAATCTCGCTTTCAGTGTTCTTTCCGTTTCCCCAATATAGTCGTGATGGCACTGACTTTCACCCTGTCCTTCCCACTTAATGTGATAGACATGTCCACAAATAGATCTCTTTTCAGACTTATCTTTGGGTGAACTAAAATCTGTCTTTGGGTCCGGTACGGTTTGAAATATACATTAATTCTGTGTCGTTGGAACATGCGCTTCAGGCATTTGGACGTCTCATTTACATATTTTAGAACGATGCTGCCTTTCAAAACTTTACTAGGGGACACACTGATGTTAGTTTTGATTTGGAATATGGTGACTGACAATATTTTGCCCTGATGTACACCTAGCTCATGAGGAAAGCGTTCAGAAAGTGTACTGCCCATCTTGACTCTGAAATTTCTTTTTTACCCAAATATTGGAGATGGGGGGGGGGAGTAAGGTAGGTATCACCTTTGACCCATGTTGAATAGGTCATTTATTATGCGTTACTTACATATGATGTCATAAGCTTTCTCCCAGTAAAGAAAGAGAGGAACTAGATATTCTTTCTTTATGAGAACTTCACGAATTAGTGCTTAAAATCTGACTAGTTGGTCTGTTGGTATCCACGTTGAACGGCTGATAGTAGTTTATTGGATTTTATACCAGATACATCTGTCATTTATCATCCTTCCCATGGTGTTACTGATACAGTTTTTGTTTTGATGATATGGGAAGAAATTTGAAAGAGTCGACAATGACCGTTTAGATATTGATATGGTGCGATATATGGAACGGTTGGTTAGGACCTTTTAGATACTGGTATCACTGTTGCTTCTCGACAAGTCGCCAGTTTGTATTGAAACTATTTAGAAGTGTAATAAAAGGTGTCTACATTTTCAATAGCTATTAATGGATATCTTCTAGTCCTGCTGAAGTGTCAAAAGTGTATTGTAGCTTTCTGTGGGTGAAAGGTTTATTGCAGTCTTCCGCATTAGCAAACGAACCTTATCTTTAAGGTTTCTGGCATAGCGAATGTTCTGAGAATGATTATTTTGTGAGTTTTTTTTAAAGACTGTTTTGGACAATGTATATGAGATGCATGGTACTGTCATGACCATTTGATCGGATTTCTGTTAGTGTTTGATGCAGCTGTATTTATTTGTCCCAATGACTTTTCGAATAATATTCTACACTGATAGAGGAACAAGAGTAAAATTAGAGACATGTTTTCTTCGTCTTCTTCTTCTTCTCTTTCACTCTCTCTATCTCTCATGGTACGACGAGCTTTAGTTCCGTATATACGGTATTTATTCGGATTTTCAGTTGTTAAATTGGCAATAACCTTTTATACTTTCCTGATTCCTAATTACGTCTTTCAATGCATCGTCAAACCATAGTTTGTTGAAATGATTGTGAATGGCCGAAACGTTTGTTATTGTATCCCAAGCAACATCCTTGAGTATCTTTGTATATATGACTAGATCCAATAAGCTGTCAAAACGGTCAAGTGTCAAGTTTGATTCGCCGAGGGATTTAAACGTTGTCCATTCTGTCTTGTTCTGCTTCCATCTCTTCCGATGCTATTGAGGTTTTGGGAGTATTGCTTCTTAGGTATGTTGGAAAGTAATCACATCCATATAAGGCTTCATCAACCTCCCAAGAAAGGCAAGTGAAAGAGAAGGATTGTAGCTGGTCAGATCTAAGAACGAGTATGATGATGTGGCAAGATGCGTGTAGGTATAAGACATCACTGAAACGGCAATCATTAAGTCTTGAAAGAAAGTCTTCTATTTTCTTCCCTCTCTCGTCGATATCTTTAAAACGCCAAAGTAGCCAAGTCAAGCTAAAGGTGTCTGTAACTGTTCCGTGAGATGGGCAGGATCACACTGGTTGACTGGAGAGCTTGGAAGAAGATACACTGAGCAAAGTGTGGGCATTTTGTTTATGTAAGCAGGACGGCAATAGTTTATAAAGTAGTACTAGCGTTAATTTGGATTATTTTCTTTCTTTCTGAGTTCCCTTATCATTATCTCTTAAAAAGTCATAGGATGTGAAGTTTGTAAGATTAACGCTTCCTTTTCTTTCTAAAAGGCTTCCTGATGACGCACAGCTGTAGAAGACTACTTTACTCGATATTCGCCTTTTAATCTCGAAGGTTCCATTGTTTTTTCAAGGGTTTTGTTGGCGTCAAGAATCTACATGTTTTGACGTTCTGGCCATGTAACGTCTCGCTGGGTCCAAAAATTATTTGTAGCGGGTTTCTTCTCAACTTTAGCAGCACTGAATAGAACTTGCCATCAATATTAAGTTGAGCTATGGTTTCCACAAATTTCGTTCCCTTTGGAAAGCTCGTACGCTTCTACAGTTTAACCCGCTGGACCTCCTTTCTGAGTTTCCATTTAGGACAGTCTTTGAAGCACTAGAAATGTTCCACCTGGAAATTCGTACAGATTTTCCCTGACCCACCTGTCCACATCTGGGAAAGAAAGCATTCGGGCTTAAATGGGCTTTCATATTTTTGTAAACCATTCCAATCCATTATTAAATCTAGCTGCCATAGATGTGATTCCCTTCCACGGTCCTAAACTCATTTAAGGACGAAATACTGACTCTTTTATATGAACCATATTTAGGTCATGACAGAAATAAAGGGTGTTAACTTGATTAACTCGGGTCAAAATAATATCTAACTTATTTTGAACAAGGCAAGAGCCATAAATGATGTAGTAGTCGAAGTAAAACAAAGAACGGAAGACGCGACTTATTCACTGATGCTCTCTCTCTCTCTCTCTCTCTCTCTCTCTGAAGCATTTCTGGGACATTACTGACTGTGTTTATTAAAGTTCTCTCTCTACTACTACTACTACTACTACTACATATAAGAGTTCTAGAATGTACGTAGCCTCAAAAATGCCTTTATTGAAATACAGCGTGGTGCTTAAATTTATTCTTTTCTCTATAAAAGGCAAGACAAAGACCTTTTCGGTAACTGATGTCATCCATAATTGCCACGTGAACATCCTTTGCAGATCAGTTAAGCACTTACCCTTCATAACGAAGAAATTGGTTGAAATAAATATGTTCACATTAATAACTAATTATTATCATCGTCTTTTAAATTCTAAATATATTCCTTTGTCCCTGTTAAACATCTCTTCCTCTACATCCACCTAGCGTGCATGCACACGTTCATTTATCTATAAACGGCCCATCATCTCTCTCTCTTTCTCTCTCTCTCTCTCTCTCTCTCTCTCTCTCTCTCTCTCTCTCTTTACATTACTGGTAAGAGAAGGAGACATTATGACAAAGATTCAGACGGACTCTATCTTCCTCAAGCTAGTGGGTATCACTGTAAGCACTTTTAGAAATTAACATTAGACCAGGAAATCAAAACGGGTCACTTTTTTTGCACCATACCTGGTTTTCATAGTACAACGTCTTGCATCGAATTATTAGTTTTTATGTAAAGTGAAAACCCAGAATCTTGCTTATATGACATTATTATAATTTAGGGTGCATTTTAATGTGAGTAAAGGCATGGCGAAATGTTTAAATAGCATTTCATCCTCTTATTCGGCTAAATACGCGCTCAACACATAGAGTAAAGAACAACATTTTCCCCCTTTTTATAGATATTTTTTGAAAATTTTATCTGATATACCTGAAACTGATATTTGAATTAAGCGGGTCAGACATGTAACCCAAACCGGAATATGCATTGCCAATTTATATATATATATATATATATATATATATATATATATATATATATATATATATATATATATATATATATATATATATATATATATATATATATATAGTTAGTGACGTCATTCTAAAGGCTAAAAAATGTTACACTGCAAATGTATGAGAACTTTTTGACCAAATCGGCACACCATATAACACAGTTATAACGTTTCAAACATTAGAGATGTAAGTTTACTAGGTTTGATAACCAGCTTAAGAGGTATAAACTTGTGGACTGTTCGGATGGCGAATATTTGAACCAGCCTATGAACTTATAAACAAGGAATAACCCCGTATTCGTAAGGAGTGTAGTTAAGTATTGTTTCGACTTTTAATTTACTACTCAATTTTCAGGTACAAGAATGCATGCAATTGAAACAACGAATTTCTTTTGTTCGCCTATATTATATTTTTATTTCGTGTAAAATTTCAATTTTAGTTCAATTTTTAATCAGCTCATGTCGTAATATCTTAGGGTTTATGGGTGAAAAAAACATAAATATGTAATAATTAGAACCCGGTAAATCCCAAAAAGCTAATAGTTCTCCCCATAAATGCATATTTAAAAATATCTAGAGCATAAATGCAGACCGGCATACAAGGAAACAGGAAGTTGTAGTAAAAGTAGATGGACATATAAGTATAAACAGAAAGAAGTTCAGATTGTATTTAGTTCATTAAACCGCTTACCTTCTTTTAATCTCGAATTCTTTTTTCGTTTCCTATAATTTAAGAAAACGTTGTAATTTTGATACTAAAACAATAAAACAAGGTACATGTTTACAGAATTTATACAATACTAAATAGTTCATTTCATTCATCATGCAATAAATCTACCCATTTTCAGTCATTCTTTTAAAGACCATATTACATCTGTCCCCTACCATTCATCCTGTGTTACTTCTATAGCTCGTTTGCTTTTCTCGAAACATTTTTAAACAGACAGTAGGTGAGTATATTTAACGAGCAGAACAAGAAAGGAAACAAAAAGAAGAAATGAAATTGCAATTTGAAAAGCAAAAGCAGAAAGGGAAGCCTCAAAAGTATGGAAGAAAAAACATTTGAGATAGAAATTAAAAAAAAAAACCATATCTACCAAAACAATTAGAACAATTTAGACAAAAACCATCGGGAGAGCAAGACGAAAAACAGGACACCCCCGGGGCCACTGGAAGTGGAATTGGTTCAGGTACCAGAGGTGTGGTCTTATTACTCTATGTCCCAGCAACGTCCTTACAGATGTTGAACGACTAGAAATTTTGACTGGCGGAAAACGAGCCAGTAATAATTCACCAGAAATCATTAATGTAGCAGATGCTATGTGTCAGAGATTATTGACAGGCGGTATCATGGATATTAATATTTATCGGTCCCTCATTGATGAAATTACTGATTATTACCCTCAGTGGTTGAGGGTATACAATTAGATCAGTGACAAGTGGTCAGGGTGATAAATTCACGATTACCAACCTATAAAGTGATCTACGGTGATGGACTATGTGGTGTTGTTCAGGATCTATTTAGAAGAATAGCCCCAAAAGAAATACTGGTTGTAAAACAACTGGGAATAAAAGCTATTGACTTTGTATGTAATAAAGGTATTGGTGCTGTTGGTGATATAGCCAGCAAAGCATTCTCAGCAATCAAGGATAGACTAGCAAAGGTATTGGTGCTGTTGGTGATATAGCCAGCAAAGCATTCTCAGCAATCAAGGATAGACTAGCATGATTAATACGACGATAACCTCAAGGAGTAAAATTACCCAGTACCGAAGTTATGCCTGCGAATGTTAGTAAAATAATAAATCAAGTTGCAATCAAAAACTAGCAGAGTCGCCTGGTGTACCCTTGTCAAAAAAAATATAACTGCTAGTCTGATAGCAGGAAGTGGTATTCCTGTTATACGAAAACAAATATAATAAAATGTTCAAACGTGTATCTGATCCCACATTTGACACGGATGCGCCAGTTATCAAAGATGAATCTGTGCGTGATTATCAATATTATTCTTATGACGCACGTGATCCTAACGCACGTGGAAGAATCGAATTACAAGTTCAGTATACAAGAAAATATTTCTTACCCGCTAAGGCATTCACTGAAGTAGAAGGTAGACTTTTACAGGCAGATAGTACAAGAATCGGAATTGGTGATCGACCTGGTTTTGTTAACAATGGTATTATGGCGTTATTTAAAAGTGCCATGTACATGATTGACGGATGACCCATTGAATCATCCCTGGAACACGTCGATATTGTCACGACGATACTTGGCCTTGCAGGATGCAGCAATGATTACTCGAGATCGGCTGGTCCGTCGATGGTGTTTGCAAAGGAATCAACTGATCATCCAGAAAGCATACAGTAAAATATAAGATGACCAAGAAACTTCGCCGACAATGCTGAAACTGATATATGACCGGTGGTTCATGGTACTAATCCATAATTTAACTAAGGATTTACAGTACGTAGATTAATGTTAAATGATGAAGAAGAATTTTCATGTGTGTTTCCACTATCACATATATTTAGATTTTGCAGACATGTCAGAAATATTATTTTTGGAGCCAAGCTTACAGTTGTGCTTGTTAGGAAAGACAATGATGCAATCTGGCGATCCGACGTAGTTGGTGCATGTATAGTAAGACTAACAAAGCTTTCGTTGTGGATGCCAGTAATGACTCCATCGATTGAGGAAAAGCAACGGTTACTCTCTTTTATGTGTCAAGGTGGTAAATCAACATTGTCATGGTTGACGATGACAACAAACAGTAGTTCAAGTGAAGTTGCTGGTTTATTTATATGGTAGATAGCATCACAGCAGGGTGTTTCTGCATCGCGATATATATTCATCGCATGTCAGGAAATTGCACGAAAAAACCCACAAACACGAAGTTCAATTGTATTTGACACGCTTGGAGTTGGTGAAGTTTCTTTAATGGTAAATCGGCATCAGGAACCAGCCAAAGAAGTATTACCGAGTTTTGATCGCAATCATGTAGCACGTGCTTATCATCTTTTGATGACATTCAAGGGGCGTGATCAGGTTGTGGATTCTGGGTTGCAAATATCTCAGCGGAATTTCTCGATGTTGTATTCGATCTACTACTTCTCGCTGAACATCTAGATTTGTTTAGACAGCCAGTCGTTGACATGCATTTCCGAGCTCGTGTAGCACGATCACCACTAAGAATACCTGGTCCACCAATTATTCCTGGTGGTTACAGAGCAATCGCTGTCATACTCTTAGACAAAACAATGCTACTTGAAGGTGTTGGTGAACGAATGAGAGTTATTGATGCCAAAGAAGAAACATGTAACATGTAATTAAATCACTCATATTATAATGTCATAGCATCATGTTAGTGTTACTCTGACATCTGGTCAGATTAAAAAGCTTCAATCGAAATCAGTAAAGAAATGTGGAACAAACATAGCACTAAAACAAGATCAGATCACAGGAGGTCCAAAACAAATATTACTGACAGAACGTCAACTCGGGCACTTCAATGAAGCCAAACGATCAAAGACTGGCGCTAGATTTAATCTTTCTGCTGGTGCTATTAAGGCCGCAGTCAAGACGGGTAGTATATCGCACTTCTTGCAGCTATACCAGCGTTGATAGCCACTGCATCCTCAGCTGTTGCAAAACCAGCTGCACTTTGTGCTGTTGGAACTGCCGCTGCGATGGCACTAAAGGAAGCAACATGTCACCGAATAAAGACTTCCAATAAAATCAAAGAGAAAGGCCTAAGACTGCCAGCAACTCCCCATTCGTGGTACGGTCGAGGTCTGAGACTTCCCGGGACACTTCGTTAGAAGCAAAGCGTCTCCTTCCCATATCCAAGTTTAATTTACTTAATGCCGCAAAAAAATTAAACTGAAAAACTTCAGGCTTGTTTTCTTGCATCATCAATTACCAAAACAACTAAACCGTGTTGAAACCGGTATCATTAATCTCGATGGAAGTTCTGGTCAGTGTACTCATTGGGTTGCATACGCGATTGATCCACGTGGAGCTGTTTATTTTGATTCGTATGGACTGGCACCACCAAACGAATTTTTAAAATATGTCGGTAGACTTCAAAACACTCCAATCTGGTATTCAACATTACCAACACAGTTAATAACCGATTCGCCAATAAGAGGCCGTTAAGTAATTGCTGTATTCGACGATGTGTCATCATCAACAGCACCACCTCATAAAGTCGTGCACGAGTATACATAGTCGTCCAGCGTTTTAAACAGACCTTAGTGTAATATATAATGGCAGATATTTATGGAAGATATGCTCTGAGTATCACTCAGGGCAAACCTCAAGGCGACTTATCTAAATATGCAACCCGTGACGAAGTCAAGGATGAACTCGCTAATCTTTTGAGTCTCGCAAATGTGGACCAAAATGAAGTCGTTGTTTTTCAGGATAAACAAGGACGATTAGAGACGAGCAATATCCCGTTGTCAGATAGTATTCTGCCGATTTCAGATGAGACCGAACATAACTAAGTGGTGTTTGATAAAATTGGTAACATTAAAAAAACTCTAAGGAATAAATTTTGACACTCAATGGAGAGATTACAGGCCGCATCAGAAGAATTGGAGATATTACGTATGGCGATCTCAATATGAACAGAAATACAATTATTAATGTGAGGGGACCAAAATCAGATGATGATGTGGCAACAAAAAGATACGTAGACAGCAATGACGCCACGATCAGAACTGAGATCAGGAAATATGTTGCTAAAGCCAGTGATACAATGACTGATGATCTCAATATGGCTGGTAATACCATTTGAGAGAACCACTAATAGACGATGAAGCTGCAACAAAGAGATACGTGGACAACACAACCGTCCGATGTCGAACTCGTTAATGACAATCAATGATGGATTTGCCACATTTAGATCTGAATATTCTAATCATATAAACGCATTTAACAAATTATGAAAAAAATAAATGGAATGGAGGATGATTTCTTTGGGAAGCCAACTGTTATCGGCATTAATCTCTCCGAAATCACAAACGTCACCGACAGTGCAGTATATACAGTAGCGTCTTGATCAGCATTATGGACACCACTCAATAAATCCATCAAACATCACACTGAGGTTACTGAGTTTTACAGGTTTTCAGTATTCAGCGTTACAACATTTACGATATCTACCACAATTCACGGTGTTATCCACTAACTGGATTCTCTGGATCTATGTTAGTGATGTTGGAGAAAAACGACGAAGAAACATTCGTGGTGGCACCCAAAGAAAAAGACTTAGGTTTGTTGTACTATAGGTGTGTTGAATTAATCACTAAACTACCACCAACTTAAAATATAAGGAACTCCCCAATGAACGTTCAATATTACAGATACAATCAAGTATGTAAGTGGGAAACCAAACTGAAAAATATCGTTGACGAGTATACAGTACATGTAAAAACATATCGCATACGTGTAGTTGTCGATTGACATAATTGTGTATTCGGCGTCCGCTGTTATCGCTGGAACCAGCGTATTGCTATCAGCAATAACAATGACAACGCCAGAAGTTGTAACAATTTGTGTTTCAGCTGCAACAACAATTGCTGGTATTCTTAATATCATCGCCAAATTTTTTTATATACGTGCACAAATACAAAATTGTTTGCATACCCCAAATTATCTTGTTGATCTCATCATATCCTTGTGATGGAATAATATCAGATAGCGAGTTCACATAAATAATTAAGATTTACAACGAGGCATTTGATGAAAGTATAGAAAACCCTGTTCAGTACTTAGATGTATATAAATGACGAAATCACCGACGTCATAGATGGAGACCTAGAAATAAAAATCGGGATTTATAATAAAAATTTAATTGATAATAATGTCGTCATCGCAAGAATTATTACAATAGATCGTCGCTAATAAATCTCCTTAATGACCACGATGATATCAGCAAACTCAACCAATCCTGAATTTAGCGTTAGTTTTCCAACTGCAATTCCAGTGAAGGAAATAGCACTAGCACACTTACGAGTGTATCACAGTTGGTCAAATATTATATCAAAATCATCTGGTGGGTTGCAAGCAAATAATTATCTTGTAGTTTCGTATAAAAATATAATAAATTGAACACCAGACTGCAATGTTGTGAATATACCTACGGGCATTTATCAGATCGAACAAATCAACGATGAATTCCAGCACAAAATCAAATCTATGGCAAGAAAAGAATCCAGCCAACATTATCAGCCGCGATAGAAATAAATTGTCTAGATTATGCCGTCGATATATATTCTACATCGATTAGAACTGTGTTAGGATGGCCAGATGTACAGCCACCAGCACCTGCAGCGATACTGCAACCACAACATGTCGATTTCTCCACGGTCAAAAAGTATTTTTAAAGTATCCAGATTATCGAGAAAAAAATATCAATGGCGTTACATGGAAACAGTTGACATAAAAACAGGTAGAACTGATTATCTTGAATATGATGGTAAAATACTTCCTATAATATCAAGAACAGTATATGATATTCATCGCAAAACCCGTAATGCATTTATCGATGAACGGTTTATTAATTCATTTGCTAATGTAATTAAAATGAACATCAAAATGTATCCTACTCTACGACAGTTATTCCAAAGTTACGTGCAGGAGTATCCCAATAACGATTATAGAAGCAAATAATTGAAACTATACAGCATCTAAATAGGTTGCATCAGACCTCGAGTATGGCAATTGGGTTATTACTGGAACAATAATTGTCAAAAAGTATCTCACCGACGAACAAATGACCCTTCAACAATTATTTACTAGACATTATAAAATAAATGAGGTAGATATAGCAAAATTTGTATCACCCGGATTTAGCGACGAAGAACTAAAGAAAACTGTCAATGATATCATCGATGAAAACTACCCCAAAATTGACGCATGGAGTACAAATAGATCCACCGGCAAGCATCCTCAAATACAACAAGGATCAACACGGAGAAGGTCGTCATATATCACCAGGTGTTGTTAATATAACATCAACAATCGCAGTCAGTCTTGTATGTGATGCAATCGATGGCAGCTATCAAGCAGATCTTGAAAATTCCAGTCAGGCTCAGTAGGGATATAATTGATATACATTTACGCCTCAAGCATCCCCTTTATTTTTTATTTTATTTGAACCCGTTTATCTAGTTCATTACAATTTCATAATCCGCTATTATCAAGGATACATTTTAAACTTACTGACCAACCGGACACTTGTTAGAATTAAGAAATGCTGTTTTAAATATAAATCTGTATGTCAGATCGTAGTTCTTCATGTTCGTAAAACGTCGAAAACACCAGGATCAGTATTTTGTAAAACAAAAAAGAAATATTTCTGAATAATAATAAATATTCTAATCTCAATAAATCCGAATCAGAATAAATATTTTAATCTGAATAAATATTATTATCAGAATAAAAATAAAAATTATAATCTGAATAAATAGTATTAGCAAAAAAATAAAACAAATAATATTATTACTATAGTCAAAAATGAATTATTTCTAATGAATTCGTCACCAGTTTCATACTTTCACAACAGTCACTGGTGACAGCGTGTTCAGCTATTAACATACTCACTGGTGTCGTCACTTTCACAATCACTGGCGACTTTGTCACTGTTTTCATTTTCATTTTTGCAATTAATCGTTTCACGATCCGACATAATCGTTCTCAACCGCCCCTTTCGCGCGTATTCACAATCTTTTATGTTTCATATTCATGAAACAATTCTGATCTAATTTTCTCAATCGCGCGTACGATTGAAACAAATTGTTCAACTTATATATCTTTGACTGTCGCCAAGGATTGTAACATAGACTGCTGAATCAGCTTAATGAATTGATAATTAGCTGGTCATGTACATCTATTTTCTAATTTTCGTTGTTGTAATGATTCAAAATCACAAATAATTTTTTCAGAATCAAGTTGATCATGAATATTTATACCTTCATGTTGTAATTTTTGATTTGCAGAAATAATGTCATTGATATTTTCGAAATTCATTATATGATAAATTAATATTTAAGTTGTATTCCTCAACCAGATATATATATATATATATATATATATATATATATATATATATATATATATATATATATATATATATATATATATATATATATATAATTATATATATATATATAATTATACAATATAGCGCAGACACAACCCCTAGATTGCCAAATGAATGTTTTACTTACTGTTGACTCCCACGAATACACTTGCAGTATGCCTACATATAATTATTCTGGTTGCCTTTTACACTCGTTATAACGCCTAAGCGGAATTTCCAGAAAATCGCGTGATTGATTGAGTCAATCTGGAAATTCCGCGTAGGCGAATTGTGTATGTTCCAAAACGTTCTAGAAAATCACGTGATTGAGTCATTCTGGAATTCTGTGATCTTCTGGAAATTCTGCATAGGCGTTATAACGATTATAAAAGGCAACCAGAATTTTTCTCTGTAGTCATCCTGAAAGTGTATTCGTGAGATTGAACAGGTAAGCAAAACATTTCTTGAACTTAGCTTTATGTTAATTGCCACACAGACAGTTAAGTTACTGAATATAACAGTTACGATGATACAAAAAAATAATCGCGGCAGTCATGTATTATTACGTAGCAACAAGCGGGACAACTGCTTAATTACTCTACCGGAGAGAGCTTTGCTTGACAGAGTTATCTCCCTTTATCCGGAGTTATTTTTTATTATTATCATAATATCGCTTTAGTTCTCTGTATATTTTACCAGAGCATTGCCTACACAACTGTGTTTCTGTTCTAACCCCAACACCACACTTCAAACACAGTTTTGGTCCTATACTCTCTCTCTTCACACGCGTTGCATATGGAGTCCACAGAATTCATTTACGCAAGCTTTATTACAAGGAGTTGTAGAGCCGATCATTAACCATTTGCATTTATGCTTTGCTTGAATCGTTCTATATATAATTATACTTCAATTTAAATATATGTTTACCTTAGTGATAATATGGAGGAATTATCACCGATTAAACCCTCTAAAGATAGATTCAATCCTGACAGAATATCCCCTGACTTGCCAAGACGAGCTCTAGTTGATCCGACGAATAAAATTCTGATTAATAGCATTCGTGGCGCCAAGAAAGAATTTCGCGGCGATGGTGCAGCTCATGTGTGGTCAACATCCAGAATCATGCATGACACCAAAGGTGTTATTGATGTTACAATGAATGACCAACGACCGGCGACGATTATTAATTATGTTGACAATCAAAGATATTTTTAGAGTAAAGTTTATTGCGGAAATAAACGATGCATAGATTATCCGTGACATACGTGACCCTATCCGATTACATCACACTGGAAATAGTGTAACATTTTTTTTTTTAATTCAAGCCAGGAATGTTGACTGGTATTGACAAACCATATTATGAACCAGCGTATCATGTGACTGCAGTTTTTTATGCCATATATCCGCTAAATGGTAAACCTAGCGTTGATGATCTCAAACCGATGAAGCTGTCGTGGCTAAATTGTGTACCTGAGCGCGTTACAGAATACTTCACAAACGCGATACGTGGAAATGGTTTAATGGATCTAAGACGTAGAAGAAAGAAAAATTGAGTGGGCAGAAACACTTAAAGATACCGGAGCGTCTATCAAAGACGTCGCTGAACTAGAAAAGAAAAAAAAAACATTAAGATTTCCAATAATGGCCATTAACCGGAGAGATTTGGTACGAATCGAAATATAATAAAATGGAGCTTCGATTGAGATTATTGATCACAACGCACACGCGTGGACTTCGGATAAAATATTAATTCCACGAAATCGAACTGTTAAATTATATGACGGTGATATGCTCGATTTTATAAGAAATATCAGTAAAAGCGATCCTGTATCCGTGTGGTTGTTTTAACGTTCCGATGATGGACACTATGATCAATTTGTACGACCCAATGGAGATATTTATCATACAGAGTTACCCCACGAAGAAATGAAAAATCTTGCGTCGAAATATACCACTGACCATGCCAGGGCTGAAGAATTACTGGGTAATTGTTATACCGTTCCGTCAATTGCTGATCATTTTGCTCAGAAGGAAAATTCATGGAAACCAACACAGTTGGAATTTCTTGAAGATATCCAACGCAGTTTTATGGAATACAGACACTTATGATTGTGGAATACTAAATAAGATTATAAGGATGTTATTTCGAATGATATGGTTGCATGTTATCCCGGACGTTTTCTTGGAATGGAAGAGTGTTCTACATATTTTAAGAGATTTGGACATTCAACACATGGGATGACCAGAGCTGCGATAAACGGACCCTTACCAGATTTCGACTTAACTGAATTCGCTTGTATTCTGATGATGAAAATCCTGATATAACTGATTTTGTGAATAAAATCGCAAAAGATCTTGGCCAAAAAAATATTTGGTAAATTCACGCAAGGAGGATCATATAATAAAAAAAAAAAACATTGTACAAGATTAATTATAGACTTATGCTGAACTGGATTTTATATTTTGCTGATACAACGGAGAGAAACACATTTATAAGTCTAAGTAATGTCAACTTATCGGACGTAACTAATTGGGTACAATTGTGAGTTACACTGATGGTGAGTGACCTTAGTTTACTCACTTAAGATCTTCGATGATCGCGTACATTTTGATAAACCTTTTATCGATGATAAACAGACTTCATGATACCGCTGTCAGAGTCGCCACAGATGCATTCTATATCAAAAAAAAATTACAGGATTGCTAGAACAACGATATATCGGCACTGGTGCATCAAGTGGCGAATGGAGAGTAAAAACAAGAAAAGATGCATGGACTCCTGAGTAAATGGGTGAGGAATATGTTCCAAATATTAATATTTGCGATGAAATATGTACGGTATTTTTAGATGTATTACAAACGTTTCTTGCTTGGTTATTGACAAAAAATACTGCTGTTATCATGTGTGACGATCATGGTCACCGCCACCTTTTGTTGGATTGTCTCCACATGAATGGCTGAAAAGGTTCGTAGATGAATATGAGGACATAACAGATGATCATAGAGCGATTGATCCAGAATTAAGAGAGCTTAAGAAATTTATCAGACTACAACCAGATAAAGTTCAGCGTGAGATAATTTCAGAATGTCCTGCAAATGATTTTTAGACTTTATGCAGGCCTGCTGATTTGATAGTTGCAAGTAGAAAGATAGTTCATGATACACTTCAACAACATTTATTTCTGTTGCATAAAATAAAGTTTTCAGATCTGCCTGTATCATTGTGTTATCGCTCAGCAGATACTCGACGGCAAACTATCGACGTTAATATTCCAGGTTGTGGTAGTAAACAAAATAATGTGTTAAATGATTTAGTTCCTGTCAGCATTGTTGAGAGTGTGTTAACGATAGGCAAAACTCCATGGGCACTAAGATATGCTATAACGACTCATTCGTCACAAGGATTAACTATTTCGGATACTAATATTTGGATTGCTGATGATCGTATTGAATGGTCAAATGTAGTTTACCTCGCAGTCTCTCGAGTCAGAAGAATATCTCAACTGCGGAAGGTTATCATAGACTTCACAGAAAATAATCAAGCTGCTAGCAATGGCGATGAGGTAGTAAGATTTTTAGCTAGTTATAAGCAGTGTGACAAAAAATAAGCGCAACTTTGATCTCGATGCTGAATTTATTATGACATTGAAACAACGATAGAATAATCATTGTGCGAGTTGTAACACAGTAATGTTGTGGCAGTATTCAAATAATAATCCAAGACAGTTTGCCGTGGATAGAATTAATAGTAATCTTGGTCACACACGCGAAAATGTGATACTGACTTATCTGGAATGTAATCAACGTCGAGACGCTGGTGGCTAGCTTTCACAATAGTGAACGCGCTGGTAATTATGTGTCTTCAGGAATTATTTGTAATTGTTCACATACAAATCTACGTTGAGGAGCAGTTGAGTCTAGTCTGTAAATTGCAAGTCTACCCGTAGATCTCATCACGCTGGAAATTGTATGCGTCGTCACACTCCAAGAGTCATGCCGTTATATTGGTATATGTTTTTGTGATGGTATTAATGGGTTCCATAGAAATTGCACGAGTAATTTAATTATTTAAAGCAGCTATCACACTTGGTAGTCTTGCAACCCATTAACGAGATTTCATGTCTTTTTTTTAACTTTGTTCAGGTATATTTCCTGTGCATACTGATATCCAAATAACCGCTCAGCAAGAGTTCGATTAACTCGTTCAACGATTGTCTGATCGTGATGAATTGTGGTGTGCCCTCGTTTGATTTTGACGTTATTTTTTTATATCAGAGATTATACTGCACCAAGAAATTCCTTGCCACGATCAACCTGTAGCAAATGTGGCCTTTCGTAGACCACCACGTTGATAAATTCGTTCAAACGCAGATGCAGCTTCAGTTGCTGTTTTAGTTGATAGTGGTTCTGCTCCTTTATACCTTCTTGCAACGTCAATAACAGTCAACGCGTTTTTGTATGTGCATAATTGAAGTCTTTGTGTTTTAATAGTATCGTGTGGTAAAAACAAAATATCTGCCTGATGATCTTCATTGGGAGCGCTGACATCAAAATGTGCATACTGAATTTTTTAGGTGGTGGTGATTAAATTTGCCATATTGCCAGTCGTGCTAACCTATTTGCAGCAACAGAACGTGTGGCACTTGCTGCATCAGCAAGTTTAGTAATCGCTGCTCTACCCCTCCAATAACCTCTTGGGCTATAATAAATAGATTATATTCTATAATAATAAATGGTTTATTAATTACCGGCCCCTAATACTAGTTTACCTTTCATCGCGGACTTTACTAGGAAGCTAGCAAGTTTTTCTCTGAGAGATTTTTTTTATATGTGGACTCTAACGAGTGAATCAACTTCACATCTGCAATATGTTGTTGTTCTAACTCTTTATCTTTATACGCTACATCATGAACGTGACATGCTTGATCAATCGCATTTATTGGATACTCTCCAGGTCTTGGTTGATCTTTCTCGTCAAGTCGGATATCGATTCGGGTTCCAGGACCACAATAATTATATCCAGGAAGATGTTTTTCTCCTGGGTATTTAGCCCATGGAGCTCCTGGTAATTTTCCCAGTGAAGTAGTGATATCACCACCTGTTTTATTAGAGATAAATTTGTATTTTTTCTACCACATTTCACACACTTGCCTGTAAGTGCGCGCTTTTTATTTCTTTGTTATTATTGTTGTTAATCCACTTGTGGGTGTGGATGATCTGCATCGAACACAATATAAAATCCATATTATTTATTATATTTCTACAACATGGATATCATTGATTTTTCAGTGACACGAAAACAAGAGCCAGTCAAACATCATCCAGCACTACCAAATTATATCAGAGCAATTATCATAGGCCCATCTGGGTCTGGTAAGAAGCAATTGTTTCTTAATGTGATAATGAGATGGCTCAGATGGGGTATGTTATATTTAGCGGCACCATCTGTATATGATCAACGATGCTACGATGTGCTTAAAGATTTTAATGAAAACCAAAATTGTTGGACGAGGATTATAATGATATTATTGATTTTATCACCGATATTGATGAAGCCCCATCTGTAGATGACCTCGATGGATTTATTAATAATGTTGAAGTATACGATGGTGTGATGTTGGACAAACAACCAAATCCAGCTCGGATATTTTCTCGAGGCAGACATAAAAACACAGACGTGATTTATGTTACTCAGCGATATACACAAATACCTAAAGTGATCAGAAATAACTGCAACATTTTAGTTGCGTTTAATGGAGTCGATGCACATGCTCTGCGAAACATTCATCAGACTTGGTGTTCAGGGGATATGGATATAATTATGTTTCAAAGCTTCTTTTCACGTGCGCAAGGTACCTCACACGGATTTATCACTATAAATTTACATGATCCTCTGTCGCCATATCTCGTAGGTCTTGATAAAATTTTCGGTGGAGACACATCAGCGGGGAGGGTGACGACAAATATTGAGTGGACGGGTGAGTAAACGAACACGCAAAAACACAAGCGTCAAAAATGAACTAACCCAATTAGAGAAGTCTCGGTCTGTTAGAGGCTTCGGTTTGACGTTTTTGACCTTGTATTTTCATTTTCGTAGGAAGCTTTATTTTCGCGAATGGACCCTCCTAAAAAGTTGTAGGGTTCACCCTCCCTGCTGCTATTTCATAATAAGATTTAAGTCGTTATTTCTAGGATCTCTGCCCGATGCATATAGTTTAATTCCTTCTTAGATATCTGCCTGATTCATATAATGTGAACCATAATGTTTTGGTAAATCCATCTATTTGATCACTTGGTCTTTTTTAAAAAAAAAAAAACGTAGGTACATAAATGTTGAATGCAGATAAACTCGCCTTATACAACAGACGCTGCACCATGTCTTAACCTCTCTTAGTATTATTGTTGATGCATTTCGTTAATCAAAATGCTTCCTAATAGACAAATCTTTGACTTGCACTGTACACTATATTCAAATACGCAACCACAACAACGACATAGTTATGCTAATGTCACTAACTTCGTAATTACGCAACAGTATGGCGCAAAAGGACATTATCAAACTGAGCGAAATAGTCTACACTGTACATGTCTAAGATAACGCTTAGGCAACTGAAACCTTTACAAACGAGTACCCGATACGAACAAGATAAACTCTTCAGTCACGTTGTGAGATAGGCACTTGTATCTTTTCCTTTATAAATGTTTCTATATTTAGTCCTATACTTCAAATAATTACCACAGTTATCCGTTTTGACGTACACATCTTACTCATGGCCTACATCGTAACCTTCATTCTGGCCACTACATGTTTGCCGCCTCCCCGAAATTAATTCTGCCGTTCCACCTGCTGTACCTTAAATAACCACCAGTTACCCGTTTTGCTGTATACGCATACTTTACTTAAATAACTTCCAAAGTTACCAGTTTTGACGTATTCGCGTAATTTACTTAAATGACTTCCACAGTTACCCGTTTTGCTGTACACGCATACTTTACTTAAATAACTTCCACAGTTGCCAGTTTTGATGTATTCGCGTAATTTACTTAAATAACGTTCACCGTTGCCAGTTTTGACGTATTCGCGTAATTTACTTAAATAACGTCCACCGTTGCCAGTTTTGACGTATACGCGCAATTTCCTTAAATAACTTCCACAGTTGCCAGTTTTGACGTATTCGTGTAATTTACTTAAATAACGTTCACCGTTGCCAGTTTTGACGTACATATGCATAATATTCAGAAGTCTGTAATGAGACGTTTGTGACTCTGTCTTTCAACAGTATAAATTGACTTTATTTACCAGTATGGCCATGGGATAGGGCCAAAATATATGTCAACTTGTCAAAGACCTGGTTCCTTACTACACTTAATCATACACATTGCAGCGAAAGCAGGCTAATTATTTATAAAATTATTGTATAGCGTTATAAAAATATTTTTAAAAAAATAATAGAAGCAGATTTGGAATAAAGCAAGATTCTGTGTTGTCATTTATGTATGTTTATTTTGTATTATTTGTTGGCTTTTATTAGTGATTATAGGGTTATAAAAATTTGTATTTTGTACTTGACCTTGTCCAAAACCAAGTTCACTGTGTACCCAACCAGGGACATTTATTTTGTAAACAAAATAATACATGGTTGATATTTCTTTGTTAGTGTGGATTAAATATTCAGATCATTATTAATGTAAATAAGTTTACCTGGATTAAATATTCAGATCATTATTAATGTAAATAAGTTTACCTGCATTTGAGTTAAAAGATATATGCTTGATTCTGACCTAGAACCTTTTGTAAGTCCGTTAAGCGACAGAGAATTTTCAGAAAGTGGTAATGCAACCTTGGTCAAGTAGAGGCATATAATCTTGTTTATCTAAAGAATTACTCATTTTCAGTTTTTAATTTGGGTGGATTAATTTATTAAAAATGTTATTCACTGGAAATACAAAGTGTTCATTAATAATATTCTTGGACTGAAACGTTAATTTGGAATTATAGTGAATTCAGGCAAGAACAAGTTATATGCAAATAAATAGGCGGAATATCGAAAGTTCAACTAAATATAAACACGATGTCACCAAGAAGAAATATTATGCAGAAATTATTGATGTCACAATTGAAGACATGGGCCACAATAAGAAACAAATACATGTCAAAAACAGTATTACAGTTTCTATATAATTAAAGAGAAATATTCTCAAACTGAAAAATAAACGAGCCGTAAAAGTTGGAAATAGTTGGCATCCTTATTAAAGTTTGGTTTGGCTGTGTAGGGTTTAACGCCATCTTTCAGCTTCTGATACGTTATGTAATGTGGCGAGTATATTTGGTGGAGGAAGAGCCCGCGAGGGACCGAGAAGAACCACTGACCAATGGGAAGCTACTTGCAAGCTCTCAGATATTAATGTTGGTCGAGCGAGACTCGAACTCACGTGGACAGAGGTGAGATGCGTGAGTGATATCTAAAGGCTAGCGCCTTAGACAATTCAGCCGCCCTGGGTCTGGCAGCTTTTTTAAAACCTGGAATAGAGATCACACACAAAGTTACAAATTCTGTCTTCAAATCCACTAATGTTTTTAAAAAAAAGTAATATTTAATTTAATCGGCACGAATAAGTTCCATTTGTATCTTGTACTTCGTGCATGTGTGTATGTGTGTGAGAGAGAGAGAGAGCATTTGAATTTGCAGCTAATGGTAAACTGACAATTTTAGGAACTGTCATGGAAATATTATATACGGTCTCAACTTGTTATGACCGTCACCTTCATCACACCAGCCTGACACGAACTGATGCCTCCAGTCGCAAGAAACTGAAAATTGTACAATACGCAGGCTGGTTTGTACCTTTACTCATATAAATATCAATACATATGTGAATTTTATATGATTCTCTCGCTCTCTCGCTCTCTCTCTCTCTGGATGGATGGAGTAGTGCCGGATTAAGGCCTTTCAGGCCCTTAAGTACTGAAAATATTATGGTGACCCCCTCCTACAAAATGCAAAAATAACAACAAAAAAATATTAAATGCTAAACAGGTGAAAAAATCTCAGTGTTGCCATCATTTCAAATCAAAACACTCGTACATGCAGATTCGAAATTGTCATATATAATTCATTCAATTTTATCATCAACAATTAATCTGAATTTTGTTCTGGTGCCCCTGCTGGGCTGGTGGCCTGAGTACGTGCCTAGCGTGCTTAAGGGGTAATCCGGAACTGGATGGAATACATACACAAACGCGCACATATACACAAACAAACGCTATCTTCAAATCCACGGAAACCTTTTCTTACTTGACCTCTAGAATACTGATATACTTCCGACTGCTTTGTACACGTTATTTGTCATTTATAAGGGGTTGCTGACTGAGATTGGCTCTGTTCGCCACTCTACGTCTTTGAGCAATCGGATTTAAATCAAGATCTCTTTATAACAAGTTCTATCAGAGATCTCGATTTTAATCAGACCACTTCTCGGTAAAGAACATTATGTTAGGCACTCTACGTCTGGATGGCGAACAATGGATCATAGATCAGGAAGAATTGTTAGCTCTAATCCACTCACCCCCTTTCGCCATTTATGCTTGAGCTTTATCTTAAAATTGTTCGTGAACAAACCAAACACGTTTGTAGTGTAAAACATATAAAACATACGTGTATAATATCAAACACATGTCAAAATTAGATGTAATGTCAAACATATTTTTAACGTTTTACTGGAAGGTGAAACGAAGGTACTGGGTATGTCTATTCTTTCTAAGACTGTCACACTGCTGCCATCTTTATTTCTGATAAAAAGAAAACATGGTGTACAGAAAGGGTCTCGAAGCATCGTCATCTTGATCACATGTGAACAAGACGCTACCCGTATGGTCCATTTTTTCCACCTGGTCGGCGAGAACCGGCAAGTGACTTTCCTTGATTATTTTAAGGATGTTATCCACATGACCCTTCGTAACTTGTTGTGTCCCATTCAAGTGGAACAGTTTTTGATATCTTGTTGTTTGAGGAATTCCCTAAATAGGTTTGCAAATACTGGGGAGTTGAACAAAAAAGTTGGTCACGATGGGTTCGTGCAACTTCTTTCTGTCTTTTACATCAACCAAGCCCACTTCCTTGCAATATAATTTTTGATCGATTTAGATTGTGTAAAGTGACAGAAGGAGGTGGAAGAGAATCTGGTCAAAAATTTTAAAAATACTGCATCAGTCGAAGATGACTCTGAGACCTAAATAATGATTAAATAAAGTAAGATCCTTGCTTGGTCATTTATCGAATGAAGATTTTCAAACTCCTCGCAAAGTTTCTCAGTAATGAACATTGGAAAAGTTTGATTATGTTTTTTTATATTTAATTTGCATTGTTTGTTTGTTAGTTTTTTTAAACCTTTTTATTTCCTTATATGCTATCGACAATATAACAGTGTATGTTGGACTTGACCTTAGCCAAAATCAAGTTCACTTTTTTACATGATCTAGCATTGATTTGGGTTTTTTAGTAAACATGTTTATCACAGTCTTATTCTATGGAAATTCCTCGGTCTATCTGATGTTTACTACAAATTTTATATGATAATTTTAGTAATAGACTCATAACTATAACTAAGATTTGATTTTGTAGACATTATGAACCTTCTAGAAAGAAACTTTTCATTTTAGGTAATAGTTCTTTTTAGAAAAGGCTAATTGTAACCTGAGGACAGGTAGAAGACTATGATCTTGTTTTTCTAGAAATTAATTTTTCGTGCTATAAGATCTTGATGCAGAATAATAAAAAAAAATGTGCTATTGTTGTGTCCAGAAGTTCATTTGGGCTGGAATTTTATTTATTCAAATTATTTTGTTCAAGTGATTCTTCTCTGGAAATATAAAGTGCTCTTTAAAAATAACATTTTGGAAAAAGAGACTTGGATTGAAACTGAAATTTCAAATAAGGATATATTCCTGGATTATATTATTGTGATTCAACAAAAGCATGTTGGTACATCACACCGACAAGGGCCATCACAGGCACATCAACACTTCCAGCGTTGGATTTTATTTGGATTTCCACTAATGTTTTTTAAGACTTGTGTCTGCAATTTTATGATTATTTGAGACTTAATTCGCAATATCAAAATTATCTGTTGTATTTTACAAAGCTTGCTGCTTCTCACTCTTTTTTATTACTTGTTTTAAGACCACATAGTCTTAATATTAATAATAAGCATGTATTAGAGATATGTGAAACACAGTATAAAGTAAGTATCGTTTATAGACTTCGAAACACGGCATTACTATGAATTAAGTGAAAATTTAACACAAATTTCTAAAAAGTAAGCATTCACCTAAAACTATAGATGTACAAACATTTGGAAGTACATGTTTTGCGCTCAGTAGATTGAACAAAAGAAGGAAAAATATGGAAGTCACCAAATGTTAAACATATACTGTTCCAAATACCGACTGATATTTAAAACAAATTAACCTTTGAGCCAACAGTTCTAAACCGGCAGAATTCACACATTATTAAAACAGATTTGGAAGAAATAATAAATGGTGAAAGAGAATTAAATAAGAGTTTTATAATGGACAAATTAATTTTGAGAATGAATTGAAGATCTAAAAAGGAATATTTTGATTGGTATTATACCCAAGAAGGAAGTGTTAATGGAGAATTAAGGATAAAAAAGATAAAGAATTACGAGGTCACGTGAGTGCTGTTACTGGTGTAAAGTAATAAGTATTACAAACTACAAACAATTGTTTAAACTGTGACAGCTACATAATGAAAATCCACTCAGATATCAGTAAACGAAGACAATAGCAAGACTAAATTAGACAAGAATAATCTTATGAAAATTAAAGGGCACATATAGTTGTAATTAAACAAATTTATAACTTGAAAAAAATATCAATATTGTTTTTAAATTATATAAGTTTTACCTTTGGGCAAAAGGTTCAAGAACTGTTTGAAGAAAGGGTCGACAATTGCTACGATTTTCACAGCTGTTGGTATGATGACGAGAACACTTGGTTCCAACCATCACACAGTGGCGGTGGTAATGGAAGCGTTGGAAGTAGTTCCACGGATTTATTCTTTGATAAACTTTAAAGAGATATGAAAATTGCTGACATATATATGTTTGGGTTTGCTATAAAATAAAAATACAGCAAAAGCATGTCTGATATCAGGACAGGACAGTATTTTATTCTGGCTTTTAAATTAGCTGGAAAAGTTGTCTGTTTATTGCCTGAAAATACCATTTTTCTAATTTTTGCAATAACTAGCATGTCTTTTTGTCATTTTAATTGAAGGTTTATATATGAAAGCGAAAGAATAAAAAGAAAAAGGGCTCCAGGAAAGTAAAAAAGTATGATTAGCAATATAATTAGTATCTTTTAAAAGGTAAACTACACCAGCTCGTGCAGCTATAAACATTACAAAACCCACTTGATTAATTGCCATGTGATATATATATATATATATATATATATATATATATATATATATATATATATATATATATATATATATATATATATATATATATATATTAAATCAAGTATGATTCCAAGACTCTCACCTTTGCGGATGGCGGATACATAATTATTACTTTCGTTCTCTTCTTTTATTTTGCCGAGTTGTTACAAGCTGATTCACAGCTGCGAAGTCTTTATCCTCTGCGCCATACTTTGTCAAAAGCCACAAAATACCACTCTTAATTCTTTTTTTTGACCAAAAGTCTTGCAAACAATATTGTAAATTCCACATAATTATAAACCTACCAATTGGAAATGGCTAAGTACGTCATTAAAGTTGATATAAATAGATACAAATGTTTCGAAACACATATTTCAAATACTTTTACCGACACAGCTTATTAACGAACTTCACAAGTTCCTTTTTTGAGGGGGGTGAGGTGGCGTGTTTTTGTTGTTATTTTTTTTAATAACCGATAATGGGATTGCGAACTAGTCAAGATTTACTTGCTTCTAAAACTGAAAAGCTGTACGACATGCAAAACTACGCATCTCCGAAAGTAAAGATTTGACAGCGGAAGTGCTCCAATATGCATCGGCAATTTGACGCTTTGCACAACATGTAGTAACGCACTTTTTAGAAAGAATTGTGCTAAATTTGAAATTACTTCCAAGAAATGTACTAGGTTGACTTCATTAATCCATGTAAATTAACAAAGTAATGGGGCCACGTGTATAGAACTAATTTATTGGTCTTAACAGTGACCTCACTGTTGGACCGCTCCGGTGGCCTAAGTGGTAAGAGCGTCCCCCTCGGATGTGGGAAGTGTCGGTTTCGAACCCCGGCCGAGTCATACCAAAGACATAAAAATGGTATTTACAGCTGCCTCGCTTGGTGCTTAGCATTAAGAAGTTAGTTTTAGGACTGGTCGGCCTGATGTCAGGATAATGTGACTGGGTTATACATGATGCCCAGCGCTAGACATTACTATATACTACCACACTGCAGACATCGTAGCGATATGACCATCTCATTGTTAAACTACGTTCAAAATACAAAGCGCCCCCCCCCCACACACACACACACACACACAATATTGGTCGGCGTATGGATAATATTCAAAATCGGATAGCAGAGTCGCTTATTCGGCTATTATAGTACAGAGTGAGCTTATTTATTGGTATGGACGTATAGCTTGAGTTATCAACTGGAATGAACTTGTTTCAGGGAATAACGGAAGTATGTGTTGGAGGTAGTTGTTGAAAACTATTGACAAATGTTTTGATAAGACAGAATGAATACAGTTGTCGAAAACTATTGACAAATATTTTGATAAGACTGAATGGAGGTGGTTGTTGAAAACTTTTGACAAATGTTTTGATAAGACTGATGCGTTTTCTTTCAAAACCCTGGGATGAATTTCATTAGTGCTCACTATCGTACCTGCATCTAGAAACAAGACAGCATCGTACACATCATTTAAGTTAAGGTTTGCCTTATCATATGAACAACAACAGCAGCAGCAACAACAACAACAACAACAACAACAATAAATTAATTTCTTTCTAAGGTCGGATACTGTGGGCTTTTATTGTTCTTAAGAAATCTTTTTGCTTCATTCCATGTACGTTTAAAACAATTTTACCATTTTTAAGGGATTATTAGATTGTATTAAGTTTTAGGACCTCACGCATTCTTTCTTCGGTATCTGGAGTGAGAATAATGAGTGATGTCATTTGGCTAACTTTAATGCGTACTTGCTTTCGTTGCTTTTTTAAACTTTTGTAATATCATACCAAAGGGGAATATCTTGGACGTGTTTCCATTGTTTCATTAATGGAAGGATCAGTCAAGTTCCAGTCAGCTGCCTGACATAAATCTGTGTATTATTAATAATTTGCTGTATTGTAGACCCACCCTTTTCGTTTACATCTGTGCTTTTGAAATCACTTCAGATTTGTAATACAATATACGGGGTTACGGTCATAAAGTTCTCATATCTCCTTTTTAGAAACAGATTATCTTATTACGAACGAGTTTTTAACCAATCCATGTTTTGTTTTTGTATATGTGTTCTGTTGGATTGAATAGTCACTTTATATGACTTGAAGGACTTCGTGATAGTTCTGATATTTCTATTTTCTGTTTGGAACTCTCTCTCTCTCTCTCTCTCTCTCTCTCTCTGATCGTGGACCCAGTGGTTCGGTGGTTCTTCCCGGGGTTTTCCCGGGTTCTTCCTCCACCATTAATACTTGCCGCCATGCTGAAAAATGGCGTTAAAACCCACAACAACATACATACATACATACATACATACGCTTGAGCAGACTCTCCTGTTTATTTATTTTTTTTTAAAACCTCAATCAAACCAGTCTTCCCTGAATATATATCATACTAACAAAAACGCATAAACATCATTTCCTTGAAAAGGACTGTAAGTTAATTTAAGCCAACGCCTCGGTTTCTATGAACAATCGCAAAATGAGTTACCCGAAAGACTTGTAAGATTATTTTTTTTACTTGCATAAACTTCTTTAAGCGTCGTTTAAGCAGTAGGAAAAAATGCTCAGCTTTATCCTAAGTTCTGCTGGGGAAAAAATGCTCAACTTTATTCTACGTTCCGCTGAAATTCGTCCTGAGATATGTCTTTCCTCTTTCTTTCTTTCAAAACATCATCCTCGTGTTTGCCAAGCCTTTTATGGGTAAATAAATTGCAGGATTTTGACATCTATCGTGGATTGCTATCTTTATTGCAGTCATGTCTACCATGAACTTGGACACCCGTACATGCCCGTGCATAAACCTATAAAAATCGCTCTATTGCTACAGTGTAGATGATAGGCAATTTAATCTGATTTCTAAATATACCTTGTCTGTTCTAATCTGTAACCGCATACTATTATCAAGGTATACACGGAATATTTGCAGAACTGAACCAAAAGAAAGTTACCTACCTTCAGTTAGATTTTAAAAATATACATATAACCGATTTAATTGTATTTGGTGATATACAGTATTTGGTCTACCTAGATGTGGAAGGCAATTCACGTCGGTTATGATGTACTCCATGCCGATAGACATTCAGTTTACAAATCTGTTAAAAATCATTCAACTTGTTTACCTTTCGAACTCAGTGGAATGTTAAATTCGTTTGAAGGAACTATAGACTATAAGTTTTGCATTTTAGTATTCATGCTAGAGAAAGCGCCGACGAATTTATTTATCTGGGATAAATGATGAATTTCAGCGTTCTATGCGATCACCGCTTTATGTATAGATAGCGTCTCTATAACCTTCGGACTGTCTAATCTAAACTCCTCGATCAAGTAAACAGTCCTTCTGTTTTACATAACATAAAAACCAACCATCGCTGGATGTCGGTATTATTCCTTGAGCCTGCAAGAAATAATAAAGTTTTGAAACGTAAGCTTGGCTTACTTTACACTTCGGTGAAGGTATACAGTTTCATTAGAGTGTGTTCTTTCAAAATATACCTTACTGTGATTATCATTCTACTGCAAGCATTTCTCACATCGTGGATATTATACTTCGGGATTTGCAAGAAGTGTGGTCTTTGCTGATAAGGCATAACAAATATCAATAGTTCTAGTTGTTTGTGTACATCCTGTCAGATTTTTAACTTTGGACGAGTTGGCATCTACAGGCAAATCGGTTATTCAGGTAAAAACCCATTAACATCACTCGATTCACCCAGACAACCATTTGGATTAGTTCCAACTTTTATCTACAATACACTTTTTTTCTTACGGCTACCAAGGTTACAAAGACCAAATTTGAGCATCACAAACATGGCTGAGAAAGATGAAAAAGACGGGGATTTCTGTAAGTACACTCTTGGTTCTTACACAGAAGCACTCGAGATAGACAATTTAAATTTAGAGATTTGTTCTGTCAAAGTATTTATGATGGTCAGACAGAAATAGGCTGTAGAAAGTTTAAAATTTAAGCAAAGTGCACTGCCTTACTAATGATTGTATGTATATGTATATGTATATATATATATATATATATTAATTTTCACGGATGTACGATGTTGAAGTGTGTCATACGTTATCTGTCAGATCTTGATTTTAGTACATGTTCACATTCATGAGCTTTGCATGATATGTACAGATTTAATTAACTAGAGCTAGCATTGAAATTGATATTCAAACGCTTAGAATTGGATTAGGGAAGAAAAAAAAAACATGGTTTTATCCAAAGGGATTCATCTATATTATTGACCTTATTTTTGGTATCAATCTCTTGTTAAGTATTTTCTACGTGCCGACCTAAAGTGAATTATCATATAATATTTAGTGTCGTCGTGCGACGACTGATTTTCCTATTTTTCTCTTCGCATAGATGGTTATTGACTTGTACTTGGAAAACTACTTTAATTGTGGTCTTTCTTTTCGTAAACACTAAAATTGTATCCATTAAAAGCTATGAACCTTCATTGTCTATAAATTGGATTTGCGACGTGTAACATTTTCTTGACCTTGTCTTAAGTAGGTCTGATGAATGATAAGAAGCAACAATAATAAAATGGTCAAGATCTACTTATCATAAGCAGATCTGACAGACACCAATAAGGTCCATGTTCTAGTGACCTTTGGAATTCCCGGTCCACTTATTTTTAGTAACCCATTAGATAAAGTGTTAAGTTTCATATTAAAGAACGTTATCATTGGTAGTAATAGTACCTGCTGTTGCCGTTTTGTTGTAGTCAGTGTACACGGTTGTAATATTTGTAGTAGAAGTACTAGTATAAGCTTCCGTATCTCCTTAGCAGTAAACTACTTTGTGTTAAGTTGTACTATTTCCAGGTTAGTGTCTGCTGGAACTGTTTTTAACAGCACGCCGCATTATATAAATAGTATCGCAACACTCAAACATGTAACCTGCCAGGTATGCAACTCTTTGCGCTTGGGTTTGTGTCAAAAGTGTGTGCATTTCATGCAGATCATCAAAAACGAATATAGCAGTAATTAAATAAGTAATCAATAAATGCAAACTAATTTTAATTTAAACTGTAATCGAAAGATTTTTAGATTTTATCATAGGTAAGGGTCTAGTTAAATAAGTTTGTAAGCGAATAATGCAATGCTTCAAGGGTATATATTCGTTATTCGTCTTAGGAAATAAAAAGTAATCAAAAAAAAAAAAAAAAATAACAATCCTTGGAGAAAAAGACTTGGATTTATAGTAGAAAACGAATATGGATATATTCTTTGATTGTATTATTGTGATTCAACAAAAGGCTGTTGGCACATCACTACGACAGAGGCCATCACAGTCACATCAGCACTTCCAGCATTTGATTTATTTTGGAAAACCACTAAAGTTTATTCAGATCATTAATCATTAGGACTTGTGTTAGAAATTCTTCAAGTAGTTGGAATTAAATTCGCAATACTGGAAGTTCTTTTTACATTTTTCACTTTTGTATTCTACGGAAATAAGTTATTTGTGGAATTTATAATGCCTCTTGGTTTTCGCGCATTGCAACTTCTTATTTTAAGACCAAAGAGTCATACTATATATATATATATATATATATATATATATATATATATATATATATATATATATATATATATATATAATTGTAGTTCCTATTCTTTTTCTTTTTGGATGTTTTTATCTTCTATCTCTCTTCTGTGTGACAAGAAAAGCAGACTGTAAATTTTCTTTATTTATCAATCGCTGTTCCTATTTATTTTGGCGGAAAGGAATGATATGGTAGGCGAAGGGAACATTTGATTCCATCGTCTATAACGCTTAAGTACACAAACGTCTGTTCCTTTCATTACGGCTTTCTTTCTAGAGATATCTTTGATCCAATAATTTATCACTGCCACCGTAGCATGACTGTATCAGTAAATATCATAACGATAAGAAATTATTTATAGAAAGGTTGATGTTCTCTTGTTATTTTTTTCCCTCTTTTATGTGTAATTAGTTAACACACAGAATGATGTTTGCCTCAACCGAAATAGTTTTAAATGGTGGTTGCAGTTATTGTGGTTATTGTTGTTGCTGCTGCTTTGTTTGTCTGTTAATGCAAAATCGTGTTTTTGTAATTTTTCATGTTAGTAAGTAGTCGTACCAGCTAACCTGTCTTTGACAAAAAATACATAAGACACGATTTTATAAAGTGCCAACTGTATATACTTTATATATTGATAATGTTCTTGTCTATCTCTGTATGTCTGTCTGTCTCTTTATATATATATATATATATATATATATATATATATATATATATATATATATATATATATATATATATATATATATATATAATTTGGGAAATGCATAACTCAAGCTCAAAAACCCGAATTAGTCATACCTGCGGTATTCTTATGCCACTGAAATTCAATAACTTCCTAAACAAAATGTATGGGTCATATTCCTAATAAAGTTGTATGGTGTTTCGAACCTTGAACTTAAGTTTTAACTTTATGCTCCAACAAAGTAATCTAGGGACTTAATTAGAAAAGTCCTCTAAATAAGTACTGGTTAAGGGTCGAGCACTTATGTTAGTAATACTCCCTCTGGGTAAATTCTATCTATGGGTCACTGAAATACTGCGTTATTTTTGGCAGTATATCAAACATGTACACTACCACGTTTACCCACTCAAGAGTACACGCACTGCCTCTTCTACCGTCTCTGCTTTTTACACAACTCGTGTCAAAAAGAGTTGTATTTTTTCAGACCATTATATTTGAAGGTAAACATGTTTATTTGATACTCAATCTAGGACAGTTTTTCACTTGGAAATCAAGTAAAATACTTTAAGAATAAGTCGTATTTGTTTTATCTCGCCTGCTCTTCCAAGGGCTAGGCGTGAGCGTCACTCATTTCAGCAGCTCCCGCGGGTATGGTTTAAGCTTTTGCTTAATATTTTCATGTATTCCAAACCTTTGGATGGATATTTATTTATACTTAGACTTAAAAAGCATCTACTTGTACTCAGCCCATGTCTCTCAAGCATTAACAACGACATTTCAGGTATGCTCTTTACGAACGTTGTACCCAGCCCATGTCTCTCAAGCATTGACAACATTTCAGGTATGCTCTTTACGAACGATCATTAGTCTCAAACTTTGGATGGAATTTTTTCAAATTTCTACCGTAGAATCAATGACAAACGAATTTCTTTTCATACATATCGAACCCGTCCTCTATCCTCAAAATAAGCTTCATATAGTACGAAAATCTTGTTTTCAGTTTGCAGTTTAGAATATGTACAGTCTTACGTTCTATACTATCAGACAGATTTCTGCAATTTTTTAAATGTACAGTCAGCAGACACAACCTTTTTATCTTCTTCCACCCCAACCCTACATTTTTTAATACCCGATGAATGGTCAGTGTCATTTGAAAAACTTTTTGTTTTAAGTTTTCAGTTAATGTTTGTTCGTATAGTCTTAAGTTAAGCTCAGCAACCCAACTAGAACCATTAATTGGAAGCTTGCAAAGTCAAATCACAAAATGTTCTAAGGACGACTCGTAAGAAAAGGTGCATGGTGTAATTATATCCTAAGAGTTAGTTTGGAAAGGGAATAATGACATTTATTCCAATATATAGCCAATATGGACGTAAGCATGTTAATACACTCATGAAAGAACCCGGTTGCTTGATCTGGAATTGAATGCATGTCTGTCAAGTCTACCAAGAAACAATTCAGTCCGTACAACAATTTTCCGACCAGATTATTATATTAGTACAGGAAAAGAATACAGGAAAAGAACAAAATGCACGGATTTAACAATTGGAGATTTTCTATAAATTTTTCATCCAGAGTATATTTGTATTTATATTTCAGTGTTGGTGTTTGTGTTGTTTATATTTTTAACAACACGGTATAAGCATGTTTAGAACAGGGGCAGAAGAAGTCAGTTTTCACATATTTGGAAGACGGGTAGTAGGAGTCAGTGTCCAATATGGCAATGTTTGAAAGACGAGCAGGAAGAGTTAGTGTCCACTATGGCATGTTTAGAAGACGGGCAGGAAGAGTCATTGTCCAATATGGCATATTTAGAAGACGGGCAGGAAGAGTCAGTATCCGATATGGCATGTTTGGAAGACGGGCAGGAAGAGTCATTGTCTAATATGGCATATTTGGAAGACGGGCAGGAAGAGTCAGTATCCAATATGGCATGTTTAGAAGACGGGCAGGAAGAGTCAGTGTCCAATATGACATGCTTGGAAGACGGACAGAAGGAGTCAGTGTCCAATATGGCATGTTTAGAAGACGCGCAGGACGAGTCAGTATCCAATATGACATGTTTGGAAGACGGGCAGGAAGAGTCAGTATCCAATATGACATGTTTAGAAGACGGGCAGTAGGAGTCAGTGTCCAATATGGCTTGTTTAGAAGACGGGCATGAAGAGTCGTTGTCCAATATGGCATATTTGGAAGACGGGAAGGAAGAGTCAGTATCCAATATGACATGTTTGTAAGACGGACAGGAAGAGCCAGTGTCCAATAAGGCATGTTTTTAGAAGACGGACAGAAAGAGTCAGAGTCCAATATGGCATGTTTAGAAGACGGGCAGGACAAGTCAGTATCCAATATGACATGTTTGGAAGACGAGCAGGAAGAGTCAGTGTCCAATATGGCATGTTTGGAAGACGGGCAGGAAGAGTCAATGTCCAATATGGCATGTTCGGAAGACGGACAGAAGGAGTCGGTGTCCAATATGGCATATTTGGAAAACGGGCAGGAAAAATCAGGGTTCAATATGGCATATTTGGAAGACGGACAGGAAGAGTCAGTGTCCAATATGGCATATTTAGAAGACGGGCAGTAAGAGTCAGTGTCCAGTATGGCATGTTTGGAAGACGGGCAAGAAGAATCAGTGTCCAATGTGGTATGTTTGGAATACGGACAGGTGGATTTAGTGTCCAATATGGCATGTTTGGAAGACGGGCAGGAATCAGTGTACAATGTGGTGTATTGTTAAAATAGTCGTGATGTCTATTTGGCAGTGGCAGACATCTTGTTGAAACACCTGACAAGAAAGCAAAGCAAACTTAGTCCATCGTTCCTATCAGAGGCAATAATTTTGAAGTCCCCATCCCTGGAAGGATGCAATGTTCTAATCACCGGAACTGAAAGTGTTGATTTATGATGTGGAAGTGATCTTAGTAGACTATGTTTTAAGGAGGAGAAAGCCAAGCAGGAATCTTCCGCAAAAATGATGCCTCTCAGTAAGCTTTTAAACTTTGCAAGAGTTCATAGGATGGTAGTTCTCTGGGACACAGATGTTATTCTTTGCTTGACAATTAACGCGGTTAGATTTATTTAGAACAAACATAAATTAGAAAGACAGAGAGAGAGAGAGAGAGAGAGAGAGAGAGAGAAAGTACTACTGGAATTTCATTAGATTCCTTGGTGAGATGCTGTCAGCCAGTTTTACGACCCTACGCAAACGAATCCTTGAAATGTATATCGTAGATCCTATGCAGCTGGTAGTGTTTTCGTTGTTGCTTGTGGGGGATTGGGGGTTGGGTGATTGGGGGTTTGCTGTTTTATTTATACAGCAAAAAATAAGCGAATGTAAGACTGAGTTAAAATTACAGGTCATGCAATCAGACCTTTAGCAGAACTTGTATACGTGATTTTTCAGTAAACATCATGTCCAATGCAGATTTTGTCCAGTTCCTTTTGTCTTCAGTAGGTAGTACTGCTTTAATAGGCCAATTATCCTTGATAGAAATACCCCCCGTGAGCTTTACCTGTACAATCAGATATCCATAGAGTGTATATGTATGATTTGGATTTGTAACGTAGCTTTAACAATGTTTCAGTCATATCGTTACGATATCTGCAGTGTGGCAGTTTATAGTGGTGTCTAGCACTGGTGCATCATTCCGCAGACACGTAGCATGATGTCCCACCCAGTCACATTATCCTGAAATCAGGCCGACCAGTCCTAACACTAACCTCTTAATGCTGAACGCCAAGCGAGGCAGCTGTTAGTACCATTTCTATAAGTTTTCTATATAGTTCGGCCGGGGTTCGAACCCACGACCTCCCGTATCCGAGGTGTACGCTCTAACCAGTAGAGCACTGGAGCGGTGCTATCCTTAAACCGCACATTGATCGTAGTTGTGTTACTACTATATGGTCTTTAACGAAGTAACAGAAATGAGCGAAAAGCAAAGTTTTATTAAATTAAACAAATAACTTATTTCCTTGAATACAAATTGAAAATTTAAAAAGAACTTGCAGTATTGTGAATTAATCCCTAAAAGTGTTAAAAGCTCTATCGCAAGTCCAAATATATCAAGTTTCAATTGAATTCCAGTAGTATTCCAAATAAACCCCAATATCAAATATGTTGATGCACCTGTAGTCTCGAATGTGCTAATGTGCCAGTGGTCTGGATTCTGATGATGTGCTAAAGTCTTCTGATGTATCACAATAATATAATTTTAAAAAATGTTCTTGTTTGAATTAACTGAAATTCCAAATTAATGTTTCTGTCCAAGAATATTATTGATGAGCACCTTGTATTTTCAGTGAATAATAATTTAAATAAATAAATCCACCTAAATCAAAAACTGAGCACAACAATAAGAACAACTTTGCTTCAGATGTTAAGGCAAGAATGAGTAATTTTTCAAGTAAACAGTATTTTATAAAAAGTTAAGACAAAGTTAGAGACCAGATGTAGGCCAGCCTCATCTCTAAAACATTCAAAGTTGTCAAACGAGTTTAGGAATTTCCAAGTGAAAAACTGTCATAGACTTAGATTCAAATAAACATGTTTTCCTTCAAATACAATGGACTGAAAATTTAACCTATATTCTTCAAGAAATATTAAGTAAATATCATGTTGTTTATAAAATAAACGTCACTGTTCAGGAACATCATGAACCTGAATTTGGACAAGGTCAGGTAAAAAATACAGATATACATAACTTCCAATCATTAAGAAAAGCCAACGACAAATCCTAATCAATTATGCATAACATTTCCAACGAATAATACAAATCAATTATACATGACATCTGTTTCTAATCAACTCTTTTTCAATAATTACACATGGATTGATAATATATCAGCCTCCGACGACACTTAATAACCTGACAAATCTTTTTTTTTTTTGTTTTTGACCAAAAAATATCAAGTTCCTAAACAGTACATAGAAAAATAAAGTATACAAAGGCTGAGAAAACAATATTCAGTGCCGATATGTATGATGCATCAATATAATGGAATTTCCTGGAGAATGGCAATGAGGATAACAATGTAAAGAACTGAAATCTTCATTTTGGAACACATGAGTTTGATAAATTAGCATTAGAATATATCGATATAATGGTGTTTGCTATAGCTCCCCATCTACTCCCAAAAGATCAGTGCTGAACCAGGCTTTCTGATTCTGCTATCTAACGCTTTTAAAACATTGTTGACGGTTGAAAGCGACATTTTTTTTAAAAAAATGAACCGTACTATATGTTGTTCATATAATAATCTTTTAAAAGTAATTAATTCTTTTTCAAAAGATGTCAACATTTCAATCTTCACACGTTTAAAGGGAATAGTTGTTTAGTTGTATAACGGAGTTTCAGAAGATGCAGATTGGTAAGATTCTTTGGATTTTGAGTTCGACATATGTATGTACAGTATTCAAGATGCATTTTAAGGGTTGAATATTTAAGGAATTGCAGCCAACATACCAAACTTCATTTTATTACTCATGAAAACCATTTTAACTTTGACCTAATCTGAAGTACATTGACGACATGTGCATTAAACACGAAGAATAAGATATTGACCTAATTTTGTTAATTGTAACCTAATTTTCTGAATTATATTGGAGAATCGACAAGATAACCCTTGTGATCATTAGGACCCTTGTAATAACTAGAATCCGAAATCTCAAACTATTATTGTCAGCTTCAAATGTGTTAACTAAAATGCATTTTTCAGACTTCCCAATTTATATTACTGGTTGAATCGTTGTAGGTCTGATTTGATTACATGGGGCAAGTTCACCGCAATTCAACTGGATCTGCTGCACGGCATATGCCGTTATAGTATCGGCAAGAGAAAACAGATTTTCGCTCTCGCTAATTGAAACTTAGACCACCCAAGTTTGTGAAACTATTACTCCTTTAACCACGGTATTGTCTGGGCATGAACATTTAATCAAACTCGAGTTTTAGGAATTTAAGATACTTATGCAAGCAAGCCTGCACATAAAACAATATTTAGTTTAGTCTGTGACATTGCTTGACACTGAAATTTTTTTAACCTATATTAACTCCTTCTTTACTTTGTGTCGATTGCTTTTCCCATTCACATAAAAGCACATCCATCCAACCATTAATGTACAAACATGTACTTTTTTAACCATATGTTTCTGATTTGAAATAGTCTCTTTTATTAAAAATGCACCTTAAAATCGATATAAATACCCCAATTTGGGATCACGTACTAGTAAACTGGATATGTTAATGCTGATAAAAATTACCTTGAAAAGCACAGCTGGGAATCTAAGGTGTGTCTGGACAGGATTATTTGAAACTAAAAGTTATATCACTGTAGCATAGTCTTATCTCGCCCATTTTTAGCTCCTTGGTCTGCACTCTGTAAATATTCATCGAAGCTGTCTCCCAGACTGTAAATAACATTTTTAATGGCATTGAAAGGGGACTGAAAAACTTAAAAACTTGACACTCAAATATTTCATATTAATGAAACGGCTTCCTCAGATTGCCACTATGTCGTTTTTTATCTGTGATTTCGAACATTCGAACAGATAAGTCGAATCTAAACATTTGGCTCCACGTCGCTCAGAGATTTCGAACTTTGATAAATAAAATTATTTAGATCACACCTTTGCGACTTTTCATTAAAATACAGCGGACGAATCGATAAGCGACGTGTTCTTGGTCTCTTGATACATGGACAGCCCCTGTACTGTTGTTTTCTGTACTGGCGGTCACTGATGTGACTGCATCCAACATAAACATTCGTACACCCCAAAGCTTTCGCAGAATGCTTGTTGGTTGGCTTTATACGATACATTAATTATTCTAAATATGGTTACGACTTCTTTTATAGATACGAGTTCTTACAATGAACATTATACTGGAAGATATTAAAAATCGAATTGTTGTACAATTCACTTTCAGATAGCAAATATGGTTTACGATTAAATATAAAGATAAAATGACAGTATAAAATCATCTCAGGTATATAATTTTATGGATATAGTGTTCTTGTTGTTATTGTTGTAGTTACATTTTAAACAGAAATATAATTAATTATACACCGCAAAGAGTTGTTACCATCGCTGTCCCCCCGTCCTAGCTTAGAACTCGTACGCACTGTAGAATAGCCTTAGAACAATGTTTATAGCTTTTGTTATACCAACCACGTCGTACCGTGCTATGTCACTTATGTGTATTTAATCTGCGTTGTTAGTTAGGGATAATATGCAAAATTGGATAGTAAATCGCCAGATAGCAGAGTCGCTTATTTTGTGACTATTGTGCAGAGTGCTAAGGAAGCATCTCTATCGATTTAATGTGCAAATGTACGTTGCAAATCCAGCACAATAATTTCAAACAAAAATGTGGTCGCTTTGTATATTTTGTGGTGACGACTTAGTAGGTACGAACTCAAATTCTTTGTAAAAATGTTAACATATGCCCTTTGCAAAACGTAAAATTACCCATGCAGTTGTTAAGTCTTCTCTTTTCGGAGGTGGATATTTTTTACACACATCCTTATGTAATTAACGGCTTTGGTTAATGTTCAACTGCTTGAAACTTAACGCTAGAAAACAAGAGAACCGCAAACACTACCTTATACGAACCTTTCTATTTAGGCATTAAAATTGCATGGTCGACTCCGGAGATTATTGACCGACAGGAATTAGTAACTTGGACCTACGGTCAAGGTGTGCGGTCTTGAACTTACTGTGCAGAAACCATAATTTTCTTATTAAACATAGCATATTTGTGCCCTTTGACCTTTAGACCACACGATTTATTGGCTTCTTTAGCACTTTGTCATATCGAAACTTTGGTAAAGGAAGTTACTCCAGAGCAAAAGTACTTTAAAAACCCATATTTCTTTGAGTCACATTGACTTTGACCTCTAACATGTAGCTCCAAATTAATAGACCTCTTGCAGACCTTAAGTGTAAATCCAGAGCTCGGGAAAACCACAAGTCCCTTCGTTTTGACTGCGTCAAAATAAACTGGGTTGTAAAAACTTTACTACGTACTCGTCCCTGGGTTGTAAAGACTTTACTACGTACTCGTCCCTAGGTTGTAAAAACTTTACTACGTACTCGTCCCTGGATCGAGTAGATGCAGATTTAAACCATAAGAACAAACCTGATTACATTTTCTACCCTTGACAAGTGTTGAAGTTCAAGATCACTTAACCTTTTTTATACATCAATTACTAAAATAAATTGCCTGTTTTGCCTCTATTTTGTCAGTCTAGAACCTGTCTCAGTTGAAAACCTTGTTCCATTTTTACACATATACCTGGTGTAAGCTTGATACTGAAATGGGTAAAGATTAGGAACGATATTATGCTGCAGTTTCACACCTAGCCATCATTTATTTTTAAAAATGTATGTTCACATTTACAAGGACACTTTTCAATAATGTAGGTGTCATTTTGAGGTTGAGAATGCTTCATATCCAACGAGCTATCACACATTTTAATGAGATAGAGACCGTTCTGGTGGCCTAAGTGGTTAGAGCATCCGCCTTGGATGCGACCGGTCGTGGGTTCCAACCCCGGCCGAGTCAAACCGAAGACTTATAAAAAAAAGGTACTAACAGCTGCCCCACTTGGCGCTTAGCTAAAGGAGGTTAGTATTAGGACTGGATGGCCTGGTGTCAGGATAATGGGACTGGGTGGGACATTATGCTACTTGTCTGCGACATAATGTCCCAGTGATACACATCACTATAAACTGCCACACTGCAGACATCGTAGCGAAATGACTATAGATTTGTTGAAGTTGAAAATCCAAATCACACACACACGCGCGCGCGAGTTAGAGATCTGAGAAGTTAGGCAATGTTACAGTTGCTTCGGGTCATTGGTATATTCAGGACTGAAACTTTATGACACATTGTCATTCCAAATGGAAGATACCAGCACATATTATGTAAGTATGTCATTATTTTTCGCAAGAGAAATGTTGTCAACTTACTTTCAAAATGATTATTTTAAGTGTCCCAGCCATTTCCCACCGACATTCCTATAATGCATGCTGTAATCTAGTTATAAAGCTGGTAATGTCAAAAACAAATGCTAATTGGTAGAAATATACATGGGGTAATGACCTAGAAATGTCCGATTCTTAACGCGTCTTCACTTTTTATGGCGCCCGTGTCTATTCCTCTAGATTAGAGGCTTGACCAAAATGGATTATTTAGAGTGAAAGGTGGTCGAAAATTGAGGAGATTTGAATTCCTCTTTCAAATACAAGTTACTGACAACTTTTATTGTGAAAAGTAATTACATAATGATATTAATAATTAATTTATATTAGTATCAGCTACAGTCTTGAAAATACTGGTGATCTGGGGCAAGGGTAACAATGTCTAACCAGATATTTGATATGCTCAGTCTCTTTGATTTCTCTCGTATCTAACGAATAGTATGTGGTAGCGCGTTCAAAAGGACAACAATGATACATTGATTACTGAAAGGCTTTACTGTATGAGGAAATGCCGCCAAGAAGTCAAGGGCTATGTCACGTAAATTTATATAGGTGCAAACTTTTTCTTTTATTATGCTTATCAAAGGAGACATGTTTTTGAGAAGAATATTTTCATGGTTGTTTATATCAAGAACATATTACACAGCTAATTGTTGTCTATGATTGTAGATTATATATTAAGATTATTGTTATTTATGGGTAAACATGTTTAATTTGTTTCGAGTTCTGTCCACTGAGCTTTAAATATTCTAAAAATGAAATTCGCCTATAGTTTGATGGATATTATTGCTAAGATGATCCTCATAGTGTGCCTTAGGTTCTTATTTAAATGAGAAGTAATCAGAAATTCTTTATTACTGTCGTAACATCAGTCTTTAGAAGAATCAATTTTAGTAATGTTTGAGTTATTATGAGAGGATTCGTTTATTGAAATTACTGTAGTTACAACGATCTCTTTGACTATAAGAATAAACCTCAATTTTTGGAATTATTGTAAATTCATCCAAATACATTTTGGATTATATCGTTGTGATATATCAAGACTGTTAGCGCATCAATAATATTCCAGGCTATTGGTCCATCAGCATATTCAAGATTAGAATTCATTCGGAACGCCGCTTGAATTCATTTGGAATAACCTATACTTTTTGACTTGTGATAGATCTTTTAGGACTATTTGTGATTTATTTCACAATAATGTACGTTCTTTTTCAATTTTCACTTTCGTATTATCGGGACACAAAATTATTTGTTGAATTTATTTTTTAAAAAGAGAGAAAATGTTGGTGTTTTGCTCTTGTCTGTTACTTAGTTAAAGACCATAGGGTCGTAACAGTGTCTTCTATTGATTAGCAAAAGCTCAAGTGTCCTGGAGAACTGTACTGTTTAAGTACATGTATAGAGAAGACAGGGACGAGTAAAGTCTTGCGACGCACTCAACGAGTTCTTGGGAAAATGTTTCCTAAGCCTCGTAAGTTCTGCATGATCTTTGGTCTGAAACTAAGGTTATTATGAAAAACTTTTTTTATTCTTTCAATTGCATTAACTATGACCTTTGATCTTTTGAATCCAAACTCAATAGTTTTCTTTTTTACGCAAAGCTCAAGCCATCGAGAAATTTTGCTCATAGTACATGTTGGAGAACTGAGAATTTTGTGCAGAAATTTGTTTTTATTCTTTAAATTAGCACGACCTTTATGTTTGACTTTTTGACCTCTAAATCAGTATGCTTCTTCCTTACTCAACCATAAGCTATTGACAAAGTTTTGTAATGGTTGTTGGTGGAGAACTCGAGCACAATATAGGGGACAGTCAGACGGATGGACATACAACGTCATAACATAGTTCTCCCTTGTGTGTGTCTGTGTGTCTGTGGGTGTATGTGAGAGAGAGAAAGAGAGATTTAGATTTTTAACGTAGACATATGTTAAAACTTGCTATCGCTATTCATCCTAAATAGCGGTTTCACCCGATGACTTGTTATCTTGTCTAGTTGGACTTAATTTTAAAAAAAACAAGATGCCTATCGACATCCAATATAACCATGACTGCGCCCCCCCCCCCTCCGAATGTCTTGTTTATTGCTGCTCCTCTAAATGAATGGTCATTTCGACAACTGGGTAGGGGTGCACCGAAAATATTCTTATGATGTCCAGTTGGTCCTCTTAAATCAATACAGCGTATAATCTGTTCCTAGAACATATATTTGGTTTTTTAATACGTGTATTCTCTTTTTGCTTTTGTTAGTTCTAACAAACACTTTTAACATTATTGGCGATATGATGCAGTGGAAATGGAAATTAAGTGGAAATGGAAATTAAGTGCCTTTCCCAACGACAAAATGAGGCAGTTATGTCTTGCTATCCTGGGCGAATATCGCAATGGACTAAAAAAACAGGTCAATTAAACATGAAATGCATTGTTAGATGACGGGCTTTTGAATGTTATTTGTTAATGAACCAATACATTGGTTTTCATGAGCACAGCGGCACAGTATTTCGTTCCGTAATCCCGTAGTAATGTATTCGTTTTCATGAATAAAATTGGATATGGCCGCCTATTCGACACAACTGATCTTTTGTTTTGCTTTTTTTCTCACGGAAAAGGCAGAGAATGTTCTATTTGGAGTACATTGCAGAGGTATGGCACATCGGATAAAATATAAGAAAATATAAACTGAACATTCTCAGCTTTTCCCGCCAAGTCCAGAAAGAAGCCTCTTATGAAATCCGTCGCCATTGAGAACCCTGTTCTGAACTGCTTTTGTTCATTTGGGACAATATGGCAGTGGACGGAAACAAATTAAAAATCGGAATAATTTCAACCACTGCTGACAACCTGACGGAAATGGACGAGCGATGTTTTAATTGCTCTGAACATTGCTTGGCCATTTCGGTCAACGTCGAGAAATAACCACTCATGTAGTTGTACGAATTTCACACATAATTATGATGGGTTTGGTGATTCGCCTCTGACATATGTTGCGACAATATTTTGTTGGGACTTTTGTCTCCTTATTTGTCTGCCACATTGTGGTGTGTGAGCAATAGTAGTTTTGAAAATAATTCTCAATGGCGGCGAATTACTTCCGATACTTCTTTCTCGACGGACGATATTCCAATTGTGCTGAATTATGTTCATTGTTTACCAAATGACGTTATGTGAACGTCTCACACCATTATAATGTTTCGTACTGACGACTCTCGCATCTCTGAACGACATTAACAAAAAATGAGTTAAACGCCGGGGAAGCGAAGATGGAGCTCACAGGACATACACTAATTATGACTGGTGAAAATATGAATGTCAATGTATTTTTATAGTATTCGATGAATACTTTCAGTCTTTTAATGAGGTATTGTGAAATTTAAACATGAGGTAATTTAGCTGTCTTTTGCAATAAGTTTCGTACGTAATGGCGAATTGATTTAAAAGCAGATGACAAACTTAGACATGAACGAATTATTATTATTACTCCCAAAAAGAGTTTGATTCAAGTCTAATATTATTTGATGAGAACTTGTTGTGATTATTTTCATTTTGTAATCTAGCAGCATTTGATGAATACTTGTTGCGAATGTTTCATACTGTATTGTAAAATGTAAAAATTCAGTAAATAAATCCTTATGGGAATTTCTTTGACCACATAACGGCTTAGTCAGTTTCTAAGGGTTGGGGTAGGGCGGTGAAATTAAAAAATCATTATATATATATATATATATATATATATATATATATATATATATATATATATATATATATATATATATATATATATATATATATATATATATATATATATAAAATCGACGTCTCAAGAACGTCGCTAGTCGAAAGTAGCATACTCCGAGGTGTCCAGCTATGGTCAAAAATACAAATCCGTTGCTTTAAATATAGTTTAATGTTTGTAAATGAAAGAAAGAGGACGAACATAGTTAGCGGATATGACGAGTCATTTAAATGACACATGGAAATTAAGTCTGAGTAATTTTCAACCTTTGAAAGTAGATTTGAATTAGTATTCCAAGAAAGTATTATTCAATCTATTTTTAGTCCTTTGTAATTTCTTTTAACTTACTCATATCTGCTCAGTTTCATTCAGCTTTTAGTTCGTTTTCCATGTTGTTTTCTTTGCCCATTTCCGTTTAGACTGCGTCGAAGGTATGACGAGTATCGTCACTGGCGTTGACTAGTAGATATACGTTTAATAATGATAATTTTAACTAATGCAAGTGAAGCAAGCAAGGTGTTTTACTTGCAAGAAAATACTTTTGTTGTTTGTTGAAATACTGAGCGGAGAAACTGACTGGAGATAATAAAAAGATTTTGAATTAAGTGCCCTTCTCAACGGATTGAAATTTGCGAAATTTATTGAAATTCTCGGCGATTTTCAGAAAGGACCTGCGTAATGTTCTGTTCCAACATTATGTTGGCTACTGGGTGATCATTGATTTTATGTAACGAGACGGATCTTGAACAAGCATGTAGAGGTAACATGAAATCATTTCTCTCTAAGTTAAAACACCGACTAAAACAAAAGAGCGTCATACTCGCAGTGCACATCGAAATGTAAAACCAAGAGCTTTAACGACGTCCGCTTGTATCTCTCTGTCGTGCATATAAAACATCTAACAAGATAAAAGCACCGTACTTCTCCCCATGATTACAAACCTCATTATTAACATAGAACTTCCGTGAAATTTTCCCTAACTGAAAGGATTAGCATTTTCTACAGTGTATGAATAATATGAAATTTGTGTGCTTGTTAGATGGTCAAATTATTTTATTCCGCACACATATCGTTCACCGATTTCAGTTTTGATCATGACAGCATTTACTGAGTAGCTATAGTGCACAAATGTAGTCCGATAATCGATCTATAAAAAGGGACAAAATCATTCGCACACGCACACAGATCTACTAATAAACTTTTCCATTCTTAACCTCAGGCTCGTGTTGTTAAGGGGCGCCCGCATAATTATTTTCGGGTTGTGGTGCGGGTGGCAAACATGTAGTGGTCAGCTATTAAGTTTTACGGATTTAGAAGTGAAATGGGGAGTCCCCCACCCCCCTTGCCCCCATGTGCGGACGCACAGGTGTTGTTGAATAGTAGCATTGTCTGACATCAAAACAATTGCTCTTCTTAAGGTTATTAATAAAGTACATTTTTGTTCTTGGAAGAAATAGATTGGTATAGATTTAGTTAAATTTTTAAGTTAAAATTTAACCTCAGAATTTTAATTACTTGCTTGGCTAAGAAAGAGCTGTCTATGCCGTCGTGAGAATGTTTTCAAGGACCAAAAACCAACATATCTTGTAATCTCACCAGATAGTACTGTTAGTAATGACTTTTCCATCCAGGGCTTAGCACAACCTTGCATATTAAGCAACACTTGTGGCTTTCGTCTTTCTTTTCGAGCACAAATGATGGCTTGTAAATATCAGTGCGTCATATACAGGTCTTGGTGATTCGAATTAAGAATATCTGTTAATGTGATTTAATTGAACAATGTATCCTGAAGTGAAATCACGCACCATATCGTGATCCTGGACGTGATCAGCCTCACATTTCATTCACAAGAGGATCAATGCTCGACCTGCCTCATTCACTGGCACCAGTCTCTATACAAAAATACACAAAAGAGATATTAGCGTTTTTGATATAACAGCAAACCGGTCATTGTATTAGTAGAATAGACTGATTTATGGGGCAATGAGCAGGGATTATTATGTATTAAGTTGGCATTGTGTATGTACATGAAGAAGTAAATAAAATATTTACCAAAACCGCATAACATATCTTATCTTTGTATGAAGGACACGTAGGATTATGTTTTAATTATATTTTACCGATTTATTATATCCCCAATAGTAAGCAATTTAATTTGTAGTCATTGTGTCTATCGTGTTTGTGGTTCCGTCTATTAATTACACCCCTTTCTGTACCCTCGCATAGTTACCGTTTATAGTTAGCGTTTATATTTATTATTTCCTTCTGAAAAATCTCTATTGTCCATATATAATCTCAATTGGATTTATAGTATATGTGATAGACAGCGCATGTGAAGAAGTGTAACACGTCTGAGCAAACATTTCTTTGGTGTTTTGAAGGTGGGGTTCAAATGCATGTCGGAGTTGTGTACTGATTCAGTCACAATGGATTAGACGATGTTTTATTTACTCTTGCAAGGTTAAAGTCAAACGAATAAGGAACACGATCGATGTTCATTTAACATCAAGTTATTACTGAATTGTTTCCCAGGGTAGTAGGTTATAGTATTACTTACTGCAGGGAAGGAACTGTGATGGCTACAGCCGGGAAAAATAGTGCTAAGAAAAAGGACAAGGACAAAGATTCTAAATCACCAGATTGTAAGTACACACACACACACACACACACACACAACACATTGTTGAATGTACTTTACTTGATACGCACTTGGCGTGGGTCAAACATGTTCTTAGTAACTATACAAATACGTGCAATGGGGGTGGGCTAGGGGTAGGAGTCTGCATTATTGCAGCCTTCATCAGTAATGTAGATAATATAAAATGCATAATATACCTAAGGTGGAGGTAGAATACTTGCGGATGTTTTGCGATACACTATAATACATATATACATAGATACATACATACATAAGTACATACATACATACATACATACATACATACATACATACATAACTTTTTTAAATGTTGTGGTGTATGGTGAAATTTTAAGTGAAAAGAGAAAGGAAACTACCAAACTGCTTGTCTTGCTACGTGCAAAGGACTGTTACAGTATACTGCGTCATGCAAAAACGCGCATAGAATTAGCTCACACGCAATATAGAAAAGTTCGATATCTTTCATGTCCGTGTAAATTGGATATCGGTTTTGCAAATGAATACTTCATTAGGTTCTTATACATTATCTTTTCTTGGAGAATCCGTGTAGCAGTAAATCTTTCATGTTTACAAGCGTATATCTTTTTATTTGTTTATTACAGTTTTAAGTGGGTCGTCCTGATTCTATTGGTTATATTAAAATTTAAAGGATAGAAATACGTCATTGTTGTTGTTTTTGTCATTATTGTTGCTGTTTTTTCTCACTGTTGCTGTTGACGACGACGATGATGAAACTGCTGTTCAGGTCTATGTTTTAGCAAGGACGCGGTCCTAGTTATCCAGAATAAGAAACCTAGTTTAAGAAACTATATATGTATGTATGTATGTATGTATGTATGTATGTATGTACACAGTCCTATGTATATAGTGCAAAAAAAAAAAAAAAAACTCCAAGAGCCTTACAAGTGGAACTACACCACGTGATGCAAGCAGCAGGGAAGTTGTACAGACCCCCTGGCTCAGATAAATTTAACCCTCCCACCAAACATTTCTCCGTAGAAACCTCAGAAAGCAGAAATAACGCCTCCTACGCAAATTAATCCGCAAAATTTCAACCCAAAGTGCATTTTCAGGCATAAAAAAAACAGCATTTTTTTTGGGGGGGTATTGTAAAATTTATGTGCGATTGCAAATTCCGACTGCGGATACTAATTTTATTTCACAATAAAACAATATAGTTGAAAATAAGATGAGTCGAAAAGTTAGCACAGTTGGAGAGCCTCAATCTGCTAGATTAGCGCGAGATCAATTAGCGGCATTAAAGAAGCTAATTCCGACAAAACGATTATTTAAGAGAAATGTTCGTGGTTACGAAGATATGCAACATGGAATTTCAGAAACTTCGGCAAAATGGTTGAAGCCAGTGACCGGAACAATTGAGCAGGTTGTATATGGCGACGAAAAAGATCCAGATGCTAGAAAACGTGGAATCTTTCCTATGTTGAAAGGTATTGAGGATCAATCACGAACATTACCCGAGCGATTAGCAATAGCAGCAGCGGCGCAACAACTTGCAATTGCTGATGGAGGAAAACCTGGAGGTGGAAAACCGGGAGGAAGAAAAATCTCAATGATAAAAGGGAAGTTTAATATCGATAATTTAAGAGAAAATTTCACCGATGAGGGATGGGAAATAATATCGCAGCCCCTCTCGACATTGTATAATATAGATGAGATTGGCCAATTTGCGGAGGAATATTTTAGTAGTCGAACTGAATTTTTGACTGCAGTGGGAAAAAAAAGATATGCAACTCGCGATAGTTGGTATGATATGGTATATAAAATTTACACACAAACAACATCAATAAGTAAGACAGCGGATCCGCGTTACAGAAAGTTTTTAGAAACGGCAAGAGATACACAAAGATTTAATAAGCAAGAGGCGGAAGAAAGAAAACAACTGGAGAAAGAAAGAAAACAACAGGAAAAAGAAGAAAGAAAACAACTGGAAAAAGAAAGAAAACAACAGGAAAAAGAAGAAAGAAAACAACTGGAAAAAGAAAGAAAACAACAGGAGAAGAAGGAAAAAACTAAAAAACGAGGGAGAAAAGAAACATCACAGGAAGATATTCAACCACAGGAGCCAATATTTCAACCAGAGGAATTAGGAGCTAGACCAAAAGAAAGAACTCCACCTCAGAAAAAGGAAAGAAAACCAAAAAAGAAAAAAGATCAGAGTGATGAACCGATAATTGTACCCGAATATAAATCATCACCGGCTAGTATTATGTTTAAAATTGATCCTAGTGTAACAGCGGATAATTATTTGAATACAAGCAGGTTGTATTTACTTGGCAACTATGATTCAGTAGTTCAAATGGCTGCGGATGATTCTACGGAAAATAAAAGATTCTTTTTGCGAAAAGAAATTGATGTTGATAAAGTTAACACACTTGATTGGTATGCGATGATGTATTTTGGTAGTTTAGGAAAACCAGTAAGATATTCTGATGAAGATTTTGGGAAATTTTCATTGGATGTTGGTAATTACAGAATAAAGTTATCAGAGGGAAAAGCAATAGCATTATCTTTAATAAAATCTAAACAAGATAGTCCTGAAAAGTTTAGTCCTAAAAAATTTTATAATCCCACAGAGGAACTTATTTCTAAATTAACATACCCCCCGCGTGTAAAATCACTTGAAGAAGTTTCTATTTTACAACCATATGCTCCTCTTGAAAAGGCTGCTATAAGCCCATATCTTACTATAAAGGATAAATATCCTAAACAAGATAGTCCTATAGGGGATTTGCCACCGAAGTCATCGTCGTCAGGGTTATCGTCGTCAGGGACATCTTCAACGCCGTCAGACGAAATATTTTACTCAACGCCATTGGAATCTCCAGAAACAAAAAAAACAGGAACTGGATATTCAGTTTGTCCCGATAGTGTTGTCAACGATGTATCTCGCCTTGAAGTATTAATCGGAGGAAAGCGAGCAGGAAATAACTCTCGTGAGATAGTCAACGAAGCATCAGATATTTGTCAGCGATTATTCCGTGGTGGTATCATCGATTCTCACATTTACAAGGAGTTTGTCGATGAACTCATCGATTAAATCAACATAATTGAAATAATATGATTATTCATAAACATCAACGCAGACCTAATCAGGTCCGCATAGTAAACTCTCGATTGCCAGTATACAAATATATTCACGGTAATGGATTTGGCGATATCATTGGAAGTCTTGTCACGCGAGTAATACCTAAAATTGGACCCGTGATTAAGCAATTTGGGTTGAAAGCAATAGGAAAGATAGGTGAGACTGCTGTTTCTGGTATCGGTAATTTGGCCAGTAAAGGCTTCAACGCTATCAAAGATAAAATATTAAGTTTAGTACGTAAAAAGCAACCCGTCAAATTACCCATTACCAGCGAAATGCCACCTGAAGTCAGTAAGGCCATAAATGATGCGGCAAATAAAAAAATAAATGATCTAGCACAGGAAGCTGCTATAACAAATCTAGCACAGGAAGTTGCTAAGACAAATCTAGCGCAGGATGTTGCTAGGACAAATCTAGCAAATACAAGTTTTGTTTCAGGCGATGGTCTTCGTTTTAGACGATATTATTAATAATAAATGTTCTCACAAGTGTCAAATGAAGTATTTGACATGGATGAACTAGTAGGTAGGGATACATCAGTGCGAGATTTCCAGTATTTCTCGTACGACACAGTTACACCAAATACTGATAATCGCCTGGAAATTCAAGTTCACGATACAACAAGATATTTTCTTCCATCTGAGGCATATATCGAAGTTACCGGTGAAATTACTAGAGATGACGGCGTTACTCTCTATGGAGCAGATTTTAGAGTCGGATTTGTTAATAACGGTATTATGGCATTATTCAAGAGCGCCACTTACATGATTGATGGAAAAGAGATTGAGTCAATTACCAATGATGTTGATTTAGCAACAACGATAATAGGTCTAGCGAGATACTCGGATGATTTTACCAGATCAGCTGGTCCGGGTATGATGTTTGCCAAAGATAATTCTGATCGTCCCGATAGTAGACCGCTTGATATCGGACAACCTAGAAATCGCGCCGCCCCCCCAGTCCTCAATAATGATGTCCAAGATCTTCCCCTCGGCACTAATCCTGATTATAATCTTGGATTTGCCACGAGAAAATCCATGTTGTGGGATATACGTAGAAAATTCTCTTGTGCTATTCCGTTATCTCATATATTTGGATTTTGCAGGCATTTTAGAAAAGTTATTTACGGAGCAAAGCATACCGTAACATTTATTAGAAAAGCAGATAGTAATGATGCTATTTGGCGAGAAGGTGATATCAATTACCAAACGAACGTGGTAGGTGCAAATGATACCACGAATCATGGAGGTAGGGTAAGATTACTAAAATTTACCTTGTGGATGCCAGCGATAACTCCATCATTAATCGTGGAAGAAAAATTATTATCATTTATGAATCAAGGTGGTAAATCTATCATGTCATGGCTAACAACAACAACAGATTCCACAACTACTGATATTGATGGTGATTTTACTTGGCGTATTGCATCGCAGCAAGGTACCTCTGCGCCACGTCATATCTTTGTCGCTTTTTTGCATACACGAAGATATCATCAATTATATAGCCACATGATATTCGATAATATTCACGCAACAAACGTGTCACTGAGAGTAAATGGCCAACAGGAGCCATCCGAGGAAATATCCATCAATTTTGAAAATTATTCGACAGCTCGCGCATATCATCGATTGTTAAGTTTCATGGGTCGCGATCAAAATATCGATACTGGATTGCAAATATCACAACTAGATTTTAATAAACTTTATCCTATTTATTACTTTTCCTTGGAACATCTCGATTTGATAAAGCAATCCGTCGTCGATATTCATTTCAAAGCTAGAATTCGAACAGGAAATAATTTATATAAGGTATTCGCAGTAATTCTCAGTGATAGAACAATGTTCCTGGAAGGCATCAGCGGTAGAATGAGAGTTATCGATGCACCCGTAGAGAACATGTAATAAATTCTAAATTTAGATTAAGTGATTATTAATATGCCATACGATCACGTCAGCGTAACTCTGACCCCCGGTCAGGTGAAAAAACTTCATGCAGCAACAACAGCGCGACGAGGTTTAAGTTTAACCTTAAAAAGTAATCAACTTCACGGTGGACCTAACAAACTATCGTTAACTAAAAATCAACACGGACATTTCACCAGAGCCAGATCAGCAAATACTGGTATTCGCTTGAATCTCTCGATAGGTGCAATCAGAGATATGATCAAAGTAGGTGGTATTTTTCCTTTATTCGCCGCTATTCCAGGATTAATAGCTGCAGCGGCCCCCATGATTGCAAAGGCAGTAGGATTAGGTGCACTTGGTGGGATGGGTAACGTATTAGGAAAAAAGATCGTCGGAGGAAGATATCGCAAAAAAAAGGGAGGGATATTCCCTCTTCTCCCTCTTCTCACAAAATTGATGCAACCGCAACAAGGATCAGGCCTTTACCTAAGACGACCCCCGTACGGATCCGGTCTAAGTCGAGCCTACCAGCCTCAAATTTAGATTTAATAAGTGAAGCAAAAAAAAAGAAAATAAAATTTTTCAGAGGCGTATTTATGCGAGATCAACTACCAGATAAACCAAATCTCACCGAGACAGGAATAATAAATCTCGATAAAAATTCTGGTCCTGGCACTCACTGGGTTGCTTACGCGATTAATCCTCGCGAAATCATTTACTTCGACTCATACGGATTAGCACCGCCAAATGAATTTATCAAATATGTGTCAAAACTAAAACTTCCGGTTTGGTATTCAACACTTCCAACACAAACATTAGCAGATCCACCAATATGCGGCCCGGAGTCAATTAACGTCCTTGATGCAATTTCAAAATCATCTCGTCCTTATCGCAAAATTTTATTTGAATATACCGTAGATAAATATCATGGTTGACATTTACGGTAGGTCTCTCTTTAGGAAAGAAAAAAAAGATGCAGTCGACATCGATACATCAAAGTTTGCAACCAAGAGCGATATTAACAATCTTTTATCGTTGTCAGAAGTTGATCCTGGTGAAGTTGCTGTATTTCAAAATACCGAAGGGCGATTACAAACTAGCAACGTCAAAATAACTGATATAATCAAGCGAGACGAATACCGCGATCACATTAGTCAATTTACTCGCCAATCGGAGATGGTATTAAAATCTGTTGCTGATATCGCCGATATTATAGCGAAGTTACCCCTGAAGGCCGATAAAGCATTACACGACGATCTTCAGGATAGAATGACAAAAAGACTTAATAGGCTAAATAACGACCTTAAAAAACTTGACGATGCTTTAGATAAATTTAGCAAAAAATTTGACGAGAATATAAAAACATCCAGTGATACTTCCTCCGTATCAGATCAAGCATCACATGACGATCTTAGCGAGAAAATAAAAAAAATCAACGAGGAAATTACTAATATTCTTGCCGAAATTAACGAAGTAAATATCTCGATAAGTCAGAAACCATCCACCGACGATCTCAACAAAAAAATCAACGAGGAAATTATTAAACTCGGTAATGTTGTTGTTCCTGAATTTACCAGAGGGATTAACGCGATGCAAGTACAAATAAAATCCATCAACGATGAAATTAACGTGGTACGTGAATTAGCGCGTCAAAAAGTCGATAAAATATCACATGATGCAATAACGAAAAAAATCGACGATGTCATTGGTGAAGTTAGTCACAATATCAATAAAATATTTGAATTCATACGTAAAAAACTCGATACATCAGTACACGTCACAGAAATAAAAACTATCAATGATAAATTTCTTGCTGTAACAACAAACGCCAACGAAATCAACACAAAAATATCGTCAATGAACCTTGGAAGATTATCGCGAATTTCGATACCAGAGGAAGTAGAAACAAAAAATCTTACCTGCAGTGTGCCACTTGTGGTAGAGATACGAAAAGAGGCATGGTGGACACCCAGGGATAATATATTTACATTTAACCCGCCAATTACGGGTATGTATCGAATATTCATTCAATCTTCGATAAATTTTAAGGTAATATCTAGCCGTAGCATCCACGAAAAAAATTTTAATTATATTATGCACAAAGGTCATGATAATATATTTATATTAGAACCACCAGATAGAACCAACATGGAAATTATGAATTATTCTGTAATTTTCGAATATTTAGCCGAAATATAGGCAGTAATCCCGTAATTGTTATCGTAGATTAATAAATGACCGCATCTGATTACCGTTATAATCAGGCGCGATCATGGCAGGATTCGTTGCGAAAACAACTTGACGATTATCAAACAAAAATAAATAAATACCAGCGCAAATTAGTTATCATTGACGTTGCAGTATACGCGGTATCTGCTGTGGTCGCTGGTGCAGGAATAATTCTATCCGCGGTAACAATGATAGCGCCAATCGTTGCAACAATAATAATCTCGTCAACAACAGCAATCGCGGGTGTTCTTAATATCATCGCGAAAAAGATATCCTCGTGCACAAGTGAAAAGTTATCTTCGTACAAAAATAAACTAACTAAGATAAGTGACGCGTACTCGAAGTTATCATTGTTACTTTCTGAAAGTCTCAACGATGGTATTATATCCGATCTAGAATTTTCTTCAATGATTAGTATTTACTCGGAGATTGAACAAATGAATATTAATAATGTCCGAGTTAGCCCAGATCGTGACAAACACAACACCGCCGACAACAACGTTAATATCGCTAAGTTCAACGAAACCCGAGTTTAGCATTAATTTCTCAACACCAATTAACGTCAACGAAATTGCATTAACACAATTGCGCGTCTACAATAGCTGGCCAAATGTTAGATCAAAATCATTCGGTAATTTGATGTCAAATAATTCACTTGTTTTTGCAAATAAAAATAAACCCGATGGAACTCCCGATTGGATCGTCGTTGGTATACCAACCGGTAGTTATGAAATTGATCAGCTGAATAATGAGTTTACCACTAGAATATCAAATTTAACCGGCGATGCTACTCCGGGAATAAAGATATCTTCACATGATCCAACATTATCGTCAATGATAGAAGTGAAATCACCGTACATGGTAGATATTTACCAATCATCGATTAGAAATATATTAGGTTGGCCCGAGGTCGCACCTCTAGCAGAACCAAAGAAATCGGATTTTATTATTCCAGGTTGGTATGATGAAACCCTTCCAGAACTACCGGAACCAAAAAAGGAAGATTTTACAACCGACGAAGGATGGTATGGAGATATCAAACACAAACCTTTGATCCACAGCGCCATCAATCTCATGAATAATCACAAATTTAACCTGGTAATGTTCGCTTTCACTTTTATTAACGAAAGAATTCTCTCATGGTTGCCTCTTCCTAAAATCCCCCCAGATGTGAAAATCTTCGACGCTACCCACATTAACAGGATAATAGCCCCCATAGACGGTATCTTGGTAAGAAGAACACTAGACGAGTTTATTCAAGAACACGAATTACAATTAAATTTATTGCGCGGATCATTTCATGAATGCATCCTAAATAAATCTAGTTCATGTAGCGAAATTATAAAGCACGTGAAAATTTTAAATCAACTTGCGAATGATATTGAATATTATCATGATATGTTTATTCGGGCGATAGTCGACGATATATCAATTGCCGACTATGTTCTTCCTATTAGCAAATTCGAGTTGATCAAGAACTCGGGTGAGAAACAAAAATTCATGAGAGTATTTGAATTAACCGAGGAAACACTGCCAGATTTCAAATTTCCCAATTCTGATTTTGATGCGATGAGAAAATCCGTCACTGATACCATTGATGATTTATTTCCAAAATTACATGCTTCATGGACCAAAAAAATATATTCAGAATTGATTCTTAAACACAACAATGATCCTGCCGGGCAAGGGCGGCATATCTCGCCGGGTATCGTTAATATAACGGATGTTATCGCGATTTATCTTCACGCGGATGTTGTCGAGGGTAGTTACAATGTTGATGCGTCAGAGTCAAATCAAGCCCATCAGGGTTTTATATTGTATTCATTTTCACCTAGCGCATCTCCTGGTTATTTGATAATCAAGGAACCAATGAATCCGTTTTACCTGCGATGTCATAATCGATTTTTGTCAAGAATAAATTTCAAATTAACGGATCAGAAAGGAAATTTACTTGATATACGAGGAGAAACTGTGAGTATCAATCTTTTGGTGAAATCGTGAGAATCTCTGATTCCCGATTTTTAAATCGCAAGTGAGATTTTCCAAATCTATCTCCGTGGGAAAAATGGGCGAAAAAAATAAATAAAATCCAGGGAAATTTTCAAAATTAATCTTTTTTTTTGTTTTGCGGAGATATTCAGTTATTCTTCGTCACTCTCCGAATCAAATATTATTGGTACGTAGGAGAATTTGATCCATGAATCAGCATCATAAGAAAATGTTGCGTTATATTTTCCTTCTGCCACAAATTGTACTGATCGTGGTTTAATAAAGAAATGTTTTGCTGCTGCACTCATCGATGTAAACGCGATTTCCTCACCTGTTGCCTGATTCACTGATTTAACAGTCTTCGAATAATTAGGAAATCCACGGTTATTACCAAATCTTGAATTTTCACTCTGGGTTACCGCGCGCAGATTGGAAAGTTTATTGTTAAGTTTATTACCGTCAATGTGGTCGATAACAAGTCTTCTCTCTATTGGTCCTTTGTAGCATTCGAATATAAATCTATGATTCGAATAACATTCTGTTCTTTCATTTCTTTTATGGACTGTAAATTTGAGATATCCCGAATTACAAATACTACCAACACGTTTCTTTGTTTTGATGTTTCTGACATTACCATCCTCAGATGCTTCGTAACCTTCGATGATGGGATGCGATTTATATTCACTCATGGGAATCGTTGATTTCATTTCCATATATGATATTCTCTTTGTTTAAATCGAAATTTGCTTTGAAACGATTAATATAATCTTCTTCGCATTTTATTACCGAGGAGGATCTTTTTTCATAATATCTCCGTAACTCACGATATTTTTTCCCTCCACAGGAGAAACATAATCTTGTCTTTCCTCGAATACCAACTTGGCAAACTAAACATCGCTGTGGTCCTTTGTTACCTCGTCGAACTTCGTATATATGAGCGCCACAATATTCACCTCTGCAGGATTTGTTACATGATTTTGTTGATCCAACTGTTATCCATTTGCATTGCATATTATAATTTAGATATTTGTCTAAAATATAATAATGGATTTATTTGATCTCGATGAGGCAGAATATATCATTCCTGAAGTTGATAGTGCGAAGAAGGAATTCTTTGATGATGGAGCGATTCATGTTTGGTCGACATGGAAAACTAACTTTGTTGATGCTACGATGAATTTGGAGCGAGCGAAGAAGATAATCGAACATATAAAAAACTCACACAAAGAAGAGAGATTTATTTTCGGAATAAAATTTATTGCACAAATGCCCGATGACATTTGGATTATTCGTGATAAACGAGATCCGGTACGCGGCGGTAAGAAAAATGTTGTTCTTGATAAAAATTCGAAACCGGGATTGCTACTAGGGATTGATGGTCCTTATTATGCTAGGGCGTATCCTTCTAGTGCTGTTGTTTATGGAATTTATCGGCTGAATAATAATCCTGATGTGAAAAATCTACCTGCGATGAGGGAATCTCCGATGATAAATTGCGTGGCTGAACGCGTTATCGAACACATGAGGAATGCTCGTCGTGGATCTGGTCTGACTCAATTGAGATTGGATAAAATTAATTCATGGGCAAAGACAGTTGTTGATGGCGCATCAATCGATGATGTTGCTGCGTTAAGTAAGAAACTTAAATTTCCTATTACGGTTAAAACACTATCGGGAGAAATATTATATTCATCGCCGTATAATTCTCGAGGAACACCAATCGAAATTGTTGATCATAATTCACATGCGTGGAGTCAGTCGGTAATGATATTCCCACGAGATCGTGTTGTTAAGTTTTATCCCGTGGAATCTGGGAAAGACAATTCCGATGCAATGTTTAGATATATCAAACTATTAGCCAAGTCCGATCCAATATCGATTTGGTTATTTTCTAGCGAAGAAAGATACGATCAATTTATCTTACCACGCGGAGATATTTACCGAGATGAAATATTACATGAATCGATGAAAAATATCGCGGAGAAGTATTCGTCAAATCCAGATCAGTTACTGACAAATTGCTTTACTGTTCCGTCTGTTGCCGCTCATGCTGCGAGAGAAAGAAATTCGTGGAAACCTACAAGAAATGAATTTCTTAATGATATTCAACTTAGCTGTATCGAATACGGCCATGGAGGATTATGGAATACCAAGTATTATTTCGAAGATATGATTTCCGTTGATATGAGCGCATGCTATCCTGGAAGTTTCCTTGGGTATGGCGATTGTGCAAATTACTTTGCTAAATTCGGCCATCCCACCAACGAAATGACGAGAGTGGCAATTAACGGACCGTTACCTGATTTTGTCATGACAGGATTCGCTCATGTTACTTCATTCGAACTTGCTGAAAATTTGCATAAGATTTGCTATATTTGGTTTGGTCGGCATTTATCTCAGCGAAGATGGGTCCCTACGGTATTGTTGAGATATATGCTGGATTCGTCGATGTTAATATCATTGACGGTAAGTGAAGCGATTATATCGTATAGAAAGCAGACCGAGGTGTGGTTGCCGACAGATTGTGAGAACGCGAAAGATATTGGAAGAAAAATAATTGGTAAATTCACTCAAGGAGGATCAGTTGATCATAAACATCGCCACGCTAGGTTATTTATCAATGATGCCGAGATGGATTTTATTATTGCCGATACGGTGTCAAGAGGAATATTTTGCAACAGAGAAAATATTATTATTGATGGAACGAAGTTGGGTACAGTGATCACTTATCTCGATGGAGAATCCGCGCAGTATACTCATTTAAGATCATCAATGCTCGCTTATGTGAGTATCAATTTACTGTCGATGATAAATAAATTTTCTGATATCGCGGTAAGGGTTGCAACGGATTCATTTTATATCAATAAGAAATTTCAATGTAGATTGGAAAATTTAATCACCGATGGTTCCTGGGGAACTTGGAGAATAAAAAACGAGGATATTCTAGATTATTGTGAGGACGCGGATGTAGAAGATTGCGATAAATTTCATAAAGATAAATGTGATGAAGTATCAACAGCAGTATCAGTGTTCGATCCAATTTCACGAAACAAATTTGTTTACCTAAATGGTCCTGGCGGCAGTGGTAAAACAACACGAGCAATAAACTTATTTTCAAAATCTGATATGATAGTGTTAACTCCAACTCATAGATTAGCGCGAGAAATAAAACAACGTGGCGTTAATTCTTGTACGTATCATAGTTATTTCAAATACAGCGGTGGATTGTGGGATTCGGCTCGAATGGGAAATAAATATATCAACAAGATTATAATATTTGATGAAATTTGCACGGTAAATTTAGTTGTGTTAAAATCATTTCTAAGTTGGTTAGAAGAAAAAAATACTGCAGTAATAATGTGCGGCGATCATGGTCAACCTGATCCTATTGATGGTGAATCTCCTCACAGGTGGCTTAGAAATTTTGTAGATTATTATGAAGAGATTGATGCCGATTATAGATCTAATGATATTTTACTAACCGAGTTTAAAAAAATGATTCGATTGCAACCTAATAAATTTCAATGTGATGTGATGAGAAAAATAATCGACGAAACTTCGATGGATAATTTTCTAACTTTGTGGCGTCCAGATCATCTGATCGTTGCTAGCAGAAAAATTGTTCGCGATGTTATTCAGGAAATATTATTCAAACTTCATTGTGATAAATTTCCAACATTGCCGGTACCATTATGCTATAGGCCCGCTGATACTAGAAAACAAAATATTAATGTTACTTTGCCGTGCGGAGAAGAAAAAATATTAGTTTTGAACGATATTATTTTCGTTGATATTAATCTTGTCAATGATGCAATAAACGCAGAAAGATCGCCATGGAAACTCGGATACGCAGCAACGATACATTCATCACAGGGATTAACAGTAGATGGCCAGGTCTGGATCGTCGATGATAGAATTTCCTGGTCAAATTTAGTTTATCTAGCCGTGTCTCGAGTAAGAAAATTATCTCAGTTAGGTAGAATTAAATTTCACATTAACGACGATGGTGGTAATTGAGTATCCTTTGGTATTATTTGTAATTCCTCCTTGGTAAATCCGCGTTGTGGCGCTAGTGAATCTAGAAAATAAATCGCTGGCCTTCCTGATGATCTTGTTACAGCTGATATTTTATGTGTCGTAACACTCCAGTTTGGATCAGTTGCTCTTTTTCTGCCACCCTCGGCTTCTCCCTCCTTATATAAATATCTGACCGTGACGCTACCTAACACAGGTGGAATAGTAGAATCTCGCTTTAGTGGTATTTTTGTCTTTGTAATTGCAATTGCGGGTTTCATTGATATTGTTCGTGTTACTTCGTTATTTAGTGCGTTAATCACGTGAGGTAATCTTGTTACCCAATCGTGAGATCGTTTATCTTGGATAAATTCTCTCGCGTACTGATATCCGAATAATCGTTCTGCAAGAGTTTTATTGAATCTCTCAACGATAGCTTGATTGTGATGAACACCTACAATACCGCGACGGATTTTAACATTATTCTTTTTCATCAGTGAAGTAACCGCGCCAAGAAATTCTCGACCTGGATCAACCTGGAGAAGCTTCGGCCATGTTAATGGAGATCGTGAATAAATTTCGCTAAACGCCTTAGCAATATCTGTTGCTGTTTTATTCGATAACGGTTCCGCTTCCTTGTACCTACTTGCAATATCAACAACCGTCAGAACATATTTGTATGTAACTCCGTCAACGGTATCGTAAGGAAGAAACATAAGATCAGCCTGATGGACTTCATTAGGGACGCTGACAGAGAAACTCGCATATGATATTTTCTTAGGCGGAGGAAGATAAATTTGCCAGACTGCTTGCCTCGATAGCCACGATTCAGCGACAGATTGCTTTACTTTTGCTGCCTTAGCAAGTTTGGCTATTGCTGATTTTCCTCGCCAAAATCCTCGCGGAGAATAATATATTTGCTCCATTATAAATTACCAGCACCTAGTACTAATTTACCTTTCATTGCTCCTTTTATCAACCAAGTTGCCAATTTCTCTTTGAAATTTTTATCAGGAATAGCATCTATTGCGTGAATTAATTTAATATCAGCGAGATGTCTTTGTTGTAAATCTCCGCTGCGATATGCAAGATCGTGATAGTAGCATGCGTTATCGATAGCGTTTACTGGATCCTCGCCAGGATTTGGTTGATTATTATCGTTAAGTCTTATATCTAGCCTTGTACCAGGTCCGCAGTAATTATATCCTGGTAAATGCTTCTCTCCGGGATATTTCGCCCAGGGAGCTCCAGGCAGATTTGTTAAGGAGGTTGCGATGTCTCCTCCGGTTCTACTTTTTTTTTTACAAATCTAAACTTAATTGTCTTGCAAACTTCACATTCTCCCTTGATTGCATTTCTGTTGTTGCGTGTAACGACTTCGATTGGATTTATCGTAGCAGTTCGAGTGCGACACTTAACACAATATGAATCCATAATATTCTAATAACATGAATGTAATTGATTTTTCAGCCACAAAAAAACGCGAGCAAGTAAAGCACACCGAGGCATTACCAAATTCGATTAGAATGATAATCATTGGACCATCTGGTTCTGGAAAAACGCAATTGTTGCTAAATTTGATAATGAGATGGCTAAAATGGGATAAATTGTATTTGGTTGCGCCGTCCGTTGATGATCAGCGATGTTATCAGGTATTAAAAGAATTTAGCGATAATACTGAGGATGGCACGATAGAATTTATAACGGATATCAATGAGGCTCCATCAGTGGAAAGTTTAGACGGTGATGCTAATAATCTTGTTGTTTTCGATGATGTGATGCTGGATAAGCAAACTAACCCAGCTAGGATATTCTCGCGTGGCCGACATAAGAACACCGATGTGATTTACGTGACGCAACGATATACGCAAATTCCAAAGGTGATTAGAGATAATTGTAATATTTTATCAGTTTTCAATGGCGTTGATACTCACACGCTGAGAAATATCCATCAAACCTGGTGCAACGGCGACATGGACATAAATAAATTCAAAAATTTCTTCAGTCACGCTCAGGCAACTCCACACGGTTTTGTCACGATTAATCTTCATGATCCGCGTAGTAGATATCGAGTCGGTCTTGATCAAATTTACTCATAAAATTGCAACCCACCATAATTCATTATGGCACAAACAAATTTTACAATACCCCCCCCAAAAAAATGCTGTTTTTTTTATGCCTGAAAATGCACTTTGGGTTGAAATTTTGCGGATTAATTTGCGTAGGAGGCGTTATTTCTGCTTTCTGAGGTTTCTACGGAGAAATGTTTGGTGGGAGGGTTAAATTTATCTGAGCCAGGGGGTCTGTACAACTTCCCTGCTGCTTGATGCATCCTACAGCAAATAGGTTGCCTTCATTTGTCGCATTAAGCGATATGCAGGGGCATTGAACCTGTTTTGTAGCCCATCGTACAGAGAGCAAAAATAATATAAAGCGTTATTTATCCCGTATCCTTCATTGTTAGTGACTTGTTAAATCTTTAAATTTTCATCCTTTTGGAATTTTCATTCAGAAATGATATCAAACCTTATTTCCAGCTAAAAATACCTCACCCTTGCCCCCCCCCCCCCCCCGACGAAACAAAACAAATCTACACGGGCACGAAGGTATGCCAAGAAACAAATTACACCGGTAATTGCTTGCAGGAGACAAAGCCTAAGATGCCTTAATATCTATGAAAGGCTAAGGCTTATTTGTTGTATTTTCTGCAAGGCATGTGTGTATAACATTCACAATTGCGTGTATACTGATTAGTCTTGGCCATTACCTACACTACTAATCAACAAGTTATCACAGTACACACTATAAGATAATAATAATAATAATGATAATAATAATAATGACCGACTTCTGATTATTCAATACATCTGCCCAAGAACTGCATGAAAAGGCTCAGTAGCTCAGTGGCTAGCGTTCTGGCCTTACACGCGAAGGCAGAATTGGTCTACGTGTTGTGTCCTTGGTTAAGTGTAATTGCTCTGAATGATAAGCAACTAACGAAAGTAAATAGGCTCAACTAAAGCAGTAAATATTTTGTTCATCTCTGATGCACGACATTGTGTTATACCCACGATCCATGCATGTTTTAGCGACAAAATATTTGTACAAGGAATACATTTTTTTTAAACGAAAGTCATTAATGAATATAATATTGATTGCATGTGTTTGCTCTGTAACATTTCCACCTTAAATCCAGAAGAAAAAGAAGTACGGGATTTTTCCGTCAGTTCGTATTTTCCACTTCTATCCAACCCACCTATCAAATCCACTTGAAAAATAGATTAGAAAATGTCAGCGTACTCCGCGACGATTTATTTGTCTTGCATGTAATAGAGGAACATAATTATCACTTACTGTTCCAGAGGCAGCGTCTATAAAGTTAACCATTCTAAGAGTAGTACTTATTCAGCATCAGTTGATGTAAATCACTGAAACATTGGAACTATATTACTACGTCCCTGAAATATACCAAGAGATTCCGGAATTCTGGGATTATTACAGAATTTTGTTGACGACGATAGTTGTTTGGCATTCAAAGCAACTATACTTAACCAAGGACACAACGCTTAGACCAATTCTGCCTTTTGTATGTGCCTTAGACTTTCATGGATGTAACGACATCTTAGGCTTTGTATCCTGGAATTGCCTGCTTCGCCCACGTTGGGACCGCGGGTGGCCGAGTGGTCTGAGGCGCTCGCCCGTACAGATCACCGAAGTATCACATCTATCGGCTTGGCTTCGAGTCTTGGTCAGTGTGGGTTTGTGACCATGCTTGCCAGTAGATTCACGTGGGTCGGTGGTTCTTCCAGGATTTTTTCCGGGTACTTCCTCCGCCAGATATACTGGCCGCAATAAATAGCCTATAATGTGCTGAACAATAACATTAAATAACAAAGCAACAACATAACGCAATTCAAGTGCGGAAACCATAGTCATGCCGAATACTTGTGTTAAAACAAGAACACAAGCAACAACAACAGAAACAAGTGAAAAACATTCTTTCATAAAGGGGCCACTTTTAGCTGGTTTCAAACATGCATTTTGTGATGTCATCTATATTTAATCATCAGAATATCAAGATGTGTTTAAAGCACTTTTTATACATAATTCGTAAATACCTCTACGTTATGAAATGCTATCTTGTTCTAATAGCTATCATACACGGTTTACTAAATGACAAGGAATTTATACCTTAAGGCTTTGCCCTACCCAAAGGGTTCTAACTTCCAATCATTTGTGTGTAATAAGTGGTACAGATATTGACGTTTCTGGACTGCAGTAAAACTATAAAGATAGATGAAGTATGTAGTATGTAGCACGGAATTGACCTATCGCCAGTTGTCAATCGCTCTGCTCGATTGACCAATCAGCGAGCGCTATTATACACACCTCCAGGCACTGTTTACGTCCGCCATTTTCCTCCGACAAGCTGCTTCTGTCGATATCGACTCTGCTATTGTATATATTTACAAATTTCGCAACGGTTCGGAGAAGTCGCCCCAAGGATCATATATAGTAATTCTGATATGTCGCCACATGGTTAAGGCTTTATTTATTATTGTTTTTCTTCGACTTAATAACTTATTAAATTTATAAAATTTGCAGTTTTTCCACTTTCCTTTTGATCAACTCCGCTTCTGTAATTAACGAAAAATAAGTGTTATCTGTCCTTTTTGCTCTGCTCTTCAAATAATTAGATGCATTTTAATAATATTTGTAGAGATAGTGTTATCAATATTTTTTTTATTACATTTACATTTAAAAATGAAACATGCGTACTAGATGCAGTATAAGTAAATTTAATCGTCGGGTGAAAATGATTTAGGCGATCAATAATTTTTTTCAGTTCTTCAGTTGAATGCTTCCAGATCATAAATATGTCATCTAAAAATCTGAACCAAAGAGATGGACTAAACTTTTTGTTTTGAACAAAATCCTTTTCTAATTCACCCATGAAAGGGAAGAGTACATAGGAGCCATATTAATACCCATTATCTGTATGTAATTCGTATTATTAAATTGAAAATGATTATTTTACAAGATAAGTTTTTATTTTTTTACAAATATCTTCGCTAGATAGTGTACTATTATTAGGATTGTTATCAAGAAAATACTTGCACGCTTCAATACCATCTGCATGCGTAATGTTGGTATATGGTGATGTTACATCTAATGATACCAGGATTGAAATTATCAGATAGATGTGGAATAGACTTCGACTATTTAATGGAAGTAGTTGTATCTTTAATGTATGAAGGAAGTGATTTCATTTAAGGTTGTAAAACACTATCAATAAATTTGGATAGGTTTTCAGTATATGAATTACAACCTGATATAATAGGTCGTCCTGGAAAATTTAAAGGTAAATTATGGTCAGGATTTGTATGAGTTTTGGGTAATATGTAGAATTGAGGTGTACGTAGGTTAAGAGGGAAAGTATCAAATTCCTCACATACGGAATTATTATTTTTGAGGTGTACGTATGTTAAGAGGGAAAGTACCAAATTCCTCACATACGGAATTATTATTTTTAGCGATCTCATTAATGCATATTGAAATTTTTATTTAATTTCTAATTCACGTTCAACTTCTTTAACATAATCATCTTGATTCAGAATAATAATAGTGTTTGATTTATCATCCTTTTTAATCACTATACTGTCGTCATTCATTAGATTATATACAGACTTAATTTCGTCCTTATAAATATTACTATGATATTGCTTTAATTTAGTTAATATCTCTTTTGTGATCGCGTATATATACAAAAATATAAATATGAATCACGTAAAAGATGACTTAATTCTGTTATAAAAAGGTTATTTGGGTGACAAGTTTTGGGATGACTTCTCCGACCAATTGGGGCGACTTCTCCAATCACTCTGGGGCGACTTCTCCAGATACATGGAGGGCGAGTTCTCCATGGGGCGGCTTCGCCGCATACCGACGTAACTTAGAGAAGTGCAAGCAATGGATAAATGCTCTCGCTTTCTTTTCTCTATCTCAATGTTGTTTCATATGGCAAATATTGCTCACCAGTATCGTCTGGTATATCTTTTAATGTTATCACGCCCGCCATTTTCACAGAATGTTTGTCGGAGGTTAAGAGGTTGTCAAGTCAAGTGTTCGGTAGGCGGGGCGATCTACCTTCTGGCGTAAGGTTAATTGATTGATACATAATTTATTTATATAAAAGTTTCCGTTATAAAAATCTACTCTTTGATTTACATTAGGACTGACCTAAAAGGACGTTTCTTGAGCAAAACACGTTCTAACAGTCTGTAACCGAAATGATCAAGAATTTATTTTTGACCAAATTTTCTCTTTTCACTCACAGAAAAAATTACTGAATAGATATTAGGATGAATGTACCATACGAAAGCATTCAGAAGTTGTATACAAATTTGGTTTCTTCAAAAATAATTTGATCGGATTATATTTACTCACGAGCTCAATTTTCACAACATCTGCATTAGAACAGATTTTGTTTTAGATAGGTGTTAATTCACACGTTTTTACAGGTCTGTAATAAGGCTGATTTACTACATTATGATGTCAGTCCGTTACCAATTTTGCTCCCGCATAATAACTCGAGTTCTACGTCATTTACAGTTACCAAGCCTTCTGGATGGCTTTCACACGGTGTTAAGGGAGACACCTGTCTATCTTGGTGTAAAAAAGGTCAAAAATCAATGTTCCTGTGATTGTAAGAACAAAAATGGTTTCTGTCCAGTAACGATAGTTCAACGTAATTCACTCTGTAGATATTCGGGTCAAAAGGCCACTGCGACTCAAACAAGGAAAATGTGTGCACGCTAACATTAGTTCTACATCACAGAAAAACACTAAACTTTTTGAATGACTTACACTTTGTATAATGTCTTATGTTACGTGTTGAGGCTCGAATAAACAGTAACAAAAGAAAGAGTGAAAACAACAAGCTTTGAAAAAATTAACAAATAATTCCTTTCACTTGAAAAAACTAACAATGTAGAGAAAACAGAACTTACGGTTTTAAGAATTAAAATTCAAAAATAATCCAAAAATAATCCACGAATTAAGTTGTAGAAGTCCTATTAATGAAATGTTCTAATGATTTCAAATTCGAGTCCCAACGATGACATATACTGCAGCTATTATTGTGATGTTGTGTCTACAGTTCTGTGTTATTCACAAACAATAATCCGGTGTTTGAATTTCCCAATAAAATTGAATGAAATATCTTTGAGCACTCATATATTTCAAGGAAAAAGAATTATCCAATAATCTGAATAAACATTAAAATGTAATTCCCAAAATGACACAACGAAAAGAAACAACAGTACGTCCCAGTGTTAGAAGCCCAACTGAGAGATCTCTCTCTAAGCATCACTATCAAAACTAACTAATGCTCATTTTCGGAAAGCTCAGAATTGTGAAATGGAGGCTGTTTACATTTTTTTTTAAATTACGGAGTTACAGTATGACCTTGATAAAAAAACAATCATTTTACTCCGAGAATAACAAAAATAAAAAGTTGTTTACTTCTCTCACTGATTTCTTGATCACGGTCGGGAACTAGGTCAGCTTTAGATGTTTACAACTGAACAGTCAAGGTCAAACTATTTTCTGAAAAAATTTAAACTCCTAGTGAACAAAATTATATTATTTTGACATGTAACGAAATTAAAAATAAGATTTTAAAACTTCAAACAATTAAATTAAATCAAATTTAAATTAAATCAGATATACATAACAAGGGAAAAATTCTGTTTATTTAGTGGTCAATAAGCTAAAAAACAAGGCCACGGTGACTAAGGGAATAAAGATAGTTTCTGGTGAACAATGTTAATTTTGCGTAACAGACATAGATCAAATTTCGTTTATGGCTAGTATTTGGGATAAGAAAGAATTTATAGATTTTGTCATTAACAGGTAAAAGTTTATGTCACTATTTAAGAAATATCTATCTGCAAAAATGTATGTTCTCGAGCATGTGCCTTCATCAAAGTTTGTAGACAACTTAAGCATTGGGTAAGAAAAAATACCCATTAATTTTCGGCGTCAAAAGGCCAAAGGCTTTAGGGTCATTGTAAGTGAAAGAAGGAAAATGGTGTTTGCATAATAACTTCAGTTCTACACAGTGTACCTTGATTTAGGTTTATTTAGGTCATGAACTTAAAGTATGGAACTTGTCTATTAATTTTAAGGTCAGAAGGTCACAGTTAAAGGTTATTTTGTCATAAAGAAAACTGCGAACGATTAAATAATTCCTTGTGATATCGGATATAGCGATGGATAAATCAACCGAAGAATCTTTTCATTAACCTAATTAGACGGTGATTCTTTTTCGCAGTCAACTAGTTTTTCCATCAAGTCACTATTACTAAATATTAAGCTGTTTATAACGATGTACGTTAAATGACATTTATGATGTTTTGTTAGACCTCACAACCACTCCATTTACAACGTTGAGTTAAAAAAAAATTGTGAAGAGTCTAATTGACTAAAAGAATAATGTTAAAACATATCTGTACGAAACCGTTAATCAGTAATAAAATATTTTAAATAGTTTCACAACTGAGTATTAATCAAATCATATTTCTAGATCGTTGATAATGGACTCGTATGAGAAATTTAAAAAAGATACAACATATTAAGAAGGTTTATCAAACAAGCAAATGTTTCAAAAACAACTTAATATATAATCATAAATGAACAAAACAACAAAATAATTCCCGCTATGATTTTGAAACAGCCGATTAGTAAAACACATGTACCTCAAGACCTGACAGTGTCAAAAAAAAATATTTCAGAATATAGAAATCCGAAATGCTGAAGAGTAAAAAAAGAGAAAGATTTTACATAACCAAAATACAGTTTTTGTACAACTTTTGTACTTCTCCTTTCTCTCTAAAATCGTCTTCTAGGAAAAGACACGGTGCACGAAATTTAATTTTTATTTTTTAAATATACGCCCGTCCAGACGCAGCCCAAATTTTATCCACGAATTACATCTTTCTAGTGAAAACTCTGTTGTAAAAAAAAAAGTATTTTTAAAATTCCACGCTGGTCCAGAAAAGCCCATGTGTATACTACTGTGCTGCATGCATGTGTAATAGTCAGTAATCAAGGGCATTCATTTTAATATAAGATTTGTTTTTCTGGTTAACAAACTTAATCTGATATTGAGTCCCGTGAGTAAGTGTCAGTCAGCGAGGTCATTAAAACGTTTGTGTCGCATGAAAAAAATATTGTGGTTCTCTGTCATTACATATTCAACAGAAATCTCGTGATGTCTTGTGATAAGCAAAGAATACATCAGGATCGTAAACTTATAAATTTGACCGAGTGTTTAACTTGTACTCTCTGTGCAGTAAATACCTTAATCTCATGACACACGCATATAAATAACAGCAAGTCACTGCGAAAACGGCTGCTTTTCTCATTGAAATCGCCATTTTTGCAGTCAAGATCACCCATGATGAGTTTAACAAACAATCACAAAATGACGCTTAGTTCAATGTAGGGAAGATATTGTGGATTTCTACCTCTGACCCATATATTTCACCTCCGATTTTACTCAAAGATCGGGCAGGATTTGAAAGTCGTTGGTGAATTCGTCTTAGAGATTTGGATCTGTGAAGTAATTTGCATAGGAACCCTCTGTTGGAACAAGTCGCAATTTAATATAACGATCAGATTACAAGGTATATTTTTAGATAATTTATTACTGAATATGTTGTCCAGTTTAGGATTCAATATGCCACTGACATTACTTATGGTTTCAGATGGGCCGATTGCCAAAAATCTTTTTTATGTAGCACTTTTAGCTCTTCTCTCATCCAGTCTGCGTTACAAATTGTCGAGTGATGTGTTTCAAATGTTTTAAAGTTCGTATTCCAGTTATAGGAAAGTAAATACATAAATTTACAGAATCGTACTATGACTAGAGCTGCAAACTTCGCAAATACGACATGTCGTAACTTAGGGATTTTGGCCAGTGGTGGGGATATTAGATATTTTATGGGGTTGGGGATGGGTAAGTGGGGTCATGTTGTAATATAGAATACAATCCGCACAGTTTTCAAAGAGCTTCAGTTTCGAATTTGCACAGTTTTTGGCATAGGAAATATTTCCTGGTGAAAATGCTTGACTTTGTCTTAAATTTTACCTTTGGCAATTGTCCGCGTTGCTCTGTACTTTGTAATTCATCTTTAAAAGATGTTACGTAAATTTAGTAACCGTTTCGGTCGATGTTCCTATTATGATCAATACAGTTAAGTAATGAAGTGAGGAAGGTACGAGTTTGCTGTCCTTGTCAAGAAATTTGTTTGTTTCGTTCAGGTATAAAACTTCAAACTGAAACCCGTGTTTTATTGATAAGCTGAAAACTATAAAGCACGCGTTATCATTGAAATCCCTTTGTTCTTTGGTAGAGTTTAGTAACTCCTATTGGACCCACAATCAACTTGTGCGTGGAAGCCACTATGTTTATTGTTCAAAGGGGTGCGTTAATATATTTCGTACACATGTGCATGATATTGTCATAGAAACACATTTACTTATATTTGATGACTAGTTTACATATCGAAGAAATGGAAATGACTGGTTTAAGTGAACGCTTGAAAACAGAACACTCCAGTACACAGTTTGAATCTCTCTTTCTCCCATTCCTGTGTATATGTAATATAGTTTGCCTAGAAGAAAACCAAGTGAGATATACGTGTGCGTCTGATAACCTGGTGATTTTTACCCCAAAGATATCGTCCATTACATTTGCAGCGTCATGAGAGTTTAATATATGTCATTTTGTGTTTTTTTTTTTTTTAACGTGGTTCGTGGATTCGATCCTCGGCCGAGTCATACCAAAGACTTACAAAATTGGTACTAACAGCTGCCTCGCTTGGCGCTCAGCATTAAGAGACTAGTATTAGGACAGGTCGGCCTGGTGTCAGGATAATGTGACTGGGTGGGACTTCATGCTACGTGTCTGCGGCATGATGCCCCAGTGCTAGACATCATTATAAACTGTCACACTGCAGACATAGCGATATGACTGGAAAATTGTTAAAGCTACGTTAAAAATCTAAGACACACACACACACACGCATTTTTTTAACGTGGAATAAACTGTCAGTTGCCGAATCACACAGCAAATAACTCCGTTTTTGTAGGCTGTATGATTCAGGATCTGAGAGTTTATATCACGATAAACGTAGATAACAAGCGAAATATTTAACTTTTAGAATTGCAAATTTTATTATTTAATTCTTTTTTTTCTGCACATAACTGCTAGTGTAGTTTTCTAGCAGTTCTACAAAATAATGCAGTTTAACCTGATAATATGGTTATATTGTGATCAATGGAACCGTCCTTACATTTGCCAACTAATGGGCTTGCAAACATTGTGAGACATACACAGTAATATATTTACCAAATTGTTTTGATAGAATATTAATGAAACAAATGTATTATTGTTGGTTAGGGAACTCCCACGCTATTGGTGGGGATTCTGTAGGTAGAAACTCGGCAAAGTCTCGTTCCTGTTGACCCATAGATGGGATTTCCCAACACATATTATGGCTTCTTGTACTCCCCCCCCCCCATTATTTACTTATCGCTGTCTCCATGTTTACACGGAACATGCACAACTGCGTGTACATCTGAAGATCGTGTCTGTTTAATACGTGTAATGCTTCTCATGCAGTGCATTGTTTACATGCAGTAATCTAATACTGTACTTAAATCAAACTGACATTCTAAATTGCTCTTCCTGTAATCACCATACGTTATACCCCCTGTAGTTCTCCTACTGTTTGATATGATCATATGAGTCAAAACTCTACCGACTGAATCTTTTCTTCCACTGGCGTATTATCTCGACAAAAAAAGACATGTAACTACTGTTTTGCTACTGAAGTAAATTATTACATTACCTTCTGAAAAAAAAAACTGCTTACGTTTTTCAAAAGACAGTTTCTTTTGAGGAAATCAGGTCAGGATCATGACGGTTTACCACGATTGAAACACTTCAATGTCACTATAAGGGCAGTGTTTCTATTGAAACCGATGGTTTGAGCGATAAGTCGTTGCAATTAAATGACGGTAGTATCTGACGTTGCTTTTTGTCTTTTCCGGAAGGAATAAAAGTTAATGCACGTGGATCAAACACGGCCTTAAAAATGACAAAATTTAGAGACACCATGAATTTTATTTCCCAGTTAGCAAATTTATTTATGTCAGCTGGGCTCTCAGTTGTACATTTTTTAAAAGAAATAATTCTAGTCCACTTTTGAGAACGGAAAGAAAACTATTATTTAAAATTGCTATAAAGAAAGGAAAGCATATATCGTCCAAGTGTCTCGAATATCCAGGACTCTGGTAGACAATTTATAAAATTATAAACTGACATAAGTAGAACAAAACATACTAACACATATTAAACATTTTGGAAAAAGACTACAAATTTAATTTGTGTATTAATGCACAAAAAGAAAAAATACAACAACCAAACAATCAATCAACCAAGCAACTAAGCAAACAAAAAATAATAAGAAACCAGACATGAATGCAAGTGATTTGCTCAAATCAAATATATATTCTTCGTTGTTCTTTCTCTGACTATTATTTCCCTGTAGGTGATGGTCTAAAAATGGTACTTTCTTCACGGTTTACGGAATCATCGCTATCCAAGGATCGTCGATCCACTTCGTTTTGCAATGACCAAATGGCATATGTAAATAACCAATACAGTATCTACCGCTTCAGTGTCCGTTTGATGCAGCTGAAAAAGCGATCCAATCCCAATCGAATCCTGTTACATTTGCTAAGGAGGATAGATGGAAATAACTATATAATCATTTAGTAGTTTATAAGAGGAGCTTTGAAACGCATTTAATTATCCGGGTTAAAGCAATCTACCACCGCCACCTCAGTTTACCCATGTATGAAACTCGAATGCATTATTGGCACGTACAAAAAAGAGGGTTGCTCGCGACTCGCCCAGCGAGTGTCACTGGACTGCCTCGCGAGATCCCTGCTCCTTATTCGATTGTTACTCCATGCAAATCAATTTCTTGTTTCAGTCTTGATTCTGAGCTACCCGCTGTATTATTTTATTTGTTCTTGGAATCGTCGGACGTTCTCCATTTCAGTCAACACCGTTTCGGACTAGGTTGTGGTAACTGTTTTATCTTCGAGATCTACAGAGTACGGCTAAGTAAATATACTGAGAATGCTTGGGGCAGACGCCGAAAGTTTTCAATAAACACGTTTTCGCTTGGGTAGCCGCTGTGAAATTATTTTGCCGGCACCGCCCACGTAATTGGTTACTGTCGATATAGCCCTGACGGTAAATCCTTTTGGCATACATAAGATAGTCTTCGCAGCTGCGAATCCCGTTATGTTAAGGCCATCGGTGGTCCTGCGAGTGGCGCTCGAGATAATATTCGCGTACAGATCCGCACGGCTGGTATAGGTGAATACACTGCATAACTCAGAAATGGCATCTGAGGCATGTACGAACGCCTGTGGCAGCACGTAACGCTCATGCGTGTGATTTTCAGTATTCATAATTGTATGGTCTGCCACAACTTTAATATTTACCCAAGACAAACACATTTTAATTCACTATTTCGCTGTGCCAATGAATTTTATATATACCCACATCTTTATTCAGTTGTTTTGTCATTGTTTTATTTCCTCACGTACATAAGGTGCTGGCGATGAGGTCAGGTGGATGATCAAAATGATAGGTTGAAATTTTGTTTCAGCTCATCAGGCAACGTATTTTTTCTCATGGTAATTCGAAATTGTAAATCAGGGTTTTTCTTTTGCAACCCTAGATAACATTTCTACGCAGTCGGTCTCGGTCCAAATGAGTTCAAATGATCCATCACCGAGTATTGCGCCAGCTCGAACGCGGACAGACTTTGTACGCTTGTATCCAACGACATCAGAAGTGTTGTAGTGCTTCTCTATGTCATCTATGACTTTCGCTTCATTGGACTTGGATATAGCTTCTGAGAATTTCTCCCACTGGCATTGTTGCTTCGTTTCTGCGGCGTTGTACATCACTTCGTATAGACTTGATGAGTGTGGATACCACTGATGTATTATCAGGCATTTTTCTAATTGATTTGCTCCTGGCGATCTTTGGTGTCTTTGTTATCTTTGTTGAGCATTTCGTTATCTATGTCTTCTCTGGATAACTCCGTCAACATCAGCGACTTAGAGTTTTCTTGTGCAATGTCACACACTGATTTTTCACGCTTTTTGTTGTATTCATCACCGAGTTTCCTTCGTGATTTCTCCAATGTTATCCATAAACCGCTTAACTTTTCGATGCGGTCCGGATACATGTTTAAAAAGTTATACAACATTTATTGTGCCTCAGCGACAAACCGATAAGATGCATTCAGGCTAAACAGCGATTAGATGTTTTATGTAGCGTTATAAATGCACCAATGCTTAGGTAATTTAATTTCCGCATCAGTAACGCTTATAAATGCTTCGATTATACTAAGCATGTCAAACGGTGTCACTTTCGGCTAGCGAGTGATACTTGGTGTGATTGTTCAATATAATATTCAGCCCTGATTGCGCTTGCCGACAGTATTTCTTTGGGATTTGCGTGTATAGGCACTTTGCTATCTTTGGCTGCTGTACAATATTTTCTTACAGTTAACACGTGTTACTGACTAGTGTCTATGACACTACCTCTCAAAGAATTAGGCGTGCTTGAACATGAAGAGTACATCATAAGAGTCGACGTTTCCTCATTTAACAAATAAAGCACAATGTTCTGCGAGCGCGACTCAAACCTGAAGTATCCCAATCAAAAGCGTGACGCACTTATCAATTAGGCCACGGAAACACTTGTGCGTGACAATTAGAAAAGAATTACATATGCATACCAGCGCTTGCAAAAAATCGCATGATGAATTCGTCCATATTTTGTTAATGTGAAACCAAATTTATGTTAAATTGATATCCATGGTTATGTTTTTATAGCTTAATGACTCCTTCTGTAATTTGCACTTTCTGACTATTATAGTGTAAATGTTTCGACTATTTAATGTTAGACATCACATACATGGCCGCAAACGTTTATCAATCTTCAAAGCTGGTATAGTATGGCAATTTCTGTCTCGAACTGTTAAAATTAGCACGACCACCAAAAAGAATTTTAGTCGGTTTCACAGCAGCGATGGTCAATTTGACTGTTGTCGCCATTAATCTGATAAAACATCTATTCATAATTGCGAATTAGCACTCAAAACATTTTTTCAAGATTAATACAATCGCCACAACACACGATGATTGTAATGCTGATCTGCGAATTCCACAGCTAATCAATCTCGCAGCGCTGTCCAAGGGCATACGCGGTTAGAGTGTATTTTGTACGCTACGGAAAATGTGTGTGTGTGTGTTAGGAGAATAGAAACCCGGACAAGTCACCGTCGTCTCAAAGCCTCATTTATCAACCAGTCCTCAAAATTCGTAGGTAAAGACACATGTCGCATGTAAATTTATCCAGTTCAACCTTTCATGCACAAACTGTTAATTCGAGTCGAGGCAAGTGGACATCATAAAGTCTTCATTATTAATATTTTAAGGTCACGTGATAGTTTTCTCATTAGTCAGTCGATTTCCCACGCTATGGGCAGTAAATTAGGATGGCCATTCGTTCTGTTATAGCGGACGTTTTCCAGCTGGTCTATTTTCGTCTGAACATGACCATTTTTGCGTATGTGCAAACGCTTGTCCGTTATTCTTGTGTTCTGTCAGCGCCCTATTACTCTCAGAAATTATAAACTCCATTGTTTGGAAACACTGTTTTAGATAGCTACTTCTTCAACGGTTGTCATATGTACCTAGCGGAAGTGAAGCAATGTGAACGAAATGGATTGACGAAGATGGGTTTACTTTCTGTGATAGGTCAAACTTAGCGGGGTGGGGTGGGGGACATATTTCTTATTTACACATTTTCAGACATCGTTGATTACGCTCTTTGTAAGCAACATACTTGTTTTTTTTGACGCAAACAAATTGTTTAAAAACGCAAAAGCCTTTGTTATATGTGTTCAGTGATGTGATTTAATGTGTTTAGGATTTTTAATGTAGCTTTAAACAAAATTTCAGTCATTTCGCTACGATGTCTGCAGTGTGGCAGTTTATAGTGATGTCTAGCACTGGGGCATCATGCCGCAGACATGTGGCATGATGTCCCGCCCAGTCACATTATCCTGACACCAGGCCGACCAGTCCTAACACTAACCTCTTAATGCTGAGCGCCAAGCGAGGCAGCTGTTAGTACCATTTTTCTAAGTCTTTGGTATGACTCGGTCGTGGATCGAACCCACGACCTCCTGCATCCGAGGCGGACGCTCTAGCCACAAGACCACCGAAGCGATCCGTTAAATGTGTTCAAGCCACATGAAACAGGTTAACTTTCATTAGTCCAAAGCTGGTAACTATTATTTCAAAGTAAGCACAATCCATTGTTTTAAGAATACGCATTGATCAATATAAACTATGCTTTTAGAATAAATTCGACGTGTTCCGTACACGTTTGAAATGACAGTACCCGATAACCGTGATGACGGTTATTCAAACAGCCATATAATCGAACCATTAATTAATCTTGGTCACGAAGCTATCTGATGCATTCTGTCATGCATTATTAAAGTCTCGGTTGGTTAATTACTTAGTCGGTCCCATAAGTTGTGTTTTACGTTGTTTACCAAATACCCTATCGAACTGTAATAAACGTATTAAGTTCTAATCCAGGAAGTACGTGTATTCTGATGAATTTATTTCATTGATTGGTTTGGAGAGAAAGAAGCTCAGGACAAGCAGGTCATTTAATTTATTTGAAGAATACTATTTTCATGTTGAGAAGGCGTGGGATAGCTTTCAAGTTCTAATGTCTGAATTCTTTGTTCATATATTTCTTGCTGAAAATCACACAAAACAAAGGGTTTTTTATATTTAAAAATCATTTTTCAGTTATAACCATGCACGATGTATTGCATTTTTAGGCAGTTTGGTCCTGATCAGGGGGATTAGTTAGTCAATGACGTTCTCCGCGCTACAGTGACGTCTTTTCCATAGTGGTTTGGGAACTTCCTTCGGAACTGCAGTGATTGCTTGGTCGTTTCAAATTGATTTGGTGCATTATGGGAATAAAGTACGGAGATTCATACTTTCACTGTGATGGAGCAGGGTTGGCACAGTGGTCAGCAATTTAGTAAAGCAGTGGTGTATTTGTGTCTAAACTGGTTATCTCATGAGTATGCATCTCTACCAAATCTATCTTGAACACAAATCTAACCTTAAAACGGCCGTGCTCCGGTAAATCCATGTCTTGGACATAAATGGCTAATTTCACGGTCGTATATTTTTCGCCATTCTCTTCGACTGTGGTTATATTTGAAAATTCCAAAATAGACTAAAACTAAGTGAAGTCTTAAAACTCCGTGAGAATAAAATCAGCTTTAAGCACGTTTATTGGGTAAACAATATTAATGAAAATTTGTGAAAGATTTAATTAAAAGGAGCCAAATAGAACGTGCTGCTCTCATCTAGTACTAAAATTATGAAGAAAACAGACATCGAACCTTTAAAATGGATATGCTTTTTTATTGGATTTTAGGATTAAAAAATATGTGAATTACATGTGCACATATTGGATTTGTACACAAACGGAAAACTACACATAGCTTAATTCTGGTCACATAAATGCGTCGTTCTCATGACGCAACTTGTGCAGTGCAGTTTCCTGGTGTCTCTAAGAACAGCTGATAGAAAGAAAATTTTTGTTAATATTCTTTTCGAGACTCATTGAGCCTAGGATGATGCCGAGTACTTTACATTTGTTTCATTGTTGCATTGGCAGATATTTATACTACTATTCTACGTTGTTTTTTTTTTTTTGTTTTTTTTTTGTGGCACTGTTACCTGATAGGCTATTGAACTGATGGATTTAGATTTTTTTCCAAAGTGTAATGTAAACTGGCAGATATGCCGGAGTACTATGGTATCGCGGGTCTTACAGTTTGAGATCGGCGAATAAGCAAATAAAAACCATCGACCTTCAGGACATTATATCTGCCTAGTTGTTGTTTTTTTTTTGTGCTCTATGTTAAATTACATTTAATTTCCAGTTTAAATCAGATGACAGTGGGAAACGGTCGATAAAAAGACGCCATGTAGATTCCAGGTTATGCAAGGGAGTTACTTAGATATCGCGGTTATACAACAACAACAAAAATAATTTTACTATGGCATATTCTTACCCTAGTGTTAGGAACTTAATGTATATGTTGTATAAAGTGCAAATCAACATGAAAAATAGATGCTACTTTCATGGCACTCATTCTGCACAGGTGCCATCCAACAGAAACGTAACAAAGAGAATTAAAGAAATGTTATCGGTAACCACCTGTGACGGGCCTGGATTGTCGCTGAGAATGGACTACCAACATCAGCATGAAAGTACATGTCGACCTTAGGCTGTTTAAACAACTACCGGTGTTCCAATGAAAAGTAGTAAATCGCGTACAACTAAGTTTTAAAGTCAACACCGAACAATTGCGAAAGCCACAAAAAACAACAATCGTCTATACGTTACATTTTGACTCTTATTTTCTACCATAGATTCGAGACAAATCATGTAACCTGACACATGCATAACACTATTGGAAATTATCAGACAACAAACTAGTTAACCGATTTTTTTTTACAATGAAAGCGATTTTAAGAAGATACAGATTCTGTTTGAGAACGTGGGGTACGGCCATTATTTGGAAACAGTGATACTCATGTGTGTTTTTCTTAAAGAGTGTACTCGTTAGCAATCCTGATATTTTCCGCAAAACAAATGGTAATGCAGAACTAGTAACTTATGGTCATGTCGTATCTATAAGCAAGGTGGCGTCATGCAGAAAAAAATACAGAAAACTTCAAATACCGCAAAGCCACAAAACCCGCGATATCGTAGCTGGGCCGCATCAGAACGGGTTTCCTGCCCCCACCCCCAAAGATAAAAAAACGTACACACACACACAAACAATATACAGTCACGTGTTACTTGAAATTTGACAATCGTGTACTTCCGATGCCCTTTCGAAATTTTGGAAACCGGCCCTGAGTAGAAAGCTACAATATATAATTTCGTCCAATCTGATTAAAATTAGATCTCCATTGTCATACATGAAAATCTGACAGCGACCGCTTAGGGGTCATGTTCTGGTAACCTATGTCATTACCATAATCGCTAATTTTATTAACCAATCAGATAAAGTCTTATATCTTCGCGTTTGGAGACCGAGCAGTGTGGATGAAGAGCATGAATGTATATCGAAATTTGATTCACTTTCAGATTTTTTAAAGCTGCATTTCCATTGGCTATTTCAAAGATCACCAGAACATGAACTTTAAGCGGTCATCGGCAGATCTTCACGCAGGACAGCGAAGATCTGATTTTAATCAGATAGAGTTTTGTCAGGCCCACTCCGGCCATCACTTTAGAACTGAATATGCCTTTTCGACTAACTTTCCAAAAGCATGTTAGGCTTCTGGTTAAGTCTATTTTTGCAAAAGCGTGAATGAGGTAGCAACGATCCTTTGTGCTAAACGGTCACTTAAGGATCTCAAATCGACCAAACAGTCTTACGCCTGAGTAACCTGGACTAAGATGTCGCGTGATTTAGAGGTGTGAGTTATCACCGGTATACCGATTTACCGCGGTATTTTATTTTTAGTGGTACGTACTGCTGTACTTTTTCATTGTACCGGTACTTTGGTAATTTCCGTCAGAAAGGAATGCACAGATCTTTCCGAGGAAACTTGTTAAGAATTTAATGATATTAATAACATGTTTTCATTTTTTATGGCAAAATAATTTAAAAAACTATTATTAATTAAAATAAAACAGTTTTATCTGTCACAAATTAATTTTGAATCTTACAACTATAATTACATGTAGGATCCTTTAATCATGTTTCACACGTGGTGGATGAATTGGATGCTTTAAAAGATATTTAGGCCAAATCCAACTTTTGTGAAAATTTCCGATTGAAAGAAATTGTCATTTGAATTGTTATTTGCAAGCTTATGTAGATGTGATAAGTACACGCATCCCTTTGTAAGACTGATATTCATCATAAGATTTTTAGGGCAGCAGTTTACTTTAATTTTTCAATCCACTAAATAATTGTCTTGCTTGTTTAGCAAGTGTGTTTTATGTTCTAAAGGCCTTCCCTGATATATATCTTGCCCGTATGTTGGCATTCCACTCACGGTCCCCCTGATTATTATGTTAATAGTGTTGATAGTAAATTGTAGGCTTCAGTGACAACATTTCTTATCTTTGTCAGCAAGCTCTATAATATCAGCATAATGGCTTTCACAGGGTGTCAGCTATTGTGTAAGCTTAATCATCCCACTTCACTTAATGTTTTTAGATTACATCTTACTCAACAATTAAAATACCCATAGCAAATTCATCTACTATAAGATACTGACCATAAAACTGGGGTGGGGTGAGGTGCTGTTGTCTTCTATTGAGCTAATTTTTTATTTTTATCTCATGATAATTTATGTTCAAATAATATGATGCATATAATAAATGTGTTGTTTTGTTATAAATCAGAGCACACTATTCTATTTTCTAGCTATTGACAGCTAGAACATTAATTTGTTGGTCCCTAATATAATTACGGTCTACCGTCGGTACATATTGTGGTACTGTATGTTCAGAAATACCGCGGCATGCGGTGCAAAGGTTTTCGTGGTACCCAGCAGATAGTGGGATTAACATTAGACCGGTACCTTGACATTCTACGATGCTTTGCACACGAGGCCATGCACGCACGGTTGGATGGCCCATACCAGTGGAGAAATCCAAGATGGCGGAAGTAACAAAAAATGCCCTGGCAATTAAGAAATAGCATTGAACCAGTTATTTCATGCTGTTAGACACCGACTTTTTCATTGTATTAGTCACACCTATGTCATTAACAAAATAAGGATTATTTGTTTGCTTTAAGTGTCACTATGCAGTACTGTCATTTTCAACCGGGTGGTGGTGGCAGTTGGGAGGGTCACTGTGAGAGGTCGCGAAATCGTATCTTTTTTGCGTGCGTGTCAGAGAGCCTTTATTTTAACGAAAGTCTGATCTATTGTTTTTTTTTTCTCTTTTCAAAACCGCTTTTTTATATGAAGGTTCAACATTTTATAATAAACCCGATTTTCATGTCATTTAGTATACTTGTATTTTATAATACATAAATTAACCGATAACGGGTCGGGTGGATGGAATTCGGTTGGTAATTCGATAGATTTATGCTATTGCAATTGACCACTGCAACAGTAAACAACTTTCCGGATAAAACGTTTGAATTATGTGACCCTGTCCATTGTTTGGTGCGTGCAAGCGTTGGCGCAATCCAAACACTAATTCAGAAAAGATATTAAACACGCGTGATGTGATTGGGTTTAAGTAGTTGCATCATGGCACATAATGTTGGACATTGTGTGGGAATTGGGCCCACGAACTGAATAGGTAGATTGGAAATATTTTTAGTAACTTTTAGCTAATATAACACAGAAAACATTAATGAAATTTAGCTTTGTTACATTATACCGAGGAGGAAACCATCTTGCACAGAAACCAACTCAGTCTAGTTAATGGAGGCCCCGTCGTCTTGATTTTCTTAAAAGGGGTTTGTTATATGCGGTTGCGGGGTCTATCTCGAAAGCCCACCAAACTGTGATCATCAAGAAAAGTTAAAAAGAAAGGTCTACCCAGCTCTGATCACCAAGAAATGTTAAAGGGGAAGGCCCACCGAGTCTTGATCACAAAGAAACATTAATGGGGCAGATCCACGCCGTCCTGATCACAAGAAACGTTAAAAGGGCATGCCCTAATGTCATATTCAGTTTATGATTCAACGTTTAATAAAACTGCGACGGTTTAAAAGAAAGGACGGTAACAATGAAAGGCCTGCTTGCTCTGACAAGGGACAGAACTTTACAATAAGAAATGAAAAGTGGTTCAACTGATGAAGGTTACTTCCCCTTTAACAGTATTTGAAGGCAGGTTAACTTTCTTCAGTCACACTAAAAGTTCACACCATCAATATTAATTCGCTGTGCTGTATGATGCGTCAGTTGAAAACTACTTGTCCATGAGCTGAATAAAATAAAAGAGCTCTTCCAATCCTTCATCACTCGTTCGGTCAGTTTTAAAAACTGGGCGCCGTTGTAAAAGTGAGAGAGAGAGAGAGAGAGAGAGAGTAAACAAATGCTAAAGTCAGAGATTAATTCGGCTGCATGAGCTTTGTTTACGTGTCTATTATGCTTACTCGTCTGGTTTAGACCGGACTATTTTAAAAAAAAAAAAAAATGAAATCTAATCGGGAGTTCTACAACACAATCGCGTTCTATTTATATCCCCAAATGCCTGCCTGAGCTATATGCGGTACATTCATTCTTGTTGACCTAGGTCTATCTGTCTAAATCAAGACATTTATCTGTTATAGCTGAACAAGTAGGGCCATTCATGCATTCATACATACAAGGTTCGAGATGAAACTAAATGTATAATAACATTCAGAGACTTCTGAAGCGGAAATTATAATAGAAATTTGTATTTGAGTAACGGACACTATACAAACATGGATTTCTTTTTTGACTTGTTTGATTCTGATACTAAGAAGAAGCCTAAGGCTGAGAGTAAAAATAAGACCAGTATCAATACAGGAAGTGGTGAACTTCCTTCAGTTCAAGGGATTCGGGGCCACCAGAATCTAAACGTACAAAAATGTGTCCCACGGGAAAATGATCGTATTAAGGAGGAAGGGATACACAAAGAACTTCATCGTCTGTATACGTGTGATAGTAAGTCTCTCTCTCTCTCTCTCTCTCTCTCTCCCAACCATACAGCCATGTACATGTGTAGATTCTTGAGAAATATGAATGGGGAAGGGAATAACCCCCAACTCCACCCAAAGTCTAAATGTCCTGGTACAGGACCACCTATTAATCAACCATCCTATCTACCTATTAAATTACCTAACTTTATCCCATTGTTGTTCAAGTCCTTCAAGGCAGATCTCACCTGCCTGACCTAGCTTTATTACATTATAGCTCAACTCCTTCAAAGTTGATCTTCCATGTGTAACCTAGCTTTATCCCATTGTTGTTCAAGTCCTTCAAGGCAGATCTCACATGCATGACATAGCCATATTACATTATAGTTTAAATCCCTCAGAGCTGATCTTAAATATTTACCATACATACAAAAAGGTCACTTAAGATTTTGTTCATGTTTCCCGTTTCATTGTAGTCTATATCACAGGAGTCTGACGTTTTATCAATAAAGTAAGATGAAATCGCGGACAAAGTGAGATCACCTTATTGGTACTATACAGCATTTATAGTACCGATAATGTGATTTCATGTTGTCAGAGATTTCGTCGTACTTTATTGATAAAAAGTCAGACTCCTGTATATATATCAATAACTTGTCGCGTTGGTCTAGTCAAATGATCAAAGCAATGAATAATTCGAAATATAATTATTCTATCCCTCATGGGTCTGTCTGTATACCTACCAACCATCTTATACATGAACGCTACTCCTACAGTGATGATGTTGTTGTTGTTGTTGTTGTTGGGTTTAAAGCCATTTTTCAGCACACGATAGGCTATGCATGGCGGTCAGTATTAATGGTGGAGGAAGAACCCGGGAAAACCCCGGGAAGAACCACCGACCGACGAGAAGCTACTGGCAAGCTTTCTCACATACCCGCACTGGCCGAATCCTAGACTCGAACCCACGCAGACAGAGGTGAGATGGCAGTGATCCGTAACGGTGAGCGCTTTAGACCACTCGGCCACTCGGTGGCCCCCTCCTATAATGTAAGACATAGCACGTTATTTTTGTTTTAGTGTTTTAGCCCAAAACAAATATCAGCGTCAAGGTCTTATATGTAGGACTGACATGAATACATGTTCTGTCTAAATACGTGCGAGAGAAAGTATATCTAGATGGTTAGGTGGCTTGAAAGCAACAGCAGCAAATGTTATGACGAAAATGTTGATGCTCAAAACAGAGACTGCAGCTGTGGTATCAAATTCCATCTAATGTAGTAAAGTAGAATTCTGAAATGAAATAAGCTGCCTTCCTTCGCATTTCTGATCACGTAATTGAAGAATGATTCACGTTTTCGAGCTCAAGTTAGTTATCTCAGGTGTCGAATATGCGATTCTAAAAAAACACGAAATGTTTTCACACTGTTGCTTTGTTGACTTGACAGATAGTTGGATTATACGAAGTAAGATGTTCTATTCAGCGAAGCGGAGGACTTAATGTCGCGTAATGGTTAGTTCGTTTACACCAATTACAGAGTAGATCGTGCAGTTGAAAAATATCTTCCAAATGACTCGAGTTCACGTAATCTAGTCTTGAGATTTTAAAGTGTTTCCATGGTTTGACCCCGATGGCTCGCCAGATACGTCAGTCTCTTAGTCAGGGGTCTCAAACAAATGGCCCGTGGGCCGCATACGGCTGCGAAGTCTATTTCCTACGGCCCGCAGCGACACTCGGAATTCGTAAAATAATTAATTATAATTTCACAGCCAGCCAGTTTCGAAAAAAAAAAATTCGATTATTACATCGTTTACTTCTTGTTTCCGACATTTCAGCTGGGTACCTTTTATATGAGCCGTTTTCGCTGTATGAAAAGGTTTCAGTGTCGTTGCCCTCGGGCCCATGTACTAGTCATCATGTGTCCCTCTTGGTGATTTGATTGGATTTGAGATCCCTGCTCAAGGTGGTATGATCATTAGAAAGATGTTCGACTTAGTGGATCATCAGGTAGCTCAATCATTAGAGCATCGGATTCTTAATCCAGAGGTCACTGATTCGATACCCGCTCAAGTCAGCCCGAGTCGGCTACCTCGGCAAGTCTTTGGGACAGGCATTTAGTTAAAATTTTCTTGGTAAGATATAACCAGTATTGTGTTGAAAGTGTCGTTGACAAACAGTCAACCCCTGTTTGACCTCACGTATATGATGACTTGGTTACAGTAAATTCAGGAGCGAATCTGATATAACTACTGGTGCTACACGCATATGTATGTATTTGGATGTTTAACGTAGCTTTATATAATAAAAATCAGTTATATCGCTACGATGTCTGCAGAGTGATGAGTTTATAATGATGTCTAGCACTGTGGTATCATGCCTCAGACATGTAGCATGATGTCCCACCCAGTCACATTATCCTGACACCAGACCGACCAGTCCAGACACTAACCTCTTAATGCAGAACGCCAAGCGAGGCAGCTGTTAGTACCATTTTTGTAAGTCTTTGGTATGACTCGTTTGGGGATCGAACCCACGACCTCCCGTATCCGAGGCGGACGCGCTATCCACTAGGTCACCGGATCGGTTGAGAGAGAGAGAGAGAGAGAGAGAGAGAGAGGGGGGGGTTGGTTTTAGTGGTAAATGTTATAAGTTTAATTCTCGGAAGTGACATTGGGATGCGTGTATCGTGTTACAACAAGGAACCTTTGTTAACTGATGTTTTATATTACCATCTATAGCGGTTATTCAGACGTGAAGCATTTTACGCTTGTTTATGGGCCGAAAAAATACGTAAGAGCTTGTCATAGAGTTAATTTGCATCCATTCAGTGGTTAAAAAAATACAGATGACGTATTTGCATTGGGTTTTCGAACATGATTACCATATTTAATGGCGCGTAACAGATGCATACCTGTGGACAGTTTAGACCCGAACTGGATGTGATACGAGGGTAACTACACTAGTCTGGTTAGGTATAGGCTATTCAACCACTGTTGCTATAGATAATTACATTTATCGTGCTGGTGAATTTAAAACGATGCATCTTTTAGCATGTGTGTATTATTATGTTTGGCTTCGAATTTGCAAATTAATTCCAGTACGTATTTAAACGTACACTGTTATATTATGTTAAACTCAAAGAGCCAACCATTACAATTGTGCGTATGGACGCAACCGATGTTGACTTAAATTTTGTATGAATTTGTTGTACTATATACACAACACTATACAAAGATTAAATTGGTATCCTTAACCATACTCTTTCTACCACAAACAATTGAACACATTCTTGCTGAGGGCATAGACTTCCAATTTATCAGAGAGACACTGTATGGTCTTAACTTCATCCAATAACTTTCGGAAGATATTCCTCCAGAATTGCTTGGAGCTAAATAAAACCAGGGTTGCATGGAGGATGTGGCAGATTTTGCATACTGTGCACCTTCGTGACAATTGTATCAACGGGCTATATAATAACCTTTGATTCTATACTTTAAAAATATTACCATGACAATCTTTTTTTCTTCTTCACTTTTAAGTACTTTATGCAAAGATTTTGTCATCTTCTCTTGGAAGAGAAAATCTTTACTTTTATCTTTTGTTAGGTCGTGAATTACTGGAAAATATTTAACTGGAATTGAATGCAAGGACTATATTTTTTAAATTGTCTGTAGTGGTGGGGGGGCGCTTGTTATGTAGCCTTTAGTTTGGTTATCGTTATCTAGGAGATGATCGACCAGGGTGTTATTGCCCTGATCGACTAAATAATAACATCAAGTTTATGTATGTATGTATGTATGTATGTATGTATGTATGTATGTATGTATGTATGTATGTAAGCATGTACGTACGTATGTATGAAGGGTATGAGGGTTTAAAATTCGGACTCTCAGCGAATATGTGATAACGGGATTCAGCCACAGATCACATGGAGATAAAATCAGGGTTGTATGGAGGATATGGTAAAGTTTGGATACTGTACATTTTCATGACTTATGCCAGGATGGAGGATTTGTGCGCCGGTGCGTTGTCATAGAGTAGATTTAGATCTCGGGTACTTGAGCGCGGACGGGTGGTCCGGTAATGTTCCACAGCTTTTCGCAACTCTTTGGACGCATGAATATGTACTCTGATACTGGCAGAGTCAGGCATATACTCCTGATTGACTGGGCCTTTTGTTCCTGCCACCAATCGCAGTCAGTGGTAACTTGTCCATCTTCCTTGATTTGCGACCATCATTAAAAACGACGAAACCACCTCAAGATTATAGTATCAACGCCGAGAATTGCAACTGTAAACTTTATCCAAGCTGGAGTGTCCTAAACGCGTTCATATTTTACAGTATTCTCATTGCGCTGTGGCAGGTTTGTTCTTCTCTGACATTTTAACGCCACTGTCATTTACCTGTGTTACACATGCACATATATGCAGGTGCCCGGTGCACTGCAGGCGAAGCTGTAGATCCTTGTATAGAAATTTATTTTGTCTATCGAGCAGCATTAATTTCTTGACAGGTTCAAAGAAGGAAAAAAAGATGTAAAATTAACTTGGCATAGTAAGAATATTAATACCAAGTCGTCTCTGGGTCAAAGATGTAAAAATAACTGGGCATAGTAAAAATTAATACCAAGTCGTCCCTGGGTCAAAGATGTAAAATTAACTGGGCATAGTAAAAATTAATACCAAGTCGTCCCTGGGTCAAGTATATCTAGATTCGCACGATGAGAATAAATACGAGTGCAGTTTCTACCCTTGAAATGTGTTGGAGTTAAGATCGCTTAACACTTGACTTGCGTCACCTATAAATAACCTTGACTAATTTGCATACTTGTTGTCAGCCTAGATCTTGTAGTGAAGGAAACAGCTTCGTTTTCTCGTGATGTGATGTGATATGATGTTTTCGTAAGCTTGATACTATAACTGGTAAAAATTATGAGCATTACATCGCAGTTTCGCGCTTTTCATTTATTTCTTGGCGGTGTTTGCATTTACAGCTACACTATTCAATATTTTCTTTGCCATTTTGATAGGGAGAAATTTTCTCTTCTGTGAGCTATGAATCATCTTTATGATCAGACCTCTGAGAAGCCACAAAACAGATAATGATCGGATTTTTTTTTTGATTTTTCATTTGGTCAGGCATTCTTACAATTGCCCCAGGGGCCCCGAGTGGCCGAGTGGTCTAAAGCGCTCACCGTTCCGGATCACTGCCATCTCACCTCTGTCTGCGTGGGTTCGAGTCCAAGGCTCGGCTAGCGTGGGTACGTGGGAAAGCCTGCCAGTAGCTTCTCGTGGGTCGGTGGTTCTTCCCTGAGTTTTCCAGGGTTCTTCCTCCACCAGTTATACTGGCCGCCATGTATAGCCTATCTTGTGCTGAAAAATGGCGTTAAACCCTACAACAACAACAACAACAATTGCCCCAGGTAACCGGTATCTTCAAGTCTGAAGCTTTATTGATAAAATAGTCGGGCCAAAGGGTATATGCCGGCAGATATTTCCATACATATGTAATTACTTTTTGCAAGAAAAATGGGGGGGGGGGGCCGAGTGGTCTAAAGCGCTCACCGTTACGGATCACTGCCATCTCACCTCTTTCTGCGTGAGTTCGAGTCTCAGGTTTGGCTAGCGTGGGTACGTGAGAAAGCCTGCCAGTAGCTTCTCGTGGGTCGGTGGTTCTTCCCGGGGTTTTCCAGTGTTCTTCCTCCATCAATTATACTGGCTGCCATGTATAGCCTATCTTGTGCTGAAAAATGGCGTTAAACCCTACAACAACAACAACAAGAAAAATGGTGTCAACTTGCATTCGAAACGAGCATTTTAAAAGTCTCAGCCATTTACCACTAATTTTCACACGTGGTATGCTGTTATTATCTGTCCAAAGCAGATGTGTCAAAACAACAGCTGATGATTGGTCGATTTTAGTTGAAGTAATTACCCACAAATGTTCCATTTCTTTTGACCGATCAGCAGTCTTTTTTGTACATATCACTCAAGAATGGAGGTTTTACCAAAATGGTTCATTTAGTACGAAGGTTGATGGAAATTTAGACGGTTAGAATTCTTCTTTCAGATGCAGGTTGCTCATATTTTTCTTGTGTAATGTAATTATATTCAAACATAAAAATCTGCGGACGTCTTTATTTTAACGTGACAATGCATTAATAAAGCTGGACAGTCCTGAAAATGATGGTGATCTGGGGCAAGCACAACAATGTCTGACCAGTCACAAATCGTACAATTTTGACATTCTCAGTTTAACTTTTCCCATTTCTAGCGCGCAAATATGTGTAATATCTCACTGAAAAGGAAAATTATGACAACTAGAATACTGAACGATTTCTCTGTAAAGGCGCATACCACTAAGAAAAATCAAGGGCTGTGTGCGCGGCTGCAGTTTCTCAGGTTGCAACATTATCTCGTATTATATGTTTATCTAAGAGCCATGTATTAGACTATCATATTTTCATGATTTTGACCCATTTTATTATCAAGCTTATAATTATTGTAGTGGAGACGTGTACTATGTTGAGTATAATGATGACAGGGACGAATAACTCTTGCGACTCACGAGTCCCAGGGACGAGTACTTGCGAATTCCCCCCCCCCCCTCAGTCCTGTTGCAGAACTTTATATGTGTGTGTGTGTGTGTTTCTGTGTAAAATATACTTATTAGTATTATTATTATTATTATTAGCTCTACTGGTCCTAGACCAGAAGAGCTTATTAGATAGATGTTCGTCCGTCCGTCCGTTAGCACAAGTTTGCTGTTGCTTCTCCTAAACTACATGGAGGATTGCCATGAAACTTTACACACAAATTCATCCCATATTCTAGTTGGTTCCAAAGGAAAATGGTGCAGCTCGAACATATTGTACGGCCTCCACATCGGTCATCCAGAAAATGTGATTAGAGCGTCCGCCTCGGATGAGAAAGGTCGCGGGATTAAACCCTGAGTCAGACTTATAAAAATGGTACTAGCAGGTGCCTCGCTTTGATGCTCAGCATAAAAATGTTATTGTTAGGACTGGTCAGCTTGGTGTCAGGATAATGTGACTGGGTGAGACATGATGCTACATGCCTACGGCATTATGTCCCAGTGCTAGACATTATATAAACTGCTACACTGCAGATATCGTAGCGATATGACTGAAAAATTGTTAAAGCTACGTTAAAAATCCAAAATCACACGCACACACACACATCAAATAATTCAAGCACATCATTATATTGGTATCAACGAATCTCATGAATTTGACGAAAATACACTTTGTGCTTTCAAGCATTTCTCGCTTTTACCGCCAAAAATGTGTCCGTCGACCTTCCAGACACCCGGTCCCTTGCACAAATGATTTACGAGAGAATTTCTTTCAAATTGACTCTAGGAGTACCCTGTACCCTAACTCTTGCAGCAAAGCTTATCCTAATTAGATTTTTTGATTTGGGGGGGGGGGATATTTACAGCTAGGAAATTTAGTGTGGGAAACACGTCCCTATTTAGCGTAACCAATCTGGATGAAATATATTTACCGCCTTTTCCTCTAGGTGCAAAAACTGTGGTCAACTTGTCCTTCCAGGTTTAAGACTAACGGTTTCTGGAATTTTTCAAGTTTGATAGTGCCACTATGAAATCGAAGTTAGCCGTGTCCCTAATAGTCCGTCTCGCAGTTAAGTAAACGAATGCTTAATTTAAAATTCTCTACCTCTACCGATCAGACATTAGGAATCACTGCAGTATAGCGATTTAACAAGCGCCTGTCCCCATAAATCTATCTGATTGTTCTCTGGCCCAAACTAATGTGCTTTTTATAGATCGACAGAAATTTGCCCAATCACATTATTATTAGTATTATTATTATTATTATTATTATTTGCTCGTTTCGGTCGCTTTGTATAGCACAGCTAGCAAGTGTATTTGCCCCCAGGTGTCATCAGTCCGCATTTGCAAGATGGAATGAATAAATTGTTATTTTTTAAACTATTTGCAGAATGTTAACTTTAATTCAGTTTATTTTTGTTTATTGGTATGATATCCAATGTCATGTTTATTATCAAAAGAACAGACGTTTTCTCGGACATACTTTCTGTAAATAAATGTACTCTATGACAGGTGATTCACGTTAGAAATATAGCCACATAGAACATACCTTAATATCGTATTCATTCATAAAAAATATAAATTAAAATTTTTAGTCATTTATTAAAATGTCATTAAAGTTATGAGCTTATTCAACAAAGTTTCTCTCAATTTATTAAAGTTGAATACCATGGCAACACTTACCATGTTCATATCATATCCAGTTCCACTGCATATAAATAAAGTTTTTGATGGTCATGTTTACATAAAGACGGTTGTCTGCAGAGCAAAAGAAGAGGGCATTGAAGTATGTAATGTTCATCGTAAATAGTACCAATATGACATAAAATATGGCCGCCATATTGAAAATCTTTTTATCGCTACTATTCCTGCATGGATGGTCATATCAACATGTGGTTTTCAAGACTTCTTAATGCTTCGCTGATGCTATTGAAAATTATGCCATTAGACGTCCAATATGACCACGACTTATTATGCTATCTTGTTGGTCATAAATAAACATGGGGCTGATCAGAGGTCCAATATGGTCGCCACGGCAGCTATCTTGAAAATCTTGGTATCGCTACTCCTCCAGAATGGATAGAGATATGAAAATAGGGCTTTCACCAAAAGACTTTTATAATGTTTAGTTGATGCGAAATAAAAACATTTCCGATATGACATCCCATATGGTTGTCGAGGAAGCCCTCTTTACAATCGCTACTTCTCACGATTGCATGGTCATATCAACACGGGATTTTCAATAAACATTTCTTATGATGCATGACTGGTCTTAAATAAATATGGCGCCGATCTGACTTCCAATATGGCAATCATCATAAAAATCTTGTTATTACCACTCTTCCTTAATAGGCAGCGTTGATTTCGCCAAAAGACGTCTTGTAATGTCCGTTAGGTCTTTAAATGAAATGGCCCTGATATGACATTCAGTTTGGGCCCTATGCCAGCCATCTTGAAAACAGTGTTATCTCTGCTTTTCTCCAAACAGATGACTACATCAATATGGGTTTTCACCAATAGAATTCCAAGTCTGTCAAAAATGACAATGGTGCCAGTACTATATCCAACATGGATGCCACGATACCGGTCTTAAAAATCACCAGTCCCTTTGAATGGGTGATCATAGCCCATTTCATACCGAATTTAACCGAGTTGCTCCGTAATTATCCGAATAACCTCCCGAGTTATTTCTACTCCAGCCAATCCAACGCTGGTGGGTACATGTACATAACAAAATGGCGTCCATTGTTGTCTAGAAATATTTCAGAAATAAAATTAATTAAATGATTGAAATTTGTATGTAAATTATCCACAGACTTTCAAAAACAAATCTGATAAACTCATATGAAACGCATTTTATTATAGTGACGTTTCGAATGTACAGAAATAGTTTGAACAACTTGCTCTTTGATTGCCAGGATTACATTTGTTTACTTCGACACTGTTTCCTTACACACATGTACATGTCCAGATGTAAACAGCTCAAAGCTAGTCTTTCGTATAGGTTTGAAATCCGCCCTGGTTTCCAGAAAATAAGACAGGATGGTTCCAATATTAAATTTCGTCAATATCTGCGGCAGCATCGCTGTTGAATATGCATTTTTCAACTCGATAAACGATGTTGAAGTAGTTACAGAAGTTAATCCTGATGCTGAAGCGTTAGCCATATTTTGCCCACCACCTATTACGGTCAGCTGACCACCCGCCACGTGATCAAAATTCCGAGAAAATTAAGTTCACCGAAGTCTGCATGAAAAGGGCTATTATATCAAGGGATTTTCAACAGGTCATAAAATTAAATGAAACTAGTGCCAATCAGACATCAAGTATGGCTGCCACGAATTTGTCCTTAAATTTTTGTCATTATTCGCCCTGAATTGATGACCATTATGACGCGGGGTTTTCAACAAAACGCTTCCAATTATGTCTGCTTTGTTATAAATAAAAATAGTTCCAAGCTTGCATGCATTACGTTGACCAAAGAAGCTAATTTTAAATCTTTTTATCGTTGAAGAATATCAGAGACGTTTTCAACCCTCGGCATCAAAAGTAAGAAATACGCTTATCTTGAATTAAGGAAATTCATTTCGCCCAGTAGAGCGTTTGTCCCTAAAGGGGGACTTGTCATTAGATTATGTTTTCTGGTCCTTAACTTAAGAAAACTGTTCACGTCTTAACAAGGTGTAACAGGATGAAGTAGGGTTTTGGACTGAAATTAGCGAAGAGTCTGGAAGCAATTTTGTGAACGAGATGTTTATTTATAATGTAATTGAACGACGAAAGAATCCGACACAGTATACGCGTACGAATCCAGTTCAACAACGGATTTAACAGAATAATGTGCATCGAGTTAAAAACCTATAGAAAAAATGATATCGTTCCTAACTAAACCTAATCAGAATATGCAGTTTCAAAGAATAATCAAGAAGAATCAATGTACATTGTTTCTTTACAAAATAGTTCAGATACACTATACTAACTTTTAGCACACGTGTCGTGCACGTGTGTGCAATATGAAGGTGTTCAGTATCGTAAAAAAGTGCACGATTCTGATAATGTAAAGTTAATGGAGAAAAAGGTGAGCATATAATAAATGGACATATCACCATGGATGATCAATGTCTTGAATTTAAACACAAATATGAGCAATGTATTATTGCGAATTTATGGTTAAAATAATAGAAAAGAATGAGAGGCAACAAGCCTTGTAAAATTCAACAAATAAATTATTTCCACAGAATACAAAGTGAAAATGTAAAAAAATAAATAAATTCCAAATAATCATAGAACTACAGATACAAGTCTTAACTATTAAAGTTCTGAATAAATATTAGTGGAAATCCAAATTAGATCCAATGAGGGGCCCCCAGTGGCCGAGTGGTCTAAAGCGCTCACCGTTCCGGATCGCTGCCATCTCACCTCTGTCTGCGTGGATTCGAGTCCAAGGCTCGGCTAGCGTAGGTACGTGGGAAAGCCTGCCAGTAGCTTCTCGTGGGTCGGTGGTTCTTCCCTGGGTTTTCCAGGGTTCTTCCTCCACCATTAATACTGGCCGCCATTTATAGCCTACATTGTGCTGAAAAATGGCGTTAAACCCTAGAACATCAAACATCAAACATCAGATCCAATGCTAAATGTGTTGATGTGCCTGCGGTGGCCCGTATCGTGTTGGTGTACCAACATTCTTTTGTTGGATCACAATAATACCATCCAAGAATTAAATCCTTATTTGAAATTTCAGTATAAATTCAAGTCTATATATCCAAATATGTTATTTTTGAAGAGCACTTTGTATTTCCAGAGAAGAATTACTTGAAATAAATAATTTGAATAAAGACAATTCCAGCCCAATGAATTTTTGGACGCACCAAAAATTCAATTGATTCTGCTAAGATCTTAAAGCGCGAATGAATACTTTTCCAGTAACAAGACTGTATTGTCCTCTGCTTGACCTCAGGTCACAATAAACATTTTCACAAGAAAAAGATATTACGTAATGGAAAATAACCTTCTACAATTATCCTAATGTTTACAGGATAAACTCTCAGTTATAATTGGAAGGTCTGTTACTAAAATAATAATAATAATATAGAATATGGAATTTGTCAGGTAGACCAGATATATTTATAGGGGAATTCCAATAATCTAGACCCAGACCTAAATAAATATGTTTACTTCTATTAATAATGATCCTAATATTAAAATATTATACATAGACAATATTTTAGCTATGTATTAGTTGTTTACAGAATTAAAAATAAATCAATGACTCAGGTCAAGTAGAAAAATTAATTTGATTTTGGACAAGGTTAAGTCCAACATATATAGTAACATTATAAAACCATACAATGAAATAAAAAAAAGTTTCTTAAAATCACTAACAAACAATACAAATTAAATAAAAATAACAGAATGATCTAACACAAAGGGTATCAAAGCATATGATTTACACAAAAATAAATAAGTATGATTCTGTCACCAAGGAGCCATCACGCATGGACCACCTCTTCCAAACTGCTGAATTATCCCTCAAATGCCTCCTTATGCCACCAGACCGGTTGGTCCCGAATCCATGGTCCCTGAATGCGAGAACGCCAATACAATCCTCTCTGCCAACGTCACCGTCGACAGCAGCGTACTGGTTACACGAAACCCCACAGACTTTACGACTCCCCATTAAAGTCTTTTACATTATTTGAATGACTATTGTCATGTAGTACACGAGGCATGGTTAAGGACGAATGCACTGATATAAGTTTCGCCTACGCTTCCATGAATTTGCTGCGTTACATATTAAATCATATCAGAACTGTTGAATTATAAGAACTAGAACATCACTCATTCTTTAATATATGCAACATATAATTGAATTAAATTTGTCTGTACAGTTATAAAATGACCAACATGACACAGACTATAGTTTAAATGGTAGCAAGGCAGGTCTTTATATGACATAAGTGTGACTGTCTTTACAATTTATAATAAGTTATGAAACATCAAATATATAAAACGATTCTATCACAAAACCTGAAAGAATGCAGGTTTATATTTCACTTACTTCTTCAGCGGAAGATTACTCTCTTAAGGGTTATTGGTGTATTTATTTTTTAAACACCTAATCAATATCTGGTTCGGTTGGGCAGTGACTCCTGTAGGATATTTTGCCTTACGAGCCTTTTTGTTTGTCAGGAAGCCTCCCATAAAGGTTATTGGTTTATATATTGTTTAATACACAAGCTGTAAAATATTTTGCCTTACAGGATTTTTGTTTGTTCAGGCAGCCTTTCGTAAAGGTTATTTGCGTATGTATTTATTAACATACAATCAATACCTGGTTTGGCTGAGCAGAGCTCAATGTAAGATATTTTGCCTTACATGCTTTTGGTTGGTCAGGAAGCTATCCGTAAAGGTTATTATTGTATGTAAAGGTTATTGTTGTGTGTTTTTCTCAACAGTTTCTAACTGCGGGCATTTTGCTCGTGTAGCAATGGGTGAACCGCACACAATATTTTGAAATGGATGAAAATAAGCAACCCTTGGGTAACGTTGGATGCGCTAGCGAAACCCAGGTATAGTTTTGTTCATATATAAAACATTGATACAAGTACACACAATTTCGTGACATAAGGAATTTAATTAGTCGATATATATTTCCAAAGATAAGATTAATGCTTCAATTATCAGCAAGTTCGAAGTATGTTACCGTTTGTAAAAATATTCCTCTCAACGAAATATCGCTTTGCTAGAATCCTTCAAATGACTTTTCAAGTTTGTTTTGAATATCAATTAAATACAGTATTTATAATGACATTGTAATTTGATTTTCACCTTTATGGCCAAACTAACTTTGACATAAAGGCGCGCTAAAGCTATATCCGGATTCTAGAGACATAAATTATACCATTTGCATATGCTTTTCTATCTGAACTACCTCGTTTGGAATGTATTAAATGATACCAAATGTTGATTTTAGATCAAACATAGCCAAAGGATGTATACACCAAACCCTGCTCTTACAACATTATTAGAGGCCCCGAGTGGTCGAGTGGTCTAAAGCGCTCTCCGTTACGGATCACTGCCATCTCACCTCTGTCTGCGCCGGTTCGAGTCTCGGATTCAGCCAATGTGGGTATGTGAGAAACCTTGCCAGTAGCTTCTCGTGGGTCGGTGGTTCTTTCCGGGGTTTTCCTAGGTTTTTCCTCCACCATTAATACTGTCCGCCATGTATAGCCTATCGTGTGCTGAAAAATGGTGTTAAATCCCACAACAACAACAACAACAACATTATTAACAAAGGAAAGTTGTCATACTGGTTTTGTGGTTGTCCCGATTCTTTCATTAAGAAATATATGAACAAAATTTCACTTAATTATAGTGGAATTAGATAGGTTTGACCGGGGGGGGGGGGGCGGAGTTGTACACTCATATTTTCGGATGTGAAAGCTCATCCAATATAAAAAAAAAGCTTCATCACTTTATTACACATGTCTTGTTTATCATGCTTATAATCACCATTTGAAGGCTTACAGATTACACCCAAGTATAAAGGTGCGGAATATTGAATGTCACAGAGTACTTCATCTTTCTTAATAATCGAGAAATTTATTTTTATGCATGATCCATTCGTCACTCCTACTGGGGAGAGATTTTTTTTTTATAAAGAGCGTTGAAATGGTTGTTCTGCCTTTTATTTAATTTGAAAAACAGGTTTCGACACGTAGCATGCTTACATTATAAAAGTAAGGGAACTATTTAGTGCAGGTTGCCGGTGCTTGACTCAAGAGATTTCACGCATTTACAAAAGTGCATGTATTCATCATTATCATTTTCGTCGTTGATGTCATCATCCTCATTGTCGTCTTCTTCTTGACCTTTTTCCTGCTGCTTTCTTTTGTTAATAGTGTTGCATTTCAGTGTTGTGTTCAGGTTTGGTTCATATAAGTATTGGATTGAAACCCGTCCAAATACTAAATTTTGTTTGAGTTATCACTTATTGAAGATATACCGGAGACACATTTCTTCTTATGTAGTAGTGCCTTAAAAATGTTAATAAGCTTTACAAATTCAGGCACACACACCCAATTCATGTAGTCAAATGTTGTCTATATGAATCTATTTTTTATATATTATTTATTGCTTCGTGTTTGGGCACTATTTCTGCACCAGATAACTTTTTAAAAAATATTAACAAAAGGGTAGACATAAAGTTAAAATGAACTATTGATCATGTGCATCAAGGATGCAAAGATGCAACTGTGGTTTATCAGAAGCGGCCTTAGCAAACGCGGGGCCCGATTTTGGACCATTTTGGCGGGGACCCCTTGATTTACACTCGGGCACCCTGTAAGCACGGCATTTGGAAATCATGTTTTAAACAAGTTTTATATGATATTGAACTTAAAATTTTCTTCCATCACTTTATAATTACTTTCTCTCATATTTCTATTTAAAAAAATAACTAACGCGCGGGGCTCCTGTGAGCGCGGGGCGGCTCAGGGCCGGACCTATTAGTTATAGGCCTAAAAATTTCTAAATCACGTATTCTTGGTTTTCATGTCAGTTACTGGCAGCTGATTTTCATATTTTTTCATGTCAAATAGCAGTATTGTTTATATAATATGATATTAAATAAAACAAAGAAAAAGCTGTAACCTGCAGGAATAGAGAATTTTTTCATATTTTTCCAAATTATTCACTATCACCGTCACCATCCATTCTGTCAAACCCGACGTGAGATGGAATCTAAATTACAAAACCAATAAAAAGATCTACAAACTATAATGAAATCAGCTAATATATTAAAAGTATCTGCCTTAAATGTTAATTGAGCTATACAACTTAATGTACATGATAACACACTTACTTACGCAGAAGGTATAATTACATATTTCCCATCCACCCCAGTTTTTAGACATGTGGGTGGGCAGGCCAAAAAAAATGTTTTAAACAAATAAGCGTGCAAACGCGTGCATCGTATTGACTAAGTAAAAGTTATTATTTTAGAATGTATAAATTAAATGTGAAGGGAGACAATTCAGTGACCATGTGCAGTACCACGAGATGTCGCGTTCTTCGAGGTCTCGCGCGGCGCGTAATCTAAAGACCGTCTGCTTGTAAGGTCTGTGATGAAGCTAAGAAGATAGAACCCTGGCGGTATCACCAACATGACAGAATCATCAGACTATGAAGATAATTTAGATCCCTTCGGTTCGTAGATCATTTGAAAATTGAGTTTGTGAGCTGAGTGATTTCGTAAGAGTTGAGACATTTAATATTCGTTCCCATCCCCCTCCCCTGCTCGTTAGCTCTGTACTGTACTGTGCCTCTCTGAAGATGCCAAAGTGACAACTTTATTTCCGACTTCAGTGTTTTTCACTGATGGGTCAGAATTTATTGAGATACTGCGTCAGATTATTTGTTCTTCTATTTTTGCAAAAACAAATTATTACTACGTTTCAGAAAAGAGCGATCACACTTAGTCTCAAAAAGGGTAAATTGCTCCCGGAAGTTCACGAGAGGTACGGTGTTGATAGCAAGCTAAAGTTCGTCTGCACTTGAAGAGTATGAATGAATATCATTTTCATTTGTTATCCACACTTTGTTAAAATGAGTAATGTTTCACGAGAGGTACGGTGTTGATAGCAAGCTAAAGTTCGTCTGCACTTGAAAAGTATGAATGAATATCATTTTCATTTGTTATCCACACTTTGTTAAAATGAGTAATGTTTCAAAAGTAATGAGAGATATAAGTATGAGAGAAGTATATTTCTCAAAAGGTGAAAGTAATCGGTTCAGTGCATCAATACCGATGAGATAAAGATAACTTTATATACAATTTGTTATCAATGACGATAGCGAAGAACTTTTTGACAAATTATACGTCGATCAGTCCCCATCGCATCCATAAGATCGCATTGACACGGTGTGTGTGTGTGTGTGTTTGCAATTTAATTATAGGTAAAGTTATACTTTTTTAACTACTAAAAAGACGGAACTTGTATATTTTAAATGTTTGTTTGTTTTTTTTCAACAGTATATTCGGAATTTTTAAAGACTGAACGGATAAAAAACAATAAAAATTGGCCTTCACGGGTCCGACGTCAGATAGAAAGGAAATGAATAATTTTGTCATATACAAAATATTTGCATGTTCTTCTTTAACAATATATGAGTTCGAGTCATCTCGCGGCTAGTCCGAGTTTCCTCTGACCCTTGTCACCCCATTTTTGATATTTGGACATGATGTTGGGGTAGGGTCAGAGTCCACTGCCTATCGAAAAGTAGGAATTCGCTGACACCATTTGGTGTCGGCATAGGGTAGCTGCTTAGTAGCCGGCCTAGCGAACTGACAAGTAGGTTGCGAGGTATGTATAGTCATGTGACTCGGAATGCAAATAGCTTGATCCAGGTCAAATTTCAGCAACGAATATGCTCGCGATTTTCGAGAAAATAAATTATATTCCTATCGATATATGCATGTTCTTCTTCATGATGTTGGGATGTAGGGTCAGAGTCCACTGCGTATCGAAAAGTTGGAATTCGCTAACACCCTGCACCCCAACATCAATGTCCAGATTTAAAAAATGGGGTGGCAAGGGTCAACGGAAACTCGGACGACCTCTCGGCCAATGTAGGTATGTGAGAAAGCTTGACAGTAGCTTCCCGTGGGTACGTGATTCTTTTCGTGCTCAATTCTCAATCAAAATATGCTGGGCGGCATTTATAGCCTATCCTGCTGAGAAAGACCAGGAGGAGGAACAATTCTACATAGTGGCGTAACTTCTGCGGGGTGGGGCATTTAAGAAGTGGACAAAAAATCACAAGCTTGTACAGGTGTAAACAGATTTTAAATAACGAAACTCGTAAGTGATAAAAAATTCACAGAACTTCGTCATTTCATTCTTTGATTTATAATTTGAAACCCGAGTGTGACGAGGATGGCCCTAACAGACCATCTTCTGCTCGTTTCATGCTTAACGGACTTTCCATTCTAACACGGCGCCATATTGCGTACGCTATGGACGAGTCTATTTCCTCGGATATTACAGTGATGTAGTGATCCTATTCGGTATTTGCCGGATAATTCCGTAAATTACCATAAAGTGGAGAATTCAGAGCTATAGCCCTTTGCGTACATGTACATAGAAATTAACCGATTGTTAAATAACATGAAAGGCACATTTTTAGTTATAATTTTTTTCCTTTGCTTCATTCGACATTGTAAATATAGGAAGCAGACGACGTAGTATTCACCTTCTATGTACATACATGTGTCGTTGTCTATCCACCCCTTCCTTAAAAATGGACTTGTCTAGAAACTGGAAATGACAGGCGAGCAAGATCGTCTTTCACGCTGAAAACTTCGTTTGGTATGAAACGTGCATGTGATGATGGTGTTCGGGCCTCCTGGTCATAATCAGGTCTGAAATTATAAATAAGTTATGTGCATTTTTTTTAAAAAATCTCATGTATGCTTTTATTTTTTTTAAACCGGGTGGTGGTGTGGTTTACAAACAAATGGGGAAGTATATTAATTTGTATTGTTGGCGTTTCAGAATTTTTGCCCGGGTAGGGAAGTCCAATACTTTAAGTTATGGCACTTATTTTATGTATATATAAAGGAGGTATAATACCTATCAAACCGAAATTACAATCCAACAACAACCCAAAGAAGATTTTAATACACTCATGCGAGCGTAATTAAGACCATAAAAATAATAAAATATATGTTTTGTATTCAATAAAAATCATTACTTCATTTGTTTCTTTCACATATTTGTATGAATTATAAATGTCGTCTCAAATGATTACTTTAAAAAAAATAATTGCGCGAGTAGTGGATTAAAATTAAATAAATACATGAATGTTTATCTGCACGTGCTTGTTTAACAGCGTGTAATTGCAGACAAAATTAGAACGTCTAGGGAGTAGGTCATCTAAAAATAGCTTCTAACATTCACTTGACATCCAATTCGCCATATTGTTGTTCAGCCAGCTGAAAGCAGGCGGAGTGTGCCATCATTGCGCGTTAATAAAATAGATCTCCATTAAATAATGCCAGATTCAATACTTACGTTAGACAAGAGACAAAAGTCATTCAGATTTATTCTCATACATTCTAAATCTATTTTGAAAGGTAAACAATAACATTATTGTTTGTAGTTCAATGAATTGACGATCGTTTATCATGTCCTCAGTGCAAGCGTAGTGATTTCACTGACACTTACACTCTGCATACATTTATTTCAAAGGGAGAAGTATGTAGGATCTACTGAAGTAAATCCTATTTTTAAAAAAAGCTGTATTAAATAGATTTGAAAGTTAGATATTTCATTTGGATTTGGAAAGTTAGAAGTTAATAATTATGGGTAATGCCGCTACGGCTAAAAAGGGAGATCCGGCAGAAAATGGTACGTAATTTATCGTTGTGTATCTTAGCAAGTGCGTGGAAATGTATTGTTTTTACCAGTTTGCCCTCTATTTCATTGGAAGATATTCATACTGTGTTAACGTACGCAAGTGACTCGTGATTTGCCTCTGACTATGGGTGGCAGACTATGGGTGGGTTAAGAATTACTGCCTCAGTGTATTAAAATTGTCCAGTCTTTTAATGAATTTAAATAATGGTAAATCATTCATATCTGACTCGGTAAAAGGTTTGAAAATTCTCGCAGGTTTAGAATTTTTGACCTTAAATCATCGTTGCCCTTCATATAGCCCACGTCTTTTGCTGTCCGCAAAGGCAGCACTGTAACATCGTCCAGGTCGACCACTAAAGCCCCTATACCAGGCAGAGGAAATGGGGAATGATCAGATTAGGAAAATATTGCAATAACGTCATGTATTTATATTTGTGTAATTTGCTGAGTACAAAAGGTCGATCTTGCCACACCAGTTTTACCATTCTGATACTCATATTGATTAATTCTTTGAAGAATTGATACAAAACAATACTTTGCTTAATACAGGTTACTTTAATAATCTTCTGCAGTAATTTTAAACTTTTTAGCTGTTTGCCTTTTATGCTTTAAATTGAGAATTCATCATGTTTAGCCTACAAGGCAGTTTCGTATCTGCCGGACATACATTGTGATGGCAGTCGTATTAAAATCAGATTTTCATAGTCCTGCATGGAATCAGACAGAGACAAGTTCATGTTTTGGTGACCCTTGCAATTTCCAGTCCACTTAATTTTAGCAGCTTGCATGCAGATTTGTGGGAGGAGAGTTATTGTTGGTGTGTCACCTTGAGAGAGATTTTAAAGTTATTTGATTTGTGAACTACAAAGTCAGCGGAACATGACCTCTACAATGAACCCCAGGTCCTTGATTAATTCTGACCAGTGAGACGTTTGTTATGCATTCAGTGCAAAACGAACTGCTGTAATGAAGATGAATCTTGCATTCAATGAAAAGGTAGATCCTAATGTGACCAAACATGTTACATTAGAATCATCATGACTTGCAGAAGAGTTTATGGGATTGTATGTTGTCCGTTATCTGTCCGCCTGTTAGCACAAGTTTGTTTTCGCTACTCCAGTTAACCTACTTGGAGATTGCCATGAAACATCACACCCACGTTCATTCCATGGTGTAGGTGGTCCCAAATGAAAATGGTGCCAGTATGGCTGCCAGAGTGGTCTACTTGAATGTGGTTTTCACTAAAATTCTTGTTATGATGTCTAGTTGGTTCTGGATGGTGATAATCTGATGTATTGGTCAGCATCACAATCCTAATATTGCTAATCCTTAGAATAAAAAAGTAATATTGCAATATACAAGGCCTTCATTTAAAGTTGGAGGGTGAGTTGCCAAAGTAGGTGGGAGGTGCAGTTGGGGATACAGTTTTTGTTTTGCTTTGTTTGTTTTTTTAAGTAGCCAGATGTAAAGTAAAAGTAGTCAGGTGAATCACACAAATCAGGGCTAATAAGGAGAGCCCTGAATACATTCTCTAGTAGACTTCTTATGGTGTATAGTTGGTCCAAAATGAAAATGGTATTGATCTGATGTTCAGTGTGGCCACCACTAATCTGATTAAATTCAGATCTCCACTGTCCTATGTGGAGTTCTGAGAGTGTCTGCATAGGGGTCATGTTCTGGTGACCAATGTTATTACCATAATTGCTAATTTTATCAGCCATCAACCCAGTTGGATGAAGTCTTAAATCTTCATTTTTTGGAGTATAGCTGAATAGCATCAATATGTGTCAAACGATTTGATTCACTTTAAAATTTCTGAAAGCTTCATTTCTGTTGGCTAAGTCTAAGGTTACCAGAACATGACCCCTAACCAGCTGCTGCCAGATATTCACATAGGACACTTGAGATCTGATTATGATCAAACTGGGCCACCACAGCATTCATCTTGAAAATGTTGTTTTTTATACCACTCCTGAATGGACAGTTGTATCAACATGGGAGATTTTACTATACAACTTGTGATATCTAGTTGGTCCTAATGGTGCCATTTGGACATAATTGTGCATGCAGCTGTGGCCATATTGTAAATCTTTTTATTGTTATTTTTCATGAATTGGTCATATCAGCATGGGGTTTTCACTGAAAGACTTCTTATGTCTAGTTGGTTATAAATGAAAATGGTGCCAATCCAGTCTATAATATGATCGCCAGTTGGTACATTTACTGACATAGAAATGGTGTCAGTCTGATATTGAACATATCCACCACTGCATCCATCTTGAAAATTTTATCGTTACACTTCCAAAACGGAAAGGCATGTGAATGTGGGGTTTCAACCAAAAGAAATATGACTTGCTATCCAGGTCCATTGCTAATAAAATTGATCATTTTATCCAATAATTTGTCATATTGGCATGAAAAGGGAACAGCAATGCAAGATATTGCTAATTTTTAGCTGTAACCAATTTTCTAGGCTGCTATTTTTGTTTTACAACTGTGGCAAAGCAAAAGAAAAAAAATTGTAACATTTTTAAAGTTTAAAAAATTATCTCATCAGAATTTAATATTCTGACATAAAAATATGCAAAATCATTAGTCTGAACTGACTGTTATGAATTCTCTCTATTTTCACCAACTATTTTGGCAAGAGAGGTAATTTTGTCCTGGTATTAGGATCAAGCTTGAATCCAGACTCATTATTAAATAAATGCATTTGATAAAGATTTACTAACTTACGATTAGGATATTTTAAAGTAAATATTTTAAAGTAAACATTCTGGGATCGCGAATGATAATGGAGCGGCAAGGTTAGCACAGGTGATTGAGGTAATTTATCAGTATGTGGAAGAATATCAAAGGTGGTTTCAGCACACTGCATTTAAAAGGAAGAAAAGGTATTATCTTAAATTCATGTAATTTCTTTGTATCTAATAAGGATCACTCCTTTTTTGGAATTATTTTGGTTATCTGGAATGCTTGTGTATAAAGTGTATTTATTTGCAGTACAGTAATCAGAACCTGCCAGATTGACATACCAGAGACATTGTTTTAAGAAGACAGATATGAAAAATATGTACAAAACACCTTTTATGACCAGTTAACATGGTGCACATTGATGGTAAATTGATTTTTACACAGGTTGGTGTTATATATATTCCTCATTTGGTATAATTTTCTTTTCCTTTTCAGTCAAGGAATTTTTGGCAAAGGCAAAGGAAGAATTCACACAAAAATGGGATCATCCATCTCAGGTAGGAAATAAAACATTGCGATAACGCAACTTGACTCCGCTTGTTTTTAGGCTTTGTTGAATTTCAGTTTAGTAAAATGGTGATGTGATAACACAGTTACTGTGATAGTTCACTTATGAAGTCGCAATATAGCTATTGGATAGTGAATCAAATTAGGCATCAACATATCTTCCAATAAATTCCTTTGTATGAGGGCCTCAAGGTAGATTAGTTCTTAGTTAATCGTGTTACCCTCTTTAAATAAGGTCATTATTATTATTGTTATTATTATTATTTCCATATTTCTTGACAGTGGTGGTGGGTTCTTTAGATCTATTTGGATTGAATGTAGAGCTTGTTTCAAATCAGTGATGTGTCATTGAATTGTGGCCTTCTCTGGGGATAGTGTATCATGATTGACTTGACACGTTGATAGTAGAATGAAATATAAACTAAATGTTATGAACCATCCAAAACATAACAGTTTGATGTTGACTTCAGGGCCTGAAAACTGGTGGTCAGAGGTCAGTGACCTGCAGTTAAAACTTGTCAGAAGTCCATTGGACCTCCCACTTTTCTAAAAAAAATGGAAATAAAATGTATTTCACTGGAGTTTCATAATTGTTTCTTAAGCGAAGTGTAAAATGTCAACAAATTATGCAAAATTACATGCAAGCAATGTTACTCGAAGCCTAGTAATACTTTTGCTGTGTACATGATTGTCAGACTGGAACAGTGTGTATAGAAAAGTGTGAGCCAGTGCTATTTTACCTCTAAATTCAAGTACCCTTTCACATAAGCACCAATATCCCAAGACCTAAGGTCTTATTACTGGGAAAGAGACAATTCCACTTGAAGCCCCATTCAATGAGACTTGATATTTCTGATGTGGTGGTTGGCAAAAAATTATTTTCTTGCATCTTGCTTGATTGGTCCTATACTGTAAGGTTGAATTTGCCACTGAGTACAATGCTAAAATGCGAACTGACCTGCAGCACTTGGTTTAAAGCATTGAACATAACAGCTGATCAGTACTAGTCATGAATTTATTTTAAACTTTGATTTCTCATCCATTAGCAATTCTGAAAAACTGCAGTAACCGCAAAATAAAGAAAATGGACTCGTAGCAAAAAATAAGACGCCAAACATGAATGCAAAGTATGATGAACATCTAAGAACACTGGAAAAAGAATTGGCCATGGGTTGAATTTGATTGAGATGCAGGAAAAATGTGTTCAGCCTTTTTCAAGTTCCCAAATTTAGTAACCGCTTTGTTGGTCTTAGTGGTTAGAGTGTCCACCTTCGAAATGGGAGTTTGAACCCCATATGCGTCATACCAAAGACTTACAGAAATTGTATTAGCAACTGCCCCTGCTTGGCTCTCGGCATTATGAGGTTATTGTTAGGTATGGTCTGGTGACAGGATGTGACTGGGTGGGACATGATGCTACATGTCTGTGGAATGATGTACCAGTGCTGGACATAACTATAACCTGTTGTACTGCAGATGTTGTAGTGATATGACTAAAACTGTCAAAGCTACGTTAATTCCAAACACACACCTGATTTGGTAGAAAGGTTCAGTGATCTACTCTGTAGTAAAACAAAATTAAAGGCTGATATGATTTAAGTTATATTAATCTTGAGTCCTTTGACAGTGAAGGCAAAGACCATACAAGACTACCGAGATATATTCAGATCTGTAAAGAAAGGAAACTGCATTGTTTATAAATAACTTTTAGTTTATTATTATTATTTATTAAAGCTCATACATATAACTGTGCTGTATATAGCATACCTATCAACTCTCCATGCAAGGAGAAAAAAACCTCCCAATTTTTGGGGTCATTCCACACGTCTCCTGATTTTTTGCAGAGAACTCTTGATTACAGTAAAAACTGTTATGAGTGACCTCAGCTATAAGCGACCACCTGTCATTTCCGACCACAGTTGTAATGCACCGATCAGATTTATTATATACACGCTCTGTTGTGAGCTACCACCTGCTGAACGCGATCAGCTAACACATTGTCTTGGCACAATATGCATTTTAAGACTGCTATGAACTACTGCATCGCAAAAATGGATAAACTCTACTGACCTGGATTTCATCACTGCAAAAATGACCGCTTATATGTTCTGAAAAAAAATAGGCTGGCCATTTCAGGTTTTGTAGGTATGCTTATAGTGTTTTTTATTTCTTTTGTAAACCAGACTAAAGTACAAGGTGATTATTCCAGCACTTAGCCTGGTTTCCAGCCTTATTGTAGCTACTGCCCATATGTAGGACCTCCTATCCAGCTCTGTGAATGACCATATCACAAGAACAGGGACAGACACCACTGACCTTTATGTAATCATTTGTAACAATGATCACTTGAATAGTAAAGATTGTTCTGATCAAAAACACGCATAAAAAGAACAAAAAGAAAAGGGGGGAATCTGGTTACTGGTTGGTAAGCATTGACAGATGGTAGACGGTAAACGAGGCTAATGTACATGTTGCGAACTGTCATTGTTTTAGAATTAATCCATATTGCCTAGGGGTGAATAAGGTCTTTTGTCAATTAAACCAGCAATTAAACGGCTTGTGATGTTTGTTGGTTTATTTGTTTTTTCCCTGATGTTACAGTGATTACCTCCCAATCACCAAGCTGTCGTCAATCTAGTTGGTGCAACAGAGTTACATACTTTGTTTATTTTCCCAATTCCCTGTCAAAACTGTACTTACAGTTGGTATTAGCAGCTGAGTGCTAATAATGTTAACGGCTAGTACTGTAATAATAACACTGGACAACAAATTTTTACAAAAGTCATGTTACTGAAATAAAATTAGTCAATTCTTATCAATTTTTATGTGCTGAACACGAATATGACAGTCAAATTGCAAAATTGGCTCTAGTTTTTTTGTAATCTGCAAGAAATTAATGTTTACATAACGAAATGCATTCCAATAGTAAAAGGTCAACTGTAATAGCCTACCTATAAAAAATCAAGTCATTGACTACATCTTAGATTTCTTCGCCTGTCTCTTGTACAGCTGTTCGGGAGCATCTCTGAGGAGTGTCCAGCAGTAGTCAGCCAGCATTGTAGTGGACCATTTTCCCTGGTATCTTTGTTCAATTGTTGCGATATCTTGATGAAAACGTTCGCCGTGTTCATCACTAACAATACCACAGTTGCTAGGAAAGAAATCCAAATGGGAATGAAGGAAGTGAATCTTTAGAGACATATTGCAGCCAAGTTTCTTATACTTCATCAACATGTCTTCTACTAGTTCCTTATAGTTTTCTGCCCTAACATTTCCGAGGAAGTTTGTAGAAACTAGGCGAAAAGCATTCCATGCTTGTTTCGCGTCACCTTCCAGCAAGTTGTTGAACCGGTCATCTTTGAAAAGCTCTCGAATCTGAGGACCCACAAAAACTCCCTCTTTAATCTTTGCTTCGCTGAGTCGAGGGAATTTTTCATGCAGGTATCGGAATGCTGGCAAAGTCCGGTCAATGGCTTTCATGAAGTTCTTCATCAAACCTAGTTTGATGTGAAGGGGTGGTAGCAAGATTTTCTGAGCCTCAACCAGAGCTGGGTGTTGGATATTCTTCTCTCCAATGGCTACATTCTGCCTGTGAGTCCATTCCTTCCTCATGTAGTGCATTTCCCTTGCTCGGCTATCCCACTCGCATAAGAAACACATGTATTTTGTATATCCTTGCTGCAGTCCCATTAAAAGGGCAACTACCTTCAAATCACCACAGAGGTGCCAGCTGTACTTGTTATACTCAATGGAATTCAGTAGCTGCCTTAAGTTATCGTATGTCTCTTTCATGTGGACAGCATACGCTACTGGAATAGATGGAAGAATGTTTCCATTGTGCAAAAGCACAGCCTTGAGACTCAGTTTCGAAGAGTCCACAAATAGTCTCCATTCTTGTGGGTCATGAGTGATTTTTAAAGCATTCATGAGGCCCTCAATATTGGAACAGAATATCAGATTACTTTCCTTTCTGAAGAAAGGCTCCAATTGCTGGTGGCGCTTTCGATATGCAGTAATTGTGACATCTTCTTCTAGAAGATTCCATTGTTGGAGTCTTGATCCTAGCAATTCTGCCTTGTTCTTTGATAAGTCCAAATCACGAATCAGGTCATTTAGTTCTTCCTGTGTTATTCTGTGTGGGGTTGATGATGCACCACAGTGAAAATCTGGATCACTGCATGCTGATGGACCAGGAGAAGAACAGGTCGACTCACCTTTGTCTTCGTCAGATGAATCAAGAGAATATTCTGCTGGAGGTTCTGGAATAGGAAGTCCCTCACCATGTGGAACTGGTCTCAATGCAGACGGAATGTTTGGGTAGACTATTCTCGACTTCTTTCGCTTCGTTATTCCGCCGGAAAGAGGAGGAACCAAGCAGAAGTAACAGTCATTTAGGTGGTTGCTTGGCTCTCTCCACACCATTGGGACTGCAAACGGCATTGATGACCTTTTGCAATTCAACCACTGTGAAAGCTGTGTTGTACATGTAGCACAGCATATATGCGGAGCCCAAGGCTTGTCTTGGTCACCAACCTTGCATCCGAAGTAAAGATGATATGCCTTCTTCACTTGAGAATTGATACTTTTCTTCTGGTTGGCAAATGTCACTTCCCCACAAATATAGCAAAAATTGTCCGCGGTATTAACACACTTTCGAGGCATTACTGTTCTTTATTGTACGTAAATGGATAAAATAATAAGTTTTATGTAACAGTAGCTTGAACTGTCTCGCACAACGTCTAAAATATTTTAAATGCTGAACCTATCTGATTGGGCTTTATATAGTACACTGCTTACGTCAGCTTCAGCAGCCGCCTGGCATTAGTATAATAGGCCTACACATGTATAGTACACTGCTGACGTCAACTTACTTCAGCAGCCGCATGGCATTAGTATTGCATTGCATCAGAAAATGATGCAATCAACTGTGGATGATGTGAGCATGATGGTATTATGCAATGTTACATCATTATTCCGGATGTTGCTGCAGTCCTACTGGAGAAATTTACACAGTGAAACATAGAAAATGAGGTATATGAATATCTTCAAAACGAGAGCCAATACAAATTTTTCACGGTTATATTCGTGTTCGGCACACCAAAATACTACAGATTAGGGCCTTTTCAAGTCAGTAATGATTTCACTGTTGACCAGTGTAATGGAAGAACCTCCAACTTAAAAGAGACAAACTTTAACGCTGGAGAAAATAATTATTGTAACTGAAAGAAGATAAAAAGAGCAGAACACTCGCAGAGTAGCGGTTTAAACGTAGGTAAAACAAATTTAGGGTGTTTTAAATGAAAGGAGTAAATCAGAAACAATTTTATATGCTGTTACATGTACACGTGATCTTCAAATGTAAATGTGATTTCATATTGAATAATAGAATTATATCTTTATTGCTATATAATTTTGTTTTCAGTTGAATGCATACAGTGTTTTAGCAAGAACTATTAATAAAGAATGGAATATATTAACAGTGATTTTAGTTATTTTTCTTTAAATTGTTCTGAAACTGGACCTTGGAAACTGGTCTTTTTTGTACAAAGCTGTTATGAGAGACCACCTTTCTTGAGAGATTGTTTTTTATTGGCAGAAGGGTCAGTCTCTCATAACAGGTTTTACTGTATTACGTTATGTCTGTTGTTTCATTTCTCCAAAAATATCCTTCATAATATGGTCTAGTGGTTAGAGGGTCCGCCTCAGATGTGGGATGGGTTTGATCCCTGGTCGAGTCATACCAAAGACTTACAGAAATTGTACTAAAAGCTGCCTCGCTTGGCGCTCAGCATTAAGAGGTTAGTGTTCGGACTGGTCATCCTGGTGTCAGGATTATGTGACTGGGTGGGACATGATGCTACATGTCTGTGGCATGATGCACCGGTGCTAGACATCACTATAAACTGCCGCACTGCAGACATCGTAGCGATATGACTGAAAAGTTGTTAAAGCTACGTTACAAATCTAAATCACACACACCTACATAAATATATTGTATACAATCCTCAGAAGCTGTGTTCTATTTTATCATCTGAATATTGTGATGAAATAATGAATATCACAGTACATAAGTAAATGGAAATTTAAATTTAAACATTATTCACATAAATTTCAGAAATATTTAACCTTTACAATCAGTGCTCAAAGAATTTTTGTTTTAGACACAGGCCCAGGGCTGGTGACTTAAATAAATTCGTAAGCCCTGAGTAAAATTCCACAAAGCCCGGACTCCAATTTCCACATGACCAAAATTTCCCCCTTTTTTAATATTGTCACACAGTATTGCATTAGGTACAGTGTGATGGTAATGCAAGTGTCATTAGTGTTCATCACTACATTCACAAGGGACTGGATGGTCCTGGTGTTCAAACTTCTTTGCTGGATTCTCTGAGTGAATCCTGGTCAGTACCAAGTAGATGTATGTTGATGTGTTGTTTGCAACATGTGCAAAGAATTAATAGTCATGAACCACCCCACCCCATCTTTTTTCTTGTTTCACTGGCATGCTTAACAAAGTAAAACTCTGTCAACCCAGAGTTTTGAAATTTATTTTTGTTGAGCTTTGCTGATAGCTAATTGCTTCCTGAATCTGCTCCAAAAATGAATCACACTTGAATCTTATTCCGACAACTGTAATCAGCATGTTTTGCTTTCCATATAAGAAGGAAAATCTGATTTAAGAGAAACCTTGCTGCTTTTCACAAACTTGTCAACAATATAATATATATGGCTTAGACATTCTCCTTCAATTTGGTAACATGTAATAATTTTTGTTCATCTCTTTGATTTACCTATATTGGTTTGTTCCATTTTCTGATCCTACATATTCAAATTGGCACCATGAGCTCCGCCACTGCAGCCCTCAGACACATCTTACTAGCTATTGTCAGCCAATTAAGTGATATGTGAAATGTTGGTTATACCTGACCTCTTTGCCTTTAATTACGGCTATTTAAACTGCCCAGGGGATAGATTTACATCAACTCCGGTCATGCCTGTTTACAGTTTATACATGCTATATGTAATGGGCATATACTGAAAGTGGTGTTTTGTGTGTGCAGGGGTTTGAAGATTACAGAAAATTGTGTTTTCTCAAAACACTACTGTGTCAGGAAGTTTGCAAGTACAAAATCATATTTTTAGCATGACATGATTCAATTTGATTAAAATCTCAATTTCACATGGACACAGTGGTGATTTGATTTAGATTGTAACATGTCTTATATCAACATCTTGAAAATACATTTACACATTTCTTCAGCATGATCAAATTTCCTCAGGCAATTTTTTATTTTTTTTTTACAAGACCAATAGGCACCTCGATTAGAATACAGGATATGCCTGATCTAAAATTAAAGTAGCCCCGGGCAGCGGGCTATCAGATTTTTTTTTAGCACTGATAATGATACTGTAGTAAAAAAATAAATAAACCACAATAGAAAAAGTCACCAGTTAGTTTCAATTCTATGAATGATCACTGTGAATGCTGTGTAATTTTCTCTACAAGCAAAATAGCATCCTCATTCCCACCAAAGAAACTTACACCAGTTAACACCTGGCATTCCTCTGCCATATATAACATTTTATTTAGTAAACAGTTTTATGTGCCTTACAAGTTGACCCTTAGGAAATAAGGTGGGATATAAAATGTGGGAATAACAGTTGCCACATGTACAGTGACTGCAAATTGTCAGAGGGTACTGAATCGCAAGATAAATGCAGTGATATTGATTAACTGTTCATTAGTCACGATGGCTTTTTTTGCATTTTCTTAATCCTTTACCTGATAGAGTATATGTCTTTTTAGCCCTTTGATACACATTTAGCAAAGTTACCCAGTGCAGTGCACTATAAATAGAACACGTGTTATCTATTTGACTCCATACACATAGGCCTGCCCGTTAACTGTTAAGCAGTGTAGTGTATGTTATGTTTAACAGCAGTTTTAACCATTTTACATTTTTGGTACAAATATGTTATGTATGGAAAAATGTAAGAGTAAAGTCTGATCGTTATAGCTGTGTAAATATTTTTCACGGATTATTTTATATGTGCTTTAAAATCTTGAGAGAACTCGTTCACCATCATTAAAGCCGCATGACCAACCGTAGCTGCCATTTCTCATACTCGAAATTTACAAGTTCTTTGCATCTGCATCACTAAGTCATCTGAATTTGATAATTTATACAAACTAATTGTTGCCTACATCAGTATCAGAGTCTTTGCGTTAGTTACTGAAACTTTCATAGTTGTGATTCTAATCGTGAAACCTTTATAAGTACTGAACAGTATCCACAACCTCCATTTTGGAGAGTGGAGAATACGACCCAGTTACTTTAAATGTTTATAGAACAAAATTAATTTTACTATATATTATCTACATCTGTTTCTCAGTACTGACCTTTCCACTGTGTGATAATATAAATCATATCAAAGATGACTTCATGGTGAAGTTCATGTCAAAGGTTCACCTGTATTGATTTGACAGGCTGGACTGTAAACAGCAGCATGTAAACAGAACACAGATTTCAGTTCCGGATCATCACCAATGCTTTATTACTCACTGTGCACTGTCACCAAAATACACATGGACAACCACACCCTGAGCTCATATTCTCAAGAATAAACAATTACCTTTACATCCCTACCAGAAATGCATAAATCTAACTCATCTATCACCACCAAAATGAGAGAGGGGAAAAAATGTTTTAAAAATAGACTAAGACTATATTTGTGGGTTACTGAACTGGAACTGTTAGTTGTGACCTGATTGATTCCTGACAGGCCCAATATTTTATGGCCAATTTTATGTCAGACTTTTATATTTGCATGCTACACCTTTTTCAATGTTATACATGAAGTCTTTTTGAATTTCATTGCTAACGACATGTGACACCTGTCAGAAAGTGTAGTGCTGGTGTTCCACAGGGTGCAAGTTTTGGTCCAAGTGCTCTTGGGAAACCAAAACTAAATTTGCTGTATCTTCCTTAATTATAGGAATATTTCAATGCAGTAAAAACCTAATTGTAATACAAGATAAGAACTGTCTGAAAATATGTAATATAAAATTATTGATAAATTAAATTTTATTGAAAAATTAAATTTGTATACAAGTTTTAAAACTCAGTTTGACAAATTTTACACAGCGAAGTTGACTTATGAATGGTATTTAAAACAAATGGTAGTTTGGGTCTGTACAACTGATAACATATTTCCCATGGGTAGTGAAGCAACATAGCACATAGTGATTTTGTCAGCAAACCACAATATGCCTGTCCAGACGCACATAGGTGTACACACTAAAGAAACAATGACAGGTGCTATGTTCCACATTTATTGTGTCAGGTACTTTTGCAGTTGTTTGTATAACTAATAGCACACTCAGATTTAAAGTTCTGATGGGACCACTACCATGTTTTATAGCAAAAATGCATTCCATTTCAATGTCAGTAAGTACAAAAGGTGACATTGGGATAGGAAAAAAGTTACCTTACTGAACAATGGTGCTAATCTCTCTCTTGAAGACCTGAGCCATGTCTTTGAGGTGCTATATATCAGTGTGGTGATATGAACTAATCTTGGTCACTTATGGCAGTACATTGCAATGAAACCTTACTCTGTCACCACTGGACTACTGGAAAGCTTCCAAGCTGATCCAGCTCTAACACTTTGCCAGTGCCTAAAAAGATGCCGCATAAAAACCTCCAGATGTATCTTCCTATTATTTTATTCAATCTCCCTACTTGGCTTTCAAAAAGTAGAAAAGGTATGTTGTAGGCATGTTGGAACTGACTCCCTCAGAGAGTGACAGGTCCTGGTCCTGCCACCCACAGACACTATTTTCAAGCCCTGTGACTTTCTATCTGCTAGGCTCCTTACACAAAATCAATCCCATTACAACTTTCTGTTCATAGTTGTTTTGGGTTTTGGGAATACTCAGCCTGTTTCTTATGTTACGTGTTTAGGCTCTAATAAACAGTAACAAAAGAAAGAGTGAAAACAACAAGCTCTGAAAAATGTAGCAGTTTCTTTCCCTGGAAAAAAAACACTGTAAAAATAAACAAAATAAGAACTTAGGGTTTTAAGAATCAGATCCAAATATAATCCAAGAATAATTCATGAATTAAATTTTAGAAGTCCTAGTAATGAAATGTTCTAATGAATTCAAGTTAGTCCAGACAAAAAATCCAAGATGGAAGGCATTGACGTATACTGTAGCCTTTATTTTACGGATGTGTCTACAGTTCTTTGCTGATTCAAAAACGAAATTCTTATATTTGATTTTCCGAATAAAATTTAAAGAAATGTCTTTGTCCAAGAATTCTGTATGAGCACTCATATTTCCAGGGAAAAGAGTTATCTTTTATATTCCAAATAATTTGCATAAAGATTAAAATGTAATTCCCCAAACTGGGGAAAAGAATTTATCTTTTAGGATACAAATAATTTAAATAAAAATTAATACATTACTCCAAACTGGTCACAAACACTTTTCTAATGTCGAAGGTAATGCCCAAAGAGAAATATCTTTCTAAACATCACTATTAAATCTAAATACTGTGCAATTTTGGAAAACCCGGAATTGGAAAATAGAGGCTGTTTACATCTAGGATCACATACTCCCAATATGACCTTGATAAAAACCAATCATTTTACTTCGAGAATAAAATAAAAATAGTAAGTTGTTAACTTGTCTCAGTGATTTCTGAATCAATGTTGGAAATTAAGTCAAAAATAGCAAAAGTATTTCTGTTATTAGGTGTTTATGAAAAGAATCAGGTCAAACTGAATTTTCTGGAAAATATCAAATTCCTAGTACACAAAATTACATTAATTTGACATGCAATGAAATTAATTATAAAATTTTAAAACTTACAAACAATTAAATTAAATCAAATATAAGTTAAATTGAATATACATAACACATTACATAGTGTCCGCCTCGGATGCGAGAGGTTGTGGGTTCGATCCACGGCCGAGTCATACCAAAGACTTACAAAAATGGTACTAACAGCTGCCTCGTTTGGCGCTCAACATTAAGAGGTTAGTGTTAGGACTGGTCGGCCTGGTGTCAGGATAATGTGACTGGGTGGGACATCATGCTATATGTCTGCAGCATGATTCCCCAGTGCTAGACATCACTATAAACTGCCACACTGCAAACCTCGTAGTGATATGACTGAAAAATTGTTAAAAGCTACGTTAAAAATCCAAATCACACACACACACAACACATTACCTACATGGTCCATTATATATTTGGCTTTTCAATCTTTGATTTATATAATGGTAATTGAATATTTCTTTTAACTGTCAATTATTTTGCAATAGAAATATAGTGGGGGGAAAAAGTCGTAAACCCAGATTAATTATATATTGTAAAACCACCAAACAAAATTCAGTTTTTTTCTAAAACATGCAACATTTATTTTTTAAGACATTTGTCTAAGTTGAAACTTAATTTTTTTGTATTGTTCAATTAGTAAAATGTTGATGCCATGATTTCATTGGAAGTAATAGTGAAACTTCTTATCATCATTGAGGATATCTAAGTGCCAATGCATGAATTCTCTGAAACTTGTTTTCCCCACAATGGTCAGTATCTGTGAAACAAATTTTTAAAATTTTATACATAGTATTCATTTCGCTTGGTTGCCTTGCAATCTTTGATTGAATAGGTTAGTTTATGGTAGTTTAATTGGATTATGTACACAATAATATTTATAACAGTGTTTGATTGATCACCTTAAGGGGGTTCTCACAACATATAACTGCGGTTGCTAGATCTTAAGCTTGTAGGATTTGCATGATTTTTAACTTTTTTATTCCACCTCCTTTAATTGGTTCAAAAGACGTAATGTGATAATACATAATACAAAGGAGGCCAGCTTTTAATTCAGTGCAACAATAACAACAAATTCTTCTGTTAGTTAATGAAGATATGGCTGGCATGGTAAATCTTAACTCTACAATTGAGGAAGTAATTCCACAATGGAATTCAAAGAAGGCCGACTGGGCCAAGTTTGAAACACTCTGTAAAACTAGGCTGAATGAGGATACAGTGTTCAATGTAAATGACTCTATTCAGCATTTTACATCTATTTTAATAGAGGTTGCAGAAGAATCCATTCCCAAGTCCTCGCCGTATTGTAAAAGAACCCAAAAACCTTGGGTCACTAAGGAATGTAAGGAAGCCATTAGACTACGCCGAGAAGCATTAAGGAAATTTAATAATCATCCGACGCCTGAAAACTTAAATATATATCGCATTGCCTGGGCCAAAGCTTGCCACACAATCAAAGAAACTAAAAGAGCATCATGGAAGAAATATGTTTCTTCTTTAAACTCTCGTTCCTCTGTTAAGAAAGTTTGGGACACTATACGCAAAATAAATGGAAAGAGAAAACAAAACCCTCTCCGACATCTGACACTGAACAATAACAACTTTAGTTCAAAACATGACATTGCAAATATTCTTGCTGACAGTTTCTCGAAAAATTCCTCATCATCTAATTATTCAGAAGCCTTCCGAAAACTTAAAACTCAAAAAGAAAAGTCATGTTTAAAATTTACATCCAACAACTCGGAAAGTTATAATCAATTGTTCTCACTATCGGAACTTAGGGAGGCTTTAGATAAGGCCCATGATACATCCGCTGGGCCTGACGAAATACAGTACCAGTTTTTGAAACACCTTCCAGAATCATCATTAACATCTCTTTTGAAACTCTTCAATGATTTATGGATTACTGGTAATGTACCAAAAATCTGGAAAGAAGCAACTGTAATACCAGTCCCCAAACCCGGTAAAGATAGCGAAGACCCCAACAGCTATCGACCAATTGCACTCACAAGCTGTGTGTGCAAAACAATGGAACGAATGATCAATTCTCGGCTTGTCTGGCATTTGGAAACTAACAATTTAATATCTCCTTTCCAAAGTGGCTTTCGATATGGCCGGAGCACCAGTGATCATCTGGTTAGACTGGAAACATTTATTCGCGATGCATTTATTAAGAAAGAACATTTAGTAGCGGTTTTCTTTGATTTAGAAAAGGCCTATGACACGACATGGAAGTACGGGATACTAAATGACCTGAACGATCTAGGTCTAAAAGGCCGTCTGCCCTCTTTCATATCCAACTTTCTCTCCGACAGAGAATTCAAAGTATGAGTGGGCTCTACCCACTCAGATCTGCACGAGCAAGAGATGGGTGTGCCCCAGGGCATTATTTTATCTGTGACGCTCTTTAACATCAAAATTAATAGCATCACCAAGTGTTTGACTCCTGGTGTGGATTGCTCGTTATACGTTGATGATTTTCTAATATGTTATCGGTCAAAGCACATGCATACAATTGAAAGACAACTGCAGCAAAATATAAACAAAATTCAAAATTGGGCCAATGCAAATGGTTTCAAATTCTCAAAATCAAAAACGGTATGCATGCATTTCTGTCAGTTACGAAAACATCACGATGAACCGAACCTCACGCTGGATGGAACACTTATTCCAGTTGTTGAGGAAACAAAATTTTTAGGTATAATCTTTGACAGAAAACTGACCTTTATTCCACACCTAAAGAACTTAAAAGCTAAATGCTTAAAAGCACTTAACCTACTTAAAGTAGTAGCGCACACTGACTAGGGTGCTGATAGAAAAGTCATCCTAAATTTATACAGAACGTTTATTCGCTCCAAACTGGACTATGGTTGCGTTGTGTATGGTTCAGCCAGAAAATCGTATCTTAAAATGCTTGATCCAATTCATCATCAGGGAATAAGACTGGCTCTGGGAGCATTTAAAACATCCCCGTGTGAAAGCCTTCTAGCTGAGGCGAATGAACCACCGTTATCACATCGTAGAGAAATGCTTTCTGCAAAGTATGCTCTCAAATTAAAATCAAACCCTCTGAATCCTGCTTTTTCGGCTGTTTTTCAACCCAAATACAAAACTTTATACGAAAATAAACCAAATGCCCTACCTTCCTTTGGCATTAGAATATCATCCAGCCTTGACACTACAAATATAGATCTTTCTAAAATTCAGAAAACGTCCATCTCCGAAACACCACCCTGGCTAATTGAACAACCAAAAGTACGTTTTACGCTACATGATGAAAAAAAATCAGAAACAAACCCTTCTGTCTTCCACAACTCTTACCATGAACTCCTCACCGAATTTAAAAACTACACCAGAATTTACACTGATGGATCAAAGGATGAGGAAAAGGCTGCTGCAGCCTTTGTTTGTGGAAATCACACAACGCAAGTTCACTTACCAAATGGAGCATCAATTTTTACAGCCGAAATCAGAGCAATAGACCTTGCTCTGCAACATATAGAAAAGAACCGTATTTTAAACAGTATCATCTTCTCCGACTCGCTATCAGTACTCCAGTCACTACACAATAGAAAACTGGAGAACACATTATTGAAAAACATACTCATAAAAAATACAGAGCTGAGTGTCTCCCACAATATAATATACTGTTGGTTACCTAGCCACATTAGTATTAAAGGTAACGAAAAAGCAGATCACGCTGCTAAAATGGCCCTTACTCAAGAACCATCTGATTTTAAAATACCATATACTGATTTTAAACCTTGTATCAGAAAGTTCTTACGTCAGAAGTGGCATGCATCATGGAATGATGCTGTAAATAACAAACTTCATGCAATCAAACCAGCTCTAGGAGAATGGACTCCTTCCTACAGAACCGTTCGTAGGGAGGAGGTAGTCATTGCAAGAATCCGAATTGGTCATACTTATATCACCCACACTCACATACTAAAAGGTGAAGACCCACCAGAGTGCGTTTCTTGCAATGAACCATTCACTGTCAAGCACTTTATGATAGAGTGCTTCGACCAACAACCTAGGCGCGATCGTTTTTACATTGTGCATGACATGAAAGAACTTTTTGATACTATAAACATCACTTATATTATAGAGTTCCTGAAAGCCGTAAATATTTACTCTAAACTCTGACTTTTATGCTATCACCTTGTGCAGTTTTATGCAATATATATACTGTCCCATTTTAATACATATTCATCTTTTTTACATCTCCCGTTGATCGGGAAGGTTTATTTTGCACCGTTACCATCTTACCGTTTTAATTTCAACCATTTGTTCTTTTATATCGCTGGTCGATATAGGACCTTTTATAAGCTTTAAAAGATTATTCAAATAACACTTTGGCGCTTAATAGCCTAACAGTGCTGATGCGCCGTTAGAAAACAATCAAATAATCAATCTTCTGTTAGTCAGATATCAAAACATTAGGGGTGAAATGAAACACCTGTGCCCCATATTGATATGATTCATGATACACAGCATGCGATATGATACATATCGATAAACATATGAACTTCATAGTTTTTCCATCTTTGGAAGGTAGGTAGTGCCCATTCATGTATGTTGACATTCAGGTCCTATTTCTTAAATGCAGACTACAGATAGAAATACAGTTATCACATAAAAATATGCAATTCTCATTGATGAAAAGATAACAGTACTTTCAAAGAGACTACCAGTATGTTGCAGTGAGTTCTATCCAATGTTTCAGGCAATTTAATGGTGGCTTCATTTAACTCTTTGTTTTGTACAACATGGATGATTTGAAAACATCTTATTACCAAATTTCATGTCTCAGTTAAACTTAGAAGATTTTACGATGTTATCTTCAAAACAGAAGAAATAATGCAATTTCCTCATGCAAAGAAAATCTCATCTAGAACAAATCCGGGCATGGGAATAAGGTTGAATGCCAACTAATCTATCACATTTTACTCCCTGCTGATGCAAAAGACTGCTACAGCCACAGGTACTTGCATTTGTTAGTGAAGAAGGAAAACTATTGACTCAGTCCTATTCTACAATTTTTGTTTAACTTACACAAGGTGATAAACTTGAACAGTTTGAAATTTACCCCATCGCTCATTCTATGCTAATTTCATTTTTTTCTATCAGCACCTTCATTCACTTGTTAAATATAAAAAAAAATGCGACATTCCAAATTTGTTCCTCATGTACAATTTAAGGAGAGATGAGGATTTTATCTTAAGGGAGACCTCCCCTTTTATCAAAGAAAAAAATAGGGGGAGGAAGAAACAGTTTTAGGTCAATATTTATCTAAACTTCAATATCTGTCTCTATCTTCATACTTCACTTTCTTATAGCTCTACTGAAATCAACATCTTTGACAGACATCTCTAGTTGTTTAAGCATTAATCTGTTAATTATTCCTGAGCATACTCTGCTCGTTTTCTTTGTATCACTATTGTTCTGTGCTTCTTTCTGAAGAGGCATATAGCTAGCTTTGTCAGCTTGACTATGTTGGGAAACTGATCTGTTATGCACAATTTTCCAGAGCTCACAGATATTATCTTTTGGATTCATCTGCACCAAAATAGGATTTTTCACTAACATAAACTTCTTTGTTAAATTGGTAGTTTACTGGCTACCATGCCAAATTCCTTATCTGCTCCATAATGCTGTATTACAGTATTTAGTCCATCAGTGCTTGTATAGACAGAGGTATTAAAATATCTTTACTTCTTAATTTAATTGTTTTAACCCTTATTTTATTCTGTTTATCTTAACCCTGATATGGATACATATATGTGCAGTGTCAAATTTTGAATTGCAGTGAACTTTAAAGTTGAATGCATTGAGCATTAAAATTTTATCGCATTTAAGCCAGAAAGTCTTTGTGAATCGTCACTTCGACCTTTCTTCGTTCATTTCCCCCCATGTCAGTGTAAACTTCAAATGGGCAGCATTCCAACTCAGTGAAATTGACCGGGGTATCTTAACATGGTCCTTAGAAAGTAAACATTTGAGCTACCAACTCTAACTGCTTGGTAGGAACCTATATTTGCTTATCATTTTTTGAAAGGGAAATTGTTATTTGATGAAAGGAATTATTTCTTTGGGAAAAATTAGGGACCACTGCCTACGATTGGGCAGAATAAATTAAGGCTTACACTTTAGAAGCAATCAGACTTTAACCCTTTCATCACTATGGACCGCTTTACTGGTTTGGGGCAGTGTTCTTCTCTAATGTTATATATACATTTTGGGGTACCTCTAATAACTTCCTTCTTGTAATGTAGATATTATATTTGGATTATTTTGTGAGTTTAGCTTGTATACAACTAGAAATATCGAACAAATTATGCACTTTTAATGAGTTTTCCGAATGGTGAAATTTGTATCCAAAATGGCGGAGTTATAAGAAAGATCAAATGAGAATGAAGTGTCAGATTTTGAATTATCAGAGGATTTTACCAGTTTTGACTTAGTAAAGTTGGATGAAAATGAGAGAAGGCATCTGGAGAGGCAATGAAATGCACTTGTAGATGACAATGAAGAGGACTATGAAGGTTTTGAACCGGAGGAAATGTATGCTTCATGTAATTTTGTTTGGACGAAGTTGGAAAACCAAAGAGATTTGTTTCATTTTTCTGAGAGAGTTGGACTCGCCCGAGTGTTGGATGGCTCCAAGAAAGCTTTGGAATATTTTCAAATATTCCATTCAGATGAAGTTTTTGGAAACATTGTCCGTCTAACGAATTTGAATGCGACGATCAAACGTGCCAGAGGCGATACAGGTGTGTGGACAGATCTCAAGGCATTTTATGGAATTTTAATTTCTACCTGTCAGATACCAGAAAGAAAGACTTGTGTTGCTACTGGAATTGTTCATGAGTACATCTAGGGTCAATTGAACAAGTTTTTTGAACTTTCTAAGTTTTCTATGAGGTAAATAGATAATTACTTGTATTTTATCTGTTGTGTTACCTGTTGGCACCTGTATTTTAACAGTTGTAATAGATATGCACATTTTAGTCGGTTAGTCATAAAATTTTATTTTTAACCTTGATTTTGACACCTAATCCAGCCAGATATCTTTAAAATTGGCAAAGTTAGGTTATTTCAAAATCTGCAAGTCATTTTGCTTTACAAATCCAAAGTTATTTAGTGTTGAGGACTCTATGCCCCCAAAGTTACTTAGTGATGAAAGGGTTGAAGTGATGACCATAGTTGAAATTCTTTAGTCTGAAAATTTCCTGGAAGAGGAAAAGTAATTGACTCCATGGGAAGCCTAAAGAGAATAGTGCTTTCCTCGTTAAACAAGAAAGGGATCAGGTGGCCGTCTTGTGAAATGAAAGACAGGTTTTAGTGCTAGAACGCACAAGTTCTGAAAGAGAACAACAGCAAAAAGGAACAGCTTTCTGGGAGAGAGATGGGACAGTCTGAAGACAGAAGTCTGAGGAAAAAGAAGGACAAGGTCAGAATAAAAGGACCAGGAAGTCCATGAAGGGACAAAGCATAGAGCTTAGGAAGGATGGATTAGGATGTTGATTTATGGTCAAGAGTGGAAGGTGATGCAAATCAATCATAGACATTGCGCTCTTTTCACCTCTCGTTATGAGGATGAAATAAATCCAAATTGGACACTCCTGTTAAATTCTATTGATATAATCTGACTTGAACTGGAACTGGCTTTATTAATTTGTTCTGATTAAATTTGTTATTTTTTTGTCAAAGGGAGCTCGTATTGCTTTATTTTTTCCCAGCATTCTCGCTCAGTTCTCTGTTGAAAATCTATTCTTCTTTCACTCCTGCCAGGCTATACTATCAAGGAACGTCATCCTCTAGATAACGCCAGCCAAATCCAATTAACCACCCCTCTTACTAAGAGGGAGACATTACAATATATATGGTTTTGTAGCATACGATCAGTTGGGCAAAATTCGTTTAATTGCACACCCTGACAGCATCTCTCCTTAAGTACTTGACATATCTAATGACTTTCCCATAAAGTCTCTCTCTCTTGCACTGCCAACACTTCCAGTTTGTCACACACAGAATAAGCTACATTGTATTTGATTGGTGGTTATTTTTTAACCTGGACCTGAACAAACAATAACCACAAATGAGAATTCAGTGTAACATATTTCACTGTGCAGCACACGGGTAGCTTAGCTTTCAGATTGATCAAAGGAGTCCAGATACAATTCAAAGTAGAAACTAAATGTGAAAGTGCTTATTATATGATGAATAAAGTACTTCATTATACATGTGGATCACATTTGGAATATATTGTACGGGTATATGCTGAACATACTTATAGGTTAAGATAATTAGCATGGAATGGGTGGGGGACATTTTTTGACCCATGTCACTTTGTGTGAACTTGTAGACAGTGAGTGGGTATTCTCAAATAGTCTTTTTCGTTTTTAATAATAAACATGAGTGCCTATGACTGCAAATGCTGTTTCAGATGGATTATAAATTTACAGAATAACAAAGGCAACTAATAAAAATTATTCCTGACTACTGAAGACTAAAATGACTTACATACGGTAAATATTGTCTCCATCTCTTGCATCAATATGTGTATTGTTTCAGCCAAAGTAATGATGCATCGATATATCTATGAATCGTTTCACCCCTACAAAACACGGTTGGCACTTAACTAGGATCTCAGAGAAATGCATAGCTGTTACAGTAGATTGACATATTTATTTTAGGTTTATTTACAAGAGGACACATTGCATTTATGACAATTACACTTAAAAGAAACTAAAAGATAGCACCAGAACACAGATTTCGGTTGATAATTTTTTAAAATTTGTATTTATTTATTAAAGTACTGCCTCCACTAGACATAAGTGACATTTTCATTAATCAAAATTTCCTTGAGTATTGTTAATTACATTGTACTTAGAAAGTCATTTGGAAAGAAAGTGTAACAAATTATGATTTCTTATTAAAAGTAGATATTTCAGAATGTTGATTAAAAATTCCAGGTCTTATCTACCATTTTTGACAATAAATGAGAGATACATCAAAGTTTCTGTCACCAATTTTGATCTTGATTTTCTTCAGGTTCAACAAATAAGGATACATTTTTGGGTATTTTCTGGTTTAAAGAATGGGATCCACCCTTAACCCATGTTATAAGCAGGTTTGCAAGTTATCAGAGCATGAGTTATCGAGGGAGTGGTTTATTAAGATGTAGAACAAGTAATATTTAATTTAATTTGAGTAATAGTGCCTACTTGACTATGCTGATATATATATTTAGTAAACAGTTGACGAGAAAAATCAAAACGGGATATTTTTGCTTTTTATTTCAATGATCAATAACAGTAAATTAATAAATAGCATATTTTGATTAAGTATTTCTTGTTCAATAATGGTGTAACAAAGCCATACAAAAATGCAAACTTTGGCTCGAAATGGACATTGTTTGCTATTTGTTGTTAAATAGCAACATGTGTTACGAAGTCAATTACAGCGTCAATGGTTGTCTGACACCATAATGGGCAGAGCATGTTATGTTGAAATTCTTTAATTTTCTTGGGCTGAATCTGTAATGAGCAGAGCCTGTTAATGGCCAACTCTGTTATGGGCCTCTCCAATTACCTACTCTTTTCATAAATAAGAGCAAGACAGTTCAAGCTATCAAAAAGAATCCTAAATCCAATAACAGCTGGGAAAATTAAATGGTCTGTCACTAAGAGGGACTTGGCTTCAGTTGATGTTCTTAAGAAAAGCAAATCAGTAGCCATTGTCAACACTGTTCTAAAATATTTACAAGAATTAGCATCAAACAAGGATGTAAGTTTTGGTGTCATTTAAACAAAGCCATCAGTCTTGAAGAAGCATAGCTAACATGACAAGGTTGTTTTTTACCCTTAGTTAAACTAAATTTACTGCTGAAATGAATAATAATGTTGGAAAATTTAATGATCATAAGACTGATGTGTATGTGTGTGTGTGTATGTTTTCTCTCTCTCTCGTGCGATTTGGCATACATTATACAGTGCTCAAGACTAACAGATCTTGGTATCCAGATTATTTCTGTTGTCAGTGATGTCAGTATCTGGTCGTAGACCAGCATAACTAATTGGATGGTTTGTTGTCTGTCTGTCTGTTAGAACAAGTTTGTCATTACTACTTATCTGAAACTATTTTAAGGATTGCCTTGAAACTTTATCAACACATTTATGCCCTTCTTCGCTAGCCAAGGTTCTGATAACCCTATCTACATCTTAACATATCGAGCAGATATATCTGAACTTCGAGTCTGTGAATTTGAACACCATTCCTACATGAATGAGACAAGGGGAGCACAAAACTTGAATGGACTGATAAATAAGCACTTTTACAGTGCTGGTCCATGTTTGCACAAATACCTTTCACTCAAACAGACATGTAATGGCTTTCCTCGGAGTCATAGTCATAGTTTGAATGTTAACCCTTTACCTCGTAGGTATATAACAAAGGATTGCAGGTGAGATAAAAGATGCATATATGCTTGTATGCCATCTTACCTGTAGTTCACTTATATTGCAGAATTTTGATGATACTGTTTCATCTTAGTCCAGTTATAGCAAGTGTACAGAGAGACAGTTGAAATTAACAAGCCCTTTTTCTGTTTTAGAATACTGCTGGCCTAGATGACTTTGATAGAATAAAGACCCTTGGAACAGGTTCATTTGGTAGAGTTATGTTGGTGCAACACAAAGCAAATAAGGAGTACTATGCCATGAAAATCTTAGACAAACAGAAGGTAAGTCATTTTTTTTATTGCTTTCCATCCTCAAAAGTAAAATTTGTAATGTGCACATAGCCATGCCCACTTCTAAAAAGATCATGGTCACTTCAAGGTAGAATATTATTCTGTGACTTGTATTCCTGTTTGGAGTACAACTTCTGAACCACTGAAGATATAGTGTAAAAGAAAACAGTTGCAGAAAATATGAAAATACAATCATTGCAGTCAAATCTGGATATTGACTCATCTTTGTTCTGTCTGGTTAAGCACTTAGTCTGGATGTGTGTTTTCATATTGGATTAAGCTGACGATGGTAATGAACCAGACTAACTGAGCAGTGAACACTTTCTTTAATCTACCTATATTGTTCAAAGAAAACACTATCCTGGACATGACTTCATTGCATGTTTTAGCATACAATCCTCTGAGAATGTCAAAAGGAAATGCATTGGAAGTGTAGAGGGACAATCAGCCTTGTGAAAAGTTGAAACATTTCAACAGTGGTCACCAAAAAATAAAAAAAGATTTTTCAGATAATTGGTTATATTTAGGATAAAGAAAGAAAGGCGACTTCAGCATTGCCCATGGCAGGCAAGGTGATTGTCACGGTAGTAGTCAGCTTAAATGGGGTTTCTAAGCCAAACCTCTATTTTGTATCAGGATGACTACATGATTACCCCCCTCCAAGGCTTCCCATATTAGTCTAAACAAAAACAAAAACAACTATTAATAACTAGCTGGGATTTGCAGGTCACATGTCTGAATGTTAAATGCCTATGTGCTATTAATAACTCACTGTGATTTTACAAAATAATAATTGTACATTTTGCAACAGATGCATTAAGATGGTCTTGTACACATGTAAGATCCTTAGCGTATGTTTGATTTCACAATGGAGGCTCTTTACGATTTTTGACACAACCACCTGTCGAAATATTTTCATACACTTCAGAGGAGACTTCATCATATCTGATATCTATTAAAACTGAGAATGAAAATGGAGGGTTAAAATGTGTTGGTAATTAAGTAATATCATTGACTTGATCACGAGATCTTCTGTTCCATCAATATAACTAACAACATAACATAACTGACCCAGTTTAAAATTTTTAAGTACTAGATGCTGCCTGAGAATCGCAAATGATGTTGCAAAACTCAAAAGACAGTGAATATCCGCTTGCCCTATATCTATGGTGGGTAGATTACAGTATCCAGCAATCAACTATTTGATATTTCTGTATCTTGCTTCTGTCAATAACTTTCCAGCTTCTTTTGTATTGTTTTTCAATGCATTTTTTTTTTAACTATTATGTATTTCATAGTCTTTATCAATAGTTGGTTCACAATTGCAATATGGTCAATCTTTTAATAAAATGTATCTCGTTTGACATCATCATATAACTAAGTTCTAGGCTAAGTTTCTGATAATCTGTTTAGTGCAGCATTAATACGTCATACTTTTCTTCATCACTGGTGAGAGAGTCTATCAAAACTAGATATGCTGTTGTTAGCAGGTTAGCGTCAGCATTGTTATCTACTATTTCCAGCGGCATCTTTTTATCATAATAGTCCATACTGAGTACATGAAATACTAGTCATTTAGCAAATGTGTCCTTGAGCTTATGATTTTTAAGAAACTTGTGTTTCTTTGTTTTAACTAGTTTGTCAAGCTGGTCATAAATCTTCTGTAGTCGCTCTTACTCCAGTTCCTTACCACCATGAAATTTTGTTTTTACAAGGTTAGATTTATCGTTAGTCAAAACATTTTCTTTATTTAGCTCAAGCAGTGTATTTCTCCGATATTTTTCATTTTTAATTGTTGCACCTCAGAGTCACTTACAGTACCGCTCCAGTGGCCTAGTGGTTAGAGCGTGTGCCTCAGATGCGGGAGGTCGTGGGTTCGATCCCCAGCCAAGTCTTACCAAAGACTTACAAAAACGTTTATAACAGCTGCCTCACTTGGCGCTCAGCATTATGAGGTTAGTGTTAGGATTGGTCGGCCTTGTGTCAGGATAATGTGACTAGGTGGGACATCATGGTGCATGTCTGCGGCATGATGCCCCTAGTGCTAGGCAGCACTACAAACTACCACACTGCAGACATCTTAGTGATGTGACTGAAAAATTGTTAAAGCTATGTTAACAATCCAAATCACACACACACACACACACAAAAATTTCACAGCACACTCAATTACAGAAATGTGCAACAGTAGATAGAAAGATAATGGGCCACAAAAATGTCAACCGCATTTGCCAGTTTTGATAACAGTTTTCAGTTCGATAATAAGCGTTTACTTACAGATTTCTCTACTGCAAAAAAGCGTAATGGCTGGCATGTATGCAGCAGCACAAACAGCTTTATACACTGTTCCACAGGGAATATGCTAATGTATTTTTCTTGTCAAAGATTTGTCCGGGTTATTTTCTGCTACTTGCAATGTAGGCAACAATATTTTCAATGACTTGTATAAATTTCATTTCTTGTGATAGGAATACATATTTGGTACCATTGTAAAGAAGACAAATTCATGTTTATGAAAATATTCTTATAAGCAAGTTTAGTCTCACACATGATTACACAGGTAAATCAAAAGGCAAGTTAAAGGTAAATTTCGCTGTATTCTCTATAAAATGTTGAATAAAAGTGTTTAATTAAAGAGTAATATGTGGTCTGTTTTTGATCCATTGTGGTGTTCTTACAAATCAGGACTTGAATAAATGTAATGTTATCTCAAAATTAAAGCAAATGCAAAGGTGTATTAATGGTATTTAAAAACTAGTATACAAGGTTTTATGTTCATTTCATTGGAAATAAATATGAAATAAAACATGGATTGACAGTGAACCAGATTAATTTAGCAAAAATCCACGACAGTTCCTTGGCAAACACATCAGTATGTTCTCAGTCCCATCTTTGTTGCTTTGTGCTATGGTCAAATCAGGTTCAACAGGTGCATAGAAAGATGACAGGTAGTGTACAATTCTGTGGTCCTTCCAATAAGATGCAAGTAATGGACCACACATGAGCCAGTCTGATGATCCTCTGGCTAGGTGTCTTGCTACTGCATTTGACAAGACTAAGTCCTTTGAATATTCCTTTCGATTTGCATGCACATGCTTGCCACAAAGGTAGGTATTTATGCAATAAAGGTAATCTGCTAACTGAGGACTGGTGCAAAACTTGTCAGTGTATATGACATAGCCTTTCATTTGCAAAGGTCTTGTTAGTTCAATAACTACTCTGGCTGCCAAACCTAGATTGCTGTTCACAAGAGTTCCATTTTTTTCAAGGTAGACATCAAAATTGTAGCAATATGCTGACACTGCTTCTGCAACTACCCATAACTTGATGCCAAACTTTACAGGTTTGTCTTTCATGTATTGTTTGATTCCAAGTCTACCGTTAAATGGTACCATAGCTTCATCCACAGATATTTCTCTGCTTAGAACATATTGACTTGAATTGCCAACATCAGTAGTCTAATATGAATCTTTATTTTGTGCAATTTGTCACCTTAATGATTTTGACTGGTATCATCACTGAGATGCAGGTAGCGTTTTACCTGGACAAACCTGTAATGTGACATAATTTCTCCGAAATTTGATCCAATAAGCCAGAATTTCTCACTTTTATACCAATACAGTTCATCTCTGTTGAATTTCATAACTTCCCATCAATATCAACAGGCCATAAAATGTCTTTATTTCTGAAAACTTGCCATCAGTCAAAACACCTTTGTCTTGATTTGGGTCAGTCTCTCGTGTCATGTGTGCATTAGGATTTGTAAATCTTGCTACTTCTGAAAACACATACTGGGATCGTCCTGGGCTTCGCCAATGTCGCAAATTGCGATTTTTTTTCCTTATTGGCGACAAAAATATCCCATCTGGCGATTTTTTTGGCGACATACCTTTTGGTTATTTAATTTGTACATACAATCATGGATTTGGACTGGATAAATTAAAAGGCAGATCGAAAGGAAGCCACAAACTTGACTAAGCAATGCATTGGTATCAATCTGTTACACAAACAATCCTTTGTTCTTATTGACAACCCCATCTTTACAGTGCATTGTTACATCATAATCTGGGGGCCCCGAGTGGCCGAGTGGTCTAAAGCGCTCTCCGTTACAGATCACTGCCATCTCACCTCTGTCTGCGTGGGTTCGAGTCCAGGATTCGGCCAATGTGGGTATGTGAGAAAGCTTGCCAGTAGCTTCTCGTGGGTCGGTGGTTCTTCTCGGGGTTTTCCCGGGTTCTTCCTCCACCATTAATACTGGCCGCCATGCATAGCCAATCGTGTGCTGAAAAATGGCGTTAAACCCCACAACAACAACAACATCATAATCTGCTTATGCTGACATCTGGGCTGAGTACTGTATGCTGCGATACAGTCAATCATGCTACCGCACTATACCTACAACTGACCGACTTCTGAAGATGCGAGTAGAACAGATACAATTAATTGAATGGCTAATCCTTCTGTTTTTTTTATACATATACCAATACAATAGTTTTGCTGAACCTTCATAGAAAACTGATAAGCTCTGAAGTACCGACAACTGTGTATAAATACAAAACAAATGGAAACAATCTAAATCACAATTACATCTGTCGCCAGTGCAGCATTTTACTCATTGATCTTTTCCTTTTGCCATCAGTCCTGTGTTATGGCTGCAGAGACTTAAACTCCGCAACAAAAAATAGCAAAAAAAAAAAAAAAAAGTTTTGCATAATTAATAATAATTATTTATTTCTCAAAATACAGGAGTGAAAGAATCCCTTAGTTGGGTGTGAATTTATGCTTATATATACGGTCCAATATTGCCAGGTGTTGACTCGTGTAAGTTTCATTCGTGGGAATGGAGATCCTATTTTTCTTGTCGAGAAAATTTATACAGCATTCAGTGATCATTCTTGGGATTTAGGAAGCAATTCGCTACAAGCTTTGTGAAGCTAGCCATAAAGGGGGGGGGGCTGCTGAGAGACTACTGGTGTCACCTGTCAGCACTGTACACTGTGAACGTGGATTCAGTAAGATGAACTTCATAAAAACTGACATCAGAAATAAGCTCTGCATCTCATCTCTCGAGAATTTAATGAGAATCAGCATGTACAGATGTGAAAAATTAGACTTTGAAACTGCATTCAACAAGTGGGCAGCCCTAAAATCGCGACGGATCTTCATGTAACACTTTGTAACATTTTGTTAATGCTTCTTGTAATTAAAATATTAACTAATCCATCTTTTGTCATTTTCATTGCCTGTTACATTAATAGACTAAATTAACACTTGGAAAAATGTACACTACTTTTTTTGGCGACACTTTTTGAAAATTGGCGACAAAATATTGAGGTTGGCGATTTTTTTGGCGACAGCTTTTTAAAAGCCAGGACCATCCCTGACATAGTTGCTATAAAATAGCTGAAAATATTCAAGAGGATTTCTTGATTCATCAAATACTCGTGTTGGACCTACACATTGGAAAATATGTAAATATTACGTTCCGATGGAGATTTTGTCCACTGACAAAATTCACTGTCTCGTATTCATAAGCAAGTTCAGAACCTTCAAATTTCTCATTGTCATCACTACTGCCAACATCACACCATTTTTGTTGTATATGTTCCCTCTCTTCTTGATTTATCTTTATAAGATCAAAATTGCCGATATTTTCAATTATTGCATCCCCAGATAATTCAGATTCATTATCAGACAAATCTGCCATTTTTGGATGTACTTAGGCTACTTCGAAGATTTCCATTTATAGATCAGAACCCCCCCCTTGTTGTAAAGAACCTATCTTAAAGTCCGAATGCATCCAAATAGTATGCAAATGAATCAGTGTATGAATTAAATATTACTATAGGGGAATCCCAGACATTGACCAATCAGAGAATTTATTGCCCAAACAAGACAGGTATGTGAGACGGGAATACTGGACTAGTGTTGAGTGGGAGTTATTGTTCCTGGACCGTTTTACTGGTCTTTAGTGTTGAAAGGGTTAATATCAGATTGGAATTTTGTGTGAATATTAGGTGTATTAATTTTGTGTGAAATATAAATATAGATTGTCAGTGAATTCAAGTAAAAAAATGCAGTAGTGAGCTTAAATGGTCATTTCTAAGCCAACCCTATTTTGTATGATGATGATGAATGATTCAGTGGTAGGTCCTTGACAGGTAATCAGCAATGAAATTGATGCTGTTCCCTCTGCAAAAGTTGTTTTCATATTTTATTTAGACTAACTAGGGGGACCTTGGAGTGGGGGGGTAATCATGCTGTTGTCCTAATACAAAATAAGGGTTTGGCTTAGAAACCCCATTTAAGCACACTACTGCGGTCATGTGAATTCCAGGAAACATAAAGATTATGTTGTAATGAAATCTAGGTTATTGACTCCTGGGATTTTGGACCACTGTGCTAGAAACTGAAATGGAGGTCATAAAAGGCAGGTGTATTATATACAAACCATCTGGTTGAGCATAACGCTGCAATTGCTAAACTATTTAGATGCATGTTTGGGTGGTTCATCAGTAGCTAACAATTATAAGTGTGGTAGTACGAAAAGTACTTCCATTGTATTACAACACTTAAGTCAGTTCAGGAAGATGCTGTCAAAAGTATTTAGTGATCGTTCAGTATAGCAAGTGATGTTAGCAATGATTCAAAGCCATACCCATTTGTTAGATAATTTGATTACACTGGGGGTTGTAAATGAAGCTTTTCTTTCAGTTCCAACATGTGTTATGAAATCACTACTGCAGAAAATATTTTCACATTATTAGATGATGATTTGGAAAAGATGTAAATAATTGAATAATTGTATTATATTTGAATCACACATTGCTTCAGTGATGACAGGTTGCAATAAAGGTGTTACATCACATAAATAGGTTGAGTAGATGTTCATTCCATTTGATATATTTAGCAAGTTAAAAGAAGGATGATATACTTCTCGTGAGCTTTTATGGCTTGTTAGTAGACACGTAATATTATTCGGCTAAAAGTGTGAATAGACAAAATGGAGCTGAATGGTGTTCATAATCTGGGGAAAAGAGCAGAAAAAAATATTGAAGCATAGTTTCTACAGTAAATTGTGTGTGTATGTGTGTGTGTGTCTGAGAGAGAGAGGTCTCATTAGAATTTTGGTGAAAACAGGAGTTCCATCAGCATGGTGCTGTAGGGGGGATGGGCCTGTCATAAAGGTGGCAGTGTTTATTTGGTCGAAAAAGTTAATTTGCATTAAAGTCTGTATGTAAATCTGATGTAGAAATTTAAAGCTAGATATTTGATTACAGTTTTCGATTTTCATTATGAAATTATTGATAAAGGTCCCTTCAGATAAAAAAGACACCCCTCCCCCCTTCCAATTTTGGCAGGGACATGAAGTCTGTGCTCTAATTCCTTCTGTAGATTGCTACTTCTACCACCCACAGACAGTTTAATGAATAAACGGAACTCCTCCATACCTTGTCATACACTGCAAAGACTTTGTAAGGAAGTTGATGCTTGAGTAGGCCAGCCAGTTTTCAGAGACAATTGATCATGAGTGAAACACTGACAGAACTACACATAACAAGAGTGCTGCAAATATTACACCAGACCCATCTTTTGACCTTTTCCACCATGTAATGATCTTGACCTGGAGTTAGAGTCTTGGAAGTGTATGAAAATTTGCATGCAAAATAATAAGTAAGCATTGCAAGCAAAGTTTTCCAGTAGTAGATGATGCCTTACCAACATGGTAGCATACTGATTGGACTTGTCGCAGTTTAATTGATGCGTATAGAGTCTAGGCATTATTATTGTCAATTTTGGATAATTCATTTTCACTTGTTCTGTTAACAACAGTATTTAATATTAACTCTTAAGTTTAAAATATTTTTATTGTAGGTTGGTTCTGCCTTTAGTTCTGTTTGCTTTGCACATTCAGCCTAAAGTTCAGGTGTTGTCTGATTCTACACAAGTCATGGTATATTTTCTCCAAGCTCAGATTTTGTCCATGTGTGGAACAGTAGTTAGATTGTTTTACAATAGCTGAGTTATTGAGTGACATGTTTTTATGCTGAAGACGTGTTTTTGTCACTCATAAATGGCTTAATCTATTTGTTTTTGGTGGCAGTATTGCATAGTATCAACAAGTATGTCTATACTGTTTGAAACTGAATTGGAATAAAAAGACTACTATGCATGATTTAGGTCTTCAATTTGCTAAACATTATTAACTGTTTAGACTAGAGCTGGCTTTACTGGTAATGCTGTATGACAGTATGTACCAGGGTAATTATACAGGGTTCCCACGCTACTGGGAAATTGGGAAAAAGTTGGGAGAAATGATAATTTTTTCCCCAAATGTAAAAAGTCCTTGAATTTCACAAATATTAATGAAAGTCGGGGAAAAACCTGGGAATTTTCCACCACCACTTGATGCTCGAAACAATCATGTAATTTAGTCGTAACTAACATTTATCAAGTTCTAACCAGAATATTCGAAGGGTGCAGTATGGATCATTTGGTTGCTTGCAATAAAAGAATATGCTGAGTCAATCCAGATGCCCAGTGGATTAGATTTGTCTAATAGACTTTTATTTTCAAAGTCTGCTTGATATCTGTATCTTTCCTTACTTGGAAGGTATGAAAACCAGTCTAGCATCACAAGAGGCCAACATGGTGGTGGCAAAGCGTAGCCGCTTACTGGATGGCCTAGCAAACTTTAAACGTTGTTAGATCGAGTGATGTATGCATGAAATCGATATGAAAATTACTTATTTTCTCAGAAATTGTGAGTATTAAAATTGTTATGTCTTTAATCTGCTGAAAGACAAGATAAAACTACGTCGTGGATGAAATGTAACCTGGTGCTTGTGATTTGCATTGCTAGTTGCATTAGTATGCAAATCTAACAACAATTATTTTCAAATGTTATAGAGAGAGAAATAAAATAAATATTAAATGAAAGTCTCGTACTGGTTGTAATAAAAAAGATAAAAAAAGAACACAAAATTCTCGATATTTTTATATTCTGAGAACAACTTATGGAGTTTTGTTGTATCACGTGACTACCATGTTGACATGTGCTCTCTGCTTGAGCAGACTGGCCAGATTGCTGGTTTTTAGAAAAAATGTCTGACTTTTTAATTTACTATAATTGAAATTTCTGTACAGCAACATTATAAAGGAGTTTGTTGTTGGTATCATGTGACTATTGGACTTCCGATGTTGTCATTTGAGATTTGTGAAGTCATGTGACTATTCATACAAATGGTGAGTACCGGGTCAGGTTTCATCTACGCCATAGTTTTGTCTTGTCTGTCAGCGGATTAACGACATAACAATTATATTACTTGCCATTTCCGAGAAAATAAATCTTTTTCCTATCAATTTCATGCACGTATGAGTTGATACAACATAAGTTTAAATTTTACATACTAGTATTTTTGATGTAGCAAGTCTGCCTGTACTCACTGAATATTTAATTTTTATAAACAGTGTAGTGGAATAAAATACAATGGTTGCATACAATTCTTTATTTTAGTGCTTTGAAAGAGAAAAAACTTTAAAAAATATATAATTAAATTAGTATATAGGTATTTGCATAAATCCCCCTTTGTTGTACCATCTACCAATTTCAAGAATGAAAATCTTTAAAGTGATAAAAAAATGCACAGAACTTTATCATTTCATTCACTGATTTTTAATTTCTAACCTGACTGTGGCTAGTTTCCATTCTAACATGGCGACATATTGCTTACACTATGGGTGAGTATTTTCTGCTGGATAATTCTGTAAATTGCCATAAGGTTATATCCCTTTGCGCACATGTAAATAAAAATTGTATAATCGGAAGCAGACAACATAGTATTGACCTTCTATGTACATGCATGTGTGAGTGTGTGTATGTGCAGTGTTTCCCTTTACGCACATTTGTGCGTCAGGGACGCACGCTGGAGAAAATTGACGCACACATTTTGTTACCGTGCATTTTTTTGATGCAAAGGATTTTCATAATATGATCATGATTTATTTAATACCCAATGCATTGGACGATGGCTGGCATCGTATATACTTCGCATATAGGCATTGACTGGTTCCCCGCTTTGTTTGCTCCCTGCCTTGCATTGCTCTATTCGTATAGCAAAGTGCAATGCAGGGAACATATAAAACAATGAACCAGACTAGCATAGGCAATGTTATGACGGAGTAGCTTCCCCTAATCTCGCAAGCTTCTCGCGATTTCCATTGAGCTCAGCAAGCTGTTCTTGATATTTAACATCAAGCCTCATTGCACTAGAAAGTGATCACCAGATTAAAACGTCATGCACTAAAAACATTAGCGAAGAAAGTGAAAGAAGCAGAACACAAAAGAGTAACTGTGGATCTGACTTTAATGAAAAATGGAGAAAATTATTCCCTTGACTGGAATATTCATTATGATTACCGGTGTGACTTCTGATCGCGTGATTGTAAAGACTGCAAAAGTGAATAATCCTTTCGTGACAGGATTTTAGAATTTTTAAAAATAGGCCCTTGTTCGCCATAAGATATCTGGAGAACACATTATAACCTAAGACATTATTTCACAACATAGAAATCAGTAAACTTGCAGAGACAAATGCATTATTTGGATTACAAAGTCAGTGGGTCATTGCAGATTTTGTTGGTTTTTAACTTTTACTGCAATAAAGGAAAGATCTTAAAGTTCAAGTGTAACTTATTAGAAAGAAGATGAATCAGTATCCTCCTTGATATTTGGATAAATGTGTTCTAGGACAAAGTACAATGAAACCTATGAAAGTACACATTTGATGAAAGGCAGTAAATTAACTCCCATTTGGTTAAAAAGATTTATTTGGCTTTTTGTATTAGCTTATATGTAATGTGTTGGGCTATAATATTGTTGAGGAGACTCTTAAAAGTATGACTTTAAAAGAAAAATGAACTAATACAATTATTCTTTGAATGGACAATGCATTTGTTTGTTAATTGTGCATGTTGGTGTATTTGTATGTTTAGAGAAAGAGAGAGAGAGAGTATGTTGTGCAAGTTGCAATATCCTATTTCAAGCTGAAAAAGTGCGACTCGTATGAAAATTTGTCAGTACATTTTTGACCCCCACATTTTTTATTTGACCCCCAGTTTTGACACCTAGTTTTTTTTTTGTACCCTCAATTTTACACCCCTGGGGGATACACTCTGTGTGTGTGAGAGATTTGGATTTTTAACATAGCTTTAAGAATTTTCGGTTATATCACTATGTTGTCTGCAGTGGGGCAGTTTACAGTGATGCCTAGCACTGGGGCATCATGTCGGAACATGTAGCATGATGTCCCACCCAGTCCCATTATCCGGACACCAGCCTAACCAGTCCTAACACTAATCTCTTAACTCATTCGGCCCCAGCACTGTTTTCACTATCTCTGCTGATATGCCTCAGAAGCACAAAGCTGTGTCTAGCTGCTTGTGCCCCCAAAGTTTTTACCTGTTTGAAAACGTCGTGCACATGCATTCACTCTTACCTTAATTTCTCTTCTTATATCCAAAAAAATCCACGAAATTTTCACCATTTATTTCAAATGAATTTGTCGACACATTGGTGTAATTTTTTCCCCGTTTGACAAAGTCTTTCACAACTTATTTATACAGTATTTACAAACTTATGTGCAACGTTTATCCGCAAGAACTCCGTCATCATCGCTGTCAGCATCATCATCTTCGGACGATTCAATCTCAGAAACTTCTATGTCCAAATCTAAATCTCACAAAATATTCAACTGCTGAACATATCTTTCCTCAGCTTGCTCAATAATTTCAAGATCAAACCCGAGAAACTCCACATTTTTGCTCTCATCAAAAATCACTCTTCCATCCGCCACCATTTACGATTTTTCACGAACAGAACACGTGTAGTTAAACCGCTCTCAAACTTTAGCCTTTTGCTTCTGAACAATTCACATTTCCACAAATGAAAGTAAAATCATTTCTGATTGGTTTAATAGTTGTTTAGTTCTTGGAATAAACCATTTCTAACCAATCAGAGACGTTGTATCTAACACACATTCATCGCGCCTGGAGTTGGGATCGGCCAATGAATGCAGAAACCGGATCACGCCTACAGACGGGATCGGGACCGAATGAGTTAATGCTGAGCACCAAGTGAGGCAGCTGTTCGTACCAATTTTGTAAGTCTTTTGTATGACTCGACCAGGGATCAAACCCACGCCCTCCAGCATCCGAGGCGGATGCTCTAACCACTAGGCCATCAGAGCGGTAGTTGTACATCTTCCCTTTTGCTGAAAATGGACTTCTTCAGGAAGTGGATGTCACCAGTGAGCAGAGTCGTCTTTTACACAGAAAATTTGCATTTGCACTGAAATGCACAAACAAAGACAGTATTTCGGCTACCCTGATCGTAATTAGATTTGAAATTATAAATCAAAGAACGAACAAAGTTTTGTGCTTTTTTGTCTCATTTATACTTTCAGTTTTTAAATGGGGGTTAGGGGTGTACAAACAAGCAGACCATAGTCCTTTGCCTCTCAGTCTTTTACTGTCTAGGCAGTTGAAACACAGGTGCTCGATGCAGGCTTAATATTAAAAGAAAAGCAATAACCTGAATTAAAATGATCAAAACAAGTGACCAAGTTTCGTCAGATTACCCCCATGAGCCATTGTGACAAAAGGACCCTGTCGATCATACTGTAAAAGAGGCAAGGTATTTATATTCCAAAACGTTTGTTCCACGCCTGACCTTTGATCTCCTTCTGCTGTTTCCATCTTTATTGGCACAGGACCATAATAGGGCTTGTTTTACTGTTGAGATAATTTTCTGTTCATCAAGCTATCATTGATTTTATTGTGTTGCACCAGACTGAAGTTATGAGCTCCACAGTGTACAAATTGCACGAAATTTTACAGTCAGGACACCGCCATGTATAGCCTATCGTGTGCTGAAAAATGGCATTAAACCCCACAACAACAACAACAACAACAACAACAGTCAGGACAAAGTTATGCTCACATGCAAACTGCTCTGTTAATGAGAGATGTGGTGTTTGGGTCTCTATGAAATATGATTGGCTCAAAAGGTAACATCATGAACCAAATCTGTTTTGTTTTGTCTTCAGGTTTTTCTTAACATTAAGCTTGCCCTGAGCACTTGTGTATTGATATACATGTACCAAAGTCAAAAAGTGCAGTGTACTATAAATAGAATACATGTTTACCTGTATGACCAGCACATAAACCTGCCTGTTAAATTTGTTATTGCATAGTACATGTGAAGTTTAACATTAGTTTTAACCATTTAAACTTTTTGGTACACGTCTATAATCAATATAAAGGTGCAAGAGTAAAATCTGAACTTTATATTTGTATAATTATTTTTCATTGAATTTTTTTTTAATATGCTTAAAAGTCTTGTTCATAGTTTAAGCCAGTGAAGATGACACAATGTGACCAACCATAGCTGACATTTCTCATCCTTGAAATGTACCAGTTTATTAACCAGTTTGGACAGAATTGAGACAAGCGAGAGCTGAATAGGGATAAGCGGGAGCAAAGCAAGAGAAACAAATATATATATATGTTGTTTTCATTCTCTTATTTGAATTTTGGCCTCTGTTTCCCAGTTTGCATTGATTTAAGCAAAACTTTATTTTTGGTTTGAAAATTTTCTGTGTTGTATGTATATTATAAACACATTTGGTATGTGTTTAAATCTATCACATTCATATGCAGTGTACTTTGGCCATATGACTCAACTCATTAACCCTTGAGGCAATCATCTCAGTGTTTCCCTGCAACATGCATGCAGAGAGATTACCTTGACTCGAGCAGTGTTAGCCTTACCAGTACCTGCATCTCAGGGAGTCACTGACAGCTCCTGACTTCCTGATTTTTACAGAGGGGGCTATTTGCAATAAGTTAGTTATTTTTTTACTTATATTCCTTCAGTTTGCTGAAATTTGTCATGTGTGTTCTCAGTAAAATTATGTACATACTGGTATAAATTTGATATGACATGAAGAAATAAAACTCAGCATAACAGTAAAAATGAAAGATTTAGTTACAGATTTGATTCTCTTGTCATTTATAATCCATAAAATCCATTATGAATTCAGTGAATAGTTCAACTTTCAACACATGAAATAATTTTATTAAGCATAGACAGAAATTCCATGTTGTATCATAGACAGAAATTGCACATCATATGACTTGCAACCTTTAACCTTGTGTGAAACCAGGAGACGGGGGCATACTTTTCTTTCCCTTTATGTACCTTTCTTAGAATTCTCCACTGAACATTTAAAATATAACAAAACATTTTGAGAAAACTCAAAATTATGTACATTCACGCTAACTAAATTCATTTTCCTAAACATTATTTACTATTTCTTCAAAAGATCTAGAAAATTCTCTATCATAGTCTAAATAATTTCTGGCGCTATCAAAATCATTTTTGTTTCTTCTCTTTTGTGCTGATGTGTTTCCTGTATCTATGTAAGCTTAAATTTGATTGGTTAAGATGCCTGCATAATGAGGAAATGGCTTCAAATCAACCGGTGGTTTGGACCACTTGTAGTATAGTCTAATACTGCCACACAGAAGCGATGCCCAAGATAGAAGCAAAGTAAAGTGCCACATTATGGCGGCACTGTGGAGATGATCGAGGTTGTTGTTGTTGTTGTTGTTGTTGTGGGGTTTAATGCCATTTTTTCAGCACACGATAGGCTATGTATGGCGGCCAGTATTAATGGTGGAGGAAGAACCCGGGAAAACCCTGGGAAGAACCACCGACCCACGAGAAGCTACTGGCAAGCTTTCTCACATACCCACATTGGCCGAATCCTAGACTCTAACCCACGCAGACAGAGGTGAGATGGCAGTGATCCGTATTGGAGGATGAGGGAGGTAAAGTATGACAAGTTATTGTGGTGGCAGGTGTTAATGAGCTAAAAAGAGAACAATGGAAGCTACACGTTGTAATGACTTTTAGCCAGGTAACTAGATTACAATATTTTAATTTCGGTTAGTAAAAATGTGTAATTAACTACCCTTAATCAAATTTTTTAAAATTTATTTACTGAAAGTGCACCATAAAATGGTACTTTAAAAATATTTCTAAAGTTTGAAACAAGCCCATAAGAGCAAATGCATTGGCTTTCAGATCATATTGTTCATTCTGATATCTTTGTTGCTGAATAAAGATTACCATAACTATTCATAGACAACACACTAAAGAATTAAAGCCAGAATATGAATGAACTAAAAACACTTCTTTCCAACTGAATTGACACAGCCAAGACATTAGTGCATCTAATTTTAGAAAGTTTTTTTTATGTAGCCACTGACGTTACAGCTTTGTCACAATGATCCATTGATAGGATTGCAAGTTTTAAGTTTTTATTATTTGTCTATCTGAAGTGATGTTAGGCATTGGTTAAATTGTATTTGCTTAGCTTTATTTCTTTGTATTTTCGCAAAAATGAGTCAGTGAACAACTTTGATCCTACAGCGCCACTTAAACTCCACAACATATTATTGTCCCATATGTTCCTGACCTACATAATTACTTTTTCAAGCTAAGTCATAAATAATGTATTTAGACTCTGCTTTCTATGAATTGTATATTTTGCTGAACATATTTGCCCAGTGGTTTATAAAAATAGACAATCTTATAAAGTGGTACTTTCCAGACACAGTGATATCTGCCATTATTGTCCCATGACAGGTTCACTTACAGTTCCAGACTGATTTTATGAAGAAAATAATATACACGTGATAGTTAAAATATTTATTTTGCCAATTCTATTCTTAAAACACAAATTGCTATTTACATACTTTTTTTTAAGTTTCAAAATCCAAATATATATATTTTTATCATCAAAGGATAACTTCAGAAATTAGGCAGTGATAGGCCTGTAGTTGCAGACTACTCGGGCAATGGTCAATGGTCAGACAGCTATCAAAACACATGCCTGTGAATGTTGAAGAGTTTGTTTGTCAGTGCAAATGATATCAACACCAACTTTTTGATGGCTTGAAGCCTACATTTTGCCTTGAGCTTTGACATAACATTAAAACTAATTTTGCTAAGGTGAGGGATCATCTAAAAAAACAATAATCATTCAGTGTACCTCTAAAATGTGACAAGGTGAAGTTCTTTTCACTTTTCTTATATAAGAAGGCATGGTTTACATTTTTTAGGAAACTTAGTTGCCCACTTTGCCGGGTAGCATGACCCCTGATTGCAATTTTATACGATATTTTAGAAAATCAGCCTTGGCTACATCAACATCAGAGTCTAAACGTATATCTAAGTAATTCTGCAGTATTAAGACACCCTCACATTTGTTTGCACCGCGAACACTGATTTTAAAAACAAAAGTATCAAGGTTTTAAAAAAAATGCATAAAACTTTGTCATATCATTCATCAATTTATAATTTTGAACATGAGTATTTCCTGGGTGCCCTAAACACTGTCAACTTATTGGTGTTTTGAAATCAGATGGGAGTTTTATTGCAAGACAGTCGCCATATTTGCACAGACGAGTCTGTATTTTCAAGCAACAGATGAGATGTAGTTCAATGTCTTTGATAATCTTAAAAACGCCATAAATTTTCAAGTTAATCTCTTTGAATACATGTATGCAAGAGTTCCTTCTCATTTGGTTTCAATTTTGAAAAAAAAAATATATTTAAAATAGACAGTGAACATATTGGATGCAGACAGAACAGTTTTAACTGGTATGGACTGTCCTAGAAACCAGTAAAGGACAATCGGCATGTTTACATTGAGAGCTTCCATTAGGTTTTAAATGACAGTAAGTTGACAGGGGTAGGGATACCTTGGTGAGAATCAGGTCAGAAATTATAAATTAATGAATGAATTGACAAGTATTGTATATTTTTTTTATATCCTTGATACTTTTTGTTTTTAAAATTTGTAGTGGGTACAGAGAAGAAACAACAGTGTGTGAATATTATAGACATCCAAACTCAAGGAAGTACTCAATGAAATCTGCAGCTGCCATTTTGGAGATTCAGGAATCAGAACCAGTTACTTTAAATAACACATTACAACAAGATCTTAAATAGCAACCATGTGATTTGATGTAATAGTCATTTATGTCAGTGCCTCTAGTATATGGCTTTATGAAAACCAGTTTAAAATAGCTGATGTTTACAGTAGGTGTGCAAACATGCTTCCGTATGGATGGTGCAGAGGCATCCAAACACTTGCATGTGAATTGAGTAGAGGTGTCCACTAGCACTTCCACAAGAAGGTGGTTGAGGTATTCAAAGGTGCTTACCTGAGGCAATGGGTTGAGAAGAAACCAGTGAATCATGATAATACAAATACTAAAATGACAGGAAATCCAGAACCGAAAATGGCACATTTTGTGGTACATTTGTATGTTACTTATAGTAACCTTTGCTATTTTGCCACAGCTTGTTCATTTTAATGTTTTTATATTAAATTTCACAAATATATGACTGCCACATTAATATGCAATATATAATGAATGTCCAGAAAAGCCACTGATTTGATATGCTGTTACACACACACACACACACACACAGTATTCTCAATAGATTTCAGAACTGAAGAGCTGTTTGACCCTGACAACAATTGCTCAAGAGTCAAAATGAAAATCTTGAGATTGAAAACTGAACTCGAAAGAGTTGTTTGTTTTTGAGTTATGATCTCACTGGTGGTATTGTTTGTTATTTGTGGAACAAACTGATGCTTAAGATTTCTTGTCTCCTATTGAAAAAAAGTGAAACGCTTATACAGCATTTTTTAACTGATGTTAAAGATTACTTTCAACTTGAAGAGATTGAACAGCTATTTCTTTGGAATCTGATGGTTGGAATGATCATCCCTGGCAGGTCATTTCTGAGACTGAAGAAAATATACTTATTGTGCCATTGTGATTAATTAATACTGTTACTTATATCTGATTTAATATATATATATATATATATATATATATATATATATATATATATATATATATATATATATATATATATATATATATTTTAAAAAATTTAATTGTCAGTTTAAAATTTCTATTTTCTTACATGCAATTGTAATGTAAATTTATTCACTAGAGATGATACTTTTTCAGAAAATTGCTTGACCTTGACAGTTAGTTTATAAACAACAGGTGTTGATCTAAATTCTGACCTGGATTCAGAATTAGTTAAAAAAAGTTCTTTTTTATTTTAAAATGATTGGTTGTTGTCAAGGTCATGATGGGACTAGGTTGGTTAAGAAGTAAACACTTTTTTTAATATTTTTATTCTGGGAATAAAATCATTGGTCTAATCAAGACCATATTCTGTGCATGTGATATAAATATGATCACCTGACTTTCCCTGCATTTGATTTCGCAGTTCTGGTTTTTCCATAACTATGCATTTGTTAGTTATAATAGTGATGTTTATAGAGAGATTTCTCAGTTTTGGGGCTTTTCATACTGATGTCAAGTTAATTTGTTTTAGCCAGATTTTGAGCAATAATTTTCTTCAGATCATTTGGATTTCAAAAAGATTTTGTCTTTATTCTCTGGAAATATTTTGTGGAGTGCTCACACATAAATTTTTGAAAGACATCACTTACAAATTTAATTTGGATTTCCAACACTGGAGTGCCATTATTTGTATTTCTACAAGTAACTGTAGATAAGCACAGTACTGACTACAGCATACGTCATCATCATCCATCTTGGATTTTACATCAGGATTCGAATTTGAAATTATTAGAACATTTATTACTTGGACTTTTGCAATTTAATTCATGGATTATTCTTAGATTAGTTTTGGATTAGATTCTTGAAACCTAAGTTCTTCTATTTTTCATTTTCACATAATTTTCTTGGAAAATAAATTATTTGTTAAATTTTAAAAAGTTTGTTGTTTTCACTCTTTCTGTGTTGCTGTTTATTTGAGCCTAAACACATAACAATACCAGCCAGTGTATGACAGTTCAATGAAGAAAGAAGAGGTTATATCACATAGTTCACTGCCAAGATTTTAAAAAAATGAAATAAAAATCCACAAATATATTTAGTTTCATTTACAAGATTATTGAATGGTGACCATTGATGGCAGCAATTGTAATTGTAAAGTTTCACACTTGCCAGGCTTTCTTGAGAATGGAGAATGTCTTCTTTCTAACAGCACAATAATGGCAATTATTAAACCACCATGCTCAGCCTGCAAGAAAGATCAAACTTCATTTTCTCTGTGGCTGGGGTTTTAAAGTTGCTGATTGCTCACCAATACTTCTTCAGTCCAGGTTCATCCAAAGAGACAGTTTCAGCATTGAACATGGATGTATTCCAGAGTTTCACATTTCTTAGTCTGGATGTGATTTTTTTTTGTATTGGGAGAAAGCTTATGTTTCAGCATTTTGATCTGAACTAAAACATGTATCAGTCATCCTTAAATGTTCCTTTATAAACATTTTGAACAGTGCAAGAACAATTCAATGATACAAAGCATCGGAGGTTTTCCAGTTCTTATTGAAAGACTTGAAAGCCTTCATGAGTCTCATTTGAGACATTTTATACTTAATACACCTTGTAAAACATCCTGCATTTGGCCTTCATCTCATCAGATCATAACAGTAAGGTTTAACAGCTTGCTGCATACATGTCAGCATTCATAACCTGATTACCACATAAACTGCATCAGTATTACATTTATGGTCTCTAGTATACTAGACAGGTTCCCACTGGTTACTGTAATCTGGAAAAAGTATGCACAAATATATAGACATGTCAGAATTTATGGAAATTTCTACTAGGTACCCGATCAAAGGGAAATTGTATTAAATGCGAACCTGAACTGCATTGATGTAGGTTCACACATGCCAACCCCCAAGAGAGGTATAAGTGTAATTTATTACTAATGTAAGTGGCAAAAAGTGTAAACTGAGCATAAAAAGAGCAATCTTTATATTACATGTCATAATTACAGACAACTTATGAAAAACATACGTATTTATTTTATTTAATGTACATTTATTTTTGCTTCTTGCCAGGATCTGCAGTTAAAATTTTTGTCACAAATTGGCTAAATCCATGTGGATTAGTAGTTAGTACAAGTGTATAGACAAAAAAAGAAATGGATAAATTATTTATGCAAAACACTCACTTTAAATAGTTTACATGTCTATAGTAACTTTAGTGAATATTCCTAAAGTCCACAAATGAAGTCTGTTGTATCCTCGACCTGTCATGGCACATCTCTTAACAACGGTATGGGGCAACATATTTTTAACAAAATCCCTTTCTGACATTTGTCACATATACAACATCGAGCAGTCACATTGATACAGTCCCTTTTTTATGATATCTGATGCCACTTATTTTCATTTTAGACTGGTCCACTATGTATGTAGTATCAAAATAGAATGAATCTGTGGCACGTGGTTTCCCATGTTTTCTTGGAACTGTTTTAAGTCAAATTAGTGTGAAAATTACCATTTTTAAACACTTACATTTTTATTAGCTTTTGTTTCATCGTTATTAAATAACAAAGATTTCCCTTATATTTAAATATTTCATTGAAAAATTTCACTCTGTATAGTTGTCCATTTTGTTCATTTTTTTCCTAACATGGTATAAGTGCATGTCACGGTAAGCAAGTTTTTGTGTTGCTTTTGCCATGATAAAAATATGTCTTGGGTTTCCCGCTAATAAAAAGAGAGTTCAATAAACAAACCTGTGAACAGCAGCACTGATTTGAACAACTAATACTTGCTCCAGGGCCACAAACTTGAGACAAATGGCATTAGTTAAACTGGACATTTAAATTGTGCTTTCTTTTATTTGTATTGTATAGTATGTATTTTAATTTTATTTTATCGAATAGTTCTTAATCACTACTTACTGTTGCTGTCAAGGAAAGGTATTGAGCTACCCTATTTACTATCATCAGGATCTCAAAACAAGTATGTTTAAGTTGCAAGAAAAATGGCATACGAACCACGGACATGCACGAAGTTAGGACGGTCTAGCTTTAAATATCAGCATTGATTCTTAAATAGGGCACGCAAGAAAGGAGTGAAATGTCCTCTCATGTATTATTATAATAGTACATGTATGCCAAGTCAATTGTAAGCAGCCATATGAGCCACTGTGATTATAAATAAATGCACACATGACATGAGCCTCAATCTGTACTCATTATTTTGTGTCTTGATCTGGACTAGGAATACTTTAAAAAAAGGGTAAATGGTTCTTCATTTTATTACCCATGTTATTATGAATAGGCGGGTATCAAAGTACTTGGGTACTCATTGGCATCTTTAAAAATATACTGGACCACTCCGGTGGCCTAGTGGTTAGAGCATCTGCCTCGGAAGCGAGAGGTCGCGGGTTCGAACCCCAGCAGAGTCATACCAAAGACTTACAAAAATGGTACTGACAACTGCCTCACTAGGAGCTCAGCATTAAGAGGTTAGTGTTAGGACTGGTCGGCCTGGTGTCAGGATAATGTGACTGGGTGGGACATCATGCTACATGTCTGTGGCATGATGCCCCAGTGCTAGACATCACTATGAACTGCCACGCTGCAGACATAGCGATATGACTGAAAAATTGTTAAAGCTATGTTAAAAATCCTAATCACACACATACATACACACAAATATAGATTTTTCTCGTCTTTAAAATTTTTAAAAAAAAAAGTGATAGATTGTAACTAGAAAATGGTATGTGCAGTACATACTTAAAATGTTATTTTTGCTGTACACCATGTAAATCACATGTATATTGATTAGTAATCAAACAAAGACAGCTATTTGATTAAAAAGTTGATTCCATCAAGTCATAATTGATACCCTCTTTTTCTATCATAAACATCAAAGATAATCTCAAATACTGTAACCTTGACTCATCTATGACCACCTAAGCATGACATCAGTCACCTGTTGGCTCTGCCCAACTCAGTGATTTGCATAGGGGCTGAAGGTGTAAGTAGTCTAGCAAATGTATGCTTGGTAGGAAATTATGCCAGAGACTAATCAAGGGTAATTAACACTGATGCTCAAGTCCAAATCAGCCTGGTCATAAAAACATATAGGTTTGAATTTCCATGCATTAGAAATGAGTAAAATTTAAATATCATGTGTGAAAATCTGAGGGTACATGTCTGTTGAGTTCTACACATATACATTCAGCTGGGGACATTCTTCACTTCCTCAAAATACTGCCCATTGAGTGAAATCACAGATGAACTGACTGAGAATGTGATATTTTAGGTATTAGAGCTGAAATGAATACTTTTTCCTTTTTTGAATATTAATCAGCTATACTACATGTATACATGTATTTGGATACAATTAGAATATTCACGAAAGCAAATGAAGCTATAAAATCTATAATTTATCCCCACTCTTTCTTGTTGTGGGGTGAAGGCCATTTTTCAGCACATGATACATGTTGTCTTCTTTTTTTGCAGGTTGTAAAATTAAAGCAAGTTGAACACACCCTGAATGAAAAGAGAATCTTGCAAGCCATCAATTTTCCATTTCTTGTTAGTTTAGAATATCATTTTAAGGTGAGTAGAGTTTGTTTTTCTTTTCTATTTACAAAATCAATGTGAATATTAGACCGGAGATTTCTGCTACTTGAAAATTAGATGATAATAGAGAGGGAAATCAGATGAGTCTTATAGACTATTATACAACTTATTCTACTTGTTGAAGGTTACATGTATTGTTTCTTAGCTATGTTTTTGAAAGGTCTGGTATTATTAAAGATTGGCCATTTATTTTTCAGGGGTGGAGGGCATCTTTAAACATATGCCCTCTACTGATTCTAAGATTTTCTTTTCAGCTGGGAAATTCTTTGTCTCAATTACTCAAGATAATCTGTTATTTCAAAAATAATATAATGGATATAATTGGTTTGTTTTATCATAACCAGAGGTCATGGACAAGAACTTACAAGATGGTCTTTTGTCTCTCGCCCAGCTTCTGTCCATCCTTTTACAATTATTCATTATTGCTCTTACTGCTAAACTGCTTGGAAGATTACCGTCAAATGTTGCACACACATTCATCCGAAGGTCTAGTTGGTCCTGAATGAAAATGGTGTTGCTGTGACAGCCAGTATAGCCACGATAGTATACTCCTCCTGAATGGATAGCCATCTTGAAAATAATGTTGCTGCAATTCCTGATCAACGGAAAGTTGTGCCAACATGAGGTTTTCACTGGAAGGCTTAAGGAAGTCCAGTTGGTCTCATTTGAAAGTGATTCTGTTCTGACCTCCAGTATGGCCACCCCAGTGGCTATCTTGAAATATCACATCTAAATTATGATGATTAGTTATATTGATTTGGGGGTATTCCCTAATATCTATTTGGCCCTGAATGAACATGGTGCTGATCTTGTATCTAATATGGCTACCATGGCAGCTGTCTTCAAAATGTTGTTATTGTTATTCCTCATGAACAGAAAGTCATGTCAATATGGTGTTTTCACCAGAAGATTTCCCCTATGATATCTAGTTCTAATGGAGGCATTCTGACCTCCAATAAGGCCATCAAGGTGGTCATTTAAAAAATCTAGGTAGTGCTTCTCCTTTTAGATGGATAGTTTAATTGGCATGGAGTTTTCACTGCAAGACTTATTGTAATGTTTATTCGGTCCTAAATAAAAATGGTGCTGATCTGATATCTATTATGGCCTCCAAAGCAGCCGTCTTGAAATTGTATTGGTACTCCTCATGAATGGATGGTCATATTCACAAGGGTTGTTAGCAAAATACCTCTAGTGATGTCCAAGTTTGTCCAAAATGAAAATGATGATGATCTTGTATCCAGACTGGCACCACAGTAGCTACTTTGAAATGCTTGTTATTGCTCAAAGCAGAAATGGTTTATCACTCAAACGTACGGTAATCACTTTGTCTTCTCAGTTGGAGGTGTATATACCTGATTCTACTGATCCTAACCTGTCTTTACTTGGTCTTCCTGAGGCGAAGTTTGATAGTCTTGCTTGCTTGCTTCCTGTCAGCTCTTGGGAGGCAGGGTGCTCTGGCAGTGTTAACGCTTAAGTCCAGAAACAATTCCTCACCAAGATGTAGTCAATCTGGTAGTGATGTTTTTTATCTGGACTGTGCAAAGTTCATCTTCTAGATAATTTTTGGGGGCCAAGGGTGTTTGTTATGACTAGGTTATTGTTGGTGACAATGTCCAGGAGCTAGAGTCCTCCCTCACTGGTCTCTTCATTACATTATGGACCACAGACTTCTCACCAGTCTGCCTGTGTATTTTCTCCTATCTTGGTGTTCCATTCTCTTGAACACCATTAATACTGGCCGCCATGTATAGCCTATCATGTGCTGAAAAATGGTGTTAAACCCTACAACAACAACAACAACAACAACAACAACAACAGTTTCTTGAATAACTAGAATATCCTTGGTCAATCCTCTGAAATATGGCCAAGTACATTCCAAAGTGACAATGTTTCTGGTTTTTTTTAAAAACCCACCCACACTGAATTTACACTTAAATGCAAACCACTAGCTTCGTCCTTAAGCAGTAATGGTATACCATTAGACCATTATCTGCTACTTAAAGTAACTGAGTCATAATCTCCACTCTCCAAAATGGCGGTCGCAGATTTCATTCAGTACTTACAAAGTTTTCATGATTTGAATCACAGCTATGAAGGATTCAATAACTTACGTAAAGGCCGTGATATTTATGTAGGCAGCAGTTAGTTTTCGTAAATGATCAAATTCAGATGACTTTGTGATGTAGACGCAGATGAAAAACTTCGAGTATGAGAAATGGCAGCTAGAGTTGGTCACACGGCCTCACTGACATGGCAGTGAACGAGTTCTCTCAAGATTTTAAAGCACAAAAAACAATTCTTCCGTGAAAAGTAATTACACAGCTATAACAATTGGACTTTACTCCTAAATTTCTCCACACATAATAGATGTGTACCAAAAATGTAAAATGGTTAAAACTGCTGTTAAACGTAACATACACTACATTGCTTAACAGTTAACAGGCAGGCCTATGCGTATGGAGTCGAATAGGTAACAGGTGTTCTATTTATAGCGCGCTGCACTTTGTAACTACACTAGAGGAAACAAAGTTTTTAGGTATTGTCATCAACAGAAAACTCACCTTTATTCCACACATAAAGAGCTTGAAAGCTAAATGCTTGAAATCTTGAGATCTACTTAAAGTAGTAACTCACACTGATTTTTTTGTTGTTGTTGTTCTAGGGTTTAACACCATTTTTCAGCACAAGATAGGCTATACATGGCGGCCAGTATAACTGGTGGAGGAAGAACCCTGGAAAACCCAGGGAAAAACCACCAACCCACGAGTAACTCACACTGACTGGGTGTTGATAGAAGAGTCATCCTCAATTTATAAAGAACTTTTATTTGATCCAAACTGGGCTATGGTTGTGTTGTTTATGGTTCAGCCAGAAAGTCATACTTATAGATGCTTGACCCATTTCACCACCAAAGAATAAGACTCGCTCTGTGAGCATTTAGGACATCCCCATGTGAAAGCAGTCTCATTGAAGTGAATGAGCTGCCTGCATCACATTGTGGGAAATGCTTTCAATACAGTATGCCAACAAATTAAGATTGAAACCTTTGAACCCTACTTTTTCAGCTGTATATCAACCCAAATACAAAAACATTATACCAAAACAAACCAAATGGCATACCTACCTACCTTTGGCATTAGAATACCATCCAGCCTAGGCAATACACAAATTCAACTTTCTAAAATCCAGAAGACATCCATTCCTGAAACACCTCTCTGGCTATTAAAACAACCAAAAGTACTTTTTACGCTACACAATTGAAAAAAGTCAGAGACAATCCATTCCATCTTCCACAACTCATATCATGAACTCTTCACTGAATATAATAAATTCACAAGAATTTATTCTGATGGGTCAGGATGAGGAAAAGGCTGCTGCAACCTTCGTTAGTGGAAATATACAACTAGACTTGGCTTTCCAGATGGTGCATCAGTTTTTTAAAAGCCAAAATTAGAGCAATAGACCTTGCCCTGAAATGCCAAAAGCAAACAATTTTAAACTACATCGCCTTCACCGATACACTATGTGTATTTGAATCACTACACAATAGGAAGCTAGAAAAGCCATTAATGACTGGTATGCTCATGAAACATTCTGAGCTGTGTACCTCCCACAATATAGTATATTGTTGGTTACACAGCCATGTCAATATTTGGGTTAATGAAAAAGCAGATTGCACTGCTAAAATGACCCTATCTCTTAAACCATTTGAATTTAAAATTGCATACACTTGATATTAAAATTAGTATTAAAAAGTCTTTACTTTGTAAGTGGCAGGCATCATGGAATGACGTAAATTATGTAATCAAACCAACCCTGGGCCACTAGGCTTCATCCTACAGAAACATTTGTAGGCATGAGGTAGTAATTTAACAGCTGAGCTAGGTCCTGATAATACTACATTGGAGTACGGCACCAGGGATGTGTATGCTTCTTATCAGCTGACTAAGGAGGGGGAGAATGGAGTAAACATGAACTCTTGATTTCTTTTCAGCCATAACACAAGATGATTAATTTATTAAGAAACATTGAATAAAGTAAGTTCATAACCATAAATGTCTTGTTGTTTTTGTACTATGCCAAAATACTATCATTGTCTTGAAGTACAGTATGGTATATGATAATTTCACATAAGGTTAGAGTGCACATTAACATTATACTATTATTCATTATATTATTACTTCTTCTGATGATTAAAAATTAATAAGATTTACCATATTTGGATTTAGTTGCAATAAAGTTTACTATTGAAGAAGAAAAAAAGTATGACTTGATTGTAATTGTGAAATGTAAACATCTGCAAGGAAAACACTTGCTTGACTTTACACTTTAACTATAGCATAATACTTATTTGAAGTGAATTGATATAGATGGAAGTAAATTGGCTGTCAAGTCCATGAGGAAAACACTCACAATGACTTAGAAAACTAGTAAATTATAAAATAGAAACATAACTTATGTTTTATAGATTGCTAGAATAATCAAATATTGTTGAATTGAATTTAGAATGTCAGGTCGTTGAGGAAAACACTCACAGTGACTTAGACATTCTGTTTCCCATAGAACTTTGTTGGACCTATAATTTAAGAAAAGGAATTATATATTTGTAATGTAGAGAAACATTTCTGTATGTCTTTAGCGTTATAAAACTAATTAAATAAAAATAAAGAAATAATAAAAGTATTGGTCTGTGAGGACAACTCCCACTTGACCATATAACTGAATTTGAAATAACAAATGATATAATAATATCTGGTTTGATTGTAAAAGTAAGTTAGAAATGACTAGAATGCATATAATTTGGAAAAGAGAAAGGAATTAAAAATTTAAAAAATAAATTCCTTAAATAAATTTTGATTTGTACTTCAATAAACTTTTACAAAAATTTGCTGTCCAAAATATAAAGTTACATAACTCTATAATACACTAAAAAAATATAAAAAAATTATTTAAAACAGCGCACAATAACTGTGATGTACCTAGTTTGGTTGCTGCTAGCTGACTGAACCCCCACAAGCAGCCCACAAAGCCTTATATACTCTGACAAAACCCACAACCAACAGAGCCCACAAAACCCACAATGCCCACAAAATAAGTTCCAACAAAACCCACAACTGACAGCCCACAAAACCCACAGTTCTAACAAAACCCACAATTTTTGTTGGAATATTCAAACAAGCATGAGCTACTATTACTTGTGTATATTTAGTCACTTTCACAATGATTATTTATTGAAATTACCAGCTTGATATTTTACACATTACTACATTGCGATTGTATTGCCCCAAGAAAAGAAAAAAAAATTAGTTTTGTATTTCACAGCACATACCGTGTTAAGCTGTCGCGCATAGCAATGGTTCGAAAACCGTGTTATGCACTCTTACAATATTACCGAGGTAGTCAACATGTGTATGTACCAAAGAAATAAAGAAGAGAAAAACCAAACTTAAATGCGATGATGTATACAATTGAAGTATCAGGGGCTATAAACACATTGAGTATGTATCATACAGTCATAAATGATTAACTAGAAATAGTCATTAATCATATTATTATGGATACCACCCACCAGCATGATACTCCCTGTTTTCGCTTACTCAAAACATGTAGACTATACCAACTAACTATTAATTGACGAAGTATGCAAAACAGAGGATCCTAGAAAATATTAATTTGAGCAATTCACTGGTAATGCACTGTTTTAAAAAAATTGAGACCAAATTGGGTGGCTTGTATGAATGTAAGCATGCACACCTCCCTAAATGCAGGTTATTACAATAATATAACCCACTCCTACATACTAAAAGGTGAAGACCCACCTGAGTGCATTTCTTACAATGAACCCATTCACCATGAAGTACTTCATGCCAGATTGTTCGATCTCAAAACCATACATGATCGTTACTACAATGTTGAACACATGAAGGGTCTTATTGATACAGTGTAAACGTGTCTTGCATCTTAAATTTCTTGAAAGAAGAAAATATTTATTCTAAAATAAAAAAGTATCTGCTATTGCTTTGAGTATTTTATTTAATATATGTAGTCATTCATCCTAAGTACAGTTTTTATATCTAATTATTCTTTGACACACACTATTTACATTCCCTGTTGATTGGAAATCTTTATATATTACCCTCACCATCTCATCTTTTTGCTTGTTGTTGTTTGCTTTTATTATCGCTGATCGATAATTAACCTTTTATCAGTTAAATAATGATGCATGTAACCTTTTTTATGGCACTAAATAGCTTTAGAGTGATGGAGTGCTGTAAAACCACAATCAGTCAGTCAGATTATATCTCAGTAAATGATTGCACAGACTGAAAACGGGCACAAATAATTATTTACCTAGTCTCCTTTATATACAAACTGTCACTGTACCTATGGTGGATAGTATAAATCCATCAAATTGTAAAAAGTATAGGGCTTGTTTTTAAATTTTAGTAAAGATCTTGGTTACCACTTACATGTATAATCATGACAAAAGACAGGTAGGCAAAAACTATCCCCAGTACACAATATAAATATGCATAACAAAATATGCATAGTGTCTGAGACCAAATAAATACTAATAGGTGGTGGTTTGTAGGGTTTAAAAACCTGATGATCATTATTTGCTTTGGAAAGGGAAGGGGGCATCAATCCCCAATGAGTTCCATATCCCCTAATTATTTAGAATTTTGAGCACTTGAAAAGTCAAAGCTCAGTGTGTGAGTGTGTGTGATTTAAATTTTTAAATGTAGCTTTAACAATTTTTTAGTCGTATCGCTACAATGTCTGTAGTGTGGCAGTTTAAAGTGATGTCTAGCACTGGGGCACCCAGTCACATTATCCTGACACCAGGCTGACCAGTCCTAACACTAACCTCTTAATGCTGAGTGCCTAGTGAGGCAGCTGCTGTTAGTACCATTTTTAGAAGTCTTTAGTTTGACTTGGCCAGGGTTTGAACCCACAACCTCCAGCATCTATGGCGGGCGCTCTAACCACTAGGCCACTGGAGCGGTGTCATTGTGACTAAAAGCATAAAAATAGTTTCCCTATAATGACATGAATTTCTGCATTACATATCTGGGTGAAACAATGGATGATTTGCAGTAAAAGTAGAAGCTTGCAGATTTTGGGCTCAAGGTTTGATGGTCGGGGTAGCTGACTGAAAGAAGAAAAAATTGTTTCTACATAGTAATTATATTGACCATATAATGTTATGACTATATGATCTTAAACTATGTAACAAAAAGAAGCAAAACCAACAAGAGTTGTAAAAAGTAACAAACAGATGCATGTAATTCCCTAGAATAAAAAGTGAAAACTTAATAGGAACTTAGAGTATTGTGAATTAAATCCCAAATAATCCTAATTGTTCTATCACAAATCCTGAAGTCGGTGAATGTTCCGAATGCATTCTGAATGTCCTGGTGCTATAATGATGTAATCCAGAATGTTTTTGAATGACTTGACATAATCCCAAAATACTGTTAATCCAGTTTGTGAGCACTTTAGTAATTTCAAGGAATGATAGAAATAATTATTCTAGAATATCTGTACACAACAGTAAATGACTGAACAGATTTATCTTAAACGTCATCAGCCATACTCCAACATTTTTCTTTTTACATCAGATTTGCATTACATGTTTAAAAGTAGTTATACTCACACATAAAGAATACAAAAATTATCAAGTGTAAAGAAGAAATAATAATTTAATTACTCGAAATAGAAGTATACATTGCTGTTACTTCCCCTTAGCTACAATTTCCCACCTATAGAGGATGCCAAACAGAAATGACGTACATTTATCCCAACAAGATGAAGTATGTGCTTCTTGTTGTCAAAAAGTAACACTTTAAACTATGGATAGGGAACATTTAGATGAAACTACTGAAAACTAATTTACTGTTCAGCCTTGTATCAATGTGTCTGCACGACGCACTAGATTGTATTGCTTTCAAAACTGTTCCATTGTTTCAATTTATTTTCAAAATTCCTGTTAATACAGGTAAAAAGGAATTAATGCTGGCTTCCCTATGTTAGCTGACTTTGTAATAAGATAATCTTTATATTTGATATCATGTTGGTAAGTTTAAGCAAGGGGTTTATTGCTCACTGCCAGTTGTGTTTATTCATCACCTGGACCTCTATTTGTTTGCCATATATAATCATAATTGATGTTTGCTGGGTAAATAGTATACACAGTAATAACTTGCATCCCTAATACTTTTGTTACCCATGTTAGTGAAAAGATTATCATTTGCACTCACAGTGAATGATTTTTTTTTGCGAGATATCGTCGTATAGTTAACCCGGATACAATACAATATTGGTCATTTTGCACCTTATAACTTATCATGTGTGATTGGCAGGTGCCTTCAAGCAATTGGGTGATATTCTCATCTCTTGTGTGATTTTGTTATCTGACATAAGCGATACATACTAAAGTAAGGATTTATAAGCCAGCTGGCATCCAATACATATACAGAGTTCGTGGATATATGTTTTTGTTAATAAATTTCGACTGATGAAATAAGGAAAAAATGATAACATTGCAAGGTTAGTTTCTTTCATCTTTCATTTTATTTTCAATTAAGTGTTTAACTATTTTATTGTACCATGTAGTGGCCACAATTCAACACAAATTTATTACTTTTCTGATTTGTTTGGAATAATGGAGCAAATATAATTGATGATGTTGACTAGTAATGACAAGCTTTCAGTTTACGTGTGCACACACAGACCTCAGCTTGAAGAGAAAAGAAACCAATAAAACTAATTAAGAGCTTCATATTGCAGCAACTAAACACTGACAAAATGCTTAGCATGATTCTCTCTCTCTCTCTCTCTCTCTCTCTCTCTCTCTCTCTCTCTCTCTCTCTCTCTCTCTCTCTCTTGTGTAATCGAGCATGTACTATATGCAGCAATGTTTCAACCTGAAGCCTAAAGTTAAATATATTTGTTATAATATCTCATGTAGAAAAATGCATACGTATTCTCTAGAATATTATCTGTTAAGTATTGATGTTTTATAAATCAATATTGATAATTTGATCAGAAGACTTAAATTGGGAATGTCGTTGTGCAGATGCATATATGTTTTTAAAAAAAAAAATGTATATGAATATTTTAATTAGAATGAGCAAGATCTGTCTGTGTTTTCTCTCGTATATATGTACTTTGCGAAGTATAATTATTTTCTTTTAAAGAATATCATAATAGTTTAGTTTAAATTTCTTCACTATTTTCCTAAAGCCTGTTCTAGTCTACAACCTGTAAAAATTGTCAGAAACATTGTGTCATATGTATATATTTATAGCATAGTATCTACTTGTTGTTTGAAGAAAAAGAATTTGTTCAGACTATTGTTATGTCTTTCTAGTTGGCAAGAATTTTCTTAATTTCGGCCTAATTTGGGCCAAATCGATTATAATCCAGCATAAATGGTACAACTTCCCCATCCCTCATCCTATGTGATCCCACAGCTTCAGTCCACTTTTTGTCTTCTGTTAAACAGGGTCTTTTGGAAAAGGAACCCTTTTTCCCATCATCACTCTTTTGGTTGTATCCATATGCAATGCAGTGAACCATATTTGCTGTATCAAAGAATGATTGTAAGATATATCACATAGACATTTACATGGGGAAATTAAACACTTGAATGGCTAGGTTGAAGAGAAGGGATAAATGTACATCATATCCGTTTTTGGCATGTGGAAACTACTGACTGTTTATGGAGATTGCAGAATAAATTTTTCAGCCGATTTTTAAATTAAACATTTGTATGGTGTGCATCCATAACAAATTTGTTTTTTATGACTATAATAATATCACAAATTTGTACAATATAGGTGGCTAGTGACCTTTAAGATAGGAATAATAATATTTGTTTACCTATACCTTGTATAAAATCCTAAGACACAACAAGATAAACAGGATATGGGTCATAAGTTTGCTTCCAGAACATTCTACGGTCAAATGACCATGTTTGCAAATTACCATTGTCTTCAAGTGCAATCTAGAAACATGGACACAAGTTAGCTACATATATCAAAACCTGTTTACAAATGACCATTACCTTAAACTACAATCTTACAACCTTGGATAAAAGTTAATCACACATTATAATATACATAACAATAACTAGACCAAACTTTGTGGATGACTTACAGTTTTGTAAGAGAAAATCTACTGATTTTGGGTTCAAAAGATCGAAGAACAATGCCACTGACTGAAAGAGGAAAAATACATGTGTCATATATATTGTACCTTGACCAGAGCTTGTGGAGGGCATGCATTTATGGTATGAAATAGGTCCATTCATTTGGGGTCAGAAGGTCAGTGGTCATGATCATCATGGCTTTGCTGCGAGAAAATCTTTGCCATAAAACTTGGGGCATGTTCATGGATGAAACTTGAGGAATATCTTGCACTTGGTAATAAAGAAATATATACTTTTTATGGTCTACAAGGTCAGCAGTCATGATCATGGTACGTGTACATGTAAGTCTTATTTGAGAATAACGGTTTCTGCACATTAGGCTTAAGTTGAATACCTTTGGCCAAAGGTTAATGTCACAGACATTTTGGCCATTAATCTCAAGAGTCGACCATGTCTTTCCAGTGCCTTCATGGAGGACTGTTATACATGTGGCAGGCATAAAATGTAATTCACAGCACTCTTGTTGACTACTTTTACAATAATCATTAGTATTTTTTTTTCTTTAATCTATGTTCATTTAGATATAAATGTTCCTCATTTTCTGTGACATTTTAAACTCACTCATGTATCAGTAAATTTTACTATTGCTTCTTTCATTTTCATTTTCACTTGGAATAGACCAGGTCAGGTAATAAATTCGTTTGGGCATGCAGGTCTTATGAGAACTTTTTTGACTGGACAAGTGATCTTAAAAATTAATGTCAGGCCCTGACTTGATATACATGTATGTTGTTTCAGATGTTTCCAAGGTTGGTATCAGAATAATTTAGCACTGGCTTTTGCACACACACACACGTACGCACACACGCATGCACAGGCACACACACACACACAAACACACACACACACGGTTGTGTGTGGGAAAACTTGATGTGTTAGCTTCTAGGTTATTTTAATAGAAAGTAGTTAAGGAATTGGTCTTCAGAGCTTATATTTCTCTTGAATCTTTGAAACATACACAATTCTAAGATAATTTAACAAACATTGCACAGGAAAAATTAACCCTTCCTCAATCAGAGCATTCTTTCAAAAATTATTTCTAGTTTTGATAAATTAATTACTCCCATGTGATAACCTCATATTTTTCAATTTCAGGATAATTCCAATTTGTACATGGTGTTAGAGTTTGTGACAGGTGGTGAAATGTTTTCACATTTGAGACGAATAGGTAGATTTAGGTAAGTACAGTATTGGAACTTCTGTTCATATTTTGTGCTGAAATGAGGGGGGAAAAAACTGGTAATTATAGAATAATACAGGGCTCGAAATTAGGATTTTTTCCACTAACCCACAGGATCACAAAAATAAAAGTTTTACTGATCCTGCGTAAATTTCTCTGATCCTGCTAAAATCATACAGAAGCCTTTTCCATTTTTAATTCAACATTTTTTTATTCATTAACATTAAATCAAAACAATAAAATCTGCATTTCACCACCAAGAATCACTAACAATGAAGTACATGTACATGCACACTTTTTGTATTTCTCAGAATACTTGGTAAAAATAAAAATGCAGAACATCACAGCCTCTCTCAAGTCATATTTCAGCTTCGTATCAGTTCTGGTAGTTAGTTTCTTTTGATAAAAGTTGCAATTGCAATCTTGCTTGTAATCTAATTTCTGCAGTTTTGGATGTGGCTGTGCACCTTGCAAAAAGCTTCCACATGTTTACAGTTGTTGCTGCACAATGTATTTAATATTTATTAAAACACATTGTTAGGTATAATTAAGGATTATGATGATGAGTTTGTGGATGTGACAATTCTGATTGGTCTATATTAGCCTGAGACTATATACATTTTGTTATTATCAGTAATCAGATTAGTGCATGAGGGCAGTACACCAATAGTGTTCCCTGTGCATGAAAACTGTTGACAACAATCATACAAATTTACTTGATGGGTGGAAAAAGTGGTTAAAAACCTATCCATTTGCACTGTGAGCAATTGTATGTTGTCAGGATTTTGGTAGGCACTGAATTAACATGCTAATCAGATCAATTAACAATTAAAGGAATTCTGTCTTGTGACCACTTAACTGTTGCTGCAGTGACCAGAGGTAACTTTCACTGCCATGCTGGATTAGTGCTGGCTGGATTTTAGTGATCCATAAGCAAAATCACAAACCTTGGTATTGTGGACTAGCATTAATTTCGGGCCCTGCTTTTACAGAAAGAATACATATTGATATAATTTTTTGCTTGAACATAAACATTTTGATAGATATTTTCTTTGTAACTGCAAATTATAATTTGTACCTTTGTCCATTATTTTTACATCATGTAGTTGAGACATGAACATGCTTATCGTGAATAGTGTACTAGGATGGTCATGGAATTTTATTATATGTTTATGTTCTTTACATATTTCATTTTGCTGACATTTTCTTGTTTTGTTATTTGTATTCCTTGATATACATCCTGTTAGTTGGTTCAATGTTGCACACCTATTTGACTCTAAATAGAAAATTCATAATTCTTTTACTAAGGAGATAAAGTTGATGCAACTGGGTTTTTTCAAGTGTCTGGAATATTATGCTATACACCTTTGGTTGTCTGCTGGTAAATTTTTCTCTAAAGGAATGTTCTCCAAATGGAAATGGTATCAGATTGCTATACATCTTTTTGAATCTCCTTTCCAAATGGATTGTGAAACTCCAGCTTTCTTAGTGGAAGGAGTCCAAGACTTCAGTCTTCAAAATCTCAGTGAGAATCCTGAAATGGTGATTCTAAGTGTTATATATATTTGATTTGCATTGTTTGTTCTTTTTTATTTATTTATTCATTATATGCTATGGATAATTGTATTTTGGACTTGAACTCATCCAAAATCAAGTTCATTTTCTACCTGACCTGAATCATTGATTTTCGTTTTACGAATATGTTTATCTTAATCTTAGTCCAGAACATCAGAAATTCCCCAATAAATGCTGGTTCTACCTGTTGTTTACCTCATTTTATATTACAGTTATATGAACGCACTTTCTAATTATAGCAAAGATTTTATCTTAAAACATTTGGAAACTTCAGAATGATATTTTCCATTAGGTAATAATTTGATTTTTTAAAAAGAATGTGATAATTGTGACCTGAGGTCCAGCAGAGGACTATATAATCTAGTTTAGTTTGAAATTATTCATTTTTGCTGTAAGTTCTGAGCAGAATCAGTTGCATTATTGTTATGTGTAGTATTTCTTTTGGGCTGGAATTTATATATTCAAATTTAATTCAAACTATTCTTCTCTGGAAATAGACTCAGTAATAACTTTATTGGAAATAGAGGCTTGAATTTACAGTGACATTCAAACAAGGATATATTCTTCAATTATATGATTGCGATTCATCAAAAGACTGTTGACACATAACCATGACAGGCCTGATCGCTCTGGTGGCCTAGTGGTTAGAGCATCTGCCTTGAATGCAGGAGGTCTTGGTTCATACCCTGGCCAAGTCATACCAGAGACTTTAAAAAAATGGCACTAACAGCTGCCTGGCTAGGTGCTCAGTATTAAGAGGTTAGTGTTATTAGGACTGATCTGTCTGGTGTCAGGATAATGTGACTGGGTCGGACATGATCCTTCATGTCTGTGGCGTGATACTTGTTGCTTCTCACTCTTTTCCATTACTTAGTTTTAGGCCATATTCATAACAGAAAATTGGACACTCGTCCCTGGGATAATTTAAAATACTTAGGAAAACTTTGTTTTTGAAATTTAAATTAACTTGTTCTGGAAATTTTGTATTATTTCACATAAATCTTGAGTGAATCCAACAAGGTGATACAATGTCATCTAAAGTGCAGAACTTGATTTTAAATCCTACCCATGAATGGTTTGACTTTTTGAAAAGGATGAATGACTTCAGCTTGCCAGAAAATATCATCTTCCTGAGGCAAAGGCTTCTTTTACAAAGTAAAAATAAAAATAATATTTTGGTCAAATAGTGGGCAGAAATGTTTTGATAAAAATGCTTTGGATTTGATTACTGAGTCTCTATCTGGCTTTTACTTAAAATTCATGGAATTTAAATTAAAATACAAAGAATGAAATAGTTAAGAAAGTTCAGTTTCAGAAAGAAGAATACAAATGCAGTTAAAGAAAGTAGAAAAACAAATACAGTTGGAGAAAGAGGAGAGAGAGACAAATGCAGTTTCAGAGAGAGGAAGGAGAAGACAATTACAATTGCAGAAAGAGGAGAGAGAGAAAGAGAAGATAGGTTAATGCAAATAAAGATGCAAAGAGAAAAGAAAAGAAAAAAAGAGAAATGCATATGCTGAGAGAAATAGAAATTTAGATTGAAGGAATTAGAGCCAGCAAGTGAAATGCATGTCCCCACTTTACATACAAGTTCAGGCTTTGATGGTATTAAAAATATTAGGTTAGTTCAGACTTTTAAGGGAAAATAAGTACATAACTATTTCCCTCTTTTAGAGAAAATTGCTGAAAATTTGAAACGGCCAGAAAACATTGGACTCTGTTATTACAAGGTGCACTTTTTGTCAAAGCTCATGATATCTACACTAATCTGTCAGCACAGCAAAGTGCTGAAGGGTTATGAGTTGGTGCCTGAGGCTTATCAACAGAAGTTTAAGAACTATAAAAAGAAACTGGAAAAACTCGTGTTAATTTGCAAGAGAAAAAGAACACTTATTTGATAGGTGGTGCCTAGTCAGAAAGTTGGTCAAGGTTAAGAAAATCTCTATTAGTTGAAGAGTTCAAGAATTGAGTTTCCAGTGTCCTTGATCTTTTTCTAGCTACAGGTACATTGGATTCATCTAATATACCAGCATGTGCTGATTTGTTGTAGAAGCTCTCAGAAGGCCTGTATTAGAAGGGATATACCCATTGGGTTACATTATACATTGACTGTGCCTGTGGAAGTTATTTACCAGGGACATCCTAAAATGCTTGTTTGGAGATATGGCAATAGCATCACATACATTGCACTTAAATTGAAATGCAGTAAATGCATATAATTGTGCTTGAATTGAAATGAGGTATGGGCATCCAGATGCACTTGTATGTGGGAAAGGGTTAAATTGTGCAAAGCAGTGAAGCTCAAGATTCTGCTTCCTTTGGCTTTGGACGGTTCTGCCTGTATGTGTTTAGCAACTTGGCAAGGCAGTTCAAGATTTGGAGATCTGCCCATTGTGAAGTAGGGGTTACATATGAATGTTTTTCTGCAGGATAGAAATATTTATATTTTTGGTTCATTTTTCACAGCAACCTGCAGTTTGACCATAAATGTCTCAAAGAGTTGCAAACTGTTAGGTATGAAGGCAGGTATACCTAGTAAAAATAGTGCCCCATAAGACCAGTTCTTTTTGTATTGTAATAAAATTCATGAATTTTAACATTCTGTATATACAGTCAAACCAGAAATTACTTGATAGGGTTTGAAGTTAGATGTGAAATGTGAGAGAAAACTAATCAATGCCAAATTGAAGGGAGGAGGTTCATAACCACCAGCGATCACAATCTAATTGGACATGTCACAATTGATCACATTGAATGTATTAAATTGAGGGCCTTTCAGTGCATCATGTATACCTTACCCTTTTTCTGGAATAGGAATGATTTGAATCTTTGTAAATGAATAGTACTTGCAGCTTTCTTTCTTACAAAACAAAAATATCTATGGTTCAGATTACTTTGTATCCAAAGCTTCACTGAGCAACTAATTGGAATAATTTTAACATTGTTTTGGAACAAAGTGAGTCATGTTTCCAGATGAATGAGTTCTGGATCATTGTGTGTGAAATACATTTTCTTGATGCAGATTGTCCTGGATTTAGGAATCATGCTTTAGTGGCCAAATTTTCTTTTTAGGGATCTTCTTTTCAAAAATATTTGGATTTTAAGGGACGTTGTCAGATTTCCAGTACTGAGACCCTTCATTTTAGCCCCATGATCATAAATTTTGAGACCTTATGGTGACCAGAGGACCCCATGTTCTGTATGCTAATGAAAAACCTTGTACTCTTGTTGTCATGTGAGTAATTTTTCTTAGCTATAGTACAACTGTAACACGATGAAGAGTGTTGGGATTGGATTTAGCAAAGACACTGATAGAAATTTTTTGAATAGATGTTTATTCACAGTGTAATTGAATGTTGAATAAATCTGATATCCTTATCATGTGCATATAGTTCAGCAGTGGGTTTAATAGAATGATGCATACAAAGTTTAACAGCTGATACAAGAAAATTATATCTTTCCTAAATGAAGCTGTAACTTAAGAGAGTAATCAAGTGAGAATCAACATATGGAACTTGTCAACATATATGACTGATACATGGATCTATCACCATGGATGATCAGGGGGCCCCGAGTAGCCAAGTGGTCTAAAGATCTCAACATTATGGGTCACTGCCATCTCACCTCTGCCTGCGTGGGTTCGAATCTCGGATTGAGCCAGTGTGGTTATGTGAGAAAGCTTGCCAGTAGCTTTTCATGGGTCAGTGGTTCCCGGGTTCTACTCCACTATTAATACTTACTGCCATGCATAGCCTATTGTGTGCTGAAAAATGGCGTTAAACCCTACAACAACAACCATGGATGATGAGTGTATAGAGAATTTATAAACAAATGTTAACATGCATCATTCAGTAACCAAGGATGATCGAAGTATAGGATTTATACACAAATATGAACAATGTATGATTTTCTTTTCACCGAGGGTCATCATTGTATAGAATTTAAAACAAAAATGATAATAATGTATTTTAATCCACAAGTAAGATGCATGTAATTACTCATTTTCACTCATATAATATTATTGAATTAATGATTTAACTCATACAGTAATATTAAATAATATTGATTCGAAAATGAAAGATAAGTATCGCGTAGCATCCAGTTAGTGATCATAATGTATTTCTGGTACCACAGCATGTCAAATGGTCAAATGGTCAGAGAGCCACCACTCATGGCCCACTCCTCCCATTCTGCTGAAGGATCCCATGAGAGCCTCCTTATTTCATTCAGACCAGTTGGTCTTGAAGCTTTGAAGCTTAGGTATCTCACTGTGAGTAACCCATTACCATCCTCCCAGCCAACTTCACCATTGTCCCCAGCACTCAGCCTACCTGAACCCCTTATTGTTATGCAACTCCCCTTAAAAAAAAAACTTCACAGCTAAAGATTGCTCTCATAGAGTGGACAGCTTCCAAACTAAACTTGTATTGGGATAAGACAATGAGAATTTACAAGTACCTTGGTTCTGGTGAAAATACATAGCCAGAGAACTTGAGGTAATTGGTTTTGTCACTGCAGGCACATTGCACATGTAGCAATCGGTAAACTGAAATCAGTGTTTTGAAATAGGAAAGCCTAAAAATAAACTACCCTTGAATTATGCTGTATGTGGCAAAGAAACCCAAGTGCATTTTTGTTCATATATAATGCATAAACATTTTGCTACACAATTCCATGATAACAGCTGTGATAACAAGTCATGAGTCATATATGGTGCAGTTTTGTACAAGTTTATATACTACTTTGAAAGTTGGTAATTTAACTCATTACCTCATGTAAGCCTCTGTTGGATGCCTCTAACCCATTCTCATGGAAGCATTATTAGATGCCTGTACCTGATTTATGTACAAGCATGATTTAATGCTTCTGCATTATCTGCATGGAAGAGTATTTGGATGACTAGAGTAAACATCAGCCAATTTTAACTGGTTTTCATAGTGCCACCTTTGGGGAAAACCCCTTATTAGATACTGCATTCATTGAGACGAATGACCATTATGCCACATCATGTGGTTACTGTTTAAGATCTAGTCATTCAGTGTATCTAACTGGGCTGAATTCTCCAGTCTCCAAAATGGAGGCCAAGCATTTCATTCAGTACTTTATTTAAGTTTGGATGATAAGAATCATGACTGAAAGCTTCAGTAAGTTGGATAGAGGCTCAGATGCTGATGTAAACAACACTTTTTTGTATAATTTATCAAATTTTGAGGATTTAGTGATTTAGACGTATACAAAGAGCTGGTAGATTTTGAGGTTGAGAAATGGTGGTTATGGTTGGTCACATGGGTTCACTGGCTCAGTGGTGAACAAGGACTGTCAAAATTTTAAAGCACATAACAGATTCTTCTGTGAAAAATAATTGTACAACTGTAAAGATAAGATTTTACTTTAAATTCTTTCTACAGATAATGTGTACCAAAAATGTAAAATGGCTTAAATTGATGTAGAAATTGACATATGCTACACTGCTATTAATTTAACAGGCAGGTATGGGTATGGAGTCAGATAGGTAGCAGGTGTTCTGTTTATAGCATAGTGCACTGTGTGACTTTGGTAGATGTATATTAGTCTGGTTCCCTGCTTAGTATGCTCCCTGCGTTGTACTCCGCTATACTAAGTCAGGCGAATGCCGACGCCTTACTGTCACGTGATCAAAATAAATGGCCTCACATGGAGAGATCTAATTAATCTAACCGTGGCACATCTATTCCTTTAATATTCTCTTTCCTAGCGACACAATATGAACTTTACTAGTACTTTTGATTTGAAGTATAGCAGTCGTTATCTTGTGTTCAAGCTTAACCACCAATTCGTCATATAATGTTTTTTACAAATATTTTTTACTAATAGCCGAAGATGAAGGAAAAGGGTACACACAACGATATTTTGATAATATTGCACATTTTACACTGTGTCATCTCAGATATTCCTTCTCCAATCGATTCCTTCATACATTTTACGTTGAAATTGATATGAGGTGATGTGTGACAGCCTAAATATAGCCAAAGATTAAGACGAAAATATCACACTCTTTTCTGAGGGGGTGAGGGTACCGATTGTTCTGCAAATATTGCACACTTCACACCATGTCATCTACAGTAGTCTAATTGCGATAAATTCCTTGATTAATTTAACATTGATATTGATATCTCGTTGTACATGACACCCCAGACATAGCCAGATTTTAGGATCGAAATAGCAACCCTATTCCACGAGGCGGTGAATATAAAGATATTTGGTCCAATAATGTACTTTCTGACTGCATCATGTAACAAAAATCATTTTCAATCAAACCCTTGATATGTTTCATGTCGGAATTGACGTAAGGCAACAGATGACAGCCTTCATTTGCCAAAGATATAAGACCAAAATACCATCTCTAAAATGTTCCATTTGCAATTGATTCCTTAAACAAAGTGGCTTATCAGCCGCCCAACCAACCCTCAGAACTGGGGGTTGGAGCTAAAATTACCATCAAACAACATTTTTGGGGGGAGGGGGCCCCATACTCAAGTTTGGGTGGATTGATGTTAGAATTTCTTTCTATGCCACTACTTGAACAATTTTACATTTATACTGATATATTATTTTACATAAATTATATTCATAATGTGTCATTAGGCAAGGCACACTACTTACCTCAAAAGGATACAAATTTAATGTGCTGCTGTGTTTTTTAATTAATTTTAAATTAATTAAATTTAATTAATTAATTAAACATACAATAATATTAAAGTTCTCATTTATACAAATGAATATTTAATTTATTTAACTTAACACCATGAAGATTTGATCCTAAATTTTGGCATGTACGTGTAGTTTTATTTAATCATTAGTGTTTTGCCCAGACAACCCACTCCAGACCCCTTCCCCCAACCACCCGCTTTCATTGAACAGATAGTATTTTGGTCTTAATCTTTGGCAAACGAAAGCTGCCATCTGTCGCCTTTAAACAATTTTGATGTAAAAGGTATCAAGAGATTCATTGCAAATGGAATCTTTTACAAATTACATGATGCAGTTGGAATGTACAATGTTGGACCAAATATCGTCATATTCACCCCCTCATGGAATAGGGTTGCTATTTTGATCATAATATTTGGATAAGTCTGAGATGTCATGTACAACGAGATATCAATATCTATGTTAAATTAACCAAGGAATTTATTTCAACTAGAATATTTTAGATGACATGGTGCGAAGTTTGCAATATTTGCAGAACAATTGGCACCCTCACCCCCTCGGAAAAGAGTGTGATAATTTCGTCTTAATCTTTGGTTATAGTTAGGCTGTCGTACATCACCTCATTTCAATTTCAACGTAAAATGTATGAAGGAATCGATTGGAGAAGGAATATCTGAGATGATGCTGTGTAAAATGTGCAATATTATCAAAATATCGTTGTGTGTACCCTTTTCCTTCATCTTCGGTTATTAGTAAAATTATTTGTAAAAAACATTATATGACAAATTGGTGGTTAAGCTTGAACACAAGATAACGACTGCTATGCTTCAAATCAAAAGTATTAGTAAAGTTCATATTGTTCAGTATAAAAGAGAATATTAAAGGAATAGATGTGCCATGGTTAGATTAATTAGATCTCTCCATGTGAGGCCATTTATTTTGATCACGTGACAATATGGCGTTGGCGTTCACCTGACTTAGTATAGCGGAGTGCAACGCAGGGAGCATACTAAGCAGGGAACCAGACTAGATGTATATCAACTGCCTACAGGGTCACAGACTCTGTGAAGTAAAGGATTAAAAGTACCCCACTCCTACCCCACCCACTCCAGATAACATGGGATTTCCACTAAAAGACTTCTTATGATGTCTAGTTGGTCCCAAATGAAAATGGTGCATATATGATGTCCACTATAGTGCCAGTGCAGTCATTTTGAAAATGTTCTTATTTGCTACTCATAGACATGGGGTTTTCATCTGAAGGCCTTTTATAATGTCTACTAGGTCCTAGATGAAAGTTGTGTGTGTGTGTGTGTGACTTGGATTTTTAATTTAGCTGTAACAATTTTATAGTCATATCGCTATGATGTCTAGCACTGGGGTATCATGCCGCATACACATAGCATGATGTTCCACCCAGTCATATTATCCTGACACCAGGCCAACCAATCGTAACACTAACCTCTTAATGCTGAGCGCCAAGTGAAGCAGCTGTTAGTACCATTTTTGTAAGTCTCTGATTTGACTCGGCCAGGGATCGAATCCACAACCTCCCGCATCCGAGGCAGATGGTCTAACCACTAGGCAACCGGAGCGGTGGTGCGAATCTGAGTCATTCTGACCACCACAGCAAACAGCTTGAAAATCTTGTTAATGCTTATTTCTCCTGAATGTAAGTCATATTATCATAGGGTTTTCGTTGGAAAACTGATGATGTTTAGTTGGGGTTAAATAAAAATTTTTCCCATCTGATATCCAATACGACTGCCATTGTGGCCATCTTGAAAATATTGACACTTTGCCTCATGGATGGAGAAGTCATATTGACATTGGGTTTTCACCAGAAGACTTGTGATGTCTTGTTGGTACTAAAGAAATAGATGCTGATCTAACAACCAGCATGGCTACCTGGCAACCATTAAAAACAATATCATGTTATTCCTGCTTCTCATAAACCAGCATCGGGTTTCACCAGAAGACTTTTTATGATGTATGGTTGATTCCAGCTGAAAATAATGCAGATCTGACATTCAGTATGACCACCACAGCAACTGTATTGACATGAAGTTGATGGTGCTTGCTTGGTCTTGAATAAAAATTATGCTGATCTGACATCCAATATGTCCATCATGGTGGCCATCTTGCAAATCTTGTTATTGCTATTCCTCCAGAATTGATGGTAATATTGACATAGGTTGTCACAAAAAGACTTGTAATATCAAGTTTATCTAGCTTGGCTGAAATGAACTTGGTGCCCAGCTGACATTCAGTATCTCTGCCACAATGAACATACTGAATACTTTGCTACTACCGGTAATTCTTAATAGCTCGTGCTGTTGGCATGGGATTTTCAGCCAGTGTCATCTAGTTGTGCCTAGTTTGTCTGATATGAAAATGGTGCAGATTTTGCAGCTAATTTGAAAATTCCCATTGAGGCACTCCAGTTTCTATTAGTACAAAGAAAATGAATTCCTCAACTTTTTATAGCGTTATATTACAGAAGAAAATCTGCTCTAAATAGGTGTGTAATTTGAACCATTTTCAACTTTTTCTTCTTATAGACATGTATTTTATTTGTCTCTCACAATAGCAAAGCTATTACATTTGTATGTGCAGTCATCATCAGGCATTGAAATACAGTCTTTATCAAATTTTCCCAGCTGTTAAACAAACTAATAGTGGCCATGTCGAAGAAGATTTAATTCATACAATATGATCAGAGAGCATTTGAACAAAAATGTTTTTCTAGATTATAAGTATGGTCTGTGTGATTTTAACTAGCTATTGGTTCCCTTTGGTGACTGCATAGACTAATCTGTGTCAAAGTTTATTTATATTCTTGTTCTGTTTTTTTTTTTTCTTCTTCAGTTTATTGTAGGATTAGTATAATTTTAACGCACCTGACAGCATTAATGGTGAACCACTCCCAAGGCACCTCCATATTGTGCTGAGCTACAGTACAGGTCACACAATTTTTCGTTTCTCTGTGCATCATGGTAGGGGTGGAGAGATCATTAAAGGGGTTTAAGAAAAAGTCCCTCCACCTTCTTTCATTGCACTCTGATTGAGCTGCTGTGACCCAGCAGGGCTCAGGAATCTTTTTTCAAGTACTCTTCACTGAGATGAGTGAGTTGCAAAAGATACTTGTCCCTGTCCTCGCTTTACTTAACAAGGTACACTGATCTACACTAACTTAATGAGAGCTTGATACTAAAATGGGCACAAATAATGACTATATTATGAGCATAGGCAGCAGGTTTCAAACCTTTCTAATAATTGGCCCCCTTGATAATAAATATATAAGATACAAGGTTTGTAACTCCAGAAATTGTAGTGTTACACCTAGCTTGCCATTCTTAATTTTGTTTTTCAGCTTTTCTGGTTCTAAATGAAAATGGTGCCATTTGTAGATCCAATATGGCTGCAATGTATAATGTTAGAAAGATAATGTTGTCACTACACCCCTGAATATGATCATTATGACAGGGTTTTCACCAAAGAAATTCTAATGATGTCTACTTTGTCCTCAATGAAAATGGTGCCAATCTGACAGCCAGTATATGTACTACATGACCTAATATGGAACTCTTCCTATCACTGTTGAATATCAGAAATGGTTTAAACACTCAAAAGTTAAAAGGAAGAAATGGTTTTATTTAGAATTCCTGAAAATTCTTTTTGTTCAATAAAGCGTCAGTCTTTTTTTTTTTTTTTTTTTTTTAAATACCTTTTAATAATCTACAGTAGGTTGTCATTTTAATGTGGTGAAGTATTGCTTTTCAGCAAGCACTTGCACATCTTTTAAGTTACATACAAAGGAAGGTATGAGCGGGGAAAAATCAACAGTTAATTTTCATCTCGTCAGACTGTTACATTTTGCAATGGTAATTTTTATCATTATGTAATTATATTTTTCTTACTGTCATTTTGTTATGTATATCTATGTTGTGTCTTTAACATTTGATCCATGAATGTGGATTGCAATGAGCTATAAATTGAAATTTGAGTTATATATTAGGCAAAATAAAATATGTGCCTTTCCTATCCTATTACGCTGGTTTTTAAAATTATAGTAGGTGTGTGTGTGTGTGTGTGATTTGGAGTTTTAACGTAGCTTTAACAGTTTTTCAGTCATATCACTATGATGTCTGCAGTGTGACAGTTTATAGTGATGTCTAGCACAGGGGCATCATGCCGCAGACATGTAGCATGTTGTCCCACCCAGTCACATCCTGACACCAGTCCTAACACTAACCTCTTAATGCTGAGCATCAAGCGAGGCAGCTGTTAGTACCATTTTTGTAAGTCTTTGATATGACTCGACTGGGGATCAAACTCATGACCTCCCATGCAGATGCTCTAACCACTAGGCCACCGGAGTGGTCATTATAGTAGGTAGTCTTGTTTGTTGGGGTTTTTTTGTAGTTTTTTTTAACATTATATATGTATTATAGTAATTAGTATGTATATATCTAATGTATACAAAGTGCTTCAAGTACTGAGAAAAACCGGCTCAGTTAGATGCACAAATCAATTATTTTTTAATTGGGTTGGGGGGGGGGAGCACTAAGGTTGGCAGTATAAAAATAAGACGGTTGACTGACTGGAAGCACACACATTTTTTCGCCTTATGACCTTCACAGGTTATTAAAAAGAAGAACATATTTACATTTTAATATTTTCTGATTGGATGAATGATTATTGTGACATATGTCATGTATTGTGAGTTATGTCACTGGGATGTATTGTGGCATTAAGTAGGAAAATATTGTGACGTAGAGCAGTAGGTTGTATATAAGGACTAAGAAATGGACAATTCATTCCCGTTTCCTATGCTCTAGTTTTAAAATCATTCTGCAGATGCATTTAATGTTGTGTTTAGATATAATTTGAGAAGACTCATTTAATTGGATTATTCATTTGAGTCGCAAAGTGTTCATTGAATTTGGACTAAAATATTGTTCTCAGATTATTGTGGATTTGTTCAGAGGCATTTTGTAAAATTCCATTGTGATACATCAAGACTGTTGACACTTGAGCATATTCTAGGATATTGGTATATGAACATATTCAGGACCTAAAATTCATTCAAACACTATTCTTTTTGGACATGTGATACACATTTTTAGGATTATTTTGGATTTATTTCACAATACTGCAAGTTTCCCTTGAATTTCTTTTTATAATTAGAAAATTATTTCTGTAGAATAACATTCACCAGTTGTCACAAAGTTTATGTGGTGTTGTTTATATAGGTGTGGTTTACTCTTTATGATCCCATTAAGCATACACTGATGAGTAATAGAGAGAGAGTGGGGTAGAGAGAGAGACCATGCAAGCATAGTTGGGCACTGGATTGTCTTTATTGTTGCTTGTAAAAAGAATTATTGACATTAGCATAATCTTATGTTTTGTGTTTAGGCTCAAATAAACAGTAACAAAGAAAGAGTGAAAACAACAAGCTTTGAAAAATGAAACAAATAATTTATTTCCCTGGAAAAATGGAGAGAAAAAAAGAACTTAACACATAAACCCCAGGAGCAGCCCTGAGTGGCCAAGTAGTCTAAAGCGCTCTCTGTTACAGATCACTGCCATCTCACCTCTGTCTGCGTGGTTTTGAGTCTCAGATTCAACCAATGTGGGTATGTGAGAAAGCTTGCCAGTAGCTTCTCGTGGGTCGGTGGTTCTTTTCGGGGTTTTCCCGGGTTCTTCCTCCACCATTAATACTGGCCGTCATGTATAGCCCATAGTGTGCTGAAAAGTGGCATTAAACCCTACAACAACAACAACAAAACCCCAGGTGACGAGTTTACATGGCAGGAGGTAGTAGCCTACTGCCGAGCTCTGTAGCATCAAGGTCATGTATGATACACTAAAGTGGGTGGTATTATAGAAAGGTAAACAGATCTAGATCTACAATGATACCAAATAATCTGGAATTTCTAGTTGCACTACAAAATAAAGAAGGAAAAACCTCATTTTTTGGACTTAATTTTTTTTCTACCCAAAATTTGGCTGTGGTCGGAATCCGATTTTGTGTCCGGATTTTAGACTTTTTGGTCTCAGATGTAAGGCAGACCAGTATGAACTGCAGACAGACAGATGAACCTTTGCAAAAAGTAGGATAAGATGGGCATTTGGAATAAAGAGTGGTCTCGATATGAAAATAATCGGTCTGTTAGGCAAACAAAAAGAGAAAAAAGAACTCCAACTTTTACCCTTCTGCTTGTGCGCAAGCCAAATAGCCAATGAAAAACAATATTTCTAACACAACTAGGCAGTATGTTATTGCAAGATCACCTGGAAGTTGGTGTTTTAGGATGTATTCAGAAATAGCTTTCAAAATGTGTTTCCTACTCTATTTTCAGACAAAAACGAAAAAAAACTCCAAGGGTTAACGTGTTACGGTTTTAAGAATCAAATCCAAAAGTAATCCAAGAATAATCCACAAATTAAATTTTAAAAGTCGTAGTAATGAAATGTTCCAATGAATTCAAATTCGAGCTCGAAGAAAAATCTAAAATGGAAGGCAATAAAGTTTACTGTAGTCAGTAAAGTACCAATGTGTTCTTTGTGAACCACAGAAAATAATACTTAGTGTTTGAATTCTGAATAAAATTTAAAGAAATATCTTTGTCCAAGAATTCTGTATGAGCACTCAAATATTTCCAGGAAAAAGGATTAATCTTTTAGAATCAAAATAATTTGAATAAAAATTAAAATGTAACTTGAAACTGGTAACAACAAAACACTTTCCAGTGTCCAAGGTAGAAGCACAAACTGAGAAATATCTCTAAACATCACTATTAAATCTAACTACGACACAATTTCAGAAAACCCAGATTTGTGAAATAGAGGCTGTTTACATATCTAAAATCGCGTATTCCCAGAATAACCTTGATAAAAACCAATCATTTTACTGAGAAGAAAATAAAAGTAGAAAGTTGTTTACTTGTCTCAGTGATTTCTGAATCAAAGTCGAGAACTAAGTAAAAAATAGAAACTGTTCTTATTGTTAGGGGTTTATGAAAAAAGTAAAGTCAGACTGAATTTTCTGAAAAAATGCCATCAAGTAAACAAGAGTGCATTACTTTGACATGTAAAGAAATGTAAAAATATTTTTTTAAACTTCAAACAATTAAATTCAATCAAATATAAATTAAATATACATAACAATAACAAGAACAATGCCAATGAAACACAAAATTTATGACAGATATTACTAAAGCAAGAATTTTTTGGTTAAAATTGTACATTATTGGAACCATAGGCAATTTTTTTATCATCAAATAATTGAGAATATTAAATGCAATTCTTTGATTGTTAAAAAGCCATATATATTAATTTGTTAAAATCTTTCTGTGCAAAAACTGGAATAAGCCAGGCTTGCAAGTCATAGGAAAATTTGAACGCAGAATAATAGAAATTGTATTAAAAGTATAGTTACCATATATACACAAATTGCTTTCAGTACCCCTCTGCAGAGCAGTCTCAGATGATGACACTATTTTAATATATATATATATATATATATAATTGTATGACTTACTAAACTCATAGGGACTTATAAAAAAAAGTTACTAACAGCTGCCTCGCTTGGCACTCAGTATTAAGCGGTTAGTGTTAGGACTGGTCATCCTGGTGTCAGGATAATGTGACTGGGTGGGACATCGTGCTAGATGTCTGTGGCATGATTCCTCAGGGGTATTCCTCACTATAAACTGCCATACTACAGACAATGTATGAGGGAAAAGTTGTTAAAGCTATGTTAATAAATGCCCCTCCCCCTTTGGAATATTAGGTAATTTATAGTAATTACAATTGTGGAGAGAGAGAGAGAGAGGGGTTGATGAGAAAGGACATGGGTTATGAGCGGTTTTGTAGGGTCATCTGCTCTTGTGTCCAAATGCAAAGCACCCTTCCTTAATTCTCTATGCAAGAAACATTAACAAAAATAAAATCTTTATGTTGACATGACCCACAGTACAATAGCTTAAATAGCTACACATCTTTAAATTAAAAAAGTGAACTAAAAAAGTAACTCAAATGTTGACTTAACACTAAGGAGAGAGAAAGTGAGAGTGATTAATTTTGATTTGGGTACCGAAGTCTATCTGGTGTTCACGAACATTGTATAATTTTAGGCCAAAACAAGGATATTTTTCCTTTGTTGAAAAAAAAAATCACAGGGAGAGATTAGTTTTGAAATCAGGACAATCTGCACACAATATTTCAGCAATAAATTGAATCCAGTTTATTTATCTGCTGTTAATTGCTGGGCTATTAATTGTGCTTTAAAATATGTCTCTCCAAGATGATTTTGCATAATAAAAATTCAATAATGTGTACCAAACCCACCTGCGATGGTGTTGTATAACACATGCCAGATGAGGCATGGTGGCAGTTTGCTAGGTACTTAATTCTACTGTAGTGTGGGGGGGATTAACTACACCAGCGATGGATGGAGGAACGAAAAATCATGCATTTTCTGTACATTTTACATTTTACATGCAAATACATGTGTGTGTAAATATATATGTATATATCATATACAGTACATGTATATGGGTCGTGAAGCATGAAATATCACCACAGGCAGTTTGACATCATCATACAGATGAACTTTAATGCATAGAATTGTTGCATGGCAAAATGTTAGTTTTATGCCCAGAGTGATGTTTTCTCATGACCTGGTGTGTTTGGGTGTGTGTATATATATATATATATATATGAGAGTCTGTTAATTAAATTTTTGCTGTCGGAGGTTGTCATCATCTTATTTTACTTCTCTACATGTTACTAAATGTATTTTCTTCATTAAGTTATGGGAAGGCTAGTGTCCAGGTTGGGTTGTTGCTGAGGTTCACAAATGCTTATAAGTATAATGGACCTTGAATTTATACCACCTGTTTAGAAAGAGTCCAACATATTGCTGAGTGAGAACCTTGATTATCTGCACTACCTTCGTCTGAATTATTGTTTTTTATGAATCACATGTATATCCCCATAAAATGCAAACATGATCCCCATAAAATGCAAACATGATGTATCCAAAGTCTGTTCAAACATTTTTGTCTACAGGTGTTTCAGGTGGGGTTTTAATAGATAGATGTTTCTATTGTATTGTTGTATTCACAGAATTTGCAGCTCATGAGGTAGGAGACCATGTTTGCAGTTTTACTTAAATTTCAATATTTTATGCATACATGTATATTTTTTTTCAGATATTCTCTGTGCTTGAAGATTTGGGATTGAAAGATCCATAAATTGCAGATTTTATACATTCTGACCAGAGTTTCTTGCATCAGTTTTCTTACTGTTTTCACCATGATCTTCATAGAGAAGAAATGATAAACTATTTACAAAATAGACTTATATGCTGGATGCTAATTTCTGGTCATAGTGTGTAAAGAAATGCCCTTATATGAGAGAAGTGATATTTGCTGTTAGTCATGAGTACCAGATACATACTGTTTTGTATAAGCATAATTCATATCCCGTGTCAGTCTAATTAAAATAATGCCTGAAGGGAGGATTGAAGAAAATTGATTAATTAATTAAATTTGCATTAGGTAATTTATAGTCTTGCACTAAATTTGTACATACAATGAAAGCTGTACAGTCTGTTATGATCGAGACTGAATTCTCCATCAGATTTAAAAAAAATAAAAAAAGCTGGAAATCAGATTTATGCAATAGAATAAAGTAAATGGTTCCCAAGAAAAATGCCTATTTGATAATCTGGATTATTGTATAACATAAGACTAAAGTACACAAGAAAATTTCTAGATTACAGTGAAAGGGGAGATGGATTTTATAAATTGATTCAAAGAATGCAATGAAATGATGACATGATAAGAAATTTAGAACTTATTTTATTTTTTGAGCTTTTCTGTACATGAAAAATGAAAGAAAGTATTAACTTGCAAAAAGACAAAATTGAATTAAAGCAAGGTAAAACCCCACTATTCATCAGAACCATGTTCCCACAGATTAAATTAAAAAATATACCATAAGCTTGTCTTTTGTTTATTCAGTTTGACATATTTTGGCAATTCCTTGCAGCATTAGGCTCACAAAGCTCATACTAACATAATATGGATATATTCCAGAAAGTAAGTCAAGGTAATATTTCCAAATAAAATTATGTTCTACTGGTCAAACATTTTGCACTTTCAGGTCACTTTTCTTTCAGCAGCAGAATGTTGTAATGAGTCAGATCTGTCAAATTGTCCAAAAAGTATTCCTTAGGTATTTATGGATTTCCAGTTAATAACAGCCATACCTATTAAGCCTAGATAATATCTTCATGTCCTGTCCTGCCTTCAGCATGGTTCAGTATGTGTGGAACATTGAAAAGTCCTGTTCTAACAGCATCACAGCATTACTCTGCACATTTACAAGTAATGCATTAATTACAGATTAGAAAGTGGCAGGAGCATGATCTCAGTAGATTTTCTACACTTGTTTGGATGATGCAACATTTAGAAAATAAAATGGGATTGCTTGGCAGAGAGGCACATAAGGGAAGCACATGACTAACATGCTTTATGATACAAGAATTGAAAAGAAAGAGCCACAGTTACACATTAAAATCCATATGACAGTTTTCTCTTGTTTGATATCAGCTATATTATAAGGTAGGGGACTCTAAGGTTGTTGGCAGAGAACACTTGGGGTACTAAATCATCTATCTTCAGAACCATGTTAGAATTCCTCATGACAATTGGTAAGTATGGGTATCATGACAACATTTCATGTCACTTGTAACAGTAGTCATTTGTCTGAGTATTATTTTGAGAGCAGAGTGTATTCTGTAAACACTGATAGGTCCTATGAATAGGAGTGACATTTTTTATTTCAAACTTTGGGAAAGTTTGACTTTTTTTAACAACTTGTTGAAAACTTTCTAGCCTTACTGATCTTAGACCAAACAGTGTACAGGATGGCCTGTTGTCCATTGTACATCATGTATCCAGCTGTTGGTTTGTTTTTGCTACTCCAAAACTACTTGGAGAATTGCCATCAAACTTTACACAGATGCTCATCATCACATTGACTGGTTGGACCTGAATGTAAATGGTGCTTGTCAGACATTCACTATGGCTGCCACAGTGACCTTCTTAAAAATCCTGTTATTGCTACTCATCCAGAATGAATAATCATATCAGCATGGGGTTTACACATAAAGATTCTTAAGATATCTTGTTGGATCTAAATGAAGACCTCCAATATGACCACTACAACATCTTTCTCAAAATTCTTGTTAAGTCTCCTCAGTGAAATTGACATTTCACCAGAAGACTTGTCATGATGTCTCATTGAACCTAAATGAAAAATGATGCCATTCTGAGATCCATTATGACCAACAGTGGCCATCTTGAAAATCTTGTTATGACTACACCTCCATTAAGGGATGGTCATATCAGCATGGGGTTTTCACTGAAAGATTCACAAATGCCTAATTTGGCTTTTATGAACATGGGGCTGATCTAATGTTAATTATGGCTGCCATAATAGCCATTTTGAAAATCTTGTTGCTACTCCTTCAGTATGGAATGTCTGTCAGCATTGGGTTTTCACCAGAATGCTTCATGTGATCTCTATATCATCCAGATTAAAAATGACGGCTTATTGCCTCTACAGAAGCTCTCCTGATAATCTTCTTAATGCTTCTCCTCCTGAATGGAATATCTCATCGACATGGGGTTACCGCTTTTAAGAAGACTTCTTATGATATCCAGCTGGTCCAAAGTGAAATTGTTTCTATGACCTCAAGTGGAAGGAATATGTCAGCTTCCTTGAGTGAACGGTCCTTGGGACTTCCGGTGGAGGCATATTATTGTACCAGCACCCAGTAGTGAGTCCTGCCATCTTGGTTTTCTTCTTACTTGAGTGTACCTCTGCTTTACTTGAAGGGTCACCATGTAATGTCCAAAGTGACAATCACAGTGTCTTACACCAGGTGCCGATTACAGAGCGCAAAGTGCCACTCACTGGGTACGGTAATTGGTATTGATCTACACTTTTCAGTAATCTTTTTCACTGAATGTCTAGGGCCATTGGATACCAATCTTTGGAATAGGGAATTGGTTTTGCCACCCCCCCCCCAACTATGTTTCAGTTGAATCCCACTGGGAAGCAGGCTTCAAGCTGTGATTACCTTTCCTGGGGAAGGGATCAGGTCACTTCTGTTCTTGCGATGTTCCTGTTTAACCCCTATGGAGCTGTCATATGGTAGACAGTTTGTATCTTGACACCATAGAGGACTTTGCCATGATTAAATTGATTGGTGGATGGTGGTGGTGGGGGTATGCCAGTGATCATCCTCAAGGAGAACTTGAATTCGCCACATACTGCATTGAGAGGAAACTGTCGGTTCCTTTCCCCAAGGATAGAAGAACAATGAGTTAGTCTTGTACTCCTTTCAATCATAAAGTCCCTTTTTTGAAGCATGGAGATGAGACCAAATAGCCCTATCATACCCTAAGAGGAAGATGCCTTCCTTTCTGTCTAGCTTCTGTTTCCAAAACCTTCACCAGGATGAAGATTCTGAAAGCAGCTCATTTAATTTCTTAGGGGTTTTCATCTGCCAGCACTTTGATGACTTGTCTGCTTAACTTTATCTCTTTTACCAGGGAACTGAAATGTGGCAACAAACTAGTTCCCAGAAGAAGGCTTTATATACATACTTTACAGTTCTTACATCTGCAAACTGGACACCTCACAATGACCCCTAGTTTGCTTGAACTTCTTTGGAGTCTAGAAATGTGGTCTGGTTAACTAGCATAAATCAAGGGTGCATCAGTCATATACAACATCGCCATGATAGGTCATTACAGACACCATGTCAGTTTTAATGTCTGTGGACATGTTAAGCTCAACATTAATTTGAACCATTTTGGCTTTGTTCTGTACATATGTGAAATCTATAGATATGTTTAAGGCTAAAATAAAATCTGTATAGATAACTAAAGAATTTTGTATATGCTTTAAAATCTTGAGAGAATTCATTTACTATGAAGCCGGTGAAACTGTGTGACCAACTAGCTGTAGCTGACCTATCTCAACCTCAATGAACCAGTTGTCTATGTATGTGTTTCTAAATTGCCCAGATTTTATAAGAGTAAAAAGTCTGTTGTTGTGGGGTTTAACGCATTTTTTCAGCACACGATAGGCTATACATAGCGGCCAGTATTAATGGTGGAGGAAGAACCAGGGAAAACCCCGGAAAGAACCACCGACCCACGAGAAGCTACTGGCAAGCTTTCTCATATACCCACATTGGTTGAATCCGAGACTCAAACTGGCGCAGACAGAGGTGAGATGGCAGTGATCCATAATGGAGAGCGTTTTGGACCACTTGGCCACTTGGGGTCCAGAAAAAAGTTTGTGTTGCCTGCTTTGATATCTAGTTGCTTTGAAAACGGTGACAATCATACATCCAACATAATTGCCACAACAGCTGTTTTAAAATCTTGCTGTCACTACTCCCTCTGAATGGATGGTCATATAGAAATTAATTGGGGTTTTCACCAAAAACTCGTAACAATATCCACGTGGTCCTCAATAAAACTGGCCTTGGTCTAAAGCGCTTGCCTTTATCGATCACTGACATCTCACCTCCGTCCGCATTGGTTCGAGTTGCTGGTTTGGCTAATTTGGGTATGTGAGAAAGTTGCTAGTACCTTCCTGGCAGTTGGAGGAATTAAGAAATAGCATAAAATTCAAATAGAAAACAGCTGCGCTCCTGAAAATCTTAGAATGATTTGAGGTCATACAAAGGAATGCTTGTACTAAACACGTGTACAGATACTAGTAAATAACTTTAAAAATATGACATTTTTGGTTTATAATCCAAATTTTTGTCTAATGTATTTGGTCTGAATAACTTCCACAACTTTCCATTTGGTCACTACATCAGCATAATACGCAACACGTGTCAAACATGGTTAATGGATCATAAATATAATTTTACTTTTAGTATTCAGATTTAATTTTGATATTAAGTTGTTTTATAAAAACAAAATTGTAGGAATTATTTTGTCACAAAAAATTAAAACATTAACATGCTGTTAATATCATTCATTTCTTAGCAATATTATTGAGAATATCCATACATTCCTTACTGACAGAAACTAATGAAGTACATGTACCAGTACATTGAAAAGTCTGATGGTACATACTACAGGAAAATAATGCTTTGGTAAACTGGTATTTCAGTAATGCCACATACCTCTGCATTACAGCTAGATCTTTTCTGATATGCAGTATTTCTCCATGATGAATCATGAGGGGTGGAGTGACTAGTGAATTTTGTCATAAATAGGAGATGGATCAACTTTCTTTTAGCTCATCTGGTGAACTTTTGGTATGGCAGTGGTCACCATTTCTATTTTCAACTTATTAACACATTAACTCCTAGCGACGACTTTACAGGGCGGGAGGTAGTAGCCTACTGCCGAGCTCTGTAGCGACATGGTTATGCATGATACACTAAAGTGGATGGTATTATAGAAAGGTAGACAGATGTAGCTCTACAATGATACCAAATAAACTGGAATATCTAGTTGCACTACAAAACACAGAATGAAAAACCTCATTTTTTGGACCCGACTTTTTTAACGCAAAATTCGCCCGTGGTCGGAATCCCATTTTTTGTCCGGATTTTAGACTTTTTGGTCTCAGATCTAAGGCAAACTGGTATGAACTGCAAACAGACAGCAGATGAGCCTTTGCAAAAAGTAGGATAAGATGGGCATTTGGAATAAAGAGTGGTCTCCATACAAAAAAAATGGCTCCGTTTAGCAAAAATAAAAAATAAAAAAATAAAAGTGCAACTTTTACCCTTCTGCTCATGCGGGAGTCAAATAGCCAACGAAAAATGATGTTTCTAACACAACTAGGCAGTATGTTATTAAAAGATGACTGGGGATTTGGTGTTTTCGAGTCTATTCAGAAATAGCTTTCAAAATGTGTTTCCTACTCGATTTTCAGGCAAAAATGTCAAAAAGCTCCAGGGGTTAATATGTTAAAATAACCTCAACTAATTTCAACCAAGCTTGGCATTGAGCAGCCTAGCTTGAAGGTCTTCCAGGCTTTTACAGATGATGCTGATCCATGTAAACATAGTTCCATTATTAAAATCCTTTACATTTACTAAGAAACCACTGAACAGACTTGAAAGAAAAGATACTGCTATAGCAGTATTTAAATTGTTTTAATAGTTATGCTTACCTGCTATCATATGTGGCTACTATTACAAGACTTCTTTTGAAAAACAACTAAAAAAACGTTAAAGGAAACACTGCTATAGGAGGATTTAAATAGTTTTACAAATTATGCCAATCTGAGGTAAGATGCAACAACTGTTATTAAAATGTGAAAAGCCTTTAAACGAGTTCTTCTCAAAAACTGCATAACCAAATTTGGCTAAATTTAATGCTGTTCCAATATCAGATATTTCTATGACTAATAAAAGAAAATCCGTTGAATGGCTTTTGAAAAACCATTCAGAAGTTACCAGATGTGACAATTTTATTGTTGCATTAGGACCCCAAAATTGTCTCTAAAGATTCTGATCTGCAATTTGTACATCAGATATTGTCACTGCTAATAAAAATAGGAAGCCATTATATAATATCCCAGAAATTTTACAGAATGATACACCAAGCATTCTGACATGAAAGTTTTAAAGCCATATGCAGTATGTATAATGGCCACCATTACTAAAATTAAAAGCTCCATTAAATGACAACCGAAAACACCAAATCCCCAGTGATATTTATAAAAAAAATACTGCCTAGTTGTGTTAGAGACATTATTTTTCATTGGCTACTTGGCTCGCGCACGAGCAGAAGGGTAAAAGTTGGAGTTCTTTTTTTTCTTTTTCTTTGCTAAATGGAGCCATTATTTTTGTATTGAGACCACTCTTGATACCAAATGCCTATGTTATCCTACTTTTTGCAAAGGTTCATCTGTCTGTTTGCAGTTCATACTGGTTTACCTTAGATCTGAGACCAAAAAGTCTAAAATCCGGAAACAAAATCGGATTCTGACCACGGGCGAATTTTGGGTAGACAAAAATAGGGTCCAAAAAATTATTTTTTTTAAATCTGTATTTTGTAGTGCAACTAGATATTCCAGATTATTTGGTATCATTGTAGAGCTACATCTGTCTACCTTTCTATAATACCACCCACTTTAGTGTATCATGTATGACCATGATGCTAGAGAGCTCGGCAGTAGGCTACTACCTCCTGCGACGTTAACTCGTCGCTAGGGGGTAATGTTTTAATGGTTATGAAAAGTTGATGGCAGTGTCACAGGACTAGCAGGATGAAAATTATTACTTGCCCAGAATTTTCATAAACCAATTTGATGCTGGATAAGGTTGTTTTTTTCTTCTAGTCACTGCTCCGTTGGCTTAGTGGTTAGAGTGTCAGCCTTGGATGCTGGAGGTCATAGGTTAAAATCCCAACCTAGTCATATCAAAGACTTATAAAAGTGGTACTAACAGCTGTCTCACTAGGCACTCAGCATTAAGAGGTTAGTGTTAGGACTAGTCGGCCTGGTGTCAGGATAATGTGACTGGGTAGGACATCATGATACATGGTCTGCAGCATGATGCCTCAGTGCCAGACATCACTATAAACTGCCACATTGCAGACATCATAGCAATATGACTGGAAAATTGTTAAAGCTACATTAAAAATCCAAACCACACACATCACACACATTTTTTTCTAGTCCTTTATTGACAAATTAGTTTTGGAAGAATGTAATAAATACAATGTAAAGGTTATTCAAATTTCATTTATGTTATAATGTAGGCAGTGATATAGGTTAATGTCTGTAAATTTCAGTCTTCAGCCTAGGTAAAATTGCCTTTGTTACATCTTACACAATGATTTTAGTGGAAAAATGAAAAAAGTATTGTGCCAAAATTGATTTTCTGCTTGAAATCTCTGTATGAAATAATGGTAGTCTCTGTCCTGGAGATCAATATCAACATAGCCGTTTACATTACAGATTCTTACTGTCATATCTTAATTTTGTTACATTGCTAATTGTACAGGTTAATGACTTGTTATCAACAAAATTAATGTTATTTTTAAACAGATTTCAAATTACAAAGTGTTAACAATAATCATGTTGAAGATGATTAAATTCAATCCTGTTTAGTAAAGGCAAAAAATATGGAGAGAGATATGTAGATATAATCAGTGACTTCAGTCTGTTTATTTGATCAGAATGCATAAAATAATTTTGAACAATTGTTACCATACCACACACACACATACATTGCATTATGACTATGATCTTGAAATAAGTAATAGAAAAGAGTGAGAAGCAACAAGCTTTGTAAAATTCAACAGTTTTTTTCCCTACAGTATAAAGTGAAAATGTAAAACAAAAAAACTTGCAGTATTGCAAATTAAATCCCAAATAATTCCTCGAATTATAGACACAAGCCCGAAAAATTAAAGTTCTGAATAAACTTTATTAGAAATCCAAATTAAATCCAACAGTGAAGGAGTTGATGTGCCTGTGTTGGTCCATATCTTGCTGATGTGCCAAAAGTCTTGTTGGATTGCAATAATACAATCCAAGAATTAAATCTTTATTTGAAATTTTACTTTAAATTCAGGTCTCTATTTCAGATAATGTTATTTTTGAAGAGCACTTTGTACTTCCAGAGAAGACTCACTAGAATAATTTGAATAAATAAAAAAACCCAGCCTAAATGAATTTATGAACACAACAATAATACAATTGATTCTGCTAAGATTTTAAAACACAACTAATTTTCAAATAAACAATATTAATATTTTAAACTAAAAGATGTAAAAAAGAAACCCCAAATAAGGGTCAAAAGTACATTGTTTTAGTAGGATCTTAGTTCTAATTAGAGGGTCCATCACCAAAATTGGAATAAAACATAGGACAATCATCACCAGTCTAGCTAAACAAAATACAGTGTTCTTAACTCTGCTTAATATAATGATCCTAACTTGGAGAGAGAAATAAATTGATTACAATATTGTCACTGATTTTAAAAAATGTCAGCTACTTGGTGCAATTTTATGTTATAAACAGTGAAATGAAATTTAAAAAAAAATAACACAAATTTTGAATAGACATAGCTATTTAAAATAATTTTAATAATTCTGCTAGCAAGGCAGGACTTCTGGTCAAAGGTCTCGCCTTTACAGATCATTCACATCTTGCCTCTGTTTGATAGGTGTTGAGTCTCAGTTAAGTTAATGTGGGTTTCTGAGAAATGTTGTCAGCAGTTTCCTGTGGATCATTAGTTCTTCCTGGACTCTTCCTCCACCAACTATGCTGGCTACCATGTATTGTCTATCATGTGTTGAAAAAAATGGCCTTAAACCTGCAAAACCAAGATAAACATTAATCCATTAAAAAATTCATTATCCTGTCAGTCAAATGGCTATCAAATGAGTCAGTGTCCAACTGGTTGAACTAATGTTGCAAAATGTAGATGGATTCATGTTGATCATCTTGCAGCTGATTGATTATGCACAAAGTTAAGTTGAAGATAGATTTAGACAGTATGATTTAATTGGTTCATGTTATCTTGTATTGATCATTCACATTGCTGCTTACATATTTCATTCAGAAATAGCCAAGCTTTTACCTCACAAATAAACATAATCATTGCAATGTAAAGACACCAGGGGAAAAAAAAGCAAATTATAAAAAAAAACACTTATTTGTTTTGTTTGGCTATTTTTTGTTGCCAAAATGAACCAGATGTATATGGACAGGAAAATGTAGCCAGCCAGGCAGAACAGTCATTCTGTACATGATTTTGGGCTGTTTTGAACACTGCATATTTTTCAGATGCAAGCACTTTTCTCACTGAAAGGAAATTCACATTTCATACTAATTGAAGGAAGGAATAATCTCATTGTGACTGCTGGTTGGCACCAGGAAAAGATAACAGCAATGCAATAAATAGGGGGTAAATAATACATAATTGAAATTACACACCTCCAACTCTCAAACTACATTTTGATGTGTTAATGAAAAGTAACACTTTCATAGTCAAAACTGGCTTTTGAAAAGAGTAATTAATACATTGTCTATCCATATTAATGACGCTGTACATTTTTACACTAGAATCTATCTGCTTCAGGCACAATGACTTGAAGCAAGATGTTTGATACCTAGGAACAAAACCAGATTTGGCTGAAAATCTATATAGTTATTCAGTTTAAGAAGATGGACATTTTTATACATGGCTTGACTTGTATGTCTTTCTATGTTTCTTCCATTTTTTCAGCATAAAATTCAGCTCTACATCAACTACTTAACATTTTTCTCTGCTTTCACAGCGAGCCACATTCCCGGTTTTATGCAGCACAAATAGTTTTGGCATTTGAATACCTCCATTTCTTAGATCTCATATACAGAGATCTTAAGCCAGAGAATTTACTAATAGACTCAACAGGTTACCTTAAAGTAAGTAGACATTGTCAGTAGATAGTAGTTTAATTATTTTCCTGAGTATCTCCCTTCCCCCCAAATTATATATATATATATATATATATATATATATATATATATATATATATATATATATATATATATATATATATATATATATATATATGTATGTATGTGTATATATATATATATATATATATATATATATATATATATATATATATATATATATATATATCTTCATTGAGATGTCATTTTATATGCAGAACTGATCAATAAATTGAATTACCAACTTTGGTTCTTTTCAATATTCATTGAGGAGGAAGAATTCTATTTTTAGTGATCTGACCTTAATTTCTCATTTTAAGTCTGAGATAAATTGGCTCTGCCCAATAGATATAGAATTTTTTCCACAAGAAAATTTGATTCTTCAAGGAATGTAAAAAGTTGCCTTTGATGAATTTTCAAAAAATGTGTTCCATATGCATTAATGCAGTATCAGTTTTTCATATAAAGTAACAATTCTGCTACATGTTATAACTTTGTTTTTTTTCTTTTCTTTTCTTTTGACAGCAAATTCAACCCTAGACTTTGTATCTTGAATCAATAGTGTAGGGTTGGATTTAAAAACATATTTTAATTAAGATATCTTAATTTTAAATTCCTTTTTACACCCTGTTTATTATGATTTTTTATGTTGTGCTTTTCTTGACAGCGAGCCACATTCCCGATTTTATGCAGCTCAAATTGTCTTGGTCTTGGAATACTTGCACCATTTGGATATAATGTACCGTGATTTAAAACCTGAGAATTTACTCCTTGATTCAGTGGGTTATCTCAAGGTATAGTGTGGTGTTGTCCTAGGTTTATGTTGCCACTAGCAACATTCTTCTATATCTTACTTGCTGTTGGTCCTGGGTACTAAGCTTTATATGTTCCTTGAGCAAATACTTCTGTTGCCTTTGGTAAGTGTTGTACAGAAAGACAAGAGAATGTAGACTTGAGTACAGAATCTGATAATAACTGTGTGCATCATTTTTCTTCATCTCTGTGACCTTTAGCAAGGTTATACATTCTTGTGTATATTCAGTATTAAATGCTTGGTAGCTACTTTGATATTGTTAAACATGAAATGGGGCTGGAAGGTTGTAGGTCAAAAACTGGAACTATGAGATACAAATGAAAGAATATTTCTAAAGTTGACCATTTAGGTAGCTTCTTTACCTATGTACACGTAATATATTAAAAAATCTTTTAAAGTGTGTAAAGATATTATTAGTCTAAAATACAGTGACTTTAATTCAAACGAATATTTAATAGAAAGAATGAAGCATAAGTAGATTAAAGTTATTATAAATGGACTTTATACTGTGTATATGAAACTTTAATTGTATCTCATACTCATATATTTATACAATTAACCCTTACAACCCAGGGGATCTGAAACTTGAAGTGATTTGCACATAAACTTTATGGAAACCTCTCTAAAAAATACCCCACCCTAGGGCAGTTATTTTATTAAATGCTTTTCAATGGAAGTCTTTTATGCAGTTGTTATATATTCAGTATCCAAAATTCAGCAATGTAAAACTTTGAACTTTACTATAATGTAAAAGTTAGCCTTTTTTAGAAAAAATGTTCGTTAGTATAAATATACTTAAAACTTATCTTTAAAAACTGATAAAATGGAATGTTGAAAGAAAATGATTTGGTCCATTCATGTTGACCCCATGAAGCAAACATGTCTACATTCATGGGGCAGTTAATACATAGATAGGTGCAGGGTCGCAAACGTAGGTCTTGTTAAATTTTAAATGATGAAGTCTTTAAATGTTGCATAGAATACAAACCACTTCATACAGATATCTATAAAAGTTCTGAATGTCTACATTCTCATGTTAAAGCTACACTCACTGTACATCACTGCCACTGTCTGCTCTAGCCATTTTTACCAGAGGTAGTGGGCTCCTGTTCTGTTTCTCCTCTCTATCTCTCCCATGTCAAAAACAATTGTACTTGATGTAAAATACTTTTTATCCTTCATATCTGTGCTTTTCTTTGTTATTGAGATCTTCATCAAGTACATAGCATTTGACAAAATGTACTGTTGGAACTAGCTCTTTCTCTTAGAACTTGGGGAAAATGTTACTAAATTTACCTATGTATAAGATGTGTCCAGTTGCAAATAACAGAGACCCAGATCATAATAACACAACAGGTCAGAGTCTGTGTTATTTGCTTGAAATATCAGTGGAATGAACTGCATGGACCCAGATGTTCTGGTACAGTATTGCTATTTCAGTTTTTGCATGTTATACACAGGTAAAAAATACATGTCCTGATTACTGGACTTTTATGAACATACACGCTTCTGCTGAGAATGCCAGTAAAATTAATGTTAAATTTAACTTCTAGCCATTTCTTTTGAGTGCCAAAAGATTTTTTAACTTTCAGAAAATAATCAAGATTAAAATAAACAAAAATACCAAATGGCTGAAGAGACTCAGTTTTCTCAGTTTTCTTTGACTCGGAAGGATGTAAACTTTTTTCTCTGAAATATTCATGAGATATCAGTAGAATAAATAATATTTGATAGTCTGTTTGTTGTCCTTTAACTGACAGTAAAATTCAGTTTTCTCCAAATTGTGATGTCCATACAATTCTAGCTAACTTTATATTTTATTCATTCTTGGAACTACTATTTATTTTTCCAGTATATAGTTCTGTCAGTTACAGGCAACACAGCATTCTGCATTAAAAATTGCATCATCTGTTATCTTTCCTTTTACTTTCTAAATCCTTTGCTTTTGTGGCAGAGCTAGTTCAACCATATACATGTATCTTACTAATGGTAAGCCTTGGTTTTAATGTAGATGCCATTGATCCAGATTTGTGGTTTTTCAATTAGAGTCCTACACTGTGATGCGGGATCCTTATAGCAATCACCTTTTCTGTCTGTTCACCAGTCTGTGTTTCCATATATCCACCCCATTCACACTTCTTGTAACCAGCACAGCTTTGGAATCCTTGCTCATAATTTGGATACCATTTCATAGGTAAATTGCTTATCACTTGCATATGTACCTTCTACATTATTTGTCAATTAAGGTCCTGTTTTGATGGAGTTTTGGTCTTTTTTTTATATGACCACCATGAGACAGCATATTATGTTAGTACAGTTGTGTCTGCACAACAGCTTAGGTTGAACACCATCTAGTCATACCAAACTTTGTGGATGGCTTGCACTTTGGTAAGGGAAAATGCTTTTGATCTTGGGCTCAGAAGTTTGAAGAATAAGATCACTGAATATAAGAACAAAATGGTTTCTGCACATTAACTCCACCCTGTATTATGAATAGCTTGCACTTGGGTAAGAAGGAATCTGTTGATTAAGAGGTTGAAAGTCAAAGATTAAGTTAACTGTGGCAGTGGGAATGAAAATTGCTCCCATGCATAAACATTAGTTCCACATCACCGGGCTGGACCAAACCTTGTGGTACTCTTGCACATGGGGTAAGGAAGAAGACTATTAATTTTGAGGTCAGAGTTTAAGGTTGCTATGACTGAACAAAGAAAAATGATTGTTGATTTGGTTGTTAAAAGTCAAGGTCACTGTCTGAAAGTAGAAAATTAGTTTCTGCCAAAAAAACTTCATTTTTTCTGCATGGAGGACTGTTTATTGTTCACAGTACACTTGTTCTATCAACATTACAGCTCTGCTGCAGGTCCTTGTAACCAGAATGTCAAAGAAACCATTCAAAATATGATGATTTATTTGGGTTTGTATACTGTCTCATAGTCCTAGATGTGCCTTTTATTGGTTTTGTTCCATCAGCTTCTTTTTGGACAGAGCTATGGTCCTTGACAGTTAACTTACTGTCTTCATATGTGATGTTGATTGTAACCAGCATAGTCAAGAACCATTCAGCACATTATGATTTGAACATTGTTTCATAGACTTTCATGGGCCTTGTATGGGGTTAGGATTGTTTAGAAGAGTTATGGCCCTTTGCATATTTAGCCTCCTGACTTTAGTTTCCATACAACTACTTGTAAATGATTTGCTGGATTTCAACCAAATGGAACATACAACCCTAGGGTGTTTGAGACCTTGAGTTGGACAATATTGAATGAGCTGGATTTTCAACATGGTTACATCATCATTTAGAAGAGTTATGGTTCCTGATTGCACACTGCCAAATATTTTCAGTTTAAGACCCCACCAAGCAAGAGCAGGTCTTTTTGCGATATTGAAACTAGCTGAAGCTTGCAATTAAGCCAGAAATCTTTGAATTTTGTTCCATTGTAAAGATGAACAATATTGATTCTGACATTGATTTTATCTTCATATAGCATGTCTGGGTCTATGGTGTTTGCAGAATTGCATGGTCTTGCAAATAAATATATAATGGTAATCGGGTATAATTTGTTGTTAATGATTGTGTTGAGTATGCTAAATCTAGCCGATTATTTTCCCTTGTGATGATAGGAAAGTGATTTGGCAATTCATTATTAGGAGTAGTAATTAGGGCTAATTTGCATCGAGATTACACATGGGGCTGCTTTTTTCCCCCGTTCATTATGATGGAGAAATTTCTCAGTATTCACTCTCTATTCAGCATGATCCATTCAGTAGATCATTGTTATTCCTTTTGGTTAGTTTTAAAGTAAATGCAAACCATAGCCCACGAGTCTAGTTAATGTTAACATTCTTATTGAATGTTACTGGAAGGAAAAAAAGGTCCTGAGTAATTACAAGTGTAAAAATTGAATCAACTGTTGTCATACATGTTGTGATGTAAAATTTATACTTGAAAAAAAAACAAAAAAACCTTCCATGTATTTTGTCTATTGTGTAAGCTTCAGTTGTCTTGCATGCATTCTTCAGTCGAAATATCTTAGAACTGATGTTATTAAGCAGCTCCATGAATGAGTTTCTACTACAAGTATGTTCTGTAGGTTTTAATTCAGTTGCAATAGGGAACTGTTTTATTGTAGTTTAGAAATCCTGGTTTTATTTATAATATATTTATCTTTACCATACTGCTTTACTTTATTTATTGTAAATTAAGCTGGTAATAACTGAAAATATGTCAATACAGTATTAATAAACACTGAAAATAAACTTTTGGCCATAAAAAGAATAAGAGTTCCTTTTCATATTAAAAAAGTGTCTCTTTATGGATTCATAAAGTGCAGTCAGAGTGACTAGAGCTACCACCTGCATCTACAGGAACCAGCTTTTTGTAAAAATCGGAGTCAAAAGAACCCATTAATTTGTACCTAAATATTGTAAGCACCTATTCATTAAGATGCTTCTAGCTGGTTCAGTGACTGGACTTTATGCCCAAGCTTGATTGTGCTATTAAGGAATGTTTTTTTTAAATGGTTTTATTTTTACAAGTAGTTAACTAATTTACTAATACATGTTGCTTGTTGTTTTGAAATCTTAACACTCATTCTTAACAAATAACCAGAACAAATATCTGTTTGAAATCCATGCATATTAATATTGTGTAGTGTATGCAGCACAATAGTTCCGATAAATGAAAATGAAAAAGTTTATAGAAATTTGTGTGAATTAATTGAACAATTATTATTTCCTTGTAATATGTAAGCATTCCATTTAGGCAAAGTGCATAATAAATGTTATGGAAAAGTTTATGTAGTAATTACTTGCATAGAAAGAACTTTTTGACTAATTCCAATGGATTATACAATCATGCCCATTCAGGACCATCATTTATAAAAGGGCAGTTCAGATGTGTTTAGAGATTTTTAAAAACTACAACTTTTATTAAAATTTTAATAATGCTGACTTGTACCCATAATATGTATTTTCATGAACACTGTGTATGTTTTGGTATTTTGGTAATGGTTTTAGTGGGGTATTGCAGGTTTAGATCTTTGTGTGAAAACTATGCAAATCAGATTTTTCACACAAATGTGATACTATTTAGAGCATGTATTACTTAGATGCATCTATGGTCAACATCATACGTACAGTCTACATGTATTGCTTCTGCATTGATATTGTGAATGCACTATACATGAATGTTGTTCATAACAAAGATTGGCTACAGAAGCAGGTGTTAATCATCTAACTAGTTCAGGTCAGACCATCATTTTAAAATATGCTGACTCTAAAGAAATTTCCTTGATATTATGTAAAGGGAAAGAGATAATTTTGTTGACCTGGACAAAATATCAAGTCAAGGTCAGTGTGAAACAGACAGTAATGTAAAATACACAAGTGGAAGAATTATCTTCCTATGTAAGTTTGTGGGGATCACTGGTCAGGCCATACATCCCGACTCTTGGATGAAATTGACAGAGGCTCCAATAAGCCATGAAGCCAACCATCTTCCTGGATCTCCAGTGCTGCTGGTATTTCTTCTCTTTCTTGTAAGTAACATGTATTTATGTATGTATGTAACTACAGTACCGTTGTGCCATACCAGAACCAAGCAGTATTTTAGAAAGTACTAAGAGATGACATGGGCGAATTTACAGAAACAGTTGTTGCCATGTTTCCAGTCAACAAAATCAGCATAAAGTCAAGAATTTTCTCTTGAACACTTAAAATCGATGTATCGAAACAATGTGTGGGCCTCTGCTAAAGAATGAACCAACAGGAAATTCTTCTGAATGATGTCTGTGTCCTACTTTGCCAGTACATAATCCAAAAGCTCAACATAGCCACTTGAGCCCAAAAGTATGTCATTACAAGCACCTATAAAGTGTCTGAAGTACCTCCAAAGGCACAATACAGTCTATGTCCGATGTCCAAAAAGCAGACAAGATCAATTATATGTGAAGCAGATTTAAGATTTTTAAACTACAATTTAGATGCACCAAAAGTATATATGCACATGAAGCAGAAAGAAGACATGTCATCTATAAAAAAGATTCTTGTCAGGTACAGTGCTCCCTATTGATTGTGCTAGCTGGATGGATATATTATTGTCTTACTTTAGTAGTTCCCAACCCCTTTTTGGCATTGACCCTAAAAAAAAATTCTGAGGTCATGACCCCATTTCCACATTTTGACAAGTTTTGCCACCCTCTAAAATAAAAATACTGGTGACCCTACAGAATGTCCTCACAAACCTGATATGGGTCACAACCTGGTGGTTGGGGACCACTGGTCTTGTATTCAAATAACAAAGTAAATTAGGATTACACAGAAAATTGGGAAACATTTAGTTACTGATATGCAATATACCATGTATTCCCTACTTAATGCCCCACGGCTTTGTTTTCCAAATGGAGAGCCTTTAGTAGAGTACAGTAATGAAAGCTAAATTTGTTCTTTTGATGTACATGCACATTTGCGGGTCATTCTACCACAGAATTCGGTCATTGTACATATCAGCACAGTTAAATGATCAATCGATGAACACATTTTCCTGGATACCTGATCAAAGGGAGATTGTTAGGCCTAACCTGAACACCAAGGACTTCTGAATTTGTGTTATACTACATCTTTTTAAATTGTCTATTCATGAAAAAGGGGATGGGCTTAGTTTTATATATATATATATATATATATATATATATATATATATATATATATATATATATATATAAAAAATGGAAAATGATAAGAATTTGTAATTACTCTGGTAAACTCTCGTGTAGCATTATTGTGATGGGGGGCGGATGGAACTTTTGAACCTTCCTTTGTAGTAGAATTCAGGATTGCAGGATTATTCAAAGCTTGTTGGAAGAAAAAAGATTAAGTGTATTTCACTGATGCATTGTGCAGGTAATTTTATCTTATTTACTGAAGGAATCTAACTGATACCATCTTTCCTCAAGGACAGCAGTTTAACCTAATGTTCTTTGAAGTTGATTGCTTCAGGTGATCAACTGTATGGTTGTAACCATTGTCTGGGTGACACTTTACATTGGTAATTTGATCATGTGAAAAAATTTTAATCAGGTATTTTCTTGTCTTGAAAGCTGTCACTCAGATGGAGAAAGATCAGTTTAAATAACTGCTGGACATAAATAATGTACATTGTGACGCCGCTATAACACGGTAGTTGGGAGCCATAGAACCCGACCGTGTTATAAGCAACCAGGTCAGTTCGCTGAAGAAAATGTTGCATGTGCCCCCAAAAAATTGCAAGGTGGGTGGGTAAGGTAATATATGCGGGTGGTAAAACCCCGGAAAGAACCACCAACCCAAGAGAAGCTACTGGCAAGCTTTCTCACATATCCACATTGGCCGAGCCCGAGACTCGAACCTGCGCAGATAGAGGTGAGATGGCAGTGATCCGTGACGGAGAGCGCTTTAGACCACTCGGCCACTCGGTGCCCCCACAGAGATTTAAAATAATCAGTAATTTTGTCACTGGTCATATAGGTCTGAATTCAGTGGAAAAACATAGCACAATCACACAACGAATGACGAAGCACATAATTTACTTTTCGGTACGTCCCAGGTCGGTAAAAGTTAGTTTGTGTTTTAATTCACCGTTGGTAGCGTTCGTAAGCATAAACTTTTGTCCCTGCAGAAAGGAAACTTTTATGGCACAGTTAACGTGTTGCAAAAATCCATCCGATTCCATTGCTTTTATTTAAGTTTGGTACTGACTTCCTTTGAAGAAAGGTTCTTTTTTTATTATTGAAGATTGTAGTCGGCTTTCTTTGATGAAGGGTGCATGCATTATTGAATTCACCGCTTAAAAACAGCTTTGGAGAACCAAACAAATGCCCATTTCTTATTGTGGTGGCAACATCAAATAATTGTATTGCATGATTGAGACAGCTGGTCTGGTCTGATGACAGGGATTATTACAGAAAATGTGAACGTTCTGAAGGATTTAATTCTGAGTGAGAAGAAGAGGAATTTTATTTACCATACACATACAAATGTCAGTCTGTGTAAAAATATTAATTGCTAGTGAGCGGCTGAAAATTCAACAAAAGTTAGATTACAAGATTATGCCTTGTCTGGTTGATCTCCATTACCAGAAATGTCAACAACAAAAAAAGTGGAAATTTCACAACATACAGTACTCATACTAGATGTCAAAATCTGCAGATTATGATATAACAATGCATTGTTTAGATGGTTTGTCATTATGGACAAAGAATTTGTTTATGTAATAATAGATAAATTTCAATGCATTTTATATCAAGTTTGCAGCTTTCTTTCATGGGGCCTCTGAATTTCTGCAAACCAAACCAATGGTTGTATATACAAGTTTAAACAGCCAACATTGTCGCCAGTAACAAAAAAGTCGCCAGATGGTATATTTTGCCACCAATAAGGAAAAAGAAATCCAAGTTTGTGACATTGGCAAAGCCCTCTGTGATTCGAAAATAAACTTTTTACACTTTATTTTTCATCCTTTTAGGAAGAAAAACTATTTTTTCGTGTACGAGAAAAATACATATAAAATTTCAGGAGCCACACCATGATTGTCATGTATTATTCGAACGCGATCTCTTCCCCAAAATGATAAACTTTTACAGGGTTTTTTATGGTACTTTTATGGAAAAAATTTCATGTACAAGAAAAATAAATGTATATGAAATTTCAGGAGCCACAGCATGACTGTTATATCCAAATTCATGTTATAACAGAGTGTGCTATAGTGGGGTCAGACTGTATCATCAAAATCAAAGCAGCTAAAAAGACCACATGAGAGCCAAAAGTAAAGATAAGCTATGTCGGTGTGAATTGGTCTTTGTACACGGCAGTTATTTTAAAATTCAGATTTCAGATTTTTCCAAGTTTGCAGTAACCCAGTTACTATAAAATAGGGCAGGTTATCAATTAGGCAGATGTGATGACATGTTTCATGACATTATGCCTAAAAAATATCCTTTGTGGGCAGTGTCTTAAACCCTATGGAGAAACTTAGTAATAGGTCTAAGTTACAGTATATAGAGTAAGATATGTTCTCAGGTGAAATTATGTTACAGGTTAAAATAAAGTTGTTCTGTTAAATAACTAAATGGTTGGTTACAATGTCAGCTCTTGTGCAAGTGGAAATCAGTAAATGTATATTCTTTATTTCAGTAACCTGGGCTACTGTCTGATAATACATACAAAAAGGTCACTGTATTGTAGTGCAATGCACATCTTACAGTAAAACTGTCAGACATTAAGTATAGGTTTTTGTCTAGCTGACAACTTATGTATTAACTGTGCAAAGATAATTCTGATCAGTTTTTGAGTAAACTTGCTAAATAGATTCATGTTATCAAGCTATTGGAAAGATTTGGTTTTGCACATTATTAATGAGATAAGCAAATATCAGATTGGCTGAGCATTCTGCCATGCTGAAGACTAAATTCCAGTTGGATTTTTTTTCTCCAACTTATTATTGACGTAGAAAGATCCTATAATTGTTAATATTGATTGAGAAATGGGGAGATTTTGTGAAGTCAGAGAGGCATTATTAACAAAATACTTTGCATCTGATTGGCTGAGGTTGTGATTTCTTTGGATCTTAAGACTAGATTTCTCATCCAGTTTTTAATCAGACATGGTAAATGAGTTTATATCAAGAGCTTTGATGAGTTAAATTAAGAACAAGAGCAGTGCTCAAATTTTTTATATTTCAGATACAATCCTAGGGCTTAGTGACTTAAAAAACAAAAATAAAACCTTGCCTGGACTCAAATTTCACTTGCCACTTGTCTGACATGGACACATCTTTTCACTTTAATGACACTGGTACTATGTTGAAGGGGCCCCAAGTGGCCGAGTGGTCTAAAGCGCTCACCGTTCCGGATCACTGCCATCTCACCTCTGCATGGGTTCGAGTCCAAGGCTCGGCTAGCGTGGGTAAGTGGGAAAGCCTGCCAGTAGCTTCTCGTGGATTGGTGGTTCTTCCCTGGGTTTTCCAGGGTTCTTCCTCCACCAGTTATACTGGCTGCCATGTATAGCCTATCTTGTGCTGAAAAATGGCGTTAAGCCCTACAAAAACAAACAAACAAACAAACAAACAAGCACCATTTTCATATCGGACAAACTAGGCACAACTAGATGACACTGGCTGAAAATCACATGCCAATAGCACGATCTATCTTGTGCTGTAAAATGGCGTTAAACCCTAGAACAACAACAACAACTATGTTGAAAATGAAGAAAAAATCTTTAAATTGACTAATTTTCTGTGTGTATTTGCCGCTGATAATAATGTACTTCGTGTTTTTGCCAGGTCCTCATGTAAAGCAGTACTCGATAGTTTTGTTTTCTAAATACTGCAAAAGTTAATTTGATAAAAAAAAAACTATAAATATATCAGTTCCATTAACATGAAAACCACTGAATTGGATGCTTCTGAGAAGTCAATTACCCATTAGCTTTGCCTAATTATAAAAAAGTTGCATAGGTTTTGATTAATATATTAAACCAATGGTACATTACTTAGTCTGTACAATCAGGGACAGATAATTGTTATTCATACAGTATAAGTGAGAACTAATTACATGTAACCAATGAAGTAAAGAGAACAGAAACGGTACTGTTTCCCTTTTGGTCATGTGCATAACTATGCAAATAGTTTATAGATTACAGTACTCGTGAGCAGACAATTTTCACATGGTGGAAGAACCAGCAAATGGAGCACCAGCAAGTAGCTGAATATCAATAATATACCAGTGTCATTCAAGAACATAAAAGGATAATGCCATGTACTGTTGGCATTCTCAGACAAATTAGGTAAAAAGAATTTAAAAGACCGAGAGGCTACTCACTTAGAATTTGGGAGGGACTTCATCTAGATTTAGAGGGTCTCCTGAGCATAAAGCTGTCACATTTTTTTTTTATTTGTGAAGAGACTATGAATAATAATTATACATTAATCTTTATAACGAATTTTGTATCAAGATATATTAAAATTGGTGAAATCAGTATGATACAGATTTGAGTTAGTTCATGAAGGTTGTGTTCATATGGTGATACATAAATCTGCTTCGTGAAATGATGAACTGTTATGCAAGTGAGGTGAGCAGTGCAGGCCTGCTTGGGTCTTTTTTTCATGTTTTTATTAGAAAAAAAACAGGTAAAATCTAGATTGCAGAAATTTTGAAACTAATGAAAGATAAATCAATATGGAACAATAAATGATGATAGTATTGTTTTTTGATATTTTATATATGATTTGATTAGAATTTTAATCTCTGTGTAAGTGCCTTGTACAAAATGAAAGAAATGTATGATGTATATGAAACACTAATATTGATCTTTGATAACTTATGGGCTTTTGATATTCTTTTTTTATTCCATCCATTACCATATGCTGCTTTTTAAAGCCCACCATTATTAATTTTAGGGTCAAAAGGTCAAAGGTTGAGGTCATTAATTGAAAGAAGAAAATTTATTTTCCATAAAGTGGCGTTCTCTGCCACAGACCTGACCAGACATGTGGATGGTTTGCAATTGGGGTAAGGAAGAAGCATATTGTTTTGGGAATCAAAAACTCAAATGTCAAGGTCTCTGTTACTGAAAGAATAAAAATGGTTTCTACACGTTAGTTCTACATCACATATTACTGCCAAACTTTGTGGATGGTTTACATTTGGGGTAAGCATAAAGCATATTGATATTGTGTCATAATGTCATGGGACAGTGTCCAAACATGAGAATCTTTATGGATTTCCCTGGTATCAGGGATTTGCCTCCTGATTAATGATTGAAAGCTGTTCTCAATTGGTACAAAATGAACAAAATTTAAGGATTTTTTAAAGGGGGATACATAGTGTCAGGCAAATATACTGACACATCAGAGAATGTTGAAATTTGCCATTCTCAGCCTTGCAAGGTAACTGGCTGAAAGAAGAACCATGGTGTCTGCACAATAGCATCAGTTGTAGAAAATAGACCTGGGCCAAATTGTGTGGATAGCTTGCACTTGGTATAAGGCATAAGCCTTTTGATTTTGGAGTCAAAGGTTGTCACCACTTCTGCACAGAAATGTAAGTTGACTCTATGGAGGACTATTAAAAATGGGGTGTTTGTATAATGTACCATTATTAATGTTCTTTTGAAATCTTGCAACAGATTATTAGATCTGTTTGTTCAGATTTGATAGGATTGATCATTGGACATGGAGTGTAAAATTTTGTAAGGGATGACTTCTTCAACAGCATTGTGGTTTCCAATTAACAGTGTGAAGATCCTGTTAGAACTATAGAAATAAACAGCTGGGTCAATTTTGATCACACATACTTTTCTGAATTTAATTGTCTGGGTTCAGTTCCTTAGCAAGTTTTGCTTTTAACCTGTTATGGCTGCTGTTTGTAAAAGTAGCACAACTTAAACTGTTTTCTCATGAAGATTTGTTGTTGTTGTTGTTGTTATTGTAGGGTTTGAAGCCATTTTTCAGCACAAGATAGGCTATACACGGTGGCCAATATAACTGGTAGAAGAAGAACCCTGGAAAACCCAGGGAAGAACTACCAACCCATGAGAAGCCACTGGCAAGCTTACTCACTTACCCACGTTAGCCAAGCCTGAGACTTGAACCCAGAGGTGAGATGGCAGTGATCCATAACAGTTAGCACTTTAGAACACACTGCCTTTTCATGAAGAGCTAAACTGTTTGTTACATGTGTCATATTTGATCTTTGAATTTTGATCTGGAAATCAACATCGGTAGTCATACTTAAAATAAGAAGAAGATGTGAATGCCAAGAATGGGTTTAATCAGTTGTGATAGTTTGACAAGGAACTTATTTGGATTGGATTTTAACTAGGATCTTGTCAGGTGATGAACCTTACATCTACTTTCAACCTATTATTATTCTTTATTTAACAAGGTGAATAATTTCCATGTGTAACTTGCTATATTCAGTCAGTCAATGCAATGTTTTCATATTGCAAGCAAATCATTTTGCTCATGCATTTGGCAGAACTTTTGATACTCTAGTAATGAACGTTTTCACCAGTAATCAGGAAGTATGCTTGCAGGTCTAGATGCAGTTTTGCTTTCAACCCAGAGTTTTTTTGTTGTTTTTTTTTTAAAGAAAAGAAGTAAAATGCTGATTTTCCAGCTCAATCAATATCATAGTTGGGTCTTTTAGGCATACTTCAGAAGTGAACATTATCATGTAGTTGTAATTATAAGCTGACTTTTATATTGATGTGAGAAGACTTGATTCCAACTACTTTGGTTACATCTACAGTACCAGTCAACATGGAATTTATACTTTTTATCCTAATCATAGTACAGGTTGTAGTAGCATAATTGTATTACAACATGGCTCAATTATAACCAGATTAGATGTAGCTAGGGCTAAATATGAAAATATAATATATATACAAGAGAGAGAGAGAGAGAGAGAGGGAGGGGCCTTTTGGCTTATGGCAGACTAAGGATAATCATAGAATTTATGAGTGATAAAATATTGGAAGCAGGAAAAATGTGGTGGGTTATTATTAGTTCTGTTGGCCATAAGTTGCACTTGGAATATGGATATAAATCATCAAAATCTTGCACAAGTTCAATAATGAGCATGCAGATTAATAAATGATCTTGCTTCTATCTTTAGTGGACTTGTGATCCAAGTTTTGTGGCTCCTTAGTGACACTGGAAAAGGTGGTATTATAGCCAGTAATGTGTTAAATTGCCTTTAAAAACCATTCAGCTAACCAATATCTCTCTTTGACCTTATAAATAGTCCATATTTTGGATCCAGTTTTGATCAATATTGGATTATATGCATATGTTGTTGAAGTCTTGAATGAATTTGATATTGCATATGATTGGCTGAGCTTGTTACAATGTTGGAGGCCAAGTTTCTGGTTGGATTTTGATAAAACCTGGAATATGTGCTATATCATTATACATTATGATTTTGGACAAATTTGATTTTGAGCAAGATCTGTGCATACTGATTAGGTGATTTGCAGCTGATTGGCTGGGTTTCTTGTGCCTGTGGAGTCCATATTTGTGATCTGATTTGATAAAATTTTAAATACAGGCTTATCAGATAAAGTTTTAATCAAACTTGGAATATCATCAAGATCTTGTGCAAGTTCAGCAATGAGGAAGATGCACACCAATTAATGAATTGAGCTTCCATCTGATTGACTAAGCTTGCTGCCACTATGGAAACCAGATTTCTCACCCCATTTTGATCAAACCTGAAATATTAGATCATGTCATATCAAGATCTTGGATGGGCATGGTAATGGGTGAAGTTCATGCATATTAATGTTGTAATCTTTATCTGATTGGCTGAACTTGTTACCACTTTGGAAGCCATATTTGTAACTGATTTTGATCAGACTTGGAATATATCCTAATAGTTTCAAAATCTTAATAGATAAGACCCCTACATATTTATGAGGTGATTTTATAAATAAGATCCCTTCATATTTATAAAGTGATTTTACATGTTTGTAAGAGCTTATTATGACTTGGGAAGCTACAGTTTTAATCTGATTTTGATCAGAAAAGTGGGATCCATGCAGATCATTAAGGTGACCTTGCATAGATGGTTGACCTACCACTCTTGCAACTATAGTTTTGATTTGTTAGGGAATTCTCATCCAGATCTAGCTGACTTCAAATACAAACAAAGGATTGTGTATATTAATTATGCCTTTATTTTTTTAAATTTTTTAAAATCACATTGTAGTAAAATAGGTCAAATAAAAATGGTAGCAAGTTTGAGAGATAGTTTCCATAGGATGTGTTCTTACAATGCTACAGTTACATCGTGCCTAGTGAAGTGGTCAACTGTTAACTTGTATAGAACTGATGAGTGATATCAGGCTCACATAGGTCTGTTTTTTATACAGCTTGTTAACATGTTAATATAGATCTCCCTTTTGTCTTACACCTTGTTTATCTTGCCCTTGCCCTACATCCATCTGGGAAAGCTGCAGTTACAGCCCCTTTTAACACATTAACCCTTGGCGACAAGTTTACATGGCAGGAGGTAGTAGCCTACTGCCGAGCTCTGTAGCGTCATGGTCATGTATGATCTACTAAAGATGGTGGTATTATAGAAAGGTAGACAGATGTAGCTCTACAATGATATCAAATAATCTGGAAGTTCTAGTAGCACTACAAAATACAGAGGGAAAAACCTCATTTTTTGGACCAGATTGTTTTTTTCACCCAAAATTCGCCCGTGGTCAGAATCTGATTTTGTGTCTGGATTTGAGACTTTTTGGTCTCAGATCTAAGGTTCTTTTTGCACAAAAAAAAAAAAGAACTCCAACTTTAACCCATTTGCTCAGGTGCGAGCCAAATAGCCAATGAAAAACAATGTTTCTAACACAACTGGGCATTAGGTTATTGGAAAATCACCTGGAAGTTGATGTATTAGGATGTATTCAGAAATAGTTTTCAAAATATGTTTCCTACTCGAATTTCAGGCGAAAACGGCAAAAACCTCCAGGGGTTAATGTGTTAAAAAGAATATACCAAGCACTGGTAAGTGAATTGTGCTTGTTTAGTCACAGACTGTAGACCTTTTAGATGGGCTTCAAATTTTTAGAAAGAATGCCATCATGGCTCAGAAGGAAGCTTTAAAGGTGTAGTTTTATGAAAAAGATTCTTGTTTAATTTTGGGAGCTCTTAAAAGGATAGTTTTATCATCATCTGGATGTATGTCTAATTTTATTTTGTTTATACTATTTGAAGCAGAACTTTTTAGAATTTACATTGCATCTTTGATTAATTGCATTAATTGGGAGATACACATTGAGTGTGGGTAATTGTTGGTCTGTGTAACTGAGAAGGCCTTTGCTGCAAGTCAAGCCCATACTAAAGTAAAATTCTCAACCAAAGTTTTAAAAAAGACCCAATTAAGTGGCAGCCTAGGTAGATTTAGGGTTCTCACCAAAGGACTTCTTTTGATGTCCAGTTAGTCATAAATTAACACAGTGCTAATCTGATACCCTGTATGCCTGCCACACAGTGTCCACCTGAAAACTCTTGTTATCCTTACATCTCCTGAGGATCTGATTAAAATCAGATCTCCACTGTCCTATGTGAAGATCTGACAATGACTGCTTATGGGTCATGTTCTGGTGACCTTTGAATTTGGCAATGGAAATGCAGCTTTCAAAAATCTAAAAGTGAATCAAATTGTTACACACATTCATGCTTTTCATCCACACTGCTCATTCTCCAAATGCAAAGATATAAGACTTCATCTGATTGGCTGATAAAATTAGCGATTACGGTAATAACATAGGTTGCCAGAACATGACCCCTGAACAGTCGCAAACAATCTTCATATTTAACATTGGAGATCAGATTTTAATCAGATTGCATCTCCTGAATGAATAGTTGCATCAATATGAAGTTTTCACTAAAATGCTTGTGATGTCTGTTAGGTCTTGAATGAAAATGGTGTTGATCTGACACCCAATATGTCCACCACAGCAGCCTTGTAGACAGTTTTTTATCATACCTCTTCCTGAACAGAAATACATTGACATGGGGTTTTCACCAAAAGACTTGATTGACATGGGGTTTTCACCAAAAGACTTACCATGATGTTTTCGTAGTCCTAGATGAATAATGTACTCACCTGGGCTCAAATATGGCTGCCACAGTGGCCAGCTTGAAAGTCTTGTTATCACTACTTCTCATGATTAAATGATCATATCATCCTGATGTTTTCATTAAAAGTCTTCTTATAATCTTTTGTTGTCCTTGGATTAAAATAGTGCTGATGTGATGTCCAACATATGACCATCTTGAAAATCTTGTTTTAGCTATTCCCCTGAAAGGCAAAGTCATTTAGACATAGGGGTTTCATCAGGGGAGTTCATATAGTGCTTGCTTGTCCAAAATGAAAATGACTAACCCTGAACATTTCCACCATGTTGTCATTTTTTAAAAATATTGTTATCTCTATTCCCAAATGGATGGCAATATCAACATGGGATTTTTGCCAGTAGACTTTTTTTTTAGATGTGAGATGAGTTGGTCTTAAATGAAAATGGTGCTAGATGTGCATACAATATGGCTGTGATGAAAATCTTTTTGGTACTACACCCCCTAAATGGATGATCTTTATGACATGGTTTTTTTATATCAAAAGACTTCTAATGATATCTTTTTTTTTCCTAGATGAAAATGATGCAAATCTGAAATCCATTATGTTTACCACAGCAGCTTATTTGAAAATCTTGTACCACTGGAGAATATCAGAGATGCCCACTTGACCATTAAAAGGAAGAAATGATCTTCTCATGAATTCCTGGAAATTCTTTTTGCTTAGTAGAATGTTGGTCCCTTCATAGGACTTTTGTTTATTGTTTTGCAAGCAAATTGAGATCTATTTCATCATTCATAATTGTTATATACATAACCTTTTTGACAGTATTATGCAGTGATCCTGTCTGTATTTCAAGCCATTAACTTGTTCAATTCTGCATGCTAAATTTGGTTCTATATATACAATTAACAAATCTATAGGATGACCAACAGATGGGCTAAGAAAAAACGTTACTGATTTTTATTTGAGAAAAAGTTAAGGTCAAAATCATTAACTGAAAGAAAGAAGAACAATAATTTCAGTACGATAACAGAAGTTCTACATTGCCTACCTAGACCAAATTTATGAAAGGCTTGGACTTGGGATAATAAGGGAGAATAATTTATGAGGTCAAAGGTAAAGTTCACTGACAGGAGAAAAATGATGGCTTGCACTTGGAGTGAGGGAGAAGCCCATAAATTTCTGCATCAAATGTCAAGGTCACTGTAACTCAGTGTTTCCTTTTACACTCATTTGTGCATCAGAGATCTGCAAATTTTTAATTTTCCTGCCAGTTTTGACACCATGGGGAGTTTTTACTCTCAATCTTGTACCCCTAGGGCATACACTGCTATAACTAAAGAGGAATGAAGGGTCTCTGCACAGTGACATTAGTTGCACATAACCAAACCTTGACACACCTTTTTCAGCAGTTTGTACTTGGTGTAAAGAAGAAATCTTTTGATCTTGGATGATATAGTGAATGGTCAAGATCATTGACTGGAGGAAGAAAAATGGTTTCTGCATAAAAATGTCAGTTCTTAACCATGTATGGTAATACAGTTTTGTTGATGACTTGTATGTTGTGAAAGAAAGAAGCATATTGCTATTATAGGGAAAAGTTGAAAGTTCAAGATCACTTTGAAAGAAGAAAATTGGCTTTTGCAAAAGTAGCTCTAGTTCTAGACCAGGTTCCTTGCCTAAAGGATTTTATGGGGACCCATACCTGTCGACTCTCATGCTGGGAGAAAAAAAATCCAAATTTTTGGGGTTGTTCCATACCTAGCGAACCACAACAAAAAATAAACCAGAACAAATTGTCTGCCATTAGTTTCACTAAAGAAACTTACACGAGTGAACACATGGCATTACTGTACCGTATATTCAAACTTAATTACCATCAATAAATTAAAATAAGGAATGAAGAAACGTACCATGCAGTTTATGTACCCTCAAAAACCTAATTCAGAATAAATATGTTATTTACTAAACAATGTTGAATGCCTTTCAAGTTGAGAATAAGGTAATAAAGTGAGATATAAAACGGGGGAAAAATAGTTGCCATATGAATGGTAGCTTCAGACTGCATATTTAGGCACCGCTAGTTGCAACAAACAAGGGAATAGTTTATTTGCCAATTCCTGGTGCTTACATAATACACACGGTAGAACATAGTTTCTTTGAATTACGTCCGAGGGCCAGTCCTTTTCACAAGATAATTGCAATAATAAGGATTCTGTTAAATTGGTCGTGCTAACTTTCTTGCATTTTTACTAAAGACTAGCCTTTTGATATTGTGAAGTTTGGCCACTGCTGACAAGAATATGCAAAGAGGGCAGATCCTGGGGCAAAATAAGGCACATCATAGGGAGAAACGGCATGTCCTTAGAGAATTTAAAATGTATTAGACCCGGAAGATTGGTTAATATTTAGTGAAAATGAGGATTAAAAAATGCAGTGAAAATCCTCTTGATTTTAGGTCCCAATCTCCCTATTTTGTTTATTCAGTCTCCCTAATTTGCTTTTGACAAGTCGACAGGTATCCCTGTGGAATGAAATGAACGCTGGTAGAAGAATGAGATGTAAATGAAAACAGTTAATAAAAGCAACATGATTATATGTTGTAAATGCCTATGTGTTCTTGGACATTTTGTATTCCAGATAATTTTGTGGTGCAGATAGGTACTGAAAACTAGTAAAACTAGCATTCAGTATTGAATAAACTGGGAATGATGGTGTAAATAAAAGTTTACTTTCTTCATTTGTATTACAGTAATAAGAATTCATTGGAGTCCCAGGAAGATCACTATAGAATTGAATCTTCTTGGAGTTCATTTCAGTTCCATCCATTGTTTGCATTGACAGTCATGGCACAAGTTGATAGTGTCTTAAAAGCAGTTTTGAGTTTTCAGCTTTTTCTTTAATCATCTGATTTCATGCTTGAGATCATGTGACTACTATTTCATAATTTACGATTAATGTAAGGTAAGGTCACCTTGCTCATAAGAAAAATAACAGTTCAAATTGTGACATAGTGCGAGCTAGTCAGATTTAATGTGAATGGTATTAGGTTAGCCTATTTTTTTATATCTTAACTCATAATACTCAAAAGATAGTAAGCCACAGTACATGTAATAGATGTTTGAGGAAGGAATTAAAAGCATTTTAAGTTCTGGCAGGATATTTTTTGTTCCATTGCTGAAAAACGAAAGTCAAAAGCTGTTTGACTTGCCCAAGGTGAGAATCAGCTGTTAGTCACGTGGTCAGAGGCCAGTTCAAAATGATGCAGATGGGAATGCCATCAGTAACGGCATGGAAAGAGAAAATCTGGCTAGTTTCTTTATAATAATGTCAGCCCAGGAGAAGAAACTTCAACAATGGCAGAGGCATGGTTTACACCAACAGATACATGCACCTGGTACAACCACATTGTACTCTGGGAAGAAAATATGTGTTGACTTGGCTGATCAGATTAGAATGCAATATGGTACAAGCAGAAAAGCTAGGAAATGGTGGAAGTACATGTACCTGTTTTCATTTTTATTTGACATATGCCTTTGTAATGCTGTCCAGATGATGAAATAGTCTCCAAACCTTCAGACAGTCACTTGGAGGGGAAGATATAAAAATTGGCGTCAGTTTGATATTTGAATGAATCATGGAAAGCTGTTCATTGCAGGCTGCAGGGGAATATGGAAGTGGTTACCTGTATCAGCTATAGATAGCAAAGTAACTACCACTGGCCAGTCAAATTTGAGAAGCGCGATAAATGCAGACTTTGCTTGCTCAGTGGTAGTGGACATGAAGTCTTTATAAAGTGTGAAATTTGCCAAAGTAAAACTTTGGTGAGTGTTTGAAATTTATTTCTCATTAAATTACATGGTTTGAATGAGACAACATTCATGTAGAAAATGTAGACAGCATGTGAACTAACTTGAGTTGCTTTCACTCATGCAGCTATTATAATGCACGGGGTCTCAGCCTAGCAACAGCTGCTAAGAGGCAGGCTTAGTAGCCAGGGTTCTCAGTATTTGGAAAAGGTAAAAGTATTTGTTCATGCAACTTGATTTTTAGTTGAAAGAAAAATCTTGCATCTATAATTTATATTGGAGAACTATATAGACCAGAAGAGTTTATGGGATCGTCTGTTGTCTATCATCCATCTGTCTTCAGTTAGTCTGATACCCTTCTGTCCATTAGCACAAGTTTGTTATTGCAACTTCTACTACACTACTTGGAGGATTGCCATGAAACTTTGCACACAAGTTTATCCCTTGGTTTAGTTGGTCCTGATTGTAAATGGTACCGATCTAATGTCCAATAATGCTACCACAACAGCAATCTTGAACATTTTGTAATTGCTACTTCTCAAGAATGGATGGTCATATCAACAGTATATTTCATGTCTAGATAATCTCAACTGAAAATTAGGCTGACCTGATGTTCAATATGGCCACCACAGCAGCTATCATAAAAATTTCATCACTACTACTTCTGAATTGATGGTAATATCAACATTGAGGTTTTACTAAAAGACTTCTCACTTATGTCTAGTTGGTCCTAATTGGTGCTGAGTTGACATCTAGTATGGCATGGTAGCCATCTTGTTATTGCTACTTTCATTGAATGGATTGTTATATCAAAATGGGGATTTTACTAAAAAAAATTTTCGTGATATTTGGTTGTCCCTGAATGAAAATGATGCCAATATGATGTCCAATATGGCCACCACTGCAGCCATCTTAACAATTTTTAATTGCTTCTCACAAGTGAATGATCATATCAGCATGAGGTTTCCACTTGAAGACTTCTTTTGAAGTCTAGTTGGTGCTAAATAAAAATGGTGCATATCTGATGTCCAATATGGCCACTGAGATGTCCATCTTGCTTGAAAATCTTTTCATCGCTATTCCTCCAGAATGGATAGTTGTATTAGCAAGGGTATTTCACAGAAAGACCTTTTATGATGTCTTACTGGTCCGAAATGAAAATGATGCCAATCTGACATCCAATATGGCTGCTACAATGGCTATCTTTAAAATTTTATCACAACTCTACTTGAACAGAAAGTGATGTTGATGTTGGTTTTGACCAGAAAATTTCTGATGCCCAGTTGATCTTGAATGGAAATGGCTCCAGTATGATTTTCGGTATGGCAGTGACATTAACCATCTTGGAAATCTTGTTTTTGCTACTCCTGAATGGAAAGTTATATCTTGAAAATATTGTTACATGTATCTCTACTTCCACTCCATGTGGCTGGCTTCACTATCAAACTTCTTATGATACTTAGTTGGCCCTAAATAGGTGCCAGTCTGACATCCAATATGACTGCCATGACAGCTGCCTTAACAATTCTGTACTCCCCTTCAGTTTTTGATAATTATGATCTGGGGTTTTTATCAAAGACTTATAATGATGTCTGATTTGTCCTAAATGAAAATGGTGCCAAGCTGTAATTGAATATATCTACCACACCAACTAATTCAAGAACTGTTATTGCTGCAGAATATCTGAGATGGTTTCAACACTTGACAGTTAAAGGAAGAAATGGTCTTCTTTTTGTCCATTAGTGGCACAGTCTTTTCGAAGGACTCTTTATTTATTAAAAGAGATGTCTTGCGTTTTACATGGAAGACTGATCATATACATATAAGTTTTTGTTATTCTTTAATTAACATTTGTCTGAGTGTGGTTTCTGCTTGGTTGTTCCAGGTTACAGATTTTGGCTTTGCCAAGCGTGTGAAAGGACGTACCTGGACATTGTGTGGTACGCCAGAATACCTGGCCCCAGAGATTATCCTCAGCAAGGTCAGTATTAGTTTCTCCCCCAGTGTAATTATGAGAACTAAAATTTACATGAAGTGATAATTACTTAATCCAGTGCAACCAAGTCTTTCTATGTTATCAGCAAATAATATGTAAGGTAATCTAAACATTCCAGTTAGCGAAGATGATTTTGATTTGTACAGCCTGCATGCCTTGAGAAAAGATAGTCATTTCAAAACAATAGCTGCAGTTGGAAGAGATGACTGCATTAACTTCCACATAGGTATCTGCCAGAAGTACAGTTCATTCTATCACCACAATAACAACATTACTAATCTATGCAGTCTGTAATCTTTACTTGGCAGGGCAGGAAGGATTTAAAAACTCTGCACAATGAATTGTGAAATTGTGTTGCCAGTGCTGCAAAATATAGTATAACCAAATTGCAACCATAGTAAATAATAAAAGATCAAAATACTATCTTATTTTGCTATTACATAAGTCCTCTACCAATCTTGTTTTTTTCAATGAGTAAATTCAATGAAATCAGAGTCTTTTGTTAAAGAAGTGGTTTGAAAGATGGAGACAATGCTGCCATTGCAGCACCTTAAAGTACCATCTTAAGTATTTGCTGATAAAGTCTCATAATTTACCATGGAAATTATAGTCATACCTTGCAAAAAGAAAATATAAAAATTTCATCATCTTTTCAGATTCCTTTTCCAAACTGAAAGCATTACAAATATTTAATTTGACAACCTTCTAATATCCTAAATCATACAGAATTTTTTTTTGCACTAAATATCTGTTAACAGTATTTGGCAATTTGATAAAAAGCAAGATCTTCGAATAATGGAGATCTTAAGACACCTCTTTGAGGTGATGCTCTCTTGAACTTTCGAATTGCCAATCATATTTTGATCTAAAATTTTTAAAAATGGAAAACTTATTCAGAACATATCATATTTAATGATAACTTGCATGTAATGCAGTACTTTATAGGATAGTTCACTAATTATTTGTGGACCTGGAATTCCATTGGTCAGTAAAACATTAACCTGTATTGTTGCCTGTCAGATGTACATAATATGTGGTAAGTTGATCTCGGTTTTAATCAGATTGAGGTATTTTGTTCTGTTTGGCTGCCTAGTTACATTGGTATTAAGTAGAGATATGCATTACTTCCATTATACCTGTTTAAATTGTGTTTTTTCTTCTGGTTGTTCGTACCATGATACTTTTTCACCGTACTTGTATTTTGGTAGTTTCTGTCAGTAAGGAATCAATGGAAAATCCCAAGCAATCTTGTTATGTATTTAATGACATTAATAGCATGTTTTCATTTTTCGTGACAAAATAATTACAAACAGTTGATTTGTAATTTTTTTAAAACCTGTATTTTTTGAATACTACAAATATAATTATAATTAATCACATGTTTGACAAGGGTCACACATGGTCAAATTTGATGCTGTAAAATGATATTCAGGCCAGATCCATCATTTTGAAAAATTGCGCATTTAAAAATTGTCATATTTATTTACTATCTTATGTTGAGGCCCTGAGTGGCCGTGTGGTCTAAAGTGCTCACCGTTATGGATCACTGCCATCTCACCTCTGTCTGCATGGGTTCGAGTCTTGGATTCAGCCAATGTGTGTATGTGAGAAAGCTTGCAAGTAGCTTCTCATGGGTTGGTGGTTCTTCCTGGGGTTTTCCCAGGTTCTTCCTCCACCATTAATACTGGCTGCCATATGTGTGGAAAATGGCGTTAAACCCCCACAACAACAACTATCATATGTTAATGTGTCAAGTACAGGTCAGGAGGCAGTTTTCTGTTTGAATTTTGCATAATTTCTCAGTTCCACCATATATTTTCTCTTTTATTCAGTGCATTTGTTTTATGTTTACTGGCCTTGTCTGATAAATATATTCCCCAAGTGTTGGCTCCCCACTAGGCTTCATTGTCACCACTTTCTTTTTCAACAAGCTCTACAATATCAGCATGTCTTTCACAGGGTGTCAGCATTAGTGTAAACTTAATCATCCCACTTTAGTTAATGTATTTAGATTAAATTTGTGACATTAGGGGAGAGAAATTCTAAATGAAACAGTTAGGAATTGAACCTAGTTCGTGTGCCTCATGGTCAGTTGCACATACCACCAGAACGGGGGTGTCAAACAAATGGCCCACCAGACTGATCCAAATGAAGTACATTAATATAAAATCTGGCCCACCACAGCAAATGAGTTTGACACCTGTACTAGACTAAAAGGTCTGGCTAGCTAGACTGGTTAGTAAATGATCTCGTATATCAAGGCCACTAGATAATTTGTACAACAGTTAATACATGCATAGCAAATTCATCTACTACAGTATGCTTTTTTATGCTATTTTATATACCCCAGGGAGCACTGGTCTTAGCCTGAACCATTCCATTTACGAAAAGTTATAAATATTTCTCCAAAATAATTGTTTAAACGATCAGAATGGTATTTTCAATACTGCATCTCGTGTGTTGATCACTCTGGTGGCCTAGTGGTTAGAGGGTCCACCTCGAATGCGGGAGGTCATGGGTTCGTTGCCTGGTCGAGTCATACCAAAGACTTACAAAAATGGTACTAACAGCTGCCTTGCTTGGCACTCAGCATTAAGAGGTTAGAGTTAGGACTGGTCGGCCTGGTGTCAGGATAATGTGACTGTGTGGAACATGATACTATCTGTCTGTGGCATGATGCCCCAGTGCTAGACATCACTGTAAATGGCCACACTGCAGACATCGTAGTGATATGACTGAATTTTTTTAAAGCTACATTAAAAATCCAAATCACACACATTCTCATGTGTGTTGTGGACATTGTGAATATCATGTTGATTCGTTTGCTTCTTTGAAGGTTTCTTTTTTTAATTCATAAACTCATCTAGATCATTCAGTTTATCATCTTTACTTTCAGTTAGATGAAACAGCTTTAGTTCATCCACAAACAAATCTAATCAAATGAAACCTAAAAGCATCTTCTACATAAGTGTGTATGTTTTGTTTACAAAGTAGTTCTAATACACTATACTATTTGCAGTAATAAAGTGTTCAGTATCACAAAATACTGAATGTTTCTTACAATATAAAGTTATTGGAGAAAAATATGTATATAATAATTATAATTAAAATAAAATATTGCATAGTATTCTTGAAGAATAATCTGTTGTTTTGCAGTGTACATAAAATGATCTTTCCTGGAATTTGTATTATACACATATGTATATTTTTGATTATGTGTGTGTGTGTCTGTTTACATGTATGTATATGGGTCCCCGAGTGGTCTAAAGTGCTCTTCATTACGGATCTCACCTCTGTCTGCGTGGGGTCAAGTCCAGGATTAGGCCAATGTGGGTATGTGAGAAAGCTTGCCAGTAGCTTCTCATGGGTTGGTGGTTCTTCCCAGGGTTTTCCCGGGTTCTTGGGTTCTTCCTCCGCCATTAATACTGGCCGCCATGCATAGCCTATCATGTGCTGAAAAATGGCGTTAAACCCCACCACCACAACAACAACAACATGTATGTATGATTGTGCAAACATTTGCCAGAGAAGAAAACACTGAGTATAATTCTCCACAGAAATTATCAAGATTTTTTTTGCTGCACTGTGATTGTTTACTAAAATTTCACTTTATGTGAAAAAGATAATACTACTTTAAACTGGTCTCTGGCCCCAGTAGTTTAATTATGGAAGTCGTCAAAAACAATATTGCTCCCTCCACACACACCACACCCTTCCCTTCAGCCAATGCAGTGCTTATTATTTTATCCCAACAGCTTTTTCAGCATAAAGGAGACATTCCAAATGTGTTTCACATGTAAATCAAGTATTTTGCTTATCATTTATTAAACATTTTTATGTGAAGTTTCTTTGTAGACTTGTATCTTGCCTACTTTTGTCGAATTTGAAAGCTACACTACTAGTGCCACACAGAAAAATATGTTCAACTCGGTTCTCATCAGTGGATATTTTTTGTTTCATTCCAGGGTGAACAATCACTAGTAATTTAGGTATCTTATTCGACATTCAGGAAATGTTGGCAAAACTACAGCAAAACTTGGTGTAAAAGTTGATCATTAATTGTTATGGAAAGTATGTAAACGGAGACGATGCCAGAGCATGCGAATCACAAAATTTGTACAAATTCGTTCACATGGAGCTGCGATGCACAAGAACTCCCACAAATTAATTGAAAGCCGCGCACATGAAAATGTACTCGGCACAATATAAAATTTTTCCTTAACCATTCACCGTTAAAGTGCTTTTCACTATGTTAGTCATGCCAATATATGTAGCGCTTGTAATGACATCAGTTTTTCAGGTAGGCAACTATTTACGCATATGGGCTTTTTTTGACAAGAACAGTTGTTAAGACAAAATTTGATTGCCACATTGTGCCTGGGAACAAGCATTATGTTGTGGTTTGAATCTCGTATCAACAAAGTTTTTCAAATGTGTGTTTACAATATGGGTTACCTAGGAAACCCTGAATTACTAACTCCCAGTGTGGTTCTTCGGACGGCGATTTCATTCTGCAGATACTTGCTGATGATAATTATAATGACAATAATTTTTAAAGTTATGACATCAAATTATTGGAGCTGGAAAAGTGTTAGTGGAGGAACCATTGGGTGATTTTTGAGCCAGAAAATGGAGTTAAATATGAGTCCGATGTACATACTGGGTGGACAAAAATTGATGGCATGCTGGTCAATCACCCATTCAGCAGATGTACAAAAGGGCAGAAATCCAAATTAAAATCCCAAAAATTTAAAAGTAGAATGTGGTTTTCATTTCTTTTCTCAAGACTGCTCCAGTGACCTAGTGGTTAGAGCACCTCAGGTGCAGGAGGTTGCGTGTTTGAACCCCAGCCAAATGATGTCAAAGACTTATAAAAATGGTACTAACAGCTATCTCGCTAGGCACTCAGCATTAAGAGGTTAGTGTTAGGACTGGTCGGCCTGGTGTCAGGATTATGTGACTGGGTGGGACATGATGCTACATGTCTGCAGCATGATGCACCAGTGCTAGACATCACTATAAACTGCCACACTACAGACATCATAGCAATGTGACTGAAAACTTGTTAGAACTGTTTAAAAGATCTAAATCAAACTCGCACATTTCTTTTCTCAAACAATTTAGCCCTGCAGGATCATGTGCTATAAAACCATATATTCCTATTGGGATTAATAGCAATTAAAGAAATAAGAATTTAGAGAAAAAAATGGAATTAAGAAGTAAAGATAATTATTTGATCAAAACACCTCTGTCAGGCAGCAAAAGTGAGTCCTGCATCTGATCAAATGAAGCAGCCTTAAATGGCCTAGAATGTTGAATGAAAATCAATGACAACAGGTAGTCTGTTTGAAAGTGTTTTTGTTATCTTGTCATGAACAAGATTTGCATCTAAATAGATGCTAAGGATATGCCTGTCTGTAATCTATATACTGGAAATGCTTCCAGTAAATCACATAAAAGGGCACCACCTACCACTGACAAACATTCTAAAGATGGAAAGACCACAAAGTTCTTGCGTGTATCAATCATGTATTGTATTGTGGGCTATGTTTTGTGAATTATATTGATATGTGGCACAGGTGTATCATTTTCATACCTATTGAATTCTCAGGGTACTCCTTTTGCTTTGTTGGCTTGCTATCTTGGTTCACATTTGTGAATGTCTAGGATAATTTATGGTAGTTCAATTGTTACTTACACAATAAGATTTTGAGCAGTGTTAGGTCAGTTGAAAAAAAATTGACCTGATACATGATCTTGATTGCTGACTCTTTAAGCTGGTAGCATTTGCATGCCCAACTTTTTTTTATTCCATTTTGTTTTATTATGCTTCCATTTTAAAATAAGGATTGTTTATGGATAATAATTAAACAAATTATTACATATAATATGTATATGAGATTAGATGTCACAGCACATGTACCATTGATAGCATCAAAAAATGAGTACAGTGGCACAAATAGAATGTTATTTATTCAATATAAAGAGCATTAAAATGAATGTGTGTAAGCATCACCAATAAAGCGTACAGAAAATATATCATCAAATTGACCTTTGGTTCGTTTAATGCACAATATGACAAGGATAATATATTTCAATCTTAAATTGAAGAGAGATAAATGGTGATAGGAAACAGTAATTCTTGATTAAATTTATTTTAGTATTTCTTTTAATTTTCTAAAATGAAGCTCAGATATTTGAATATTTCCTGAAGTGCTCTATTGCTGAACCTGGTATATATGGACTTGCAATATATTTCAACATTCACTAATGTAATCTTTGACAAGCAGAACTACCACACTGTTTATTTGTGCACTCTACAACTATCCGAAGGTCCATCAAGTAAATCAAGAGTGGATACAAGGCATGATAACTAATTATACAGAGACATTTAAATGATGGTAAAATGAATTATAAATATGTTTGGAAGGCCATGTTTGTTTGATAATGAAAACATTTTTTTTCAAACAGTCTTTTTAAATTGTTTGTAACTGAAAAACAAACCCATAAACATTGTTCTGTTCATGCATTTTCAGTCTTTTTAGACTTAGGAAAACTTAATACTGAAAGTAGCACCAAATTCATTAAGTGCAGATTTGGAAACATTTTTCGAGCACATGTGGATAAATAACAATGTAACTCACGTACATTTTGACAGGCAGTAGCTTGCATCAAGGATGGGTCTATTCTGATAAATACAAGTTTGATCACTAGGTGTTAAATGAACTTTCTGTAATATTTTCAGCTTGCAGAAAAAAAGCTGTTTTCAGTGAATACTATCTTATTCATATTTTGAATAAAAAATATCACCAGCAAGAAATGTGTAATTCATTTTTTGGGCTAGTAATTTACTGGCACATCAGAATTTTAACTTAAATAAATGCTAGCTTGATAGTGTCAGTTTCAAGCCCATTATCATCAGCATTTAGAAATGTTAAGTAATTTTTATTATGATAGTGTTTCAACTGGTTTACCATTACTCATACTGTTGGAGTTGAATTAGTTCCTCCAGATTTGCTGCTGTTGGCAAGGGGATTTGTATTGATAAGTAAACACCATATTTAAAAAGGCAATTATTTATTGTGAACTTTCAGAGCTGGGGTGAATGGTCTACCTAGAAATTATGCATACCTAATTTGGCAACCTCAATTTCACATGTATTGACACAGTTCAGTACACCTAACATAACAGATAGAAGAGATCAAGGTAGATTAGTTCTGTAACTAATTGAGTTACCTTCTCTAAATAAAGTCTTTATTACCCACTACCCTTCTGCACTTTGGGGCCCCCGCAGCTTGTGTAATTCAATATCAAGTCAGTATTGTCAGAGTGGGGGCTTTTTAGCTGATTAGTGTACACAAGTAATAGCAAGTTAGGTTGAGCATTGTACCAACTATATGTGGTTGTCTGAGCTCTATAGTAAAAGCAGATAACAATCCCTGGATGTTGATACATGACTACTTGCAAGAGTGAAATTGGCCCCTGTGATTAGACTAATGTATTCTCTGCCTAGGATTGTGGCTGCTCTTAAAGTCTGTAAACATTTCCAATGATTTATCATGGAGCTTTTAATCAAAGATTGCAGTGCTATAATATTCTCATACCCTTCCATTTGTTCGCACACACCCCTCCCTAACGATTTTATAATGAAAATCTTATGTCACTAGTTCAGGCTCGAATAAACAGTAACACAAGAAAGAGTGAAAACAACAAGCTTTTAAAAAGTATTTTATTTCCCTGGAAAAATTCTGTAAAAATGAAAAATATGAACTTAGTTTTATAGTATCAAATCCAAAAATAATCCGAGAATAAAATTTTAGTAGTCCTAATAACAAAATGTTCTACTGATTTCACGTTCAAATCCCTACAAAATATCCAAGATGGAAGATGATGATGTATGCTACAATCTGTTGTGTTGAAGTCTACAGTTCCTTGTAGAAATAAGAATTATCACTCCGGTTTCTGACAGCCGAATACATTTTTATAAAAAAAAAACTCTTTGTTCCACAATATTACATAAGCACACTTTACTGCATGGCAGTTTTAAAAATTTGTATTCAGTAACTGTTCAAGCTGTGGCATTGTTGTCAACATTTTTATATGGGTTTAGCTGAAGTTTTTCATTGCTTATATTTCCTAAATAATGGATTTTCTTCATACTTAGGATGAATTATTGTGAAGCTGAGACCAGTCTGCCACACGAAAACTAACCCCTTTTACTTTTGGTTGAAGTCACATTGAAAATTTGCTTTAAAATTATTTAATTTTTTTTTTCAATTTTTATTCTCGCAGTGTAACAAAGACATAAAAATGGCACTTAGAATTGGGAGGTTAGTGCTAGGACTGGTCAGCCTGGTAGGATAATGCAACTGGGTGGGACATGCCCCAGTGCTAGACATCACAATAAACTGCCACACTGCAGACATAGTGACATGACTCAAATTGTTAAAGCTACATTAAAAATCTAAATCACACACACACACACTTTCTAAATAAGCTCCTTTATTAGCCATAGTGAACATCTATGCTGAAAGCACCCCTGATGAGGAACACAATGCGGAAGTTATAGTGGGCATATCAAATTAAAAATGTTCATTATAATGCAACAGCTATGCTGACCGAATGCTACATTGCAAACTAAGTGCTCTAAACCTTTCTTCCTATTCCATGGATTTAATACATGTCTGAATTTACTTTCACAAGCTAAATATAGATCTGTGAAAATTTTAGTAAACATCTACCTGGGTACCTCTCTGTCTAAATGATATCTGGGCACCCAGATCAAAGGAAAATTGTATTAAATGTGTACAGCCTGAACTGCTTTATTGTAGGTTGACACTGGCATGAACAGTATGTAAAAGTGTACTTTTTTCAGTGGTCAAATTTTACAAGTCGGGGTGTGTTTTGCATGTCTCTCTATGAATGGGTGACTTGTCATTAGTGAGTCAAAGTTGCAATTTTGGAAAAATAAGTAAGCCCAACTGGATTGATAGATAGGAGGATAGGAAAATTAAGAACAAAACTGTACAAATATACTTTTATTATTGAATAGAATATGTCACAAATAAATTAATAACTTACAATTTGTTAAAATTCACTAAATTCACAATGCTTGACATTTTAAATCCATTAACATGATAAATTCAGTTACAGGTCACATGGTGGTATAAAAATAGTTAAGATTTATATGATTCACAATATCCCGAATATGTTAATTCCATGTGTCTCTTAAAATAAACAATGAAAACTTAGTTAAGTCCACATTTTTTTAGTTCACAGTTTCCTATAGATGTAACTTTATAATGTCATCCATTACAAAGTCAAAGAATTAATCCTGATTTTCTGTTAAAGTTTTGAAATCCTTCATTATCGTCTAGTAAATCATTGTTATCTAGACATCATAAATAATATCAGGCTCCCTTTCCTTAGCCTCACTATAATATATAAATGCTTATATAGAGACTGAGCTTGGGCTCTATAAATAACACTTTAATCAAATAGTTTCTGAAATATATTGAAGTTTGCCAATGAACACATCAGTTGTGTAGCAATATCAAATAACCACCCTGTTACTTGCCACTAAGCAAGTATAACTCGCTGCTCAGTCAGAGGGTTGTCATGTAGGAAAACAGCTTAGAGATTAAGCTAAAACATTTACGAAGAGGCAGAACTCTACTTGGCCCTGAACAAGTATATGTATTATTTATGCATCTTCATCAAAAGGATTGTCAACTTGAAAACAATGTGAGGGCTGCCTTTACAAGCCAGTGGTTTATGGGGCCACGTACACTGTTAGAAAACTTGTATACAGTAAATAGGTACCCCAATGGCTCATTTTATTTCCTGGGTTATTATAAATGGGTGGGTACCTGGGTACCTGTTCACAGCATATCAGTTGAGGAGTCACAGTGACACAGTAGTGAGGGGGCCTGACTGGTGCCTGAAATGGTTTGGGTTTGAATCCTACAATCCAGTCATCCAAGGATGGTTACATTGTTGTCTAAACATGTCAGTTATTCAGGTCTTAAACTTTTGAAAAAGAATCGCTGCTGTTTTGTAAGAATTGAAAACCAAAATACTTAAGCTTGCACTAGAAGATTATTTGCATATACATGATCTTTGAATTTGTCTTGGTTTTAAGGAAGTTTATGAAACTTCAGATGTGTTATCAAACTTATCAGAAAAATTAGCTAATATTATCAGTCACTTTAATGTTCATGGATATAAAATTTAAAATTTCAAGGTTTTGTTAGAAAATGCATATTTGTGGGTACTTAATTTCATGGAAATGTCATTAGAAAAAAATAAAAATATTGTGCAACAGTGTTAATTCAAAGATATACCATCATTTATTTCCATGCATTTCTGAGCAAATAGTACTTGGGATCAGTTGAATAAAAATGTAGAGATTGCATTTATTATTTGTGAAATGACCGATATTTGAATCAGACACAATAATTACTTTCACATTAATTTCTTCAGTATCAAGCAGTGCCTGAATGTAGATAATAGTCTGTCTGATCATATTTTGGATATTTGCATGAGTAAACAAGCATTAGCATTATTCAAGGATATGTGCTTTCAAATGCAAATTGTGACATCATTTTTTTTTTGTTGAACATTTTATGTTTTCACATTTCTCAAATGTTTCAAATATAATTGAATTACATAAATTTTATTGATTGTTATTATACATTATTATGACTCTATTGTCTTAGAATATGTAACAGAAAAGCTTTGTTAAATTCAACAAATAATTTATTTCCCTATAATACAGTGAAAATTTAAAAAAAAGGAACATAAGGTATTGTGAATCAAATCCCAAATAATCATAGAATTACAGATGCAAGTCTTAATGATTAAAGTTCTGAATAAACTTTATTGGAAATCCAGTGCTTGAAGTTTTGATGTGCCTGTGGTGACCCATGTAGTGCTGATGTACCAACAATCTTTTGTTGGATGACAATAATACTATCCAAAAATATATTGTTATTTGAAATTTTGCTATAAATTCAAGTCTTAATGCCCAAGAACATTATTTTTGATGAGCACTTTGTATTTCCAGTGAATAAATAATTTAATCCTTTACCTCATAGAGTGGGGCCCCAAGTGGTCTAAAGTGCTCTCCATTACAGATCACTGCCATCTCACCTCTGTCTGCGTGGGTTCAAGTCTAGGATTCGGCCAATATGGTATGTGAGAAAGCTTGCCAGTAGCTTCTCATGGGTCAGTGGTTCTTCCGGGGGGTTTATCTGGGTTCTTCCTCCACATTAATACTGACCACCATGCATAGCCTATTGTGTGCAGAAAAATGGCATTAAAACCCACAACAACAACAACCTCATAGAGTGTATGGTTTTTTAGCCCTTCGATATACATGTAGCAAAGTTACCCAGTGCAGTGTGCTGTAAATAGAACACCTGTTACCTATTCGACTCCATACACATAGGCCTACCTGTTAACTGTTAAGCAGTGTAGTGTGTGTAACGTTTAACAGCAATTTTAACTGTTTTACATTTTTTGTACACATATATTATGTATTGAAAGATATAAGGGTAAAATCTGATTGTTATAGCTGTATAATTATTTTTCACAGAAGATTTTTTTATTTGCTTTACAATCTTGAGAGAACTCGTTCACCATCAAGTCAATTGACCAACTGTCACTGACATTTCTGATACTCAAAATTTACAAGTTCTTTGTCTGCGACATCACTAAATCATCTGACTTTGATAATTTATAAAAACTAATTGCATCAATATCAGTTACTTTTCATAAGTTTTTGAAGATTTCATAGTTTTGATTCTAAGCATGAAAACTTGAGTAAGTACTGAACAAAATCCGCCACCTCCATTTTGGAGAGTGGAAAATATGACCCAGTTACTTCAAATAGCAGATTTCGACCAAAGATTAAACAGCAACCGCATCATCTGATGCAATGGTCATTCATGCCAATGAATGTAGTATCGAATGGGGGTTCTCCCTGAAGGTGGCACTATGAAATCCTGCTAAAAATGGCTGATGTTTACAGCAGGCATCAAAAAAGGCGCTTCCATGAGAATGGTGTAGAGGTGTCAAAAGGTGCTTGTATGCGAATCGGGTTGAGGCGTCAAAAGGTGCTTCCATGCAAATGAAGTAGAGGCGTCCAGAGGCGCTTGGATGAGGTAAAAGAATAAATAAGTAAAATCTCCAACCAGACTTCTGGACACAACAATAATACAATTAATTCTGCTCAGATCTTAAAGCACAAATGAATAATTTTTCTAGAAAAACAAGATTATATAATCCTCTACTTGACCTTGGGTCACTATTAGCAGTTTTTAAAAATAAGACTATTACCTAATGGAAAATAACCTTCAAGAAGGTTCCTAATGATTACAAAATAAAGTCTTGGTTATAATTAGAATATAAAATGTGGTAAACAATTTTCCTGACTCGGGCCAAGAAAATAATCATAATAGTTAATCCATGCTCATAGGAAATTATTTGCTTTGTATTGTTTATAGAATTTAAAAAAAAAAAATTCAGGTCTATTTGGAAAATGAACTTGAGTTTGGACAACATACAATAACGAAGTATATAAAAATATTAAAAAGATTAACAAACAATGCAATTTAAATATAAATAGAGGATCTCAAATGGTTAATAATTTAATATTGAATTTATCAAACTCATCCAACATACAATAATGAAGTATATAAAAAAATTAAAAAGACTAACAAACAATGCAGTTTAAATATAATAAATAGAGGATCTCACAAAAGGTGGACATTATTCAGCGAGTTTCATAAATTTAATATTAAATCATTACTCATATGAGATTCTTTTTATCACATAGTTGTTGTTTCATGGGAAATTATTGAGATGGAAAGAAGAACAAATAATTTTGTTCATTCTTACAGACATTGCACCTTTCATATGTTGTGCATAAAAAATAGTCCCAACCAATGTGAACTAGTATTGACGTTTGAAAGCAGATTATGCTTTTCTTACAACTACAAATCAAAGAACAAGCGTACTTCTGATTAAACAACATTTTGCACAGACAAAATCACTTTCAACACAGAATGCCCAATGCGCTTGATTTCACATTGTTTGATACACAACACTTAGATTACAGCTGAGGATCCATGATTACTTAATCTGTGGTGTCACTTTTACAACCAAACATTACACTGTAGCAATATTCATGTGGAAATGAGGTTTACTGGATGCAGAAATGAACAATTTTACTGGAATTTATTTGTGACCAGGTATTTGCATTCTTTGTTTTGGAACAGTAGACTTCAGAATATGTAAACAAATTTCATTTTTAACTCTGGATAAACTTCTATCAGTATGGAGACCGGTTTATGTCCACATTCTTCTGTGAACAGACATGAATTTATTTACTTCTGTAAGTTAACATTTAAACCAATGCTTGTATATATGGTGGATTCCATACTACAGATATACCACCTCCCTCTCCTGCAACTCTCACCCCACACAAGCAATACCAGTAGTTTTACTTGTTATTATTTTTGTGTTGTGGTTTTAGCCATTTTTCTGCTACTCCACTTGTTCTACTAGGATTGCCATGCAACTTTACACATACATTCATCCTGGGTCATGTTGATCCTAAATGAAAATGGTGTTGCTGAGACATGCATTATTGCCACCTTGGCAGCCATCTTGAAAATCTTGCTGTTGCTATTCCTTCTGAATGGATAGTCATCTCAGCATGGGGTTTTCACAAAAAGACTTCTTATAATATCTACTAGGTCCTAAATGAAAATAGTGCTAATCTGACAGCCAGTATAGCTGCCATGGCAACCAGCTAGAAAATCTTTTTATTGCTGCTACTCCAGAATGGAAAGCCATATCAACATGAAGTTTTCAGTGGAATACTTTGATGTCTAGTTGGTGGTAAATGAAGATGGAGCTTTATCTTGCTTCCAATATGGATACCACAGTGGCTTTCATGAAAATCCTGTTGTAGCTTTTCTTTCTGGATTGCTGATTATATTGACTTTTTGTAAGATACACTTGAACCTAAATGAAAATGGTGTTGGTCTGGCATTGAATATGGCTGCAATGGCAGCTATCTTGTAAATCTTGTTATTGTTGCTACTCCTCGACAGAAATTCGTATTGATGGGTTTTTCACTAGAACACATGTTACAATATCTAGTTGGTCTTTTATTAAAATGGTGCTGCTCATAGAATGATGGTCATATTGACATAGGGTTTTAACCACAAGACTTCTTAAGATGCTTACTTGGCCTTTAATGAAAACAGTGCTGATCTTATATTCAACATGGCCACTACAGCAGCATCTTCAAAATGTTATTACCATTCCTGAATGGCTGTCTTATTTGCATAGGGTTTTCATCAAAGGACATGTAATAATGTCTATAGTCTTGTTTGTTTGTATAAAAAAAATAACGATTTAAAAAACGAAAAGCACAAATGAAATAAAAGATGATCAGAACTTAATCAGTTCATTTATTGATTTATCATTTCAAACCTGATTATGCCCAGGGGGCCCTAACATTGCTTTCACTCCAAATGGAAGTTATCAGTGTAAAAGACAACCATTACTTCCAGTTCCTGGACAAGTCCATTTTCAGCAAAGGGGTGTATTTGCGACTACATATATATGTATATAGAAGGAAAATAGTATGTCGTCTGCTTTCCATATTTAGAATGTCAAATCAAGCAAAGGAAAAGAATGACAACTACAAATTTGCCTTTTCCCTGGATTTAACGAATCTTTGTTCATGTATATAAAGACATACAACCCTAAACTTTCAACGTTTTGGTAATTTACAGAATTATCCGGTAGTTACCAAAGAGGATTTGGATTTTTAACGTAGCTTTAAATATTTCTCAGTCTTATCGCTTTGATGTCTGCAGTTTTTTCAGTTTACAGTGATGTCTAGCACTGGGGCATCATGCCACAGACACGTAGCATGATGTCCCACGCAGTCACATTATCCTGACACCAGGCCGACCAGTCCTAACACTAGTCTTTTAATACTGAGCGCCTAGTGAGGCATATGTTAGTACCACTTTTGTAAGTCTTTGTTATGACTTGGCCGGTGATCGAACCCACCACCTCCCGCATCTGAGGTGGAAGCTCTAACCACTAGGCCACCGGAGCGGTCAGTTACCAAATAGGATGAAATACATCATAATGTTGTCTGAGGAAGGAGACTTACCCATAGTGTTCGCAGTATGACACCATGTTAATATGGAAAGTCTGTTAACCCTTTACCTCATAGAGCATAGTGACAAAGTGCAGCACGCTATAAATAGAACACCTGTTACCTAGCAGACCGCATCCGCATAGGCATGCCTGTGAATTGTTAAGCAATGTAGTGGTGTTACGTTTAACAGCAGTTTTAACCATTTTACGTTTAAGGTAGACATCTATTATATATGGAAAAATTGAAGAGTAAAGTCCGATTGTTATAGCTGTGTAATTATTTTTCACAGAAGAATATTTAATGTGCTTTAAAATCGAGAGAGAACTCATTCACCGTCATGTCAGTGAGGCCGCGTGACCGACCGTAACTGCCATTTCCCATACTCGAAATTTACACGTTTTTCGTCTGCGTCTACATCACTAAGTCATCTGAATTTGATAATCAATAAAAACTAATTGCTGCTTACATAAATATCATAGCCTTTACCAAAGTTATTGAATCTTTCGTGGTTGAGATTCTACTCGTGAAAACTTCGTAAGTACTGAATGAAATCCTGCCTGTGAACTGTTAAGCAGTTTAGTGTATGTTACGTTTAACAACAATTTTAAGCATTTTACATTTTTGGTACACATATATTATATGTGGAAAAATTTAAGAGTAATGTCTGATTGTTATAGCTGTGTAATTATTTTCCACAGAAGAAATTTTTTATGTGCTTCGAAATCTTGAGAGAACTCGTTCACCGTCATGTCAGTGAGGCCGCGTGACTAACCGTAGCTGCCATTTCCGATACTCGAAATTTACAAGGTTTTCGTGTGCGTCTATATCACTAAGTCATCTGAATTTGATAATTTATAAAAACTAATTGCTGCCTACATTAATATCAGAGCCTTTACCTAATTTATTGAATCTTTCTTGGTTGTTATTCTAATCTTGAAAACTTCGTACGTACTGAATGAAATCCGCAGCTGCCATTTTGTCGAGTGGAGATTACGACCCAGTTACTTTAAATAGCAGATATCGACCAGTGCATGAATAGCGACCACGTGATCTGACGTAATTGTCATTCGCAGAAATGAATGTAGTATGTAATAGGGGGGTTTTCCCCGAAGGTGGCGCTACGAAAACTATCTCAAAATGGCTGATGTTTACAGCAGGCGTCAAAAAGCGCTTCTATGTGAATCTTGCAGAGGCGTCAAAAGGCGCTTCCATGCGAATGGAGTAGAGGCGTCCAAAGACACTTGTATGAGGTAAAGGGTTAAGCATGAAAGGTGTGGAGGACTCTAGTGTTAGGGCCACTCTGGTCACAGTCAGGTTAGAAATTATAAATCAATGAATTGACTAATTTCTGGGCACATTTTATTGCATAAAAGATTCCTATTATTGAAATCAGTATGGGGGTACAAGCAAATGGCAAGGTATATTCAGACTATAGTTTGTCCTTAATGAAATCATGCAGATATTACATAAAATAAGGCTGTCAAAGTGGCCTCTTTAAAGTTCATGTTATTTCCTCAGAAATATCGGAGATGGTTTCAACATTAAGCAGTTAAAGAGAAGAAATAGTTAATTGAATTCATGGACATTTGTTTTGGCCAGCAGTATGTCAGTCTCTTTGGAGGGGCTCATGTTTTTATAATGGATCCTGTTAGCAAGTTGTCAAAGGAAAAGTGTATTACAATTGGTTGCCTCAAAATTTAAATCAAGAGATGCCAGCAAAAACGCAATATTTGGGTGATTGCAGAGGTTTTTCTTATTCTTCAGTAAGTGGAAATGTTCAATGCAGTGTCTTGTAAATATTTTGGCATCAATGCAAATTTGTTCCGGAGACTGATGAATGTAATTATTAATTGTAATTTTCACTGTTGCAAACCCATATACATACTTTAATAATATAAAACTACCAATATTTCTAAGATTTTCTTTTTTTCTATCTCTTGCACCATGATGAGTGCAACAGTTTATGGCACCATGCAGTCAATGTTTGCATCTGTATAGTTAGTGTGTTTGTCTCCTTGCCAACAGGTGCATGAAGTTGAGTGAATTAACAGTATCTGTTCATTTTAACCAGTGTCACAATCAGTTCATAAAGTGGTTAGTTTTTTCTTAGAAATTATTTGATGTATAAGCCCAATCTTTTTAATAAGTGTACCTAGATTTTTCAGCCATAATAAACAAAATGTTAGACTTTATACTCTCAGCATGTACAAATTTTACGATAAAATTGAAACATTTGTGACATGCTAACTCAGCTTTCTGACAGTTTAGTCAAAGTCTCAATTCTGTTTCTTTATGTACTGAAATGCAGATGATATGAAACGGTGTAAAGGGGGTGAGGTGTATTATTAAAGAATGTTTAAATTAATTATAGTACAGTATTTCATGATGGTTCAACATCTGTCTTTCAATCCCATTCATTAATGCCTAGAACATATAATGTTCCTTACCCAAGTATTCAGTAACCTGTCAGAATTTATACATTTCTGTGGTCTGAAAGATTGATCTGTTTAGACGTTTGTACTTTAATTACATGAGAGCAAAATAGGTCTTCTTTTCTTTTTGCATTTTCCCCTAAACATGATATTGTATATTCCAGGGATACAACAAGGCTGTTGACTGGTGGGCACTTGGAGTCCTGGTGTATGAAATGGCAGCTGGATATCCTCCATTCTTTGCTGACCAGCCCATCCAGATATATGAAAAGATTGTGTCTGGGAAGGTACGTTGTACTTGGATTTAGGGTGATCTTAATAAGGTGACTTTGAAGAAAGTGGTGAAATTGAAGTCCCCCAGCAATATTAGTAATTTACAATGTCATGCCCAGAACCTTTGGATTTCAGGTCTGGGCACAGATCCCAAAGTTTTATTAGCCAGCTAGTTAGAAATTGTGAATTTCTTCAGTTTCTGAAAGTACTTCTGGCAGATATGTTATGAAAGAATATTTTTGAATGTTGGCAGTCCAAGACATCCAGCTGGGAGTCCCAACCCATTAAATAGAAGCCCAACTAAAAAGCATAATAAATCTTCCAAACAGTATTATTTTGTATTTATAAGTGTAGTTTCTAATATGTGAGCAACAAATACATTATTTCAAGTGCCTAGTGTATATATATATATGTATAATAATAAAAAATATAAACTTCAATTATTTTGTAAATTTTCTTATGATAGTTCACAACATAGTCATAACACCAGGCATGAAGATCATTTAAATAACAGTAATAAAAAGAACCCAGAACAGTAATGAACAACATATTACTTCATTTTCTTTCTTTAATGGTCTTCATTTTTCAGTTTTCCATTGTCAAGATGTCTTGTATACATTATTGCTTGCTTAGATAAGTAGCACGAGTACTTCCACCAGCAAGTCTTGAGAGGAATTTAGTGGAATTCAGTCTTTCCCTAACTTCTCTCAAGACTTGATTAATTGATAGAACAAAGTGTCTTGTCCCAGAGGCTGTTCACATAATTAGTGTCAGGTGTTCAACTTTGTTCTTCTTCCATAGAAAACACAACTTTGCCTTATCTGAATCTAGTTTTCCATACTCTGCTAGGGTAGAGGCTGTGTTAAAGGGAAATTCCATTTCTTTTCTTTTTTAAAATTTCATTCTCATTTAGTTAAAATAGTCTTTCCTACTGAACAAACTCTCCCTTCATGGATTTACTGCACATACTATATACAGTGTTGCATGCAGGCTTTATGAGGTTCAAAACGGTCACGATACTCATTTAAATCCTGAATCTGTAAATGCCATTGACAAATACACTGGTTGAATTTCCAACCAGTGCCAGTTTGGATATTGTTTGCAATAACTAACTGCAGATTATCTTTTCTTTTCAGTAATTTTTTTATATGGACAATTATAAACCCAATATGGCTGAAACTTTTTCTCTCGTAGTTGTGTCATATTGGACATAAAAGTTGCCACAGTTTAACTTGAGTATCTTTGGAGAAATAATTACTTCCGACTTGGTAGCAGCCTTGTTTTATCCCTCCACATTCATGTGAGTTTTCCATTTTTGAATCTTCATTATTACCTTATTATTACTCATTTTATCCAAATAATAAAGATAACCTTTTCTGACAACTGCCTATAAAGTGATCACAGGATACATATGGATGTTTAAATGTAGAAACAGACAGCTCATCAGTTTGCATAAAAGTTTTACTTCAAACACACTACTGCATGTGGAGTTTCATCCCCTGTAAATTAATGAAAGAAAATTAAAGAATCATTGCTGTAATCTAATCAGTTCGGCTTCAGCTTCAGTACAGTACTGTATTTAGAGGGTTGCCTTGAAACTTGTTGCGCACATTCATCCCATGGTCTAGTTAGTCCTAGATGCAAATTTTGCAACTTTTACATCCAGTATATCTACCACAGCAACCAGCTTGAAAATCATATTGCTACTTCTCCTAAATGGATGGTCATATCAACATGGGGTTTTCACTAAAAGGCTTCTTATGATGTCTGATTGGTCCTATATGAAAATTATACTGATCCAACATCCAGTATAGCTGCAAAGACAGCCATTTTGAAAATCTTGTTATTGCTACTCCTTCTGCATGGATGGTCAATTCAAATTGGAGTTTTCACTCAAAGACTTATTATGATATCCAGTTGGTCTTAAATGAAAAGGGTGCTGATGTCCAATATGACCACCATTGCAGCCATCTTGAAAATCTGGTTATTGCTGTTCCACCTGAATGGAAAGTCCTATCTTGAAATTATTGTCTCTGTCTCTACTTCTCTCCAAATGGATGACTTTTATTAGCTTGGGGTTTTCACCACTAGATTCTTTAAGGTACCTGGTTGAGCCTAAATGAAAATGGTGTCAGTCATACATCCAATATGGTTGCCATGATGCCTGTCCTGAAGAGAACTATGTCACTACTCCCCCCAAAAACAAATCCCCCAAAACAACCCCATTATGATAGGTGTTTCATGTAGTCTAAATGAAGATGGTTTCAGTTACACATCCAAAATGGATATCATGGTGACTATCTTAAAATGTTGTTGAAACTACTACCTTTGAAGGGATGATCATTATGATGGGATTTTCACCTAAAGACTTCTAATGGTGCCTGTTTTGTCTTAAATGAAAATGGTGTCGTGCTAGAAACCAGAGCTATTAATTTGAAAAGTTTTTTTTATTGCTGAAGAATACAGAGATGGTTTCAACACTCTGCAGTTAAAAGGAAGAAACATTGTTATCTTGAATTCCTGCAAATCCATTTAACCCAGTAGAATTTCAGTCCCTTCAAGAGACTCGTTATTTCCTGATACTTCATAATCCCCTTCTTGGGTTTTCTTCATAATTCGGATGAGTCAATCTACATTCATTTTTGGACATTGGATGAAGTTCACAATCAAAGGGGTAGGTTGTTGATTGATAATACTCTCGCAGTTAATTGACCAACATTTTATAAACTTAAAATTACAAATTATTTTTATAAATTACTTAATATGACATAGGCATGTGCTCAGGGTGTCACATTTGGCTATACAGATGCCATTTTGTGCTAAAATTGGAGCTATATTTACAAACTTAAGTTGGTCCACATGTGACAACAAAATTTCTGTTTATATATAACATATATACATGAAACCTTCTTCTAAAATATTGTTTTGGTTGTTACATGGGTACCTTGTGAAAAAAGAAAATTTTAGTCCATTAGTGTTCATTGGTACCTTGCACATCTATGACTGTAAAGTATTAAGTATATCTAAACTGATGTTTCTGTTATAATGAATGTTTAAAAACATGTTAACATATACCATACAAGTCCACTGTAAAATGTATAAATATGGTGTACAGTGAAACAATGAAATAAACATTTAATTTTGTTCAATTGTAAATGGGCTGATATTCGTCAAAATGCAAACATGTCACCATATTTCTTCATCTGCAATGTCCTCAAAAACTACTAGAGCAATTGAGAACATGTTTTTCTCTTAGAAGACACTTTTCAAACCTATCAGACACATGAAAATTTCAAACTTATTCTTGTTTGCATTCCTTCTTAAGAGAAAGAAATTGAAGATGAACTGTGTTCTTAGCTTGCCTTTTATATTTCTTGCCATATGAGCCACACAATGCAGGTACAAAGTTTTTTTAAAAAATTAAATAAAGTGAAATTCAGATGTTGCTTGTCATTTGTATTTTTGTCTAATTGCATTTTGGGACATTCTGAATACTAGGACGAGTGTAGTTAAATACGAATGAGGTGCGTGAAGGAAGTCGACCCACAGCAACAACAGAAAGCAGCTTACGTTATCATTCATGCCAGCCATTACGCTTTTGGCATAATCATTACACTTTTTTCAGCGAATTATGTTTTATGTGAAAGGCTGCATATGGATTACACTTTTTTGCTGCATTAAAACAAATAAAAATATAGCAGTAAAAAGTCGTTTTTGTCATTGTATTAAAATCTATTACATGTAATTCCACTCTTATAAATTTGAGAATATTCTTAAAAAGATGATTGCTGTGTAAGAAGACTTCTCCTTTTTTGCGCTTTATAGCAAATGTATATGACCTCATTTCCAAGAAAACATAGGTTTCTTCAAAAGTTTACTTTGCCTAAATCTGCCTAACAGATTCATTTTGTTGTTAAGTTAGGTAGTGAATGAGTCTATATTTTATAGAAAATGGCACCAGATGCTAAGTGAAATGCTTTACGCTGTGGATGTTATGTGATGGAAAATGTCAGATCAGAAAAAGTGACAAATCAACACTGCTTTACAAACTTTAAAAGAAGAATATGCAAGTAATGTAATACAGATCCCTGAGCACCCGACCATGATCATTGCATAATTCCAGTTCACAATCATTCAGTGAAAGTTGTACATGTAGACTAGTTGAAGTAAATGCTGAATATAAATAATTTTTCAGTATATTCTGTGTTTGTATTCTTGTTCTGATCCATATGGATTTTGCTGTTTGTGACAAAAATTTCATTCATTTTGTAGACTATATTCTACATTACAGCCTTGTAATCCAGATGACAAAACTCTTCAGAGTATGACAAAATAATGTGAATCATAATACATAAAGCTATGAAAGAACTTGCATCAGCACTAAAAATGCAATATGTGTTAGAATTAGTATTCATTCGTTTCCCATTTGATGATCACTTCAGCACACAACTTTACAGTATGCTCTGCTGAAGACAAGATTTTGGTCTTCAATCTCAATCTCTCACATTCTCTCTCTCTCTCTCTCTCTCTCTCTCTCTCTCAATTTTTTTTTATAGAAATATATTTTAGGATCAATCAAAATCATAGGGAATATTTTTGTGTGGAATTATTAATGACATAAAGTAAGCTTTTCCCTCTAGCAGTACATATACAAAACTGCTTTCGTTTCTGATATTTTGAACATTTTAAATTACAAAACATAAGCATTAGGCTATTATTAATGCACAAAGTATATGCACTATATTTTTGTGGAAGCAGATCAAGAAATATATACGTTGACTTTCAGAAGTAATTCAGGCAAGATTTTGACAGCTATTCATGCTGAACATTTACATGAACGTTTTAAATGAAAATAGGTAATAAACGAAACCTAATGGAAATATACACATCATTTATAGATTGTTTCATAATGAAAATCGAGTTTTATAAGTCTTGTCATTGTTTTTTATGCACATTGCATGCAAATGCACAGGTTTTGATGTATATTGTTTGGCAATTTTTAGCCAACATATATATAAACTGTGAATGTAAGTACCACAACAGAGAAAAAACCAGAGGCTATTTAACTGTTATTTCCTTTATTAAATTGGTCTTGGATACAAATGAGATATATGTTTAAAGGAAGAGAGGCTTATTTTATCTATAAAAGTTACATCTAGGCTGAAATTGACTCCTAGAGTACCTACCCCTTTGTGCTAAGGTTTTGGTTTAGTTTTTTCATTTGCCTATATTTCCTAAATCTCCTGATGGATTGTCATATTTGTGTGTGTGCGTGTGCTTTGGACTTTTAACATAGCTTTAACAGTTTTTCAGTCATATCGCTTTGATGTCTGCAGTGTGACAGTTTATAGTGATGTCTAGCACTGGGGCATCATGCCGCAGACATGTAGCATGATGTCCCACCCAGTCAGTCTAACCACTAGGCCAGCAGAGCTAATACAATTCATTCTGCATTATACTTGCTGAACCTTCTGACATTTTGGGTGCGGAGTGACTCATTGTACACCAATGTTTTGATCATGAGCTTGACATGAGGCATTCTTGTTAGGTCAGTCACAGCTGTTTGCCTTGTCAAGTCCTTCCAAGACTTTTTTTTTGTATTGTTTTCTGCAGTAACTTTTGGTAGAGTAAAGGAAATATTGCTTAGGTTATTTTCTGTCTGATTCTTCTTGGACAGATGCATAATTTCATTTGGAAGCACAAACTGCATTATTATGGCTACAGAAATGTTATGTCCAAAATCTTAAACCTTGTGATAGACTGGTCCAGTGGCCTTGTGTTTAGAGCATCTGCCTTGGATGCGGTTAGGTCGTGGGTTTGATTCTCAGCCAAGTCATACCCAAGACTTAAAAATATGGTACTAACAGCTGCCTCACTTGGCACTCAGCATTAAGAGGTTAGTGTTAGGACTGGTCGGTCTGGTGTATGGATAATGTGACTGGGTGGGACATCATGCTACATGTCTGCAGTATGATGCCTCAGTGCTAGACACCACTATAAACTGTCACACTGCAGATATTGTAGCGATATGACTGAAATTTTTTTAATACTAAGTTAAAAATCCAAATCACACAAAATCACAAACCTTGTGATAGAACTTTATTACTGACCCATCCAGTATGCAGAAATAGTAAACACAAGATTTAGTACCAGTGTTCTAAAAGAAGCATTTTTGAATATTATTTTAATAGTAGTACATGGTCTTCTACATTTGCATTGCTTGCCTGTTTGATGCGATGTCCCCAGTCTAGGCTCAATATTCCCTCCAAGAAACAGTAATTAGAGGCCCAGAATTGAAAAGAATGTTATCCAAGTCTGATTCCTTAATCATAGCCTATATATGAAATATCGTTCTTCTTTTCCTTAGACAGCTATGTGAGTACATATATGCACCAGGATGCTCCAGAAATTTTTCCTTTGTTGCTGTCTTTAACAAGTATTTTGGCCAAACATATTCTTTTGCTGAAATTAAGTATTTTTCACTGTGCCCTACTTGATACTGGTGTCAGGGTAAGTATCACCTACCCTTTTCTGGCTCCCAGTTGTATTGTGCATGTAATTTTTCTGTTTCAGCATATTCATATGTTGGTAAAGTGTGGGCACAAGTATGTCCCTTGCGATATTCAATCTATCATGTACTAAATATACCTGCATGGTATGTTGTTCTTTTTGTTGCCTGTGAACAGATAAAGTGTGTGACTTTGCAGAAAGCAGCAGCACATATCACAAGAGAAAGGTCATTCTTCCTACTCTTCATCCCAGGATGGATGAATCCCTTAATTATCATGGTAGGATCACTTCTGGTTTTAAAGAAGTCTGCCCAGAGTGGAGCAGGAACCAGAAGCAATTCCCTGGTTCAGAGATTGCCTAAAGGCCTCTGGTCAGCTCATTCTGATGTCATCAGTGCCTGTTAGAGATAGATCCTTGGTTCCTTCCAAGGGTGGAAAAGTATTTGTGCCTGAAAGCTTGTTACACCTCCCTGAAAGGTATGAGTTTCTTCCTCTTGGAAAATTCTTGTTTGCCAGAATGATTTTTTTTGGTCAGATCTTCTCTGGTTTGATCTTTAAGCAGAGATGGACCTGCCAACCCTGACGATTTTGCTGTGAATTTCATGACTCTCGATAGTGATTCACGCTGCATGCAAAAAATCATGAATTCACGATCAACTAAAGTTGTGAATAAAATAAATTTTACCCCATTTAGTGTTAGTCAAAATAGCAGCAGTGGTCACTGGTACCCATAATGTTGGTGTGTTGCTAGTCGCGTTGTTAGTAGAAATATATCAAATTGTTACATTTTGCCCTGTAGCAAGCATTGTAAAGTATATAGTCTGAATTTGGAGCAGAAGTTTTACAAATAATCTTGAAGAAAGTCAGGCTCGAATTGATTTTTTTAAAAATGGCAGATGTACATACTCGTAGCAACTGTAATTTCTATTAAAACAAACACCCAATGAAGACAGCTTTTAAAGTGTAGGAATTTTTCAGATACTGAAAGATTAGCATTCATCATAATTTGCTTGAGTTCGCGCATTAGGAAGAACATTTCAAAATGGAGGTTACTGCCTCAGTCCAGAATACCATAAGGCCCTACAACTGGGCAGTCTCCATAGATTTGTAGAACATGTGCCTTCACATGCACCTCTTCATGCGTCACAGTAATGCTCTGGTTTTGTCTCTTTGACAAAATTTATCAATTTTGGGATCTTCTGTTTGGTCTTGCCTGTGCTCCAGAGTCTTTACCAGGGTGATGTGGTTAATAGGGGCCAAATTGAAGTCTTAAGGGATCTCCATCATCCATTATATGCATTGCACAGGCTAGAAGGCAATCCACTTCTGAAGTTTACAATGTAAAGTGGAGAATCTAATTTAGAAAGTGACGACTGAAAGGATACAGAAGCTACCATTCCATCTGATATGGGTGATCTAGTCACTCCAGGTCCCTGACTAGTTTCATTAGTATTGCAACTCGTAAGATGGAATTGATGTGGTTGATATATTTGTTCAACTAATCCAATTGAACAAAATGTTTCAACCACATCAGTTCCCTCTGATGAGTTACAGTAGTAACAAAACCAGTCACTGACCAGGGGTGACTAGATCCCCCCAGCAGATAGGTTTGCCTCCACATCCTTTAAGTCTTCACTTTCAATTTCAGTTAATATTTTATTGGAAGTGATACCAAACTGATAGATCCCAAAACCACAGAGAACCCGATGAATCTCTACAGAAGTGCATAAGCTTTAATATCTATCCTCCACAACTAATGATTAGACAGGATGTGAATACTATCCAAAAAAAAAGAAAGCTGGACATTACAGTGTCAAAACACTAACATGTGAAGCATTTGATACTAAGTGTCTATAAACTTTAACCTATCTGAACATGGTAAAAACTCTATTCTTTTTCAGATAATATAAATTTTCTAATTCGATACTAAGCTCTCTAGTAGCAATATTAATTGGAGAGATGGAGATTTTGATTGGATTTACCAATTACATACTCTACAGCTGTTAGGGATCAACATCTCTGTTTAAATGGGAGTCCAGGCTTTTTAAACTGAGAATCTAAATTAGTTTCTAAAGTAGGAAGTACGTTGATCCTAGCTGTCAGTCTTTAACTCCAGTAGCAGACTTTCTTCTTTGAGGAAATAGAATGTTCTGGATCAACCATTGAAGGCAATATGACAGATCTTTCTAACACTTTCAGGTTTTTAAGGGATTCTGCCATTGGTTCAGATCCACATCTTTTTCATAGGTATTTTGAGCTTCACAGACTGGTACCTCATTCATTATTGCCTAGTTAGAACCTTTTGTGGAACCTTTTGTGTGTTATGTGGCATTATGAAAACAATTTTATGAACCACTGAGTGAAGCTTCCTTTGAAAACTTTACCCTTAAGACAGTTTTCCTGCTTTTCTTAACTCATTTGGCCCAATCCCACCTAAACTTGTGATCTGTTTTCAGCATTCATTGACCAATCCTGCCTATGGTTGTGGTTTGTTTTCTTAATCAGTGGCTGATCCTTCCTACAATCATGGTGAATGGGTGGTATCAAAAAAGGTCTCTATTGGTTGCAGACTGGGTTTTTCCAAGAAACTGTTAATTTTAAACCAACCTGAAATGAGTTTACTTTTCTTTGTGTAAATTTCAACTATTTATAAGCTAAAGTTTTGAATTGAGAGCACTTTTACTACTTGCATTTCATTAAGGAAAAATAGGAAACAGTGGTAGAGTTCAAAGTGATATTAGAAGATTGTGAGAGCAAAAATGAAGAGTTTCTCAGGTTTGATTTAGAAAATATTGGGCAAGCAGAGCAATGATGTTTGGCAGTTGGATATTTGTACAAGATTTATATTTGGACATCAAAGTTTCTGAGACTGAACCATCAATCTAATGAAACACATAATTTTGTAGTTTATTAATAACTTATGAAAGACTTGGATAAGTAACACAAAAAAATACACGACTGTAGACAGATTTGTGTGGTACAATTGGGTAAAAATTTCATGGATTTTTCTTGGATATAAGAAGAGAAATTGAGTAAGAATGAATACACGTGTTTCAGGTTTACAAAATTTTTAATTAGTTAAAAACGGGGGCACAACCAGCTATAAACAGCTTAGTGATACTGGGCATAGCATCAGTGATGCTGATAATCGTGCTGGGTCTAAATTGAAGACATGGGGTTTGCTTTATACCTTGTCAATGGAAAAGTGTTGTTTACCATTCAATGGTAACTGTAATGGTTTTTCTTGTTTGCTAACCTTCTTTAATCCCTTTAGTAGTCCCTGTTCCTGCAGAGATTCACAGTATTAGTTGTATCTTCCACAAATGATCAAGATAGATTTCTTTGCCCATTTGTGATATTAAGACTTCATTTGACTTCATCAATAAATTTAAGGACAGATCTGAATCATCTGTTTTTCTTTCAAGAGTTCCTATAAGATTTCAGAATCCACCATTGCCAGTTCCACTGCCCTCTCTATCAAAAGAGCTTACCAGTCCCTCACTGAGCTGGATCTTTCTTGTATGAGGATTAAATCCCATGAGGCTAATGCTGCATCTTAGGCCTGTTTAAATCACTCCTGTTCTGATTACATCATGCAAGCTTCCTTCTGGTGATTGCACTGTACATTTTTATCCTTTTACCTTAAATCTTGGCCACACCAGAGCAAAGGCACATACTCGGTCGGTCCAACTGTTGTATGACCAAGTCATCTACTAGGCTTCAGTAGGAAAAGTTTTCTCTTTTTGGAGCCATCAGCCTCCCTCCAGATGACAAACTCTGTAAAGTAATAGTAGCTATTAAGTATTACAAAACTAACTTAGTTTTACTGACTTGGTCCCCAAACTACATATTTCTTAAACTATTTACAGTATTCATGATGTTCATAACATGTCGTTTGAGCACGTGAACAAGATTTTATTGCAATGCAGTGTTGCTTGGTTTTAATGTCACCATGAGATGTGCACTGTTTAACAAGACCTTATAATGCTAATAAATGCAAAAATGTATGCAATAAATTTGTACTGCAAACGTTTTGGTTTTGTGTATTTTAGGTACGATTCCCCTCCCACTTTAGCTCTGACTTGAAGGATCTATTGAGAAATCTGCTGCAAGTGGATCTGACAAAGAGATATGGCAACCTAAAGAATGGTGTCAATGATATCAAGAACCATAAATGGTTCTCCACCACAGACTGGATTGCTATCTACCAGAAGAAGGTTAGTTCACATTTTAGACACTTTTAAACTTTATATATTGTACATCAATTATACAGCATCTGACGATTTGAAACATGAACTTGGATGTGCTTAGTTGTTTGGCTACCTTATATGTGGAGGAGACTAGAAATAATGACTTGGAATGAGTGATGTTGCAAGATTTGCACACGTGACAGAACACTGAGGTCAACTTGTGTCACATTAGGAGATTTGCAAAATTTGGTAAGGAGTTTGACTTGAAACTGGGGGGATTGTCATCAGTCAGATTTTTAGCATTCAAATTGATGAAAATGACAGCTGTTGAACAAATTTCCTTTTTCTCTTTCAAAATACGCACATGATCTCATCACATCAGGCCTTTCATGCTGTCCTTATAAGTATGAACATTGTTAGCCTTTCATAGTAGATCATTACCAGGATAATAAAAAAAAAGTTATTGTTTCCTGCCTGTAGGCAGATTTTGGTTACTGACTGCATACCAGAAGTACATGAGAGTGGTACCTTTTGGATTGAATTTGGGAAGCTCTTTTTAAAATAAACTTTAATGGAGTGGCAGACTGCATATTCATGTCCTTCTGAACTTCATTTTGTCTGCTAAAATTCCTGTTTCTATCCATTATTTAATTTCATGTGATATTTTGGTTGTTTGAATTTGGGCATTTTAGCATTCAGAGATGCTTGCTTGCATATCTCTTCTAACTTTCAATACTGAAGCCAAACTGACCTGTTTATGCCACAAGCATTTAGTAAGGACTAATCCAACCATATTCCATTAAGGACTTTAATCCTTCCCAAATTACTTATTATTACACCTTATATAGGCCATCTTGACAAATTTTAAACATGTATGTTCTTCAAAATTTGTTAATGACTTGCATGTTTGGTAAGAAAGAAGCCTGTTGACCTGGAAAAGTCAAATGTTACGGTCACTAATTGCATGAAAAATCATTTCAACATAATATAACTTTCTAGATAGACCATGTACCTTGACCAGAGTTTATGGACATCTTGAACATTGTTCATCAAAGAAGCCTATTGATTTGGGAGTTAGAAATCATCTAGGCATAAAAAAACTTTCCAGTTTTGCACAAAAGGTGTTGATGAGGTGCTGATCTATTGTTCAGTATGGCTTTGTTACAGTAAACCTTTTAAATGACTTCTCAGAACAGATCAACTGACCTTGACAAAATTTCACTGAAAAGATTTTGGTGAAATTTGCAAAAATTAATATTTTCTGCCATCCAGTATAGCAGCCATTACGAAACAGAAATATAAACCATTAAGTGTCGGAAATTTTTATGGTAATCCAGATTTGTTGGTGAACACTTGCATTTCTTGAACAGAATGTCCTATCTGCATTGTGTGTTCACCAGCAGACTTCCATGGTTTCTGCTTGATATTAAATAAAAATCATGCTAATCTGATACTCAGTCCACAACAACAGCCATCTTGAAAATCTTGGCACTGCTCTGCTAAGATGGAAAGTCATAGAAGCATTTATTATTGAATAAAAGCAAAAGATTGCATATAGCAGAGCATAGGCGTCATTTTTCTTACGGTTCTCAATAGTTTTAGGATTTTTATTTTATTTTTGTGTTCAAGACTGTGAAAGTCATGTAATGTATAGCATAGAATGGTTTGCAGGTGAAATAGTATTCCAGGCAGCCCTTGTCTATTAATGGGAACTTGAAAATTCTTGCATATATGTTTCTACGGTTCATTTTTAGACATATATTGCAGGTGGAGGCACCATTCATACCAAAGTGCAAAGGACCTGGAGATGCCAGTAACTTTGATGACTATGAAGAGGAGCCACTCAGAATATCTTCAACAGAGAAATGTGCCAAAGAGTTTGCAGACTTTTAGAGATATTTTAAGTATAATTGTGTCATTAGTGGCATTGACAGACTGTGTAGCAAGTAATGGTGTCTGTTCTTTGATGAACAACAAGTTCTTGCAAAGTTGGAGGAGAATTGCAATGGAAAATGTTCTGATTCATTCATCAGTGACTCCTGGTCCAGTTTATAGGCAAGACCAGATTGTTTGCAGGTAGTATTGGTAGATAAATGTTCCGAAGAAATGTGTCATCCTCATCAATTTTGGTGCAATATGCAACAGGAGGCAATCACAAGCGCACAGAGGATACTGGATGTTAAGTACACAACAGCGGTTACTGCTTTTTTTTAAAAGAAAAAAACCCTACCCAAGATCTGTTGGCACTCTATCTTCTCAATAACCTGGCCACATTCATTTTACATTGACATCAAGTGCATGTATGTGTATATGGATTATAGTGGGAAAATCACTTTTTTTGTCAAGTGTGCTTTCCCTCTTAATTTTGATTGTCTTCATTCTTCCAGAGAGAAAAGTTTTATTATATCTTGAAAGGTTTAAATGGTAGATGTGATCAGTAGTAACATGACAAAGGAACAAAATATATATTTACTGTTGTCATTTTAGACTAGTCACAGCCATGTTCTCTTTAGCATTTTGTTTTATTGTTTTTGCAGTTCTTTTAAATTATAGTGGAAAGTAGCAGTTGTAAATGTTTAACAATCTTTTGTTTTACTAAGCATCAGATACTTTTAAAGACATGATAAGCAGTTTGTTATTTGCATTAATTTTACCCAAGTAATCAATAAGGTTTTTAGTTTTATACTGTAGCTCAAGAATGATGTTGCCACACACAAAGACCTTAATTTTTTAGTCTTAAAGTCTATGCATATTCCATTGAAGTTATGGCCTTGATCTTGCATTTTAACTGTATTCGCTTTTATTTGCTGAATGGTAAATTTTGCATACATGCAAATATAACTGTCAGAGAAATGAACAATAACATATTATCACCAGGAGGTCTTGATCTGCTGATGGTGAGAGCACATATCTGGCTTATGCTGCAAGTATTAGTACTCATTGTTATGGAGTACAAATGTCCAACTTAGTAGATATAAGGCTTTATACACAAAACCCAATGTCCATGAGATTTCCTGTAATCTTGATGGGTGTTCAGGTCTGATAAAAGGTTTTTAATATTGTGTACAAAGTTTCATCTTTCTGTATGAGTTTAACATTTAATTGGCTCTTGCCAGACATAACTGTCAGTTGTAGGTTCAGGATTTGCTGTTGTTTAAGTTTTAATGATATCTGCCATACTTCTGTAGTTATCTCTCAAACTAATTATCTTTTAAAAATGATTTTATGTTTCAGAAAAAAAAACTTTTTATTTTAACCTAAAAACAGCATTTTACTCCAGTTTTATTTTCAATTGAATCAGGTCCTGAAACAGGTGTTAAAGAATGAAAAAACTTGTTGCTAATATTATTTATCTTTTTAATTGGGCTAAATATTTTATTCATAATATGTTGTACTTGCTGACACATAGCCAACTCAATATAGTTAAAAAGCATATTCTGTGAGAGACTGATCTAATGATTATTGTACAAGCCTTGGGGTCAGTTGTCAGGTTTTGGCAAGTCCCTGAGATGAGCTTTCACACCTTTTATGTCATAAGATTTGTGACCATAGAGTCTTTTAACAGTTGGTAAACATAAAGTCCAAACAGTTGTATGGGATAATTATTGGAATCTTGTATCCAATGCCCTGCATGTCAAGTTATGGTAGGGTCATTTGAGTTAATGCCCTGCAAATATGGCCATTGTAGGATCTCTCTCTCTCTCTCTCTCTCTTTTTCTTCCTCTCTATTTAAAATTTCTAATGTGATTTATTTGAGAAGCTAGCACTGTTAGATATTGATGTTAATCTATCCCTCTAAACAAAGATCAAGTCTTATTATGAATCTTTGCTCCCAAGAGTTTCATTTTAAGGATTGCATAGCAAGTTCTTGTTATTCTAAGATCAGCCTATGTGATTTGGTATGTGTGAGTTCAGCCTTGAAACAATTATGCTTCTTTAGTGTTGGAAAATTTAAAAATTTATAAACCTTCTATGGTGCTATTCTTAGCAACCACCAAAAGAGCAGTACATCAGCATGATTTAGTTAATTCATGAGTGTTTTGAAGTGAGATCAAACTTAACCAGGTATATAGACTGTTGATGATCATTTTCGATTATTATGGTTTACACTTGCAATTTAATGGGTAACATTAGGAGTTGGCATTATTTGCCTGGTGCTAGAGTTAAAATTGTAGGATTGCTCATTTATGTTGAAATTCTTCACTTATTTTTATCCACTTCTTCAGTCCTATCAAAGATAGGTTGTTCTGTTTGAAGAATGTTTTTAATATAGCATTTTATTCAAGAGACTTGTACTTTAATATATCTATACATTTTTATTGCTGCTGTACAAGAAAATTTATATTAAGCACTTGTACACTGTGGTCACCTGGATATAAAAATAACTTTTAAGAATTTAATGATTTTGAACTAGTATGGCAAAATATATGGTATAACCCTGTGTCCATTGTGTGTCATTTGTGGTGTGTTTTGCATCCGTCAATATTGTTACCACTATATAGTCCATATTTCTGATATAATTTCAATAAAATTTGGAATATAGGTTTATATCAACAAAATCTGGGATGAATTCAGTCATGAGGAAGTTCCCTGTATATTGAGGTGATATTATATCTGATTGGCTAATCTTGTTTCCACTCTGTAGGCCATATTTCTGATCGGATTTTTATCAGACATGGTGTATATATGCTTATACCATTAAAACATGACGTGTTCAATAACAAGCAAGATTCACACATACTAATGAGGTTATCTTGCATCTGATTAGCTGAGCTTTTTACAATACAAGACTGTATTAATGGTCGTATTTTGATCATACATTGAATAAATGCTTATATCATTGAGATCTATGATGAATTTGATAATGAGCACGATCCTTGCATAGTGATGGTATGATTTTTGTATCTGATCGTCTTCGTCTGAGTTTGTTTACTCTGTGAAAGCTCTTATTTCTGATCTGATTTTGATAAAGCATGAAATGTGGCTTATATCATCAAGATCTTGAATTGGTTTAATAATGAGCAAGATCTACATATAATAATGGGTAATCTTGCATCTGATTTGATGAATTTCTTTTACTTTGGAGGCCAGATATCTGATGCAAATTTGTTCAGACTTGGAATATGTGCTTATAGATCTCGGACAAGCTCAGTAATGAGTGAGATCCATGTATACAAAAGAGGTGATCATGCATCTGATTCACTGAGCTTGTTACCACTCTGGAGGCCCGATTTGATCAAGCTTGTAATATATATTTATATCAAGATCTTGGACACGTTTGATAATGAACAAGATACGTGCATAATTAATGAGATGCATCCATTTGATCTTATGTGAGGTAATGGATTGTGCGGCCTACAGAATCACGTGGCATGACCTGTTTATCTATGAAAAACATTCAGTATTTGGCAACAATATCTTATACAAATTTGATAATGAGCAAGATATATGGGATTATTAATGAGGTGATCTTGCATCCAGTTGACTTTATGCAAGGTAATGGATTGCTATGCCTGCAGAATCACATGACATGACCTGTTTACCTCGGAAAAACATTAAGTATTCTGCAACAAATTTGTTTCAATTTCAGTGATTGGTTAATTAAAATTGATTCTTACTCATCTTGAAAATGTAAAATTACCAAGTTGCATAAATTAAACTGCAGTAGGCAATATTTGTATTTGTATTTCAAGTTTGTATGGTAATAATAAGCTGGGGTTTTTTTTCTTTCTTTAGTAAATCATTAAAGTCAAATTTAAAGCAGCCTACGAACATATTCATGGAAAAGGAAATTCATTTCACAAGATATTATTGACTTAGTTTAGTAATTTCTTGATAAATTATAACTCATTCTTTTTTTTAAAGGTTTAAATGAATTAAATATATATAACAGAAGTGTAAATAGTTGTTGTTTAGAAGTATACTGTCATACATAATATTTTTGAAGTTCAACTATGTTAATGAGATGGAATTTTGATCAGTTATGTGTGTTGATGTAAACATGTAAATACATGCTTAATATATCGGAAGATAAACATCTGAAACCTTTTTCTTGATATTTCTTAATGAATAATTACTATTTCATCTCCCACCCCTCCTTCAGATCAGTGACTTAAAGAGTCAATCATGTTTCTAAAGACTGAGATGAGGATGCATGAAATTTTGGGCAAACCAATATTAAAATGTAAATTTTTATATCTAAAATTATGCAATTTTGGGTTCAGAACTTCCTATAGAAAAAAATAAAAAGCACACAAAGCCCAGTGGTGACGTTAGGTCAATTGGCACATTTTATTGTCACTATGGAAGGCACATTTTTAACAAAAATCCAATTTAGATCAAACTTCAAATATAGGATTATATTCTCAAGATCTACGATGAATTAAATAATCAGTGAGATTGATGTATGTTACTGATAAAATTGTGCATCTGATTGGTTGAACTTGTTACCTTGTTTGGAGCCATGATTGTGATCTTATTTTGCTCAGAATTGGAAGGTGGGCTTATGTGATCAAGATCTTGTATTGTTTTGAAAGTCAGCAAAATACACATTAATCATTTTAATGAGGTAATTTTGCGTCAGATTGCCTTGGCTGCTTAACTCTCTTGAAGCGATATTTTTTATCTGATTTTGATCAGACTTGTATATTTTATGATCTTATGTTTGCAGGAGTTTAATAATGTGGAGGATTCATGCATATTAAATAGATGATCTTGCATTTGATTAACTTGACTTGTTACCACATGTGAAACTCAATTTCTGATCCAGGTTTGTTCAGACTTGATTAATAATCTTAAATCATAAAGATCTTGAATGAGCATCCATGCATATTTTGGGGTGAGATGTTGTATCTCATTGGTTGAGCTTGTCAACACTTGAGCATTTTAGTCTGGTCATAAGATTGTATCAAACATTGATAAATAAGTTGGTATCATCAAGATATAAAATATTTTTTATTATGAGCAAGATTTGCACATTGTGAGCTGATCTTGCTCTTGATTAACTGAACTTTCTACCACTTGGGACTGTACATCAAAGAATAAAAATTGGTTCTAAGTGAAAATGGTGCTGATTTGAAAATCTTCTTTTACCACTTCTTCTGGATGGATGATCATATTAACATTGGGGTTTTCACCAGAGGACTTCTTATGGTGTCTAATTGGTCTGAAATGATAAAGGAGCAATGGTAGCTTGGTGGTTAGTGTGTCGGACATGTGATCAGGTTGCTGCTGGTTTGAATCCTACCATCAGTGCCTTGGCACTTGTTGACCTACCTTTGTTGTTTTGCCATAAAACACCAAACCATAACATAAACAAGATAGTGCTGATCTGATGTCCAGTATAGCTTCCTTTGGTGGTCACCTTGAAAGTCTTGTTATTGCTCTAGAATATTATGATTCCAACCCTTCGCACTTAAAAAGAACACTCTTCACTCTGGCATCTGGAAATTCCTTTTGGCTATTAAAGTGTCAGTCTCTTTGAGAGATTCTTGTTTGATAAGGCATTTGTTTTGAAAAGGTAGGACAGAGAAATAGTTTTATCCAATTTATTTTCAGGTTCTATTAACCCTTGAAATTTCATCTTGCTTCAAGGTGTACAACTCAAAATTATGATCCATGAATGGTTATCATACATGCCAACCATTGTGCTTTGTTTTTACTAAATTGCATCTTATGCATAAATATATTCGAATTATGCGTTTTTGATATATCCCCCTCCTCAAAAAAATGTATTTGTTTTCTCATTTTTATTAACATCCCATTAATCCCACAGACAGAAAAGACAACTACTATCTATGACATAAGAGTACGTTTGTCCGTAGACTTACCTGCATTTTCCTAACAGTATTATGTTCTATTTATATCAGCTGCCCTATTTCCAAGAAACTGGCTAGTTCTACTTTCAAACTTTTAACCTTGGTTTCTGTTTATAGCAGCCATATGGCTTAGTTAGGAGAGAACAGACTGGTTTTCTAACTTGTAATCTTTGCTTGCAGATTCTTTGTTCTAATTTACATCTGGTACAGAACCAGTCTAGGTATTTGGCACTAAAAGTCAAGTTGGATTTATTCTAGTCGATGTGTGTGTTAGAGCAAAAATGTTTTTCAAATAATTTTACAGATGGATTAGAAAAGACGAAAAATCTATTCAAGGATGAATACATGAATTACGTATTACAGTTTTCCATTCTAAAGCAGCTTCACGCCCCTTGCAGGCTGTGTGGAAAGGATTTTAATATTGGTTATGGTGGTTAAACAAAGAAACCTTGAATTAGCTCATTTTAGTAACTACAATACTAAGGAAACTTCTTTTTTTTACAGCAGAACTAAATTGTGGACGCAAATTTTATAAATAAAGAGGCGTTACGTACTGAGTTCTTAATAGAACACGGACTACCCCTAGCGGTAGAAGACTACATTGGTCCTTTGTTCAAAGGTATATTTCCTGATTCCAAAGTTGGAGAAAATATGCATGTGCAAGAACAAAATCATCTAATATTGTTAGGTGTTTAGCAGAAGATACTTCACTTAAAATTGCAGAAGCCATGAAAATTGGCCATTTAGTATTGGAACAGACAGGAGTAGTGATTAGGACAAAAGTTGTATCCAGTCAGTCTATGTAAGAGACTTTGACAATGAAAAAGGCAAAGACAGAGTGCTCTTCCTTCATTACCAGAATTAACAGTAGATTCCACTGGAGAAAACAATTTTTTATTTGCTTGATACTGCTTTGAATAAATATAAGTTGGCAGAACTGTATGGGGTTTTCAGCTGATGCTGCACCAGTGATGACTGGAATTCATAAAGGAGTTGCATTTTATATTTTGAGAAATGTTTCCATCATTGTTCATATCAGGTTGTCTCTGTCCTATGATGCACCATGCTGCAGGAAAGGCTGCTGATAAATTAGAAGGAGAACTCCTGAAGTATCAAGTTGGCACTGTACCTGACAATGTACTTCATGCGGACAGAGTTGATTTTTTTTCCATCTTATTTCCCAGCTAAATGACCCAATAACTGGAAGATATAAATTTCCTCTTCTTTGTCAGGTTATGAAAGGTATATTGGTTCTTTACCATTCTAATGCTGACTGTGAGAGATTGTTCAGCATTAAGAAGAGTAAAACAGTTCAGATCCAGGCTCTGTTGTTGTTGTGTTTAACACCATTTTTTAGCACAAGATAGGCTATACATGGCGGCCAGTATTAATGGTGGAGGAAGAACCCGGGAAAACCCCAGAAAGAACCACCAACCCACAAGAAGCTACTGGCAAAGCTTTCTCACATACCAACATAGGCTGAACCCGCAACTTGAACCCATGCAGACAGAGGTGAGATGGCAGTGATCCGTAGCGGTGAGCGCTTTAGACCATTCAGCCACTCAGGGCCCCTCCAGGCTCTGTAACCCAGTACTTAGTGCTCTACTGGTGTGCAAAACATTTATAGTCTCAACTGGTACAAAGTGTTTTGAAATGCAATATGAGAGTCTGTTGCTTTTTAAAGCTCAAAGTGTTATATATGAAAACTTGAAGCAGTAGTTGATGTTAAAAGTCTAGAGGGATTTTAAAAAATCATTTTGTACATATGCTCATTGAATTTTTATCATGTTATATATGGATTACTCTTTTTTTCTGCTCGGATTACTCTTTTTGTCCACTTGGATTACACTTTTTCCTCACCAGGGGTTGGCATGTAAGGGTTATCTTGCTGTGTATGTCGGTTCTATTAAATTTATTTCATAGACCTGTATATTTGCTTGAGGTATGCAGTATGGCTTAAGCTTTCTTCAGATACCTCAAATTAGTCAAAAAAGGATGGTATAACAGTTTAAAAAACTAGCTACCATTTGTTCTTATTACAAGTCCATGGGTTTTCACAAAGGTCTTAGACTTAATGGTTTTCTTTCTTTGGATACTATCTTTAGTTTTCAGCAGGGGCCTATCATGAAAGTGTTCCAGAGATGCTGCTAGTGTGTGTGATTATTGTGTAAAATTTACACTTGGATAGAAGTGATGTGCAAGAGCTTCTGCAAGTTTGGTTAAAGTTGCACATATGACAATGTTCTCTGCACAGTATAGAAGTTTTATTTAACTGTTCCCCCTTAATGTGCTTGTCACGACATAAGTCATGTCGGTAGAGGTATCTTGGTGCTTGTCACGACATCTTTTTCTCAGTTTGGCAACTGTTTGCACATCTGGGTTCTTCAGCTTGATATGACTGGATGTTAAACTAAATTTGATCTTGCATCAAGGGAGTTGTACAGATGCATGTTTAATGTGGGCTACCTAGAAAACCTAAATTGTCTGATTCCTAATGGGGTTCATCATCAGATGCTTATTTTGTTTTGGCAAATACTGGCTGATCAGAAATTGTTACTGGAAATATCAGTGTGTGATTTTAAAATAGAAAATGATGTTGAATACAAGTTGAGTGTACATGTTGCATGTACAAAAATAGCATACTGGCCAAACAGCAACTCGCCACCCCATTTCCAGCGGTATTTAGAAATTAAATGGAGATAAACCAGAATACCAAGCCTAAGTCAAATACAATTTAAAAGTAGACTGTAATTTACATTTCTTTGCTTAAACAATTTTACCTCTACAGGATCTTTTGCTACAAAACTACACAGCCATAAAAGTGTCAACATAAACTAATAAATGAGAATCAGCAAGTGAAAATAATAAGTAAAGACATTTATTTGATCAAAACTACTTCTGTCTGAACAAGCAGTCTATGGCTTTGATGGACTTAAAGCCCTAATACAGCATTATGGAACAGGTGAGAAATCTGGCATCTTACAGCACTTATTCAAGAAAGTGACACTTTGGCAGAGCTTATGTTAGTGAAACTTCTTATTTTGGAGAAAAGTATACAAAATAATAATACCTGTGAGCTGTGGAAATTTTTACACAACAAGCTTAAAGAACAGTTTTAGAACTAGTTTAGGCTGGCTAACAACTATGTATGTATCCTTTTAGACAGCAGACTGTGAAAGTGGTGTTCTCAACACAGAGTAATATTTATACATAGATAAGGAACAGATTAATCTCATCAAAAATCAACAAATTAATGATTATACACCCAGAACATCTTTTAAAGATTTTGATTTCATTGGAGCTCTAAGAGAGTGATGTAGGAAGAGAGATGGATATTTAAATCTTAGGTAAATATGAACTACGGCTGTTTTCTCCTTCCCCTCCCCTTTTTTTAATACTACCTCTTTATTTTGGTGTTGAAAATGGAGCTCCCCACTTTAGATAAAAATCCTGGCAGCATTTCTGATGTTCTTTAAAATACTGCAGTTTTACTCTGTGACATGAATAATTTCATTTTTGTTTTCCATTATTTGAAGTTTTGATCATCGTGGAGATATTAACCAAGTTATCTTTCCATGCCATCAGTTTTGAGCTGGAATGTGTTACTCATTTGAATTTGATAAGTCTTCCCTGGAAATAAATTCATGGAATTGACAAATGGGCGAGGCTGTTCTATCAAAGAGATTTTGCCACAACTGAACATGGCAGCTAACCTATTGCATTAAAATTTACTGTAACCCACATTTCATGCTTTACTGACTTGGGTTCATCTTGAGCACTGTGCATACCAGAATCATCAAACTTGGTGATTGTATGCATTCCAGGTAGTACCACACCCTTGAAACTAAAGAAGATCAATGTGACCTACATTTAAAATTATATTGGCATATGTTTGATTTTGCATTTAGATCACGACCTCATTATCATATTAGCAATCCATCCCACTACATATTTTAAAAACAAAAAACATCAAGGATATAAAAAAAATTAACAAAATTTATTCATTTCATTCACTGATTTTTAAATTCTAACCTGATCATCTCCAAGGGGTCCCTAACACTGTCAAATTATTGGCGTTTCAATGCATATGGCAGCTGCCGATGTAAAGACACAAACAGACTGCTCGCTGTCCATTTCTGGTTTCTAGAATAGTCCATTTCCATAAAAACTGTTGTGTTTCTCCAATATATGTAATGTCTGCTTTAATATTTCTAAAACAAAACTGAACAAAGAAATGGGAGGAAGTCTTGTATACATATGTTCAAAGACATATATATCCAAAATTTATGGAATTATTGAGATTTTCAACAAAGTGAACTACATCACATCTGTTGCTTGAACAAATAGACTGGCCCGAGCAGATATAGTGACCATGTTGCTAAAGAAATTCCCTTTTGATTTGAAATGCCAACAAACTGACGGTTTTTGGGACTCCTGGTGTTGATCAGTTTAGAACTTGTAAATGATTTGACCAAGTTTTATGCATTTGTTTACATCCTTGATGCCATGTATTTAAAATTGGTTGGAGGGGGTACAAACAAACTGGATGGTTTGAGAAACTATGGTACTTCTGTATAATGCTGTTGTACCTTGAACCAAAATGTGATGATGCATCATGATTACTACAACTTTGTCTTAATCATTCCATTTATTGTTCATGATTGTATTGCATCTCTCTTAGTACTGCATCAGTATCAGCAATGGTCACTGTGACCTATTTTTCACATTACTCCTTAGAGTTTGCTTTTAAATTTAGCTCATGGCTACATCTTTATTTGACATACTACTGTATGTACATACAGTCCTCAAGCACTACTCCCTTTTCAGTAAGATGGCTTTATAACCCATATTGTATGAATCACTGACTTGGGTTCAGTTTTGTTCATTTCTTGGGCAATGCTGATACAGAATTGTGAAATTTGTGATGATGTGCATCTCTGTTACTACCACACCTTTGCAAAATAATGATCTGCTTATGAAATATATTTCATCTTTTGCTGGCTTATTGAGCAAATTTTTGCACTTAACTCGTGACCACACAAATTTCTTGGCATGTTATATGCATACTAAAATCATGACACTCAATGATGCATCTTGATATGTTTTACTTTTTTGACAACAGAGCTATCTTTGACAGATATATCGAACTTCAGTGGGTTTTTGTTTAAATTTGGTGTTAAAAGTTAATTTATTGGGTGCCATTTATGTTCCTGTCATGAAACTTGAGAAGTGGATGCATTTCTGTTACTACTACACTCTTAAATGGTCATTGTGACCTACATTTTATGATATGGGTTAAGTATTTGTTTATGACCACGTTGATTCATCCATGCTAGACATATGTATGTCCTAACCTAATCAGAACATTCTTTCCATCCAGTGCAGTTGGAAGAAAGAATAAATATGTTTATTCTATTGTAAACTTTCAATGTTAAATAAATATTGCATGTTATGATGTTACCCGTAGCAGGTTAACTGTATATTGTCAATAGAATGAATATAGGAATTAGATCAGTGGACATGCTGCATGCTTTCATCTGAGGCCTTATCTGTTCATAGAATAATTGATGCATGAAGTATTACTGTGCTGGTTGTCAATCCAAGGTTACTTGAAGTGTCTGACATTCACCCAGTAAAACGATTTCAGCTTCTAGGAGTAGACAATGATAATAACTTCTAAATTAATCAAAAAAAGAACATTATCGTTTTGTGTCATTTATGCCCTTTCAAATTAGATAGGTAGCTCAGTGCATGGGTGGTTGGATAGGGATAGGGAGATGATTTCACTTATACGTCAGCACAATACTGGCCATATAGTACTAATCAAAAGTTGTTGATATTTGATGAAACAGAGGCATAGTTGGTTTGCTACATGTATAAGATCTGTGCAAGTCTGTCTTTTCAGATAATGTTTTTTAAAATTTTTAGAATTAATAATAGTTGGCAGATTGTATGGAACCAAAATATAGTATATCCTTGACCTGCCTTTGTTCATTAATTTCAATTTGCATTATATTTTCAGAAGTTATCACTTTTGAAGGTATTCAGCAATATCTACTTACTTTATTCATCTTTAAAAATATTTGACATCCTTCAAAATCATTTGCTACTAGATTTTACCTAATTGCAGAGGTTTTGTTTTGTGCCACTGACATAAATGTTAGCAGATGCAAAATTGAATTATGTTAATTAGGTCAGTGTACTATTTATGGCAAGGTGTAGACATTATATAAATATGTATGTATAGTGATGATTATAAAAAATATTAAGATTGAAGATGTTGCATTTTGTAAAGTCTTTTTCAGGCAATTTCAAATTAATATTAAAAATTACTTGACACAATGACTTTTTTCATCTTTAAGATTCTCCTGTGAAGAATTCCTTACTATTTAGTTTTCCAATGAATTTATTGTATTCTAACATGATATAAGAAACATACATGATAGTAAGAAATACTTACACAGTTGTTTCTGTCTCAGAAATCGCTGACTTTGGTTTCTAATTAATCAAGATGTAAGCAATGCCAATGTGTGAACATTGGGCCTGGTTTGAACAGGTAACACACACTTAAGTGCTACATACTCCTAGGCAGATATGGCATTGGGTAAATTCTCATTTGCATTCTTTGATACAATTTCTATGAATAAAATTGAGGAACCTATTTACCGTTAAATCTAATTTCCTCAAATATTTCCTACTCATCACTTGCTGTCGTGAAACAAGCATAGGAGATTGTGAGAAACATGGTGCATGAATCAATGTCCGGAATGAAGTAAGGAAGGTCAATGATAGCAAACACCACCATCTATTTGCTTTTGTCAGGTGGTGGCCATGTTGAAACATACCATGAGGTCAAACAGATATTGGAAAAGCTTGGGTCTGTGGCAAAAATGACTGAAGACACAATGGCCTATGTTTATGCAAAATAACATTAATTTCACAATGTGCACAATTGTTGTCATTATTTGGCTGATAGACCAGACTACTTTTGTTTCACTCTTCTGAACTGATCTCTGCACTTATTAAAGAATGAGAAGCTCCCATTGACAATGGAATCAATTTCTGTTAGAAACATTGTTTAATTTTGCATGTGGTTTTCAAAAAGTATTACTGATTCACCTGGTCTATATTGTGATGGTTTCAGAATTTAATTGTAGCCAGTGGCAATAAACACTGTACACTGTAATTGCATAAATTTTATTTCTTAAGTTTGACCTTGCTAATATTTGGGTAATCATTGAAAAAAAAAAAAAAAATTGTATTAATGAGTTTCCAGAATTGTGACCACTGTTTAATAGCACTTGTGATCATGTGCTGTTTATTTTTATTTTTTTTTTCTTCATATAGATCAAGGTACTTTTCTTCATTTCATTTTGAAATTATAGGCTTATCTACTAACTGCTTGTGCTCCATGGCTTTGAGCTTATACTTTCTTGGTGTAAGGCGTCAAAAAAGGAAAGTTAGTTGACTAAAATTGTCTTGGTATGATTTATTTTCTCCAAACAAGACCTTAAATCTGATTAGTTTCTTTTATTTAATGAGCTTATTGCTGTGTTTTTTCTTAATGTGAGTGTTTTCTTTATTGATGCATTGGGCACATAATTAGTTGTTAAATATTAATCTTCTTCACATAGTATATAGGCATGTTGCAGACTGAAAGATTTTTATGCTTATTTGTATTTGTACACTATGAATTCTTTAATGCTAGATTTTTTTCCATTAAATCAGCTATTTTAAATCTGTTAAACTTTAGATCTGAATAAAGTAAAAAGTTAAGTGCATTGATTTTGTTTTACTTTTTCACTTTCATTTTGTAAAAATGGCAGTGATACCACATTTTATGGCCCCAAATCAGGATGCAAGAGTCCTAAACTAATTGTTACATGTTTAGGTTTGAATAAACAGTAACACAAGAAAGAGTGTAAACAACAAGCTTTGAAGAATATAACAAATTATTTCCCTGGAAAAATACTGTAAAAATGAAAAAATATGAGAACGTACAGTTTCCAGAATCAAATCCAAAAGTAATACAAGAATAATCCATGAATAAAATGTTTGAAGTCATAATATTGAAGTGTTCTAATGATTCCAAGTTCGAGTTCCGATGAAGAATCCAAGATAAAGGGCGATGACTTATGCTGTAGCCTGTTCTGTGTTGACATCTACAGTTCCTTGTAGAAAAAGAAAAGAATTAATCCTCCAGTCTTGGAAATCCAAATAAAATTTTCAAGAAAAGTCCCTTGTTCAAGAGTTCTGCATGAATACAATAATATTTCTAGAGAAACGAATTAATCTAATAGAGTCCAAATAACCTGAAGAAAAACTAACATATAACTAAAAAATCTTCAATACTTCAGTACTGGACACAACAGAAGAAAACAACTTGACATCAAATGTTTAAAAGCCCGGACTCTTTCTCTAAACATCACTATTAATACTAAGTATTTTTGCAATATCGGAAATGCCTAATTGCGAAATAAAGGATGATGTGATCATGTTTACATGTAAAAGTGACATAGCTCCTGTATGTCCTTGATAAGAACCAATCATTTTACTCCAAGAAAAAAGTTGTTTACTTGACCCTCAATCAAGGCCAGGAATTAAGCCAAAAAATAGAAACAAGTGTTTCTATAGTTAGATATTGAAGGAAAACTGGTCAAACTGAATTTTCTGGAAAATATCAAATTCCCGGTAAACAAAAATTACATTGACATGTAAAGAAAATAAAAGACTCCAACACCCACAAACAAATAAAATCAAACAACTTAAATATATATAACACTTCCCCCCATAAAGAAAAAGAAAGATTTATATGATAAAGTTTTCTTTTTACCATAGATTAAAGAAAAACTTAAGAACTCATATGAATTACAGTGTACGTGGAATAATACAATGGTATACACGAGGAAAGTGCGTCTTCTAGTAAATTATCTTTTCCTTTGATGTGCCTGATGTCAAGATTATATTCCTGTAACAACCAACTCCACCTTACAAGTCTTTGATTTTTATTTTTATCATGCTGATCAAAGTAAGGGGGTTGTGGCCACTAAACACAATAATCGAAGGAGCTGAATTAAGGTAGCATTCAAAATGTTGTAATGCCAATATCAAAGCCAAACATTCCTTCTCGATTGTTGAATAATTTCGTTGGTGCTTATTTAATTTCTTAGAAAAATAGTACACTGAATGATCAATACCATTTTCATCATTTTGAATCAAAACTGCTCCAACCCCAACATCAACAGACAATTTAAACGACTGGTTGAAATTTGGAGCTGTAAGAACTGGCACGCTTTTAAGTATGGCTTACAACTTATCAAAAGCCTCCTGACATTTTTCAGTCCAAAATTGAACTTGTTTTTCTTAATAAATTTGTCAGGGGTTCAGCAATTACAGAAAAAATAGAACAAAATTTTCGATAGTATTCGGGCATACCCAAAAATCGCCTCCGTTGCTTTTTATTTACAGGCAGAGGGAAAACAGAGATAGCCTTAACTCTAGCATCTACAGGTTTAACTTGTCCATGTCCCACGATATGTCTTAGAAAAGTTACACTAACATGGCAGAACTCACTTTAAGATAAATTGTCAAACATGCATTTGTGAGTCTGTCAAAGAATTTCCGAAATGTTGCTAAATGTTCTTTCCAGGTGTCATTGTAGATGATGACATCATCGACGTAAGCATCACAATTGTCTAGACCAGAGGTAATCATATTCATGAGACGTTGAAATGTACTTGGCTTTCCTTTCATCCTAAATAGCATTATTTTATATTGGTAAAGTGCATATAGAGTTTCAAATGCCGAAATTTCCTTTGCTTTTTCCGTTAGTGGAATTTGCCACAATCCTTTCAGAAGGTCAAATTTGGTGACATACTTGCCTTTCCCGACCTTATCAATACAGAATGGGAATGATTCTGTTTTGCCACACTATTCACCTTCCAATAACCAGTACGTATACGGAAAGTTTTATCTGGTTTTTGAACAAGTATGGATGATGAAACTCCAGGCACTTTTACTGGGCTCTAGAAAATCATTCTCCAGCAAATATTGAATTTTCTTTTTCAAGTATTCCTGTTTGAGAGGGTTCATTCTGTACGGTTGTTGTTTCACAGGTTTGGAATTTACAACTTCACCGTCGGGGGCCCCGAGTGGTCTATAGCGCTCACCGTTACGGATCACTGCCATCTCACCTCTGTCTGCGTGAGTTCGAGTCTCGGGCTCGTCTGATGTGGGTATGTGAGAAAGCTTGCCGGTAGCTTCTCGTGGGTCATTGGTTCTTTCCAGGGTTTTACCGGGTTCTTCCTCCATCATTAATACTAGCCGCCATGTATAGCCTATCTTGTGCTAAAAAATGGCGTTAAGCCACATTACAACAACAACTTAAAGGTCATAGAAAATTTTGTTGGTTCTTGTAGGAACATCTGGAATAAGTGCTCATATTCAAATAATAACTGTTTGAGTTCATTTCTTTATTGCTGTTGCAAATGTGAAAATTTCTGGTCCAGAGCTTTCATAATTTCTGAATTCCAAAGATTTGTCACTCCAATATCAGTAGAATCCGATGATATTCCTTCACATAAATCTTCACTGAGTGGGACAGGTACAACTAAATTAAGTGCATGTTTAACCTGGCTATCTCTTTCAATATACTGGTATTTATTTAGATCCCAGGAGCACTAATATTATAATTTAACTTATTCATTTTCTTCTAATCTTGTAAGGGCCGTAATATCTAATCTGAAGAAAACTGTGAAGAATGAGCAAGAGAGACAGAACTCCATTACTACCAGACTCAAAAGATCTCTCCACTGAAGTACTGTCAAACCATAATTTTACTTTTGACTTGAATTGCCGAATGCCAAATTAAAGCATAATAGGCTGGAAAGTTCCAGACCTAAAATTTGACCCGTGATCATATTGGACATAGTTGGGAAGGCCAATTTGAGCAAAAGACTTTATCATAGCTTCTACTATTATTTTAGATTTTATATTTCTCAAAGGAGTTGCCTCTGGAAACCTTGTTGACGCACACATAATGGTCAACAGGTATTGGTTACCTGACATGGTCTTAGGCAAGGGACCAACACAATCTACCATAATTCTACCAAATGGTTCGTCAAAGCAGAAATAGGTTGTAGAGTAGCCTTGGGAATTTTCTGATCTGGTTTTCGTACCATTTGACAGGTATGACAAGATCTACAGTATTTACTAACATCACTTTTGATTTTTGGCCAATGAAAGGGAGTTAAGATCTTGTGATAAGTTTTATTGATCCCTAAAAGACCAGCCAATGGAGTTTCATCGGCCAGACTAAGTATTTCCTGTCTGTAAGGTTTTGGAACTACAATTTGATAGTTCACTAACCATTCTTCATCAGCAGGTACCTCGGGAGGTCTCCATTTTCTCATAAGAATTCAATTTTTAATGAAATAACAGACAGGAACTTCAGTAGCTCCAGTTTCACTAATGGCCTTCTGAAACAAACAAGAGATCTCACGATCTTTTTCCTGTTCGACGACAAGTGATTGTCGTTTATCACCCTGATTAGAAGAAAGAGAAAGAGTCGTTAAAAGAGGATCACTGTGATCAATACCTTCCGACTGATCCAAACAAGGAGTGAAAGTGACCTCATCAAAAGCCTGACCAATACATTGTCAGCTAAAGGAATACATTCCTTATCAACATCGTTCTTAAGAGCATTCTTTGCCATAGCTCTGGTAACTACATAAGCTGGAAATAAATCAGGGAATTCTTTTTCAATTGGATCGACTTTCTGATCCAAGCAAGGCTTGTCATTTACAAGTGGATCAAACACAACGTTGTCTCCAGCTAGGTCGTTCCATAGTAATATATGAATGCCCTCAACGGGTAAAACATAGACTGTTCCGACTGTCACGGGTCCTGAGACTAAGTCTGATGACAAATGTACACAATGGAGAGGAACATTAACAAAGCCGCACTCTACTCCCTGAATAAGAACACTCTCATTAGAAGAAGACTTCTCAGAAAAAGGCAAAGTACCTGACAATAAAAGACTCTGAGAAGCTCATGTGTCCCTTAAAATATTATTAGGGATGGATAGGATTGGCCAAATCGCCCAAGAGTGTTATAGAACCCTTCGATATGAATGGTTCATAATTCTCCATAATAAAATCAGACTGGGGATTGTTAGACCCAACAAATGTATTGCTTTCAATACCTGACCTCTTTGAAATACGAGCATTGGGAATAGGTATGATGCTCGTCAAGATAAGACTTAATGTCACTGTGGACACAGTTTTTGAACTCTTCATGTAATATAAGTTGTCTGAGACTTTGATAATCTTGTTCAACTTTCTTGGCTAAGCACCACCTATCAAATAACTGCTCTATTTCTCTAGCAAATTCGACATGAGTTTGTCCAGCTCCTTTTCTAGGTCACTCATGATTTCCTGTCCAAGTTGAGGCAGTAGCGGTCATTACATGCTGAGCTGGAACTGATAGGGCTATGTATGCTCTCGCCTCTGGGATAGACAGTGTTTACAGCGGACTAGTTCATTTGCCTTTAATTTTATCTGCGATCTTATCCCTAATGGCTTTTTCAGCTGAAGATACCGCAGAGGTCGCTGATGATTTTGATGCTTCAAACGTGATGGGGGCTACTTTTCTGGCTAATCCTGGTAATGCTAAGATGATCTTGGAGAATAAAGTCGACAAAAACCCTCTTATGCTTTTTGTCATTGAAGAGAATCTCGTCTTTATATTACTGGACTACATGTTTTTACACACTGGAACTGTAGCAGGGTTAAATCTGTCTGAGGTGTGTATGATGTGCTAATATATTCCACACTGTGCTTATATCTGCCTGAACAAATCAAATTTGCCTGTCGCAAGTTACACTCGTCTCAGATGTAGATCAAACGTGACACATTCGTTATTAAAATCCACAGCTTGTCCGAACTGGTTGGTGATCGACATGGTCATGGCGGGAATGCTATGGGAATTATTTACCAGATAGTAAATCAGCGGAGAAGGCTGTACTGTCATTAACGCTTCAGGGAGTTTATTTAGAGAAACACTGTAAATGACACTGCTGGAACCACCATGGGTATCGTAAGATCACTCAGCGATCGATCAATGGATGACTAAACTTTTGTTGTTGCTGAAGTCCACCAGGGACTCTCACTCAGTGACCGCGGTGTTACCAGTATCGACTTCACTAGTAATCATTTGATGTTGTGTAAAACTGAGAATCGACCCGATGGAGTTATTCAAGTTACATAACCTCCTGCGAGTGTGATTTGAGTTTTGAATGTGCTGTAGTTTGTTTGGCTAAATTTTAATATTATTCGCGTTATGGTTGTTAGTGGTCATCAACCTCCGGATTTGAAACCGTACTGGAAAACGTTTTTGCAGCTCTTGTGATGAAAGCCATGAGAGAAATTGTGGTTCTTGTGATGAAAGCCATGAGAAAAATTGTGGCTTTTGTGATGAAAGCCATAAGAGAAATTTTTGCTCTTGTGATGAAAGCCATGAGAGAAATTGTAGCTGTGGTGATGAAAAGCCATGAGAGAAATTGTGACTCTTGTGATGAAAGCCATGAAAGAAATTATGGCTCTTGTGATGAAATCCATGAGAGCTAAGCTTATGTGATGGTCTGTCACCTTCTGCCTGTTGCCCATCTTGAGGCAGAAAACCTCTTACAGTCTTCATACAGCATTGGTTCATATGCTACTGTTTGTTATCACTACTCCCTCCTCTTCCACAGTGAGGACTGTTATGAAACCAAGACTTCAGGTCATGAAACTCAGCACAATAAATGAAACTTGCACTGAAGACTATAAAATTTGAAAACAAATTTAGTTTTGACACTGATAAAATAATGCAGATAGGATGAACAATACAAAGCTTATTTTAACATTTTCATGTTCATACCTAAGTTTTTGTCCACGTAAAAAGTCTGTTTTAGCATAGGTGAGACATAGGTATTGTTCAGTTTGCAACAACAGCTATATTGTTGTTGTAAGATATATTTAATATCTCCACTGAAGATTTAGCCTCAAAGCTTTAGATGAATAGCTGTTATATTTAGAAGCACTGCCTTTTCATATCCATGCCCTCATGCCCTACAGAAAATGTCAAGGTCATTTAGAATGTTAGCTATGTCCCAAACCATGTGAGAGACAGCTGTGATATTTGAACTGTGGAATTAATCAACACTGTATTTCAATACCCATGTACCTTACACATATCCCCCCCCCCAATCCTAAAAGAATGTCAAGGTCATTAAAAGTTAAGCATATCTAACAAGGGAGTAGGCAAGACAAAAAAAAATTTGGAAATTATCTCATTATCAAGATTATTATATCTGCAAATGGAATCCCAGAATTGTGCTGACACTAGAATGGTCAATCTGTCTTGAAGTGTAACATAGTCTTAATTAAGTCAAAGGAATGACAATAAACACTAAGGAAAATAAGGGTTAGTGTTATGTATATTTAATTTGTTAGTTTGTCTACTAGTTTTAATTTTTTTGTTAAATTTCATTATATGTTATTGTAATGTAATATTGTTTGCTGGACTTGACCTAGTCCAAAATGGAGTTCATTTCTGCTTGGCCTGATTGACTTTTTAAAAATTTCATTTATGTAAACAACTAAAAATAGCTTCATTATACTCTATGTGCATGAGCTCATTATATGAATATTATTCGGGTAAACAAGAAGTGGTAAATATGTTGATCAGGGTCAGAGTTTTTGGAGATTCCCATGTGAATTTAATATGTTATTGTGTTGTAAATAAACAAGGCCCATTAAGACCATTCTAGAAGGTTATTTTCCATTAGATAATGGTTGTTTTTATAAAATGCTAAAGTGACCTGGGGTCAAGTAGAGAACTATATTATCTTGTGACTGTGAAGATTTTATCAGTCATGCTTTAATACCTCGCACTTTAAGTTGTATTATGTTGTGACCAGTTTGGGCTGAATTCTATTTTCTTCAAATTATTAAATTTGAGTGATTATTTTCTCTGGAAATACAAAAGTGCTCTGACAAAATTCTTGGATCAAGACATTCATTAGAATTTATACTGAATTCAAACCTGGATTAATATTCATGTGATTCAACAAGAGACTGTAGACACATCAGCACTTTGCTGACCATAACAGACACATCATCGCTTTCAATTTTGGATCTCATTGGGACTTGAACTCAAGTTTCATTCAGGATTTTTATTACTAGGACTTGTGTTTTTTATTGGATTACAATTAGGATTTAATTCACAATACCGTTAAGTGTTTTTCCCGTCTCATTTTTCACTTTGTATTATAGGGGAAAAAATTATTTGTTAAATTGTACAAAGCTCGTTGTCTTCACTCTTTTCTGTCACTTATTCTAAGAGCATAGACTTGTAACAGAAAATTGGGCGCTCATCCTTGGTATACGAATTTTGCTAAAATATTTCAGAAAACTTTACATTTCCTTAGTTTTGGAATTGTAAATCCCAAGTATTATTTCACATTTCAAAACTCTTTAGTGAAATCAGCAAGCTTTTTACAATGTCATTAAAAGTAGAGATTTTTATTTCAAATCCTACCCTGGAGCAGTTAGAATCCTTGAAAAAAGATGAATGGCTTCAACTTGCCAGAAAATATGATCTTTCTGAGGCAAAAGCTTCTTTAACGGAGCAAGAAATAAAAAATATGTTGGTCCAATATTTGGTGGAAAATAATGTTTTGGATAAAAGTGCTTTGATTTTGATCAGTAAATTTGTATCAGACTTTAACATAAAAGTAAAGGAATAAGAATTAAAATACAAGATGGAATTAGAGTAAAGAAAGCTTGAACTTCAAAAAGATAAAGAGGAAAAACAAATGCAAATGCAACTGGAAAAAAGGAGAAACAACCGCAAATGCAATTAGATAAGGAGGAAAGAGAGAGAGGAAAATGTTATTGGAGAAAGAGGAGAGAGAGAAACAAATGCAGTTAGAGAAAGAAAAACAAATGCTGTTGGAGAAAGAGGGGAGAGAGAAACAAATGCAGTTTCAGAAAGAGGAGAAACAAATGCAGCTACAGAAAAAAAGACAAACAAATGCAAATTCAACTAGAATTGCAGAGACAAAGAGAAAAGAAAGAAAGGGAATATCAATTTAGATTAAGAGATTTACAGCTGGCAAGTGAAAAGCACGTTCCCACTTTACAAACAAATTCAAGTTTTGATGTTACTAAGAATATCAGGTTAGTGCCCCCTTTTGGAGAAAAAGTAGATAAATATTTTCATAATTTTGAAAAAAATTGCTGAAAATTCGAAATGGCCAAGGGAGCATTGGAATCTATTATTACAGAGTGCACTTTTTGGCAAGGCCGAGATATCTATGCATCCCTGTCAGTAGAGCAGAGTGCTGACTATAATCTGGTGAAGGAATGCATCTTAAAGGGATACGAGTTAGTCCTTGAGGCTTATCGGCAAAAATTCAGTAACTATTAAAAAGATGGACAAACTCATGTTGACTTTGCAAGAGAAAAATAGCAGTTATTTCATAGGTGGTGATTAGCTAAGAAAGTTGATCAAGGTTATGAAAATCTAAGACAACTCGTATCACTTGAGAGTTTAAGAACTGTGTCCATAGTGACATTAAGACTTATCTTGATGAGAATAAGGTTGAAACCTTGGAAAATGCTGCTCGTGCTGCTGATGAATATTCATTAGCTCATAAAGTTTCTTTTGTAAGCAAGTCTTCCACTCAGCAGTCTTCTGGTAAGAAAGTATTTCAGCCTATTATGATCCCTTCTAAATTTCAATCTGGCACAACGTTTAGAAATCAAGTTTCTAATAAGAATGATCAGAAATCATTATCTCTTCCAATGTGTACCTATTGTAAGAAGAAAGGACACATTGTTTCTGATCGCTACATATTGAAAACTAAGCATCAGGATCAAGACAGATCTATTCCAAATGCTCATATTTCTAATAGGTCAAGGTCATGTATTGAAAGCAATAAATTTGTTGGGTCTAATAAACCCCAGTCTGATTTTATTATGGAGAATTATGAACCATTCATTTCAAAGGATTCTGTATCACTCATGAGTGATTCAGCCAATCTCATCTCTATTCAAATTTTAAGGGACACAGGAGCTTCTCAGAGTCTTTTATTGTCAGGTACTTTGCCTTTTTCTGAGAAGTCTTCTTCTAATGAGAGTGTTCTTATTCAGGGAGTAGAGTGTGGTTTTGTTACTGCTCCTCTCCATTGTGTAAATTTGTCATCAGACTTAGTCTCAGGACCCATGACAGCTGGAACAGTGTTTTCTTTACCCATTGAAGGCATTCATTTATTACTAGGCAATGACTATCTGGAGACAAGGATGTGGTTAATCCACTTGTAACTGACAAGCCTTGTTTGGTTCAGAAAGTCTATCATATTAAAAAAGAATTCCCTAATTTATACCCAGCTTGTGCAGTTACTATAGCTATCACAAAGAAAGCTCTTGAGAATGATGTTGATCAGGAATGTATTCCTTTAACTGACACATGTATTGGTCAGGCTTTGATGAGGTCATTGTTACTCCTTGTTTGGATCATTTAGGGAATAAGAAAACTTATCACAAGATCTGGAATCACTTCTCATGGCCAAACATTAAAAGTGTTGTTTGTAAATACTGCAGATCTTGTCATACTTGTCAAATGGTAGGAAACCCCAATCAAAAGATACTTAAGGCTCATCTGCAACCTATTCCTGCATTTGATGAACCATTTAGCAGAATTATGGTAGACTGTGTTGGTCCCTTACCTATGACAAAGTCAGGCAACCAATATTTGTTGACCATAACGTATGCATCAACAAGGTTCCCAGAAGCAATTCCTTTGAGGAATATTAAAACTAAAACAAAAGTAAAAGCTTTGATAGTTGTTTTTACTCAGTTTGGCCTTCCCAAATCTGTCCTATCTGATCAAGTGCAAAATTTTATGTCTGGAATATTCCAGCAAGTTATGTACGAAGTAGGCACCCAACAATTCAAATATTCTATCACCCTGAGAGCTAAGGGGCTTTAGAAGGTTTTCAACAAACTCTGAAAAATATGATTCTGTTATGTTGTTTTGATACAGGTAAAAATTGGGATGAAGACATTAATTTACTTTTGTTTGCTGTAAGTGAGTCAGTTCAAGAATCTTTAGGATTCAGTCTCTTTGAACTAGTTTTTGGATATACTGTGCATGGACCACTTAAGTTGTTAAAAATGAAGATACTGAAATTAATCTTATCGATTATGTTTCCAATTTTAAGAATAAGTTGTCAAAGGCTTGTGAGGTTGCAAGAACTAATACGCACTCTACTCACTACTCAGTCAAAAATTAATTTAATGTATGATAAAAAATACCAAGGAAATGAGTTTTGAGCCTGTTGATAGAGTTCTGGCTTTCTTGACCTTACCACAAAGTCCTCTTCATGCCAAGTATTATGGTCCTTACACAGTTGAAAAGAAAGTAAATGAATTAAATACTATTATAAATACTCCTAGGAGGCGAAAACAAAAACTTTGCCACATAAATATGTTAAAGGAGTATGTTGAAATAGCCAGGTTAATCATGCAATTAATTTAGTTGTACCTGTCCCACTCAGTGAGGATTTAAGCGAAGGAATACAATCAAACTCTATTGATTTTGGAGTAACAAATCTTCGGAATTCAGAAATTATGAATAATCTGGACCAGAAACTTTCACATTTGCAACAACAAGAAAGGAATGAACTTAAACAATTATTACTTGAATATGAGCATTTATTTATTTCCAGATGTTCCAATAAGAACAAACAAAATCTACAATGACGTTGAAATTGTAAATTCCACACCTGTGAAACAACACACGTACTGGATAAAACCTCTCAAACAGGAATGCTTGTAAAAATAAATTCAGTATTTGCTGAAGAATGATTTCATAGAGCCCAGTAAAAGTGATTGGAGTTCACCATGTATACTTGTTCCAAAACCAGATAATACTTTCCGCATGTGCACTGATTATAGAAAGGTGAACAGTGTGACAAAAACAGATTCATTTCCATTACCAAGAATCGATTATTGCATTGATAAAATTGGAAATGCAAAGTATGTCACCAAATTTGACCTTCTGAAAGGATTTTGGCAAATTCCACAGACGGAAAGGGCAAAGGAAATTTCGGAATTCGTGACTGCAGATGGACTTTATCAATATAAAGCGATGCCATTTGGGATGAAAGGTTTGACAAGTACTTTTCAACGTTTAATGAACATGATTACATCTGGTCTATGCAATTGTGATGCTTACATCAACGATGTCTTCATCTGCAACCACACCTGGAAAGAACATTTAATGACGATTTGGAAATTCTTTGACAGACTTACTGATGCAAGTTTGACAATCAATTTATCCAGAAGTGAGGTCTGCCGTGCTAGTGTAACTTTTCTAGGACATATCGTGCGTCATGGACAAGCTAAACATATAGATGCTAAAGTCAAGGCTGTCTCCGAATTCCCTGTGCTTATCGGTGATGCAGTTTTTGGGTACGGCTGGACATTAATGAAAATATTATTCCAATTTTTCCATAACTGCTGAACCCGACAAATTTATTGAGCAAGAAAACAAAGTTTCATTGGACTAGAAAATGTCAGGAAGCTTTTGATAAGTTAAAGGCCATACTTAAGAGTGCACCAGTTCTTACAGCTCCAAAATTCAATCATTTAAATTATCTGTTGATGCAAGAGATGTTGGGTTTGGAGCAGTATTGATTCAAGAAGATAAAACTGGTGTTGATTATCCGGTGTGCTATTTTTCAAAGAAATTAAATAAGCACCAGAGAAATTATTCCACAATCGAGAAGGAATGTTTGGCTTTGATATTGGCATTACAACACTTTGAAGTTTACGTTAGTTTAGCTCCTTCTCCGATTATTGTGTTTAGTGATCACAAGCCCCTTACTTTCATTGGCAAGATGAAAAAAATCAGAGATTATTAAGGTAGATTTTGTTATTGCAGGAATATAATATTGACACCAGGCACATAAAGGAAGCAGACAATTTAATAGCAGATGCACTTTCACGTGTATAGAAATATATTATTTCATGTATACTTTGTGTCATTCATAAGATTTCATTTTATTTTTTTTTATCACGTGTATTTGACTAATTGTAAAAAAGAAAGCTTTAATGCATAAATCTTTCTTTTTCTTTGTGAAGGGAAGTGTTATATTTAATTTGATTGCCTGTTAGTTTTAATTTTTTATATATTTCATTACATGTTATAGTACTATAACATTATTTGCTGGACTTGACCTTGTCCAAAACTGAATTCATTTCTGCTTGACCTGATTGACTTTTTAATTTTTAAAAAATTTCATTATGTAAATAACTAAAAATAGCTTCATTATACTCTATGTATATGAGCTCATTAACTGAATTATTATTCAGGTAAACAAGAAGTGGTAAATATGTTGATCAGGGTCATAGTTGTTGGAGATTCCCATGTGAATTTAATAAGTTATTGTGTTGTAAGTAAACAAGGCTTATTAAGACCATTCTAGAAGGTTATTTTCCATTAGGTAATGGTTATTTTTATAAAATGCTAAAGTGACCGGAGGTCAAGTAGAGAACTATATTATCTTGTGACTGTGAAGATTTTATCAGTCATGCTTTAATGCCTAGCACTTTAGGTTGTATTATGTTGTGACCAGTTTGGGCTGAATTTTATTTTCTTCAGATTATTGAATTCAAGTGATTATTTTCTCTGGAAATACAAAAGTGCTCTGACAAAATTCTTGGATCAAGACATTCATTAGAATTTATACTGAATTCAAACCTGGAATAATATTTCTGTGATTCAACAAAAGACTGTTGACACATCAGCACTTCACTGACCATAACAGACACATCATCACCTTCAATTTCGGATCTCATTGGGACTTGAACTCAAGTTTCTTTCAGGACTTTTTATATCTAGGACTTGTTTTTAATACTTGGATCACAATTTGGATTTAATTCACAATACCGTTAAGTTTTTTTATCTTCTCATTTTTCACTTTGTATTATAGGGAAATAAATCATTTGTTAAGTTTACAAAGCTTGTTGTCTTCACTCTTTTCTGTTACTTATTCTAAGAGCATATGCTCATAACATATAGAATAAATAGGTGTCTGATGCAAGAGATTTGTTAATGCTTCTGCCAAAAATAAAACATAAGGTCCTTGAAAAAGATGTTGCAGCATTATGGCTAGTCAAAAATAGATTTACTTTCTGGAAGATTTACAGCCATGTTTGACATCAGACCAGCACAATCTCTATTAGGAACCAACTAAGTGTCTTAAGAAAAGTTTTGGTAAAATTGCTCCTATAATGTATTACTGAGTCAAGTAAGACCAGAATTTCACCAAGTACACTGTCATTGTAAGCTGCTTTTGCCATGGAAGATGGTTTATTAACTAGTATCCCTTTACAGTTTAAAGTTACAATTTAAAAAGCTTGTAAACTATGCAGCCAATAACTAAATGAATATTTCATTCTTCAAGACAGAATAGACAATTTTTCAACCAAGTTTTGTAGATTTACTTTTGTAAAGTCGAGATAATATATTCAGATAAGCGTTATGAAATTGAATATGAGTAACCTATATGTATTGTATTCCATTATCAATGTGTTTCATGCACATATAATCACAAACAAACAACCAGACATCAATTGCAACTTGATTCTCATCCAGTGTAGCTGAGTAGCTTCACCTGAGATTATTACTATCTTGTCAGATTGCAAATAAGCAAATGCGGTTTGTAATGGCTCAACTGTTGTTGGGAAGTGAAAATTTAGTTTGCACCTACAAGGGATTGATACAGCACAAATGTAAAACTGTTGTCTCACCTATCAATTTTGAAACATTCAGGAAAACCTTGCGCAGTATTAAAAAACTTGGTCATTTGTAATTAATGCCTGCATGATGTTATCTACAGTGATGCCGAGGCAAGTGACTTTACCTGTGAAAACCGTAGGCTTGAACACAGTAATTCAAAAAACATTAGCAGACAAGATTTTCATTCTTTTGCATATAGTAGTGAACACGCATAATATTATTCAGAAGATATGACAATATGGGATAGGTTCTTTAAGTTAAATGGTTTCTAAGTTACTTGGAAATAAAGAGTGTCAGGTGGGTACTTGATACAATGCTTGTGCTGAGTGCAGGTAATCCTTTTTACAACACTGTATCACTCCATACCATATTACAAGGATAGTATAAAATCACAATGACTGTACTTCAACTACAACCCTAAATAAAATTTTGAAATTTATTTTCACTGGATGCTGAGAACTTGTCAAGTACAGTAAAACCTTTCAAAAACAAAAACCCTAGGTACCCAAAATTTATTTCAGCTTTGAGAAATTTTTGGTTTACTGAGTTTATTGTAAAAGAGAAATAAAAGATATTTTGTAAGCGCTTGTGTAATGAGAGAGAAAGAGAGAGAGAGAGAGAGGGAGGAGGGGTGTAGAGAATCCAATGCGAGCATTTGTATATGTGTGTGCATGTGTTTAAGAATGCACAAAATTTATAAAGCTGTAAAAAAAATACAGAAACATTTAGTGAAGAATGCGCTGAACAATGTTTCTTCCAAAATTCACATCCTGTTACATAAATATAGCTGGGACACTGAAATACAGTCCTCATCACAAGGATAAAAATTAGTTTTGGTATTCAGAGCTTTTGGCTTACTGAAAGAAAGATAATAAAAACAAACAATTTGTGATAATGGGATACCGAGTTTTTGTTTTGAGGAGTTTCACTCTGTTACTTAATTGATATTCTTTAAAACTCAAAACCCGTCTCATCAAGGCCATGAAATGCTGTACAACTTTAGGACAAAATGAAGTCATTTGGGATATCACACTACTCAGGCACAATGTACTTGCTGTTAGGACAAAATGAAGTCGTTTGGGATATCACACTACTCAGGCACAACGTACTTGCTGTTAGGACAAAATGAAGTCATTTGGGATATCACACTACTCAGGCACAATATACTTGCTGTTAAGACAAAATGAAGTCGTTTGGGATATCACACTAATCTGGCACAATATACTTGCTGTTAAGACAAAATGAAGTCTTTTGGGATATCACACTACTCTGGCACAATATACTTGCTGTTAAGACAAAATGAAGTCGTTTGGGATATCACACTACTCTGGCACAATATACTTGCTGTTAAGACAAAATGAAGTCGTTTGGGATATCACACTACTCAGGCACAATGTACTTGCTGTTAGGACAAAATGAAGTCTTTTGGGATATCACACTACTCTGGCACAATATACTTGCTGTTAAGACAAAATGAAGTCGTTTGGGATATCACACTACTCTGGCACAATATACTTGCTGTTAAGACAAAATGAAGTCGTTTGGGATATCACACTACTCTGGCACAATATACTTGCTGTTAAGACAAAATGAAGTCGTTTGGGATATCACACTACTCAGGCACAATATACTTGCTGTTAGGACAAAATGAAGTCGTTTGGGATATCACACTACTCAGGCACAACGTACTTGCTGTTAGGACAAAATGAAGTCGTTTGGGATATCACACTACTCAGGCACAACGTACTTGCTGTTAGGACAAAATGAAGTCGTTTGGGATATCACACTACTCTGGCACAATATACTTGCTGTTAAGACAAAATGAAGTCGTTTGGGATATAACACTACTCTGGCACAATATACTTGCTGTTAAGACAAAATGAAGTCGTTTGGGATATCACACTACTCAGGCACAATATACTTGCTGTTAAGACAAAATGAAGTCGTTTGGGATATCACACTACTCAGGCACAATATACTTGCTGTTAGGACAAAATGAAGTCGTTTGGGATATCACACTACTCAGGCACAATATACTTGCTGTTAAGACAAAATGAAGTCATTTGGGATATCACACTACTCTGGCACAATATACTTGCTGTTAGGACAAAATGAAGTCGTTTGGGATATCACACTACTCAGGCACAATATACTTGCTGTTAAGACAAAATGAAGTCGTTTGGGATATCACACTACTCAGGCACAATATACTTGCTGTTAGGACAAAATGAAGTCATTTGGGATATCACACTACTCAGGCACAATCTACTTGCTGTTAAGACAAAATGAAGTCGTTTGGGATATCACACTACTCAGGCACAATATACTTGCTGTTAGGACAAAATGAAGTCGTTTGGGATATCACACTACTCAGGCACAATGTACTTGCTGTTAGGACAAAATGAAGTCGTTTGGGATATCACACTACTCAGGCACAATATACTTGCTGTTAGGACAAAATGAAGTCGTTTGGGATATCACACTACTCAGGCAGAATGTACTTGCTGTTAGGACAAAATGAAGTCGTTTGGGATATCACACTACTCAGGCACAATATACTTGCTGTTAAGACAAAATGAAGTCATTTGGGATATCACACTACTCAGGCACAATATACTTGCTGTTAAGACAAAATTAAGTCATTTGGGATATCACACTACTCAGGCACAATGTACTTGCTGTTAGGACAAAATGAAGTCGTTTGGGATATCACACTACTCAGGCACAATATACTTGCTGTTAAGACAAAATGAAGTCATTTGGGATATCACACTACTCAGGCACAATGTACTTGCTGTTAGGACAAAATGAAGTCGTTTGGGATATCACACTACTCAGGCACAATATACTTGCTGTTAGGACAAAATGAAGTCGTTTGGGATATCACACTACTCAGGCAGAATGTACTTGCTGTTAGGACAAAATGAAGTCGTTTGGGATATCACACTACTCAGGCACAATATACTTGCTGTTAAGACAAAATGAAGTCGTTTGGGATATCACACTACTCTGGCACAATATACTTGCTGTTAAGACAAAATGAAGTCATTTGGGATATCACACTACTCAGGCACAATATACTTGCTGTTAAGACAAAATGAAGTCATTTGGGATATCACACTACTCAGGCACAATGTACTTGCTGTTAGGACAAAATGAAGTCGTTTGGGATATCACACTACTCAGGCACAATATACTTGCTGTTAAGACAAAATGAAGTCATTTGGGATATCACACTACTCAGGCACAATGTACTTGCTGTTAGGACAAAATGAAGTCGTTTGGGATATCACACTACTCAGGCACAATATACTTGCTGTTAGGACAAAATGAAGTCGTTTGGGATATCACACTCCTCAGGCAGAATGTACTTGCTGTTAGGACAAAATGAAGTCGTTTGGGATATCACACTACTCAGGCACAATATACTTGCTGTTAAGACAAAATGAAGTCGTTTGGGATATCACACTACTCAGGCACAATGTACTTGCTGTTAGGACAAAATGAAGTCGTTTGGGATATCACACTACTCTGGCACAATTTACTTGCTGTTAGGACAAAATGAAGTCATTTGGGATATCACACTACTCAGGCACAATGTACTTGCTATTAGGACAAAATGAAGTCGTTTGGGATATCACACTACTCTGGCACAATATACTTGCTGTTAAGACAAAATGAAGTCGTTTGGGATATCACACTACTCTGGCACAATGGACTTGCTGTTAGGACAAAATGAAGTCATTTGGGATATCACACTACTCAGGCACAATGTACTTGCTGTTAAGACAAAATGAAGTCATTTGGGATATCACACTACTCAGGCACAATGTACTTGCTGTTAAGACAAAATGAAGTCATTTGGGATATCACACTACTCAGGCACAATGTACTTGCTGTTAGGACAAAATGAAGTCGTTTGGGATATCACACTACTCAGGCACAATATACTTGCTGTTAAGATAAAATGAAGTCGTTTGGGATATCACACTACTCAGGCACAATATACTTGCTGTTAGGAGAAAATGAAGTCGTTTGGGATATCACACTACTCAGGCACAATATACTTGCTGTTAGGAGAAAATTAAGTCGTTTGGGATATCACACTACTCAGGCACAATGTACTTGCTGTTAGGAGAAAATGAAGTCGTTTGGGATATCACACTACTCTGGCACAATATACTTGCTGTTAAGACAAAATGAAGTCGTTTAGGATATCACACTACTCTGGCACAATATACTTGCTGTTAGGACAAAATGAAGTCGTTTGGGATATCACACTACTCTGGCACAATATACTTGCTGTTAAGACAAAATGAAGTCGTTTGGGATATCACACTACTCAGGCACAATGTACTTGCTGTTAGGACAAAATGAAGTCGTTTGGGATATCACACTACTCTGGCACAATATACTTGCTGTTAAGACAAAATGAAGTCGTTTGGGATATCACACTACTCAGGCACAATATACTTGCTGTTAAGACAAAATGAAGTCGTTTGGGATATCACACTACTCAGGCACAATATGCTTGCTGTTAAGACAAAATGAAGTCGTTTGGGATATCACACTACTCAGGCACAATATACTTGCTGTTAAGACAAAATGAAGTCATTTGGGATATCACACTACTCAGGCACAATCTACTTGCTGTTAAGACAAAATGAAGTCATTTGGGATATCACACTACTCAGGCACAATGTACTTGCTGTTAGGACAAAATGAAGTCGTTTGGGATATCACACTACTCAGGCACAATATACTTGCTGTTAAGACAAAATGAAGTCATTTGGGATATCACACTACTCAGGCACAATGTACTTGCTGTTAGGACAAAATGAAGTCGTTTGGGATATCACACTACTCAGGCACAATATACTTGCTGTTAGGACAAAATGAAGTCGTTTGGGATATCACACTACTCAGGCAGAATGTACTTGCTGTTAGGACAAAATGAAGTCGTTTGGGATATCACACTACTCTGGCACAATATACTTGCTGTTAGGATAAAATGAAGTCGTTTGGGATATCACACTACTCAGGCACAATATACTTGCTGTTAAGACAAAATGAAGTCATTTGGGATATCACACTACTCAGGCACAATATACTTGCTGTTAAGACAAAATGAAGTCATTTGGGATATCACACTACTCAGGCACAATGTACTTGCTGTTAGGACAAAATGAAGTCGTTTGGGATATCACACTACTCAGGCACAATATACTTACTGTCAGGACAAAATGAAGTCGTTTGGGATATCACACTACTCAGGCAGAATGTACTTGCTGTTAGGACAAAATGAAGTCGTTTGGGATATCACACTACTCAGGCAGAATGTACTTGCTGTTAGGACAAAATGAAGTCGTTTGGGATATCACACTACTCAGGCAGAATGTACTTGCTGTTAGGACAAAATGAAGTCGTTTGGGATATCACACTACTCAGGCACAATATACTTGCTGTTAAGACAAAATGAAGTCGTTTGGGATATCACACTACTCTGGCACAATATACTTGCTGTTAGGACAAAATGAAGTCGTTTGGGATATCACACTACTCAGGCACAATGTACTTGCTGTTAGGACAAAATGAAGTCGTTTGGGATATCACACTACTCAGGCACAATATACTTGCTGTTAGGACAAAATGAAGTCGTTTGGGATATCACACTACTCAGGCACAATATACTTGCTGTTAGGACAAAATGAAGTCGTTTGGGATATCACACTACTCAGGCACAATGTACTTGCTGTTAGGACAAAATGAAGTCGTTTGGGATATCACACTACTCAGGCACAATATACTTGCTGTTAAGACAAAATGAAGTCGTTTGGGATATCACACTACTCAGGCAGAATATACTTGCTGTTAGGACAAAATGAAGTCGTTTGGGATATCACACTACTCAGGCACAATATACTTGCTGTTAGGACAAAATGAAGTCGTTTGGAATATCACACTACTCAGGCAGAATGTACTTGCTGTTAGGACAAAATGAAGTCATTTGGGATATCACACTACTCAGGCACAATATACTTGCTGTTAGGACAAAATGAAGTCGTTTGGGATATCACACTACTCAGGCACAATATACTTGCTGTTAAGACAAAATGGAGTCGTTTGGGATATCACACTACTCAGGCACAATATACTTGCTGTTAGGACAAAATGAAGTCGTTTGGGATATCACACTACTCAGGCACAATATACTTGCTGTTAAGACAAAATGGAGTCGTTTGGGATATCACACTACTCAGGCACAATATACTTGCTGTTAAGACAAAATGAAGTCGTTTGGGATATCACACTGCTCAGGCACAATATACTTGCTGTTAGGACAAAATGAAGTCGTTTGGGATATCACACTACTCAGGCACAATATACTTGCTGTTAAGACAAAATGAAGTCATTTGGGATATCACACTACTCAGGCACAATATACTTGCTGTTAAGACAAAATGAAGTCGTTTGGGATATCACACTACTCAGGCACAATGTACTTGCTGTTAGGACAAAATGAAGTCGTTTGGGATATCACACTACTCAGGCACAATATACTTGCTGTTAAGACAAAATGAAGTCATTTGGGATATCACACTACTCAGGCAGAATATACTTGCTGTTAGGACAAAATGAAGTCGTTTGGGATATCACACTACTCAGGCACAATATACTTGCTGTTAGGACAAAATGAAGTCGTTTGGGATATCACACTACTCAGGCAGAATGTACTTGCTGTTAGGACAAAATGAAGTCGTTTGGGATATCACACTACTCAGGCACAATATACTTGCTGTTAGGACAAAATGAAGTCGTTTGGGATATCACACTACTCAGGCACAATATACTTGCTGTTAAGACAAAATGAAGTCGTTTGGGATATCACACTACTCTGGCACAATGTACTTGCTGTTAAGACAAAATGAAGTCGTTTGGGATATCACACTACTCAGGCACAATATACTTGCTGTTAAGACAAAATGAAGTCGTTTGGGATATCACACTACTCAGGCACAATATACTTGCTGTTAAGACAAAATGAAGTCATTTGGGATATCACACTACTCAGGCACAATATACTTGCTGTTAAGAGAAAATGAAGTCGTTTGGGATATCACACTACTCAGGCACAATGTACTTGCTGTTAGGACAAAATGAAGTCGTTTGGGATATCACACTACTCAGGCACAATATACTTGCTGTTAAGACAAAATGAAGTCATTTGGGATATCACACTACTCAGGCAGAATATACTTGCTGTTAGGACAAAATGAAGTCGTTTGGGATATCACACTACTCAGGCACAATGTACTTGCTGTTAGGACAAAATGAAGTCGTTTGGGATATCACACTACTCAGGCACAATATACTTGCTGTTAGGACAAAATGAAGTCGTTTGGGATATCACACTACTCAGGCACAATATACTTGCTGTTAGGACAAAATGAAGTCGTTTGGGATATCACACTACTCTGGCACAATGTACTTGCTGTTAAGACAAAATGAAGTCGTTTGGGATATCACACTACTCAGGCACAATATACTTGCTGTTAAGACAAAATGAAGTCGTTTGGGATATCACACTACTCTGGCACAATATACTTGCTGTTAGGACAAAATGAAGTCGTTTGGGATATCACACTACTCAGGCACAATATACTTGCTGTTAAGACAAAATGAAGTCATTTGGGATATCACACTAGTATGGCACAATATACTTGCTGCTCGGCTTGTGGGTCTTGTAACAGGTGATGTACTTTGACCAATGAAAATACATGAAACTTTTCAGTGCTGTGGTTAATCATGTTGCATCTTGTGTAAGCTTGATACATAAGATACTGCATTTTCAAATGTTAAAATAGTTGTTTTTTATTTATCAATGTCTGCCTTTTAAATGAAGTTCAATATATCCTGGGCCTGCATGTGAAGTCCACGATCAAAGCATTGCTGAAATTTTTTAAACCAAAACCATAATAGTGACAATGAAACTGAAAAGTGACTGCTGTCTTGCTTTCCATTAATGTGGCCTGACATAAGGTTAAGTACTTCTGAATCTAAAATTCATTATATAAGCCCTAATAATCATAGATAACTAGGAAAGATAAATATACAATAGAAACAACTGTTACGTATATTTAATTATATCTGATTTAATACATATTTATTTCAATTTAATTGTTTGTCAGTTTCAAATGTTTATTATTGTTCATTACATGCTATTGTAGTGTAAATTTATTCACTAGAGATACTTTTCCAGAAAATAATTTGACCTTGACTGTTCATTGTGTAAACAACGAGGTGTTGATCTAGATCCTGACCTTGATTCAAAATTAGTAGCAACCACGTAAATAAGTTATATTTTTATTTTAAAATGATTGGTTGTTGTTGAGATCATGATGGGACTTCATGTTTAAGACGTAAACAATTTTTTATATTTTTTATTTCTTAGAGCAAAAATGATTGGTTTTCATCAGGGCCACACTGGGAATATGTGATCTTTAAGAAATACATAATTTCAATGAGGTTCTGGAACATGATCATGTGACTCCCATTTTGCATTTTAGAATACAATATAACCTTTGTTTTGGAGAGATATTCTGAGTAGTAGGAATCGGGTCACAATTAATACTTCCAGTTCAGTAACCACAAATGTAGTTCTAGTCTATTTTTAGAACATTTTTTCCTCTCTCATTTTGATGGTGACAGAAGAGCTTTATTTATGCATTTTTGGTAGGGATTTAAAGGTAACTGTTTATTCTTGATAATATGAGCTCAGGGTGTTGTTGTCTGTATGTATTTTGGCGACAGTGCACAGTGAGTAATAAGGCCTTGGTGATGATCCAGAAGTGAAATCTGTGTTCTGTTTACATGCTGCTATGTTGACAGTCCAGCATCTCAAAAAAAAGCAGGTCAACCTTTGAAAAGAACTTTACTTTTGAAGGTATTTTAGATTAACATATGATTTGCATTGATTATCACACAGTGGAAAGGTCAGCACTGAGAAAAAAATGTAGTGAACATATAGTAAAATTAATTGTGTTCTATGTCCTGTCAGGGCAGTATTGGAGTAAAGTTTAAATTGGTATAAAATATTTATTATTAAAGATAGACACATGAAATTTGAATATGTTATGTATATTGACTTTGAAAATATAAAAATGAAATTAAAATTAAAAAAATACTTTTATTTTAAAAATTTAATAAAATTTAAAAAAAAATAAAAAAATAAAATAAATTCCCCCTAAAATGCACATATATAATATTTTTGGGAATGATATTAAATGTTATCAGCTTGTATATATTCCTACACCATATACAAGCTCCAATGTTGGATATTTGTCACATTTTGTCAGAGAAAATATCTTTGTAAGTCAAAATGAGACCTTCATTTAAAATACACAAAGACAAAATTATAATTTGTATTGGCCATTCAGACTAAATATTAGGGGTCCAAGCAGTTAATTTATGTGTTTATGATGGGGTCACTTCCTGAGTAAAACACATCTGCTTGTATAGCCTTCAGAATTGTTTATAAACATAGTTATAAGGTATTTAGTGAGAGGACAGCAATGAAAACTTCATACTAGAACCTACTCAAGTTCTCTACTAAATCATTTGAAACTGATAATGAAATACAGGTCAAAGGAATAAAATATGCTTTCCCCAGGTATATTTACCCTTGGATGTAAGAAAACAGCAAAATGATGCAAGTTGAACACAAAATGCATTCCATTTTATTGTTCAGTTTGGTTAAGATAATGATTGGTGTAGTTTGGCATTGTGGCCTATATGATGTTATGGGAATTCTAATGATCAATCTTGCTTTATGCATTAAGTACTAATAATATTTGTTAACTGACACTTTAAAGATTACATAAGAAATATTCACACAGATTATTTGAATTTAACTTTGTACAACTGATCTTAACATGGTTACGTATCCCACAAAAACAAATATCTGTACATTTTAGAATGTTTGGGATCAAACGTTCACATTCAATGCTTCATATAGGCTGACATTGTACCTATAGTGAATATGTGAGGCACATTTCTGGCTGTATGCACTGAAAATATCCCAAAATGTTATTTTCATCATGAATATTCCTATGTATGGTAACATATTTCAATTTAGTACTCTGACAGAGTGCGGTATTGAAGCATCAGCTGATATCCGATTCCATTGAATCAATGAGCTTAATAATTGATAACCAACACTCTTAAAAATACACTATAAATGTTCAAACAGATCATTTTAATTATGTTTGCACATTTGATCTTAACAAGTACATTGTATATGTCCCACATATGCAAATTTCCATCCTTGTTTACAAGTTTTGGGGATCAGAATTTCACATTTAGTTGATAATATAGATGGTACCGATAGTTGATCTGTGTGACCACATTTGGTTGTATTCACTTGCAATATCCAACATTGTTATTTCCCTCATGAATAAGATTGTTATAGTAATATATTCTAATTTAGTACATTGTCACTTGACTTTCCTGTATACTGGTATGTACTAATGTTTGCATCAATGATCAAACCTCACCGCCCCAACATTGCCTTAAACTTTATGATACATAGTCTACCTGATTAATTATTTAACCTGTAAATGGCTAAATATGCTTTTAGAAACCTCATTTATTTTTAAGAAGAATTTATCACTTTAATACATAGCCATTGCTTCACACTTCTGAGTGTCACTCTGTCAAGTATACTATTTTTCCCCATGCTTGCAACCTTAATGTTATTTTGAAATCACCATATCTAACACATTTTAACTTCATTTACCTAGATCTTACTGTTTTCTAAAATTAGGTGAAACATATTGTATCTTTTCAGGTCTAGCCTGGTATCTGGAACAAAGTGTAAGAGTTGGATCAGCTTGGAAGCTCTCCAGTAGTCCGGTGGTGATAGCAAGGTTTCATAAGGGCATGTGAAGTGTACTGCCATAGGTGACCAAGATTAGTTCATATCACCACATTGATATATAGCACCTTAAAGACATGGCTTAGGTCTTCACCAGAGAGATCAGCACCATTTTTCAGTAAGGTAGAACCTCCCTAGAAACTATTTTCCTATCCCATTATCACCTTTTGTAGTTATCGACATTGAAATGGAATGCATTTTTGCTATAAAACATGGTAGTGGTCCCATCAGAACTTAAAATCTGAATGTGATATTAGTTATGGAAACAACTGCTTAAGTACCTGACACAATAAATGTGGAACATAGCACCTGTCATTGTTTCTTTAGTGTGTACACCTATATGCATCTGGACAGGCGTATTGCGGTTTGCTGCCAAAATCACTATGAGCTATGTTGCTTCACTACCCCTGGGAAAAATGTTAACAGTTGTACAGACCCAAACTACCATTTGTTTTAAATACCATTCATTAGTCAACTCTTCTGTCTAAAATTTGTCAAACTGTGTTTCAAAACTTGTATGAAAATTTAAGTTTTCAATAAAATTTAATTTTTACAATTTATATGTTTATTTAAATTGCCATTAAAATTTAATTTATCAATATTTGTAACTCTCAAACAAATTTTCAGACAGCTTTTATCTTGTATTACAATTAGGTTTTTACTGCATTGAAAAATTCCTATAATTAAGGAAGATATAGCAAATTTAGTTTAGGTTTTTCAAGACCACTTGGACCAAAACTTGCACCCCGTGGAAAACCTGAACTACATACTTTCTGACAGGTGTCACATGTTTTGTTTGCAAGGAAATTCAAAAAGACTTCATGTATAAAGTTGAAATAGGTATAGCATGCAAATGTAAAAGTTTGACTAAAATTGGCGTAAAACATGGGGCCTGTCAGGAATCGGGTCACAATTAATACTTCCAGTTCAGTAACCACAAATGTAGTTCAAATCTATTTTTAGAACATTTTTTTCCTCTCTCATTTGGTGGTGATAGAAGAGTTTTATTTATGCATTTTTGGTAGGGATTTAAAGGTAACTGTTTATTCTTGATAATATGAGCTCAGGGTGTTGTTGTCTGTGTGTATTTCGGCGACAGTGCACAGTGAGTAATAAGGCCTTGGTGATGATTCGGAAGTGAAATCTGTGTTTTGTTTACATGCTGCTATGTTGACAGTCCAGCATCTCAAAAAAGAGAAGGTCAACCTTTGACAAGAACTTCACCGTGAAGTCATCTTTGAAGGTATTTTAGATTAACATATGATTTGCATTGATTGTCACACAGTGGAAAGGTCAGCACTGAGAAACAAATGTAGAGAACATATAGTAAAATTAATTGTGTTCTATGTCCAGTAGCTTGGCTTTTTCTTCACACTGGAAGGTGTATGTTGTGCTGTTTGAAGTTATTTCAAATTACTTGGATTCAAAAGGATTAATTCTTTTTTTCCTGGAAAATACGTGTGTTCATGTAATATTCTTAATCAAAGACAGTTCTTATAAAAAATTTATTCAGATTTCCAAAACCGGAGTGATAATTCTTGTTTCTACAAGGAACTGTAGACTTCAACACTACAGGTTACAGCATACATCATCGTCTTCCATCTTGGAATCTTTGTCGGGATTCGAATTTGAAATCAGTGGAACATTTTGTTATTAAGACTACTAAAATTTTATTTGTAGAATATTCTTAAAATCATAAGTTCATATTTTTTCATTTTTACAGATTTTTTCCAGGGAAATAAAATTATTATATTTTTTTCAAAGCTTGTTGTCTTCACTCTTTCTTGTGTTACTGTTTATTCGAGCATAAACACACAAGACAACTTGTTACCCTTCAATGGCAAAAGACAACCGATATAATGACTGGCAGGCAACAGGTAAAGACATGGTGAAGGAATCTACTGTATCCACCTGTGTACCGAATACAACCAACTGCAAGCAGCTTAGACGCCAAAGTGTGTGTACTGTTTGTTCTATGATTTTAAGCAACATGTAAACCCTGATCTACTACTGTATTATGGGATGGCAAATCTTAGTCAACACTGTTTATAACTGGATGCAGGAAACACAAGTATCAACCCAATTTTACATTACATTCTGCAATTTTGGATAAACGCAACTGTTGACAGAATCAATTAAGCAGATTTTATAAAAAAAATGAACCATTTAAATTGCTGCATAACAAGTGTAACCTTAAAAGGAATCATATATTAAAGCAACGGGAAATTAAATGGAATTACATAAACAACAAACTTCATGAAAAATGATGCTTGAATGTCGTATCTTAATATGTTACTACAGTGGTCATGTGGTGGTCTTTGTCATTATACATGAAATTTCTAAGGGATTTATATTTATGCCAATTTCAAAGACAGTTATTACAACCATTTCAGCAATCTCAGTCTTATAGTATCAGTCTTTTTGGTCTAACCCACCATACAGTATAATCCAGAGTTGTTCCCTGTATTTAATGCATCTATTTTACCAATGGGGCTATGTGCTTCCATTGTGACATCATTTACATTTGGTTATTACTGCACATATTATAAATGCCAATCAAACATGCACTTTACATATTCTAACATATTTCTGATGAAAAATGATGCATGTAATAGACAAGAAAAAGAACTTTCCGATGCATAATACTAGATAAGGAAGTCAAACCTTTGGGTAGCAAGATTTGTACCAGGGGCTCAGCAAACCTCATACCCGACACAGATTTTGTCCCCTCAGGTTAGATTTTCCTATCCTGCCCATATACTTTATATGCTTGCATACAAGTGAGAATCAACTTCTAATTACATTAACCCAGAACTGGCATCACACAATCTGTTGGTAGAGCCTGATCTATGCAGTTTGTTGGGAGTAATAATAAAAACATACAACAAAAAAGCTAGATCTCCTGCATCATTTTCATCAGGGTTTCTCTTGTTTGCAATTGGACTTGACTTGCATGTTAATATATATGGTACATGAAGGAGATTAAATTCATTCACTGGTTTCTCACTAAAATTTAAAATATAGTTAAATTTCAGCCCTCAATGTAATCTGAAGCAACATTTAAGCTCTTATATCTGTCATAAACTATTAATCTTCAGAAATTACTGCACATGATTTTCTTGATAAACTGCAACATGCAAGTCCTAAATGAAATCCCAGAACTGGGGCCCAGAGTGGCCAAGTGGTCTAAAGCACCCTCCATCACGGATCACCGCCAGCTCACCTCTATCTGTGTAGGTTCGAGTCTCGGGCTTGGCCAATGTGGATATGTGAGAAAGCTTGCCGGTAGCTTCTTGTGGGTCGGTGGTTCTTTCCAGGGTTTTCCCAGGTTCTTCCTTCACCATTAATACTGGCCGCCATGTATAGCCTATCTTGTGCTAAAAAATGGCATTAAACCCTATAACAACAACAACAAATCCCAGAACCTGTACATATCCTAAATGAAATCCTAGTACTTGTATAAGTCCTAAATTAAATCCCAGTACTTGTACAAATTCTAAATGAAATCCTAGTACAGGTACAAGTCCTAAATGAAATCCCAGTACTTGCACAAGTCCTATATGAAATCCTATTACTTGTACAAGTCCTCAATGAAATCCCAGTACTTGCACAAGTCCTCAGTGAATTCCCAATACTTGTACAAGTCCTAACTTAAATCCCAGTATTTGTACAAGTCCTAAATGAAATTCAAGTACATTAATAAGTCCTATATGAAATCCTAGTACTTGTACAAGTCTTAAATGAAATCCAAGTACTCTTACAAGTTGTAAATTAAATCCTAGTACATGTACAAGTCCTAAATGAAATCCCAGTACTTGTACAAGTCCTAAATGAAATCCAGACAAATCCTCTGGAAATAAAAATCTCTGTTATTGTGTCCTTTTATAGAAACTTTAATTGCAAAGTAAAATGTTCAGGGTTTCACGCTTTGATCAAATTTGCTGGACTGATTTAAGGAATAATACTTTTAATTTCTGAATCAAGCCATAAACCACTCCCAGTACCATTTATTTTATTTGCTGTTATGGTGATATGTAACGTCTCATACACTTCATACATGACCTATAGGATACTTGTCAGTATTTTTATTTATACAAGAAATCTGCCAACTTGTTAGCATTTTTTGGTAATATCGAAATATACAATTTAGCACAAGACATCTCACTGGGTGTTTCCACAAGAGCTTAATAATAGTAAAAAAAAACAATGTCATTTCTTCAATAGGTAAAAAAATTTGCAGTTCCATTTTGAACCAGCACTTGAATTAATCTCTTTAAAGATTCAACTGTTCTACAAGCCTTCAGTAGGAAGTTCTTCAATAAATGCAACTCTGACAGACTGGAGCAATTACAAAACTTTTGTTTCTTTTTATCATTTCTAATGAAGCAAAGTCAAACTTTCTAACTTAGATCACCTTTTATCTTTATCTTCCATAAGAACGTTTGGTACATACTATCTTCGCATACTACTATAAGCTTGGTTCATTTAACAGCATGTTTACCTGACTGCATCCTTTCAAGAAATGAAAGTACTTTTCTGGACCCAAATCATTTATGCCTTCATTACAGAAAGTTACTGTGAAATTGATCTTTTACAATGCAAATACACGTACAGTACAAATGTTCATCCTTGATATCTTGCAATGCACCTTTTTTCAACAAGATAGATATAAATACATAGCATGGACAATAAAGGGAAATTACTCTTATAATATGCACTTTATTTTTTTTCTATAAGTACACTATTTGTTTCCATCATAAAAAATTGTACATTTACATAAATGTTTTTCATAGGCATTAAAACCAAGGTAGACCAAGGTAAGTGTATATGAATGTGCAGAGTTCTACATATTTCAAATATACAATGAGGGATGTGTATCCGAGATCTACATTGCTAAATTTGTATCCTGAATATTAAAGAAGTGACAATGTTGCTCCTACTTCATTTAAATACCAACATAGCCATATCAATGCAGTCATTTCATTTAAGACTGCAAATTTTTCAATAAAAAATACCCCAGCAAAAAATGTATAATATTTTTATGTATCTTTCGTTCATATGTCCATTTATGTTACTTGAACACTGTGTGATTATCTTAAAGAGTTATCTTTTTCTTGTCATTTGTTGATCCTGATTGGCACACTTCTATTGCACTCCTACTGATCTCCTTAAGTTTGTGTAATAATTAAAACTAATACCCTTATCATCCTTTCTTTCCATTTAAAACTATCACATCCATGTTCTTTAGAATATTTGTTAATTAATATATCCATTCCATTTTGCCTGAACTCTAAACAATCCTCTTAATAGTGAAATTGCTTTCCCTCAGGTTGTGCATTTTCCATTGATGTGTCATGAGTTTTCCATTTTCTGTTGTTCTCTTTCCTCTTGGGTACTTTGTCCTTCTTCTGGTGGACCATGACTGCTGTCTCGTCCCTGCCCCTCCTCTTCCAATTGCCCATGCCCCTCTGGGCTTTCCTCCACTCTTTCACTCCCTGAATCTGGGTTGCTGTTTGTATCCATCTCTGCATTAACTGCCTCCAACTCACTAAGTATGGCTGTAGCCTCTGCCAAGGTATCCTGAAGCAAAATCAATATTCTAGCATCAAAGTTAAAAATGGCAGTTAAAACCCTTCTGTTGAAATCACACAAGAGATCAAATTTAACTCTGTGTTTCATAGTATTTTTCTTTTAAGATCTGATTTGGTGATAAAACTGTACAGACTAAAAGAAAAGGAATTCAGACTATCAAAATAAAGACAAAAATAAAACAAGTTGAAAGTGGAGGTAGATACTGTCTACAAGTAAATTTTTGTAGTGTTATGAGTGTTATGTATTTTAATTTGTATTGTGTGTTGGCTTTTGTGCATATATATATATATATATATATATATATATATATATATATATATATATATATATATATATATATATAATTCATATTGTGTGATTGACTTGTATGACATTTTTAATAACTAATGTCATCATGTAAAGTAATTTTTTTTAACCAAGGTCAGAATGCTAGATATAGCCTTGATTCTATTTTAGAATTTTCAAGAAATGAATTTTGTTTACCGCTGGATGAAATTTCATTTAAAATTACTGTTATACTGGTTCTTTTTTTTTTATAGTAGGGTTGTTATAACAAGTTCTATATCTTCACATCAGTCTTAGTCGAATCAAATTTATTTGTGCTTCAGTTAATATTTGAGAGCATTTATTTATTTAGATTATGCATTGGAATGAAAAGATGCCCTTTGACTTTAGGACTTAATCGCTATTTTGAGATTATTGTGAATTCATTTAGAGACATTTTGGATTATATCATTGTGATACATCAAGACTGTTAGCACATCAACACTACTGAATGCCACACCACCAATTCTCTTTACTTTTGGCCTTGTGACAGAACTTTTAGAACTACTGGGGATTTAATTCACAATAGTGTAAGTTCTGTTTAAATTTTCACTTTGCATCGTATGGAAATAAATTCTTGATTGAATTTTACAAAACAATTGGTTTTGGCTCTTTTCTGTTACTTAGTTAAAGACCATAGAGTCATAAAAGTAGCAATGTATAATATCAATTACTGTACATGACAGTATACCTCTATAATTTTCTTTAGTTTAGCTGGTCAGTACCTTTTAATTTATCAATAAGTGCATCTAATTGAGATTGATGAACCAGGTTCAATTCCTAACTGCTGTTATAAGTTATTACATTTAGGGGTCCTGAAGAAAGAATGGGTTTCAACTGCTCTGCAGTGAGTCAGGGTGACATTGAAGTATGAACGTCTAAGTAGTGTGGATCAGTATAACAGTTAAGGTACATTAAACCAATAACTAACCAGCCTAGACTTTTTAGTTTAACACTATGTGTCTGACTGCGAGACTGATGATATGGGTTTGATTACCAATAAGGACAGATTTTTTATCCAGTTGTGTTATATATAAATCCAGCAACTTACTACTCCTGAGAGATATTAAAAAACAATAAATTTGAATTACCTGGCCCTTTTTTGTGAATGCATGTTCTTCTGAAGAGATGGAGGCTATTCCTGAAGAATGGTCACTGTGGTTTCAATGATTCATAGAATGGAATTAACGAATATCTGACCTTGTGTGTTTTATGTTATATGTTTAAGACAAGAAATTATTATTGGGGTAAATTACATGAGGTTTAAGCTAATCATAATTATTATACACAATGCACATTAAACTAGAAGGGTTAGTGCCCTTTCATTTATATAGGGGGAGCTCTCCACTTTGGGGGTGCATGGTCTCTCCATATGATCACACTGAATAAAGCTAGTCTCATTCAACCAGACTCTTGCATGACTTCATGACATTTATATTGAGCAAGAGTCTGGGAACGATCTGTACAAATAAATATTACTGTTAGGTGTCACTCATTTCTTTTACCTTGCTTCTTTTTTTTTGTCTGAAGAAAAATCAATAAAACACATTGCATAATCCATCAACACTATCTTTGCAATATATTTTAACATAATTGTTATGTACTGCAGAAATGGTAGATTGGCTCAAAGTGGGAGATTCATGTGCCTTTATGTACTCTATCAGGGTATGATAATTTGCATGATTTTTGTATGTCAATACCGATTACACCTAACAGCTGCACAGGTCTGCTGTCAAATAATGCAATGGCAGATCTGGGGATTTGCAGTAGGACTTGACATAAAAGTGAATACAGATGGCAGTTATTTCTGGCATACTGATCGATTTTGATACAAACTGTCATCCAAAGAACCCCTACTACAGATGTTAGACTATTCAGTTTAAGTCGGAAAGTTAGCATTTGGAGTTGAATTCTTACATCTGTAGCCAACACGATAATAATGTATGCCAACAGCAAAAGTAGATGGACACAACAAAGTAAATAACTTTATATTTCTAATGTTAAGTCCATGTTTGATGATGTATGATAAGCCAACCCCAAATTTTCAAATCTGACCATTGCCATCAACATTACAAAACACATTACCCCATGTGCTTATTCATATGTACATTTCCCAAAGGACATAAATCTCCTTTAATTCCTAATTTGTAACTAAAATTTCAAGCTTTCCTAACTTATAAAATTTCCAAACTTTTCCCAGGCTTTCTTGAAAACAGAAAATTTTCCTGACTTTGTCCTGAACCATTAACAAAATGTCAAAATTGTGTATTTTAGTGATCTAAGCTTTCATTATGAATGCTGACAAACCAATCAGTGACTTGACCAGATTTTTGGTAAGGTTTTTTTCAAGTGTAACAATCACTTCTATGGACCTCAACTGGATTATCACTTGAGGATGGTCTCACAGTCATGTGCAAATCTGGTTGAATGAAGGATATCTGAAAGTTTTCTTTGAGACTGATTTAATTCATTAAGTTACCAAGACATGAGACATGCAGAGTTCTCTCTGAGACTGATCTAATTCATTAAGTTACCAAGACATGAGACATGCAGAGTTCTCTTTGAGACTGATCTAATCCAATAAGTTACCAAGACATGAGACATGCAGAGTTCTCTCTGAAACTGATCTACTTCGTATAGTTACCAAGACATCAGAGATGCAGAGTTCTCTCTGAGACTGAGCTAATCCATTAAGTTACCAAGACATAAGACATGCAGTTCTCTCTGAGATAGATTTATGCTAAGTGCTACTGAGACAGATGTAATAATTACCTGTGCACTGACAGTCCTCTGAAAGGACTTCCTACTGGAGTCTTCATTAGAGAGAGTGGTTGCTGTACTTGAGCTCCAGTAGCTGTACTCTGACATCTGAAATAGGACACCATTTCAATAACAAATACAGCAAGTATGTTTCTGATTATACAGAGAGGGGATTAGAAATGCATATATATACCTGAAAGTCTATTTAACTATCAATTGTCCAGACTGAAATGTTTATATGATAAAAGTAACACATTCTCTTTTATATCTAGAAAAGAATCGATTATGCTTTCTGTACAATATTTGTAATACGTTTTTTTGGCAAAACTGTATAAAGAACTTCTATAAGAAACAAAGGAATAAAAATGTCATTATGACTAGGAAGGTTTGTATTTATGGCATGTATCCAAAAACCACTGAGACAGCTCATTTTTCTATCTGCATTACTCTTCTACTTGCTACTGCCATTTCAAACACACACAAATAAGAGGTGAGACTTACCTTTTTCTTGAGCCAGTTGACTGCCCACTGCCATTTTGACTTGGTTTGTTGGAGGTAGTCTTTGACAACTGGACACTTGTTGGCCAGATTGACTAAGAACTTGATGCATCCATATGATCTCTTGCTGTCCTGCACATGGTTCAATCTTACAACAGCTGGGAAAAAGAAAATAGTGAGGATTATCATCATGCAAAATTGACAAATCTGATAAATTGTCCTCTCAGCTTGGGGAACAATAATTGGGGTATATTCTCTTTAATAGTCTATGGTATTTTCTTTTCAATACTCTGTGTTATATTCCTTTTAAAAGTCTACAGTTTGTTCATGATATCCAGGGACAAAGTTTGTTTTTCTTTTGGTTTAGACCCTGTCAATTTCACATAAAGCTGCATCTACCTGTAGTGTAAGCCTTAATCTAATTAGCTTTGTAATATCACTTCACAGTAAAAGTAATCAGATATTCCACACTCAATTAGAACTGATACACACCAACAGTTGGTTTATGTTATACATTCACTAGAGTTTATGTTCCATGGGAAAAATACTCTCAGGGCAGTCTTTACTCCCCTTCCTAGCTGTACTGATGTCTTGTATTTAATAAATAGTGTAGAATGCCTTCTGCAGTTATTCTTCAATAACAAATAACATTACATAGCCTTAGCTCAAATCAAACCTTCACACTGTAACTCATGGATGGAAAGACCATTTGGAACCGGAATTATATGACACCTTATAATCAACAACAGATGTGCTATTCACATTTATTACCAGTGTATTGATATTAAAAACACCGTACTAAATTTGTAGGTGGATTTAAGGCAGATTTCAGATGGGATTTTTAAGTGCTTTCTGCCTAAACCAAATTGCTCACTTAGATGAATTTTAAGTGGAATTCAGCTGGATTCAGGGAGGAGCTTTAGGCAAAATATGCAAATTAGTTGTCCTAATATTCTGCTTGAATAGTAAGATTTCCGCCTGAAATAAAAATCCACCTGAAATCCTGTAAAAAAAATTCCAGGCAGACTTTAGGCAGATTTCAGATGTGTTTCCTAAGCATTTTCTGCCTAACCATAAACTTAAAGAAGCTTAGGTGAATCTCAAGCAGATTCGTTGTAGTAAGATTCTGCTTAAACAACAAATTCCATCTAAGATTTCCACCTGAAATAAAATTCTACCTGGAAAAAAACCCACCTGAAATTTCCACCCGAAATAAATATCCGCCTAAGGTTTCTGTCTAAAAAAAAAGCTGCCTAAAATGTCTACATAAATATCATCCAATAAATAATCTGCTTCAGATTTCTATTAAACTGCCAAATGATTCTTAGACATTATTGGGAATCAATGATAAAAATTCACAATAATTTTTTTAATGGATCATAAATTTTATTTTGACAGACATTATCAAATAAGATTTAGGTTTTTCTTGTCCTCATTTTCTTTTCTTGCATAAAACCTAATCCATGATGGCATCATTCAAGTCTTTTTCATTTCTCTGAAAGTCTGTTGAGATTTCACAAATATTGACCAAAACTTTCATTGAAATGTTGGCAAGATCTCACTAACATTTCACTGAAATAACTGTGAGATTTCGAAAAACTTCTGACCAAAACTTTCACCAAAATTCTGGTGAGGTTTCACAAAAATTTTGGCCAAAACTTTCACTTAACTTTTGGTGAGATCCCTAACATTTCCCTGAAAGTTTTGTGAAAATTTACTAAAACTTTGGTGAGATTTCACTAAAGTTTTGATCATTACATAGTATTTTACTGAAGTTTCAGTAATTTTTCAGACATTTCAAAAGGTTTCAACTAAATAATGGATATAAATTAAACAGGATTTTATTAACCAAGGTGATATTTCAGTGTACATGAAACAAAATTATACTGATGTTTAGTGTTGTTCCGATTATTGATTATAATCGATCATCAGTTGGTTGATCAAACTGATATGATAATTGATTGTGAAACTCCATAATCGATTGTGTGTTGAGAGAGACTACTTATTTTTAATTGCATGCAAAACACAAAGGTTAATAAAACTCCTGTATAAATGGTAAGCTAACTTGGGCTTAAAATCCACTAAAGTTCTGAATTATTTATTCCCTTTACAACTTACAAATATAAAACCATACCATATTTCTTAGATGCAAACCTTCATAATTAGAAACATGGTCATAATCAAGCTGTTAAATTGTCAAGTTAATAAATTCAAACAAATTCTGATGATTGGCTTCAGTTTAAATGTAAAGCCATTTGTAGTATTTGCAAATAATGACAAACAAGAAAACCATGTCCTTCTATACTTTGAATTATAGACACATCACATGAATGAAATGGTTTTGTGGGATTGCAACAGTATTGCAATTACATATGACTAATCAACCATAAAAATTTGCTAACATTTAAGTTGGAAAACCAAAAATAATACAATTAAATGTTTTTACTGTTTTTATCAGGTAAAAGTGTACATGTCATTAAAAAAGAATACTCCTGCAAATTTATTAATAGTTTGAACTCTTGAGCAAAGATATAACTGTATAACAAACAAAAACTAAATTTGCTCTTAGTAACCAATTATAATCAATCATCAGATGGTTCAGTGAAAACATTTATTGATTATGAAATTCTGACCGATTCCCATCACTACAGATGTTGTAATTATATGACATCCAAGGCAAGAGATATGGTTAGTAATAATAACAATAATATAAATAAAAAAGACCTTACTTAGAGAAGGTAACTCAAATAGTTACAGAACTAATCTACCTTGAATTATTCTATCTGTTATCAGTTTGGGTCCCTCCTGTGATCTAAGTGAGGTGCCCGTCAAAAAGAAAAATCTAATCTGCTGAGAAAACTTTGGTGCACTGATGAAATACAGAAATATATTTTCAAGATGATGAAAGACTAGCAAATTATTAATATTTCTCCTTCTGCATGTTCCTACCCCTAATGAAGATCACCTACTTATCATACATCTACTGCAAACTTTGTGTTCAAAGCAAAGTACAAAACTCCCTTGATAAATTGAGCCCTTATACCTTGCAAACCTGTCATAATGTCGGGTCAGTCATGGATATTATTTCTTTTACTAGAAAGTACCCCAAAAACTGAACCTTATTTACTGAAAATGAAGAAAATCATGAGTAAAATTGGTAACTGAAACCTTGATATATTGTTTGTTTTATCATCTAAAATGGTTGAGATGACCTGGAAATATGAATCAACATTATGAAACTATCAATATTTAATAAGTCATGTATTTTGTTAAAAATTGCTTTCCAAAAAACATCTTAGAACACAGTAAATAATAGCATTCAACAAAATATTGTTCAATGAAAATGGCACTAGCACCTTGTCAAGGCAGCAGTTTTATAAATAAATACCAATTTAAGTTTTCTAATCAAGTGAAATTTGCATATTAGTTGTATCTTTTAGTTTTGGTTTAAGTGCAACGATCATAAATACAATGTGCCCTGTTGTATTCAAACGTGAAATATATCAATCTATCAAAACAACTATGTCTGCAAGTGTTTCTATGAGAACCTAATTAAGTGCCGATGATGTTTTGATACCTGATTACCACGTTAATTCTGTTTTTTGTATCAAATAAAGGGGGTGGAGTACATGAAAAGTTAAAAGACAAGCAAATCCAACCTGCATAAGAGCTAGCGGCCCTGGTCGAGTGTCAGGTCTACTCATTTCAAGTGATCAGTCGAACACTGTTACAACATTTCTGGTGAACGTAATATAATTAAACTACCTTAAATTAGCAAACTTATTCACAAATGTGATCAAAAATTGAAAAACAATTAGGCAAAAAGAATACTTGATGAAATAAAATTATGGTTCACACCTAAGTTTTATTAATGAGAAGCTTGTTTCAGAGTTTGATGAAAACTTGTAATACCTGAACTGGTACTTGGAAAATTCCTCACAGTTGAGAAGAAGTTTCACTATTACTCTACTTGCAATGAAATCATGACATCATTACTAATAGAACAATACAAAAATGAGGATGCTCGCATAGTGGGGTGGTCGGAAGTGTGTTTAAGTAATGTGACTGGGTAAGTATGCTTTCTCCTTTGAATACATTCCCCAATCACATTACATTAGGAGAATAAATCGTAGGTGGAGGGGTAGGTAAGCATCCTACCCTACCTCGGGTATCCTTCCAGGGAAGAATGGCTGAATTCCCCATGGGAACGATAACCCGTTCTCCTAACTACATAAGCAACACATCTTGGGGTCACTTGACCTGTGACCCTAACATACAGTTAAAAAGATTATTATTGAAATCTTACCTACAAAAAATTCACCAGCCAATTGAGTGAAGCGAACAGGCTGTGTTGATTGATTGATCCAGTTGGGTCTGGTGGCCATCTTTGCTGCCACCACTGGACCCACAAGATTCCAGGTTGCCTCTGAGATGCCAAATCTCTGAAATGGAGGCTTGAGAAGGTTGGCTCTGCCTGCCAGCCAAGAGCTTCAATTATATCTCAGGTTGGAATGTTGCATTCGAATGAGAGGCTCACAGAGATTGCTACAAAACTTTGGGGCAGTAACATACATGAAGCTACTCTGATCTGGTGAGATGTCAAAGTACACCAGGCAAATGACCCACTTCAGCCCTGAAGAATGGGCTTTAAGGGAGATATCCTGTGTTCTGTCTCACACCAAAAGGAAGAAGCATTTGTGCCTGCCATGGCTTGTCTCTGTACACTTTTAAGTTAGTGCTTGAAAGTGCGAACAGGATCTTGCATTGCTGCTGTTCTTGACCTGGCTATGGAGGACAGAAAGCAAGTGATGACTGCTTGACTACCGCCAGTCAGTAACCTATTTTAGGCTATGAAGCCCAATGGTGTCATGCGAACCACAGAACCCTCTGATCTGATCTGAAGGGAATTCGGGTCGACATAAAGGGAAAGTTCTCTTTGCCTGCATGCAGAAGCTAAAGCTATCAGAAAACAAGATCTGTATAGTGACTTTAGCGCAGATTCGGATTTGTTAAGAACTCCATACCCAGATGGCGCTTTAGATCTGACCATGTGTTTTTGTAGGATGCTGCCCAGGTACACTGTTGTTGCTGTAGATGACATTGGCCTGAACAGGGAGAATGATGCAATCCACAGTTTGAGTGAAAACACAGGGGCTGATGTTGAGGCCAAAGGAAAACTGGTAAATTAATAAATGATGTGGCGGTAAGTGAAACAAAGAAAGTTGCGAGAGATGGGGTGGGTAGGTATGTGAAAGTATGCATCTATGAGACTATTCTCGCCCTAACTGATGGACAGGCAAAATGACCTCACCGTCTCCATTTTGAATTGAGGATACTCCAGTTGATGGTGGGCCTCAACCTGCTTTTTACATTTCGAAAAAGAAACAGCCTTGAGTAAAACGCTGGGGATTGTGGCCTTTGCACAATTTCCCATGATTTTTTTTGTTGATGAGGGACCTTTTCTCCTGTTGTTTAAAGGTATCCATCTCCTGATCTGATGGTGTATTCGTGAAGAGAAAAGAGGGGATTGTTGATGAATGAAACCCAAAGCCCCTCCAAATGACCTGGATCAGCCACCCCCTCCTCTGTCTGAATGACTAGGAAGGTCCAGTGAGCTCAGAAATCGGTTTCATACTGCCACTGTACAATTAATTCCTTGATACTGATGTTGGTGCATGTGTGACTAAGGAGATTCCCTGTCTTGAGGCCATTGAAGATCCTTTCACAATGACGAGGACTGAGTGGTTCCAAACACCAGTGTGGGTTGAGCAGTGAAGTGGAGGGGCAGTTCTTGAGCTGCCTGTCACAGATCTTTCTCTATTATTCCTCCAAGGCAACACTGACCCAAACAGGGTTGTCTGGAAAGGGAGGGCATGATAAGGTAGGAGCGATGTGGATCACAAACATGCAACAGGTGATATCAAGAGTAGGCTGGCCGAAGCCATCAACGAGTTGGCCATGGTATGGTGAGCAGACCTGGTCATTGGCTCTAGCAATCCTGCCAATTGCCTCCCAAGTGTGGCTGTTACCAGGTGTATGTGACAATATTCCTAACCAGCTCTGATGACCATGGATTAGATTTGTCCACCCTAAAAAACAGATGAGTGCACTTATGAACCACTACTAGATTCTAGTCTGTCGCCATAAGTCTGTCTCTTTCCCCTCAATGAGATCTACCAATTCTTAAGAGCAGTGGTAAGGTGAGAGCATTCAGGAATATCCAATACTGGAAATAAGAAAATGTCCTAGACAGAGGGGTTTGAAAGCTAACTTTAGTCACTTCCATGGTTGATCTGAAAGAGTACCGTTGCACACACTGTGCACTGAGGCCTACTTGCAGTGCTAAAGAAAACATACCAGGTGGTACTGAGACTCAATTCAATCCTCAGTAAAACATCCCTAGTTCTCCCTTGTGGACAAGCAGTGAACATATGGAAGTCGGGCACTGCGGTAATGCTGACTGGTTTGCCTGACAATTGGTCAGCCTGGAAGCAGGTGGTATAGAAGACGGTCTGGCTATACCTGGTACTGGCTGCTACAAAGGCCTGGCTGGACAGATATATTTCTCACTGAAATCTCTGTTATAGAAAGAGCATTTCACTGACAGTATGGTTGATGGACACATCTGTTACTAAGATTCCCAAAATTGTTGGCTGTTCTGATCTGAAAGACTAGATGGCTGGTGATGGTGAAGTTCTAATATGCATTAGATCCAATGGATTGGGCGTGAATGGTGTGTGGTTGGACTGGATGCTGGCGGTATACAAATGGTCTGGCAATCATTGGTACCGGCCGCATGAAAGGCCTGGCTGAATGCACAGATTTATCACTTAAATCTCCGATATAGTAATGATAAGATGCTGATGGCATCGCTAGATGGATGGGTCTATCACTAAGATGCCCATATTAACTATTTGGCTGGACCATTTCAATGAAAAGGTCCCCATGCTGGGACGGCTGGACTGCTGGTGTTGACTGGATGGTTGGCAATGCCAGGATGGCCATTGACTGTTGGATGGATCTGGCTGCAACCCTATGTGCCTGGACTAACACCGGATGCACCTATGGCCTGGCTGAATGGACAGATTTCTCAATGAAATTTCCAGTATAGTAATGATAAGATGCTGATGGCATCGCTAGATGGATGGGTCTATCACTAAGATCCCCATAAGAACTATTTGGTTGGACCATTTCAATGAAAAGCCCACCATGCTGCGATGGCTGGACTGCTGGTGTCAGCTGGATGCTGGTGATGTCAGGACAGCCAGTAATGGTATGGCAGTATTAAGAGTTCGATCCAACAGATCTGGTATGAACCCCATGCACTTACAGGCCCGAAGGCCATGCTTGGAGATGCAGGGGGTACTTTATACCTTGTGGGCTGCCTAAAATTGGGGAATATTCCCCAATGAGTCTGTATCACCAAAATCGAACCATGGGTTAACTGCCCTGATTTATTCTGTCTTTCCTTCCCTTTAATGATAAACAGATGATCGCTGTGAATGTGCATTTTATGTGTATAGTAAACATTCCTCCTGAAACGACACAAGAGAAAATAAAGTATAGATTAACAAATTAGTATATGACTAACTAGCTAATAACATAAATTGCCAATCACTAATTACCTAAAATGGAAGCACAGACTTCCACTGACTATGTATTACAGATGCTGCATATCAGTGTGTGTGTGATTAAGATTTTTATTGTAGCTTTAACAATTTTTCAGTCATATCACTATGATGCCTGCAGGGTGGCAGTTTATAGTGATGTCTAGCACTGGGGCATCATGCTGAAGACATGTAGCATGATGTCCCACTCAGTCATATTATCCTGACACCAGGCCAACCAGTCCTAACACTAACCTCTTAATGCTGAGCGCCAAGTGAGGCAGCTGTTAGTACCATTTCTGTTAAGTCTTTGGTATGACTCAACCGGGGATCAAACCCATAACCTCCTGCATCCGAGGCAGACACTCTTACCAATAGGCCACCGGAGCGGTTGCTGCAAATCAGAAACAATGTATACGTAATACAAACAAAACAAGAATCATGTTAGACTTCCATGTTCTGAAGTTGCATATAAATCATTTAAATTGACATTCTGCTGAAATGACACAAAAAACACAAACTAAAACAGAAACTAGTAATGTGTTGAAATTACTAGGTCACCAAAACAGTCGTAACTGAGAGATCAGTTAAAGTGTCATAACAGAAACCTATGTCCCTGCTATAAACTTATGCACAATGCTTAGGTAATAATTAAGCCATAATTCCATCAGAATAGCATGAATATGAATAAACTAAGCATAAATATCAAGCAGCACCTAATAATTTCACTAATATAAGCTCTATAAAGGATGGAGTAAGCAAATAAAATCAAAGGTATGCTAACTCATAATGACCTTCTATAAGGTCAATGATAGTGTGGTGGGACAGTGGTCTTACAATATGAAGTCCCGTCAAGTGACAAATCACTCAAAAATTGGCAGATATTGTAAAATAAAGCATACAACCTGCAGGAAATCAATAAACCCACATAATCCAAAATGAATGTTGGATTGCTCATAGGAACATAAAAAGGGTTAGATTGTCAGAAGATAAATTGTATGACATGCAGTCTGAAAAGCAGCAAAACTAAAAAACTGCCAACACCTGGTGGTATCAAGGAGAGGTAATGGGCAGGAGTTATTGCCCTTTGTCTATTGATATAGATAGTGAAAGGATTTTTCGTTAGTTGGGCTGGATTCATGAGGAAGAAGGCTAATATTCCTAATGTAATGTGATTGAGGAATGTATTTGAAGGAGAGACGGGTTGATACATGAACATGTTCAACAAGTCAAATGAAATGAACTGACCTGACACATGAAAGTGTTCAAAAAGTTAAAATAAATGAGTTGTCTTGACACATGACTGTTAAACTAGTCAAATGAAATGAGTTGACTTGGCACATGGCTGTTCAATTAATCACATGAAATGAGAGACTTGACAAATGACTGACCTTTAGCTCTTACAAAGGTAGGATTTATGTGCCTTTTAACTTGTAAAAACTTCTAACTATATTACTTGATTTGATACAAATGATATAATTACATGAAAATACAAAGCAGGTCTACATGGGGTACTTGAAAAGTTTTGAATATTTGGTTATAAAAAATTTTGTGTAAAATTTTTAATGATGACTGAAAAAAATAACACTATAAAATGATCAGCAGTTTTATGTTCGGCACACCGGACACCTCAAGATAAGTGTGTGTGACAAGTAAAATTTAGGACCCCTACAGTATTTGACAACTGATATCAAGGCCTACATGGTTTATGTTTAGGGATATAATTCTCTGCATATCCGACAATTTCGTCATTTTTAAGATGGCCATGAATCCATGGAAAATAACAAACATTCCATAAAACTGTTGTTTGCAACTCAAGTGCCAGAAGTGGCTGCTGTGAAGGAAGCAACTGAGGAAGATCTAAATATACAGCAGAAAATATTTCTATTTTCATGAGTATTAATTCATTAGCCATTTATTCATCTGAAGCTCAGAAGGTTTGTGCAAGTTGGCACCCACATTTGTTGACGGCTGATCCAAAACACAATCAGGTTGAAATCACCAAATACTACTCCACACATATGAAAAGAACGAGTAGAGATGTTTGAAAGAAATTTTCACACTGATGAAATGTAGATTTACTCTTTTGAATCAGACTCAAGAGAAAATAACAAATCTGACATCAAAGAAAACAAGCAGAGACATATTGCTGCCAAAGTTTGTGTTGTAGTTGTTGTAGGGTTTAACGCCATTTCTCAGCACACAATAGGCTATACATGGTCAGTATTAATGGTGGAGGAAGAACCCGGGAAAACCCCGGAAAGAACCACCGACCCACGAGAAGCTACTAGCAAGCTTTCTCACATACCCACATTAGCCAAATCCAAGACTCGAACCCATGCAGACAGAGGGGAGATGGCAGTGATCCGTAACGAAGATTTCTTTAGACCACTCGGAAAGGTTGTGTAACACTACTGAACCACCAGACAATGTACCAATACTCAAGGTATCCTTTTACTCCATGACACTGATTTATGGCTGAATCTTGTTATCAAGGATTTGTAGAGAAGGATTTGAAAGTGCAGTTTATGATGTATGAACATACTAACAGGTGAATATAAAATGGCACTTAGTAATTGGATAAGCAGACTGTAGAGGTGCATGGAGAGTACTCTGAAGGGATATACTGGTGTACTGTTGACCAATTAAGTGCTTTGTACTGTAGTGCATTAATATTTAGTACATTTAAATACCATTTGTACTTTAAAATTCATTGTAACAATGCCCATTCTTCTTCAAAGCAAAAATAAATAACAGCATTAATTATGTTCTCATGAAAATGCTTGCAGGCAGTGCTTGGATTGTGAATTGAAACTTTACATCTGAATACAAAACGGGACACCACATTTATGATGACTGCACTGAAACTAAGCATAAAATGAAAACTACAACATGCAAATTTCACTTTGGTGAAAGCTTAGCTGTGTAGTATTATTATTCATATCTTACAATATTTTTAACTACACAAACGATATAGAGAAAGCTAACCCGATGTTTACAGTCAGTAGAGATTAAATCTGTCTGCTGCTGAAGTCCTTAGCATGAGGACAAAAGCTTCAGGTTAGTTTTTTCTATACTGTTTGTGTATGTGACTGAAAAGTTAAAAACATTGTCAAAATATGCAAATTTCACTTTAAAAGACTATTTTCATCAACTGATATTTTGCTTTATATTATTTACAGAGAATGAGCTTTTGTTTAAAATAAAATTGAACAAAATGCATGATTTCCTATTAAAAATTGTACATTTGACATGTGACATGACAATATTGCCTTTATCACTTTTGTCATCAATTTTTTTTCACTTTCAGCACATAGGTGCCTATTGCTTTTACACTTCACTTCCTATTTAAAAGAGTGCAATCCAAACTTTACTGGATCACAAGTTATCTGGGTGTGCTAAAGAAAAGAAAATTTTGGCCAAACAAAACTTATCAGATTAGTTGGATGATTTTATCAGTGCATTTAACACATACTCGTTATATCATTGTCACGTGCCTCCTAAGGTATTATTTCTAACACCATAGAAAGATGGACAATTAAAAATTTAGATAGCTCCAAGCCTCTAGTCAGCAATGCCGATGGTCAAGGTATATAAAAGACTCAAGGTGAAAGGTATAACAATTTAATAAATATCAACATATTCAACTATTTCAAAGACAATTTCTCAACTGTAATTCTTTCGACCAATACAAACAATGACCTAATCACAGATGCCAATTACTATCCTCATATTAAATTAAAGTCTTAAGAGAGTTTGTTTCCTTTCAGTGTTGATTCTGTTACTAATCTGTCTGCCTCTTTTTTCTCTCCTTTGGTACTTCCAGTACTCTCAACTCTGTGCTCTCTTTGCACTTAAAGAACTCTCTTTCACACTTCCTTCTAGTAATATAACTCCACTTATGTCACAATAGACCTCCCATGTGTTCTCAACGTGTCTTTCTTCTCTCCAAATCACATGTGTCGCCTATCGCTCCCACCTGAAAAGCTTCCTGTGAAATTAGAAGGGAAGTATAATCTTGTCTCCATGCTCTAATCTCAGAAGAATGAACCACACTCTCATAGACCTATCATCAGAATAATGGTGAATAAATTATCAGGTCAACTCACACATTCACATCTAAATATTCCATACACGCATGGTTCTAAAATAAATGTGCTATAATAATTACAATATTATCAAGGACTTCTGATACATACATACATACATACACATACCTAATTGTTAACTTCTCGATATTGTAAACTCTCATCATCAACAATAATCATACGCATTTCCTACCCTACCAATTATAACGACACATAAAATATACTAATACCTAATTTTATGTGCCTAAGTGACAATGACTAACCCTGCATAATTCATGATCTCTCTCTATATATATCCATACATTAATAAAGCAAGAACAAAGTTCTAACACAGTTTAATAATAAATTCAGTTATGCATTATGATGCATCTTAGTAAATTACACAATCCAACAATCTACATTTGTTAATCTTACATGTCAATAATTTGCTAAACAATGAAGATTCCATTTCTAATAAATAAAAAGGTACGTAATAAAGCATCAATCTTACAAACCTAGTTAGAAGAGTAAGGCAAATTCAGGCAAAGATATATTACCTCAGAAGCCTTTTGTTCCAAATCCAAACAAGAATTTCACAAGAATTCCTTCCTGCCCTTTTTTGAGTGCACTTATGCTCTCGGAGTACATCTAACGGCTCTCAACTTCGTTGTAATCTTCTACTTACGAGAGTCACATCTGTACTAATTTTCCAAACTGAATGTAGACGAAATAGTGTCTTGATTGCGCGGGAAACTCTGCCCTAAAGTTGAATCTCTCGGTTTCAACTGGCTACAGCCCAGTCTCTTTGAAAACTGCCCTAGGGTAATTTCTCACTTACCAGTCACTCTGAATTACCAGTCATGGCGTCCCTGACTGAGTGCAAACAAACAAAGGCATCTCTACTCAAAGAATTCCTTTTGAATTTAACAGCAAACAGTTCATTGCATAATGGTTATACAACAGACAGGCAGTTTCTATGTCCAGAATTGGGTTTATAGTCGTAACCTTACATAATACATATTAACATATCCAGGTCTCTCACTACAAAGTAACTATAAGAAAATATGTGTATAAATGAAGCCTGAACATCAGCAAATTTTTCCCACAACATGACAATCATGCTGAGGCAGTGGGATGTAAGTCCCTTTCCCAAGGGCACACAGACTGACCTGGGAGGGTATTGAACCCCTGACCCTTGCATTGTGTCTGATGCTCTACCAACTTAACTTCTATGGCTCCCAAGTGAAATGTATAATCAAAGAATAATGGAATCTACAAACTGTGGAACTGTGAGCGTGATCAACTTTATATCCTAATAAGCAGAGAGCAGCAAGTCCTGAACCAGTCATGTGGATACTTTTTAATGAAATAAGTCCCATATTTTAATATTTTGTGAATTTACTCAGAAAAACAAGTTAGAACACTTGATTTTCAAAGTATATTCTATAACATAAAGTTCTGACATACTTAATTATGGTGATATATAAACTATACCCAGTAATCCCTCAAACATAAAATATATTCCCATATATCTAATACATGTTTCAAAACTAAACCCAGCAAACACTGAGACACGTATATAAACTATACCCATTATCAATGAAACACCTACATAAACTATAAAATGTACATAACATACACCCATTAATCCCTGAAACATGTCCATACCCTGCATCAATTAATCCCTGAAACATGTCCATACCCTGCATCAATTAATCCCTGAAACATGTCCATACCCTGCATCAATTAATCCCTGAAACATGTCCATACCCTGCATCAATTAATCCCTGAAACATGTCCATACCCTGCATCAATTAATCCCGGAAACATGTCCATACCCTGCATCAATTAATCCCGGAAACATGTCCATACCCTGCATCAATTAATCCCGGAAACATGTCCATACCCTGCATCAATTAATCCTGGAAACATGTCCATACCCTGCATCAATTAATCCCTGAAACATGTCCATACCCTGCATCAATTAATCCCTGAAACATGTCCATACCCTGCATCAATTAATCCCTGAAACATGTCCATGCCCTGCATCAATTAATCCCTGAAACATGTCCATACCCTGCATCAATTAATCCCTGAAACATGTCCACAACCTGCATCAATTAATCCCTGAAACATGTCCATACCCTGCATCAATTAATCCCTGAAACATGTCCATACCCTGCATCAATTAATCCCTGAAGCATGTCCATACCCTGCATCAATTAATCCCTGAAGCATGTACATAACCTGCATCAATTAATCCCTGAAACATGTCCATACCCTGCATCAATTAATCCCTGAAACATGTCCATACCCTGCATCAATTAATCCCTGAAACATGTCCATACCCTGCATCAATTAATCCCTGAAGCATGTACATAACCTGCATCAATTAATCCCTGAAACATGTCCATACCCTGCATCAATTAATCCCTGAAGCATGTACATAACCTGCATCAATTAATCCCTGAAACATGTCCATACCCTGCATCAATTAATCCCTGAAGCATGTACATAACCTGCATCAATTAATCCCTGAAACATGTCCATACCCTGCATCAATTAATCCCTGAAGCATGTACATAACCTGCATCAATTAATCCCGGAAACATGTCCATACCCTGCATCAATTAATCCCGGAAACATGTCCATAACCTGCATCAATTAATCCCTGAAACATGTCCATACCCTGCATCAATTAATCCCTGAAACATGTCCATACCCTGCATCAATTAATCCCTGAAACATGTCCATACCCTGCATCAATTAATCCCTGAAGCATGTACATAACCTGCATCAATTAATCCCTGAAACATGTCCATACCCTGCATCAATTAATCCCTGAAGCATGTACATAACCTGCATCAATTAATCCCTGAAACATGTCCATACCCTGCATCAATTAATCCCTGAAGCATGTACATAACCTGCACTCATTAATCCTTGAAACATGTACATACCCTGCATCAATTAATCCCTGAAGCATGTACATAACCTGCATCAATTAATTCCTGAAACATGTCCATACCCTGCATCAATTAATCCCTGAAACATGTACATACCCTGCATCAATTAATCCCTGAAGCATGTACATAACCTGCATCAATTAATCCCTGAAACATGTCCATACCCTGCATCAATTAATCCCTGAAACATGTCCATAACCTGCATCAATTAATCCCTGAAACATGTCCATACCCTGCATCAATTAATCCCTGAAACATGTCCATACCCTGCATCAATTAATCCCTGAAACATGTCCATACCCTGCATCAATTAATCCCTGAAACATGTCCATACCCTGCATCAATTAATCCCTGAAGCATGTACATAACCTGCATCAATTAATCCCTGAAACATGTCCATACCCTGCATCAATTAATCCCTGAAACATGTCCATACCCTGCATCAATTAATCCCTGAAGCATGTACATAACCTGCACTCATTAATCCCTGAAACATGTACATAACCTGCACCCATTAATCCCTGAAGCATGTACATAACCTGCACTCATTAATCCCTGAAACATGTCCACAACCTGCACCTATTAATCCTGAAACATGCATTGTACAGAACCAGCACCCATTAATCCCTGAAACATGTCCATACCCTGCATCAATTAATCCCTGAAACAAGCCCATAACCTGCACCCATTAATCCCTGAAGCATGTACATAACCTGCATCAATCATGGTTCCCACATTTTTCTAAAGAAAAATTTCCAGGTCATTTCCAGGACGAAATTAATTTTTTCAACGTTTACATATGACCATTACTGAATGGAATTAAAGAACATTTTAGATTATAAAACATGCATTTTCTAAATCTAAAAATGTTTCCCTTTCAACAGTCTCCGAAACATTGAAGTCAGAAAAGATGACCATGTACAAAACCACAAAATGTATCACATGAAACAAGTTTGATTATATTCCTATAAATTGGCATGTAAAGTCATTTCAATTCACAGAATAAAATTCCAACTTTACTTTGCTGACCTGCATTATGTTGTCAAGTGGGAACAACATAAAGAACATAAATTAGTTTTGTTTCCTTTCAAACCTTTAATTCTAGAGAATTCTAAAGCAATAAATATATATATATATATATATATATATATATATATATATATATATATATATATATATATATATATATATATATATATATATATTTGTCTTATACAAAGTAAACATTTCCTATTACAGTATAAAAAAACAACAAACGCAAAGAATTAGAATATTGTCTTGTAACAAAAAGAGTTTAACCCTGAATTTATCTGTGCCAATAAAATCCCAAACAAGATATTTCATTTTTCAAACAACCTAATCTCCTTAAGACAATCTAGTTAAAAATCCGTCAGGATTGATTTAAATTTTGACAACATGACCTTCAAAATTATATATTGTTGTATAAACAAGGACTGAATTTTCTGTAAAATCAACTTGTCTTCTTGTAATTCGTCAAACCAGTCCCCAAACCTTTACTAATACAAGGGCTTGTATCGGTTTTTAATATATAATACAAGGGACGACAATATCTCATTTCAGCTCTGAGATTCAACATTTTGGACAACAAATTTGGCTTAAAACGAATAGCAGTTTGTTTTCTAATCCGGATTTCCTCCGAATATTCCCACCCCATATTTCACATTTGGACATTTATGCTGGGGTAAGGGGTCATTCCAATTGCATATTGAAAATTTGGAATTTGTTGCCACTGTGAGGTATTGGCATATGGTAGTCACTTACCATCGGGCCATGCAAATTTAAACATATTTTATATCAACTCATACCTCCATTAAATCTAAAGGAAAATGATTTATTTTCTCAGAAATAGCAAGTATTATAATTGTTATGTCTTTAATTTGCTGACAGACTAGATGAAACGATGGCATAGATGAAACCTGACCGGGTACTTGCCATTTACTAGTCACATGACTTCATAAATCTCAAACGATGCCATCAAAAGTCCAATAGTCACGTGATATCAACAAGATGCTCCTTTTTAATGTTGTACAGAAATTCAATTATATTAAATGAAAGTCAGATACCTTTTGTAAAAACCAGAAAGAACATATAATTCTCAACATATTTATTTTGGGAACAATGATAAGAAGTTTGTCGCTGTTGCAGCAATCTGGCCAGTCTGATTCATCAAGCACAGAGCACATGTCAACATGGTAATCATGTGATACAACAAGACTCTGTAAGTTGTTCTCGGAATAAATATGGAGAATTTTGTGTTCGTTCATATTTGTATTTTTATTACAACCAGTATATGACTTTCATTTAATGTTTTTTTATATTTTTTCTCTACAACATTTGAAAATGTGGGTTGTGAAATTTGTATACTCATGCGACTAGCAATGCAAATATCAGGTCACATTTCATCAACGCTGTAGTTTTATTTTGTCTTGCAGCAGATTAAAGATATAACGATTTTAATGCTCGCAATTTCTGAGAAAATCAGTAATTTTCATATCGATTTCATGCATGTATAACTTGATTTAACAACATTTAAGTTTGCTAGGATATCCGGTAAGTGGCTATGCTTTGCCACCACCATGTTGGCCTCTTATGATGCTAGACTGGTTTTCATCCCTTCGATGTAAGGAAAGATATGGATATCGAGCTGACTGAGAATAAAAGTCTACTAGATGAATCTAATCCACTGAGTGTATAGACTGACTCAGCATATATGTTTATTGCAAGCACCCAAATGATTCATACTGCACCCTTTGAATATTTTGGTTATAACTCGATAAATTTAACTCATGATCAGTTTAGTTATGACTCAATTATGTGATTGTTTCGGGCGTCAAGTGGTGGCAGAAAATTCCTGTTTTTTCCCCAACTTTCACCAATATTTGCGAAATTCAAGGACATTCATGGATGGAAAAAAAAAAAAAAATTCTCCCTACTTTCCCCCCGATTTCCCGGTAGCGTGGGAACCCTGATTAAATTAATCCCTGAAACATGTCCATAACTTGCACCCATTAATCCCTGAAGCATGTACATAACCTGCACTCATTAATCCCTGAAACACAAATATGAAATGTACATCAATTATACCCAGTAATCCCTCAAAAATGAATGTCAACTATACAAAAAATCAAATAAACAGATATATGAACAACATTCAATAATGCCTAAATTTTTTTTAATAAACTATACCCTGTAATTCCTATAATCTGTACCCCAATACCCCTGAAACATGTACATGAATTACACACATCAGCCCCTCAAATATGTAGATAAACAATACCCAGTAGTCCTTCAAACTGTTGTCCATTATCATCAACATGACCATCAATAATCAGTTGTAATCTCTTGAGCTGGAGGGAGTCTTCCAGAGTCTGAAATGTAGCAGAGTTCAGTTTGTCAAATAATAAAACAGTGTTACTCATGTGCATGCAGAGTAAAGCAATATGTTTCGGTCAAACAAATATAGCAATCCACATATAAGATCCAATTCTTAATTCAATAAAACCCATTTTAACTTGATTGCATGCAATAAATATCATTATCCTCAGAGTTATACGTATTTTCATGATTAAACTTTGCTTATCATCTGTTTATTTCACCTCTGTTATATGGGTTTTCACAGATCTCATGGTACATCCATGTTTGTCAAAATGAATATGTTTATATCAACATAGCACAGTATTGTGGGAACAAACGTCTGATAGTACATCATGTTCTGTCAAAATGTAATTATTTATATCAACATTGCACATTATTATTGTGATTTTTTAACTACTGAATATATAAACTGATTTTTTAATTACTGAGTATAAACTGATTTTTTAACTACTGAGTATATAAAGCGATGAACTATCTTATTCGTCATTAAGAAACCTCATCTTGGCATACATTTTATATTGAACTAAAGCTTCTCCTTCAAGTTTGCTTTTTTTGGAACAATATAACCAGGACAACAATTACTGTGGGCTGGTACAGTGATATTTGGACCACAAAATATGCTATGTGTTTCTGTCCCATGGTTAAGCTGTGTATATTTCCTGGCCCAGTAATACTGATTTAAAGCAAATGTGTTGGCTGTATGAAGTGATGTGTGACCCATCTCAGTGTTTGAAATGTCAATGTATCATTCTCCAGCCTCTAGGTGCAAGTGAGGTTCCAGTGGATTCTTTGGTGGATGGAAAGAATACAGCGTATGGGATCATTCCTTCTGTTATGATCTATTTTAGAATGAAATTGGGTGACTTCATGTTCATTTATATGAACATGGGTCCATAACTTCATGTGTGTTACATGAATGCTGTGGTAACAAAAATATAATTAAACATGTCCTTTTGTTGAACAGAGCATCATCATAAATTGATAGCTGTTCTGTGAACAGTATAACTTCATAAATTCATACTGGTGTGAGCCATGTAGTTTCATACATTCATACCAGTTCTGTGAACAGTATAATTTCATAAATTCAAATCTGTACTGTGAACAGTATACTCTTGTAAATTCATATAAGTTCTGTGAACAACATAGCTTCAGAATTTCATGTTGTCAGAAAAGTCAAACAATTTTGTGTCCATTATGTAAACACAGTTTATAGCTATCAAACTGAACTGAATAGTTTCATATCTGTTATTATGAACTCAACAGTTTCATATCTGTCAACATGAACCGAATAATTTCATATGTCAATATGAATGGAATAATTCTAGTCTGTTACAAATAAAGCTAAAAGTTTTGTAGCACACATTTTAATCTAGGTATAATCCTCAACAGCCATTACCTTAAACATCTTTCTTGAACTTTTGGAGATAAATCAGGGCTTCTAGCTGACATTATTTATTTTTAGTTAATATTCAGTTTTATCTTGATACAAGCATTAATATACAATTTTTATAAAAAAGAAAAAACATTTGTCTGGTGTTCGAATTGATATTACAAGCATTTAAGTCATCAAGATATACTGGTGTTCAAATTTACAAGTATTTCAGTCATCAAGATATACTGGTGTTCAACTTGACATTAAAAATGTTTCAGTCAATAAGATATATCAGTGTTCAAATTTACATTACAAACATTTCAAAGATATACTGGTGCCTGGTGTTCAAATTTACATTAGAAGCATTTCAGTCATAAAGATATACTGGTGTTCAAACTGACACCACAATGTTTCAGTCATCAAGATATACTGGTGTTAAAATTTACATTATAAGCATTTCAGTCATCAAGATATACTGGTTTTCAAATTGAATTACAAGCATTTAATTCATCAAGATATACTGGTGTTTAAATTTACATAAAAGTGTTTCAGTCATCAAGATATACCGGTGTTCAAATTTACATTACAAGCATTTCAGCCATCAAAATATACTGGTGTTCAAACTGACATTACAAGCATTTCAGTCATCAAGATATACCGGTGTTCAAATTGACATTATAAGCATTTCAGTCAAAGATATACTGGTGCCTGGTGTTCAAATTTACATTAGAAGCATTTCAGTCATCAAGATATACTGGTGTTCAAAATGATATTACAAGTGTTTCAGTCATCAAGATATACCTGAATTCAAATTTAAACTACAAGCATTTCAGTCATCAAGATATACTGGTTTTCAAACTGACATTACAAGCATATCAGTTATCAAAATATACTGGTGTTCAAATTTATATTACAAGTGTTTCATTCATCAAGATATACCAGTGTTCAAATTTACATTACAAGCATTGCAGTCATCAAGCTATTCTGGAGTTCAAATTGACATTACAAGCATTTCAGTCATCAAGATATACTGGTGTTCAAACTGACATTACAAGCATTTCAGTCATCAAGATATAGTGGTGTTCAAATTGATATAACAAGCATTTCAGTCATCAAGATATACTGGTGTTCAAATTGACATTACAAGCATTTCAGTCATCAATATATATTGGTATTCAACTTGACATTACAAGCATTTCAGTCATCAAGATATATTGGTATTCAACTTGACATTACAAGCATTTCAGTCATCAAGATATACTAGTGCTCAAATTGACATTATTAAGTATTTCAGTCAAATATATACTGGTGTCTAGTGTTCAAATTTACATTACAAGTATTTCAGTCAACAAGATATAGTGGTGTTCAAAATGATATTACAAGTGTTTCAGTCATCAAGATACCAGTGTTCAAATTTATATAGGCAGACACTCTAACTACTAGGCTACCGGAGCGGTCTATGTTCAAACTGACATTACAAGCATTTCAATGATCAAAGATCAAGATATTCTGGTGTTCAAACTGACATTACAAGTGTTTCAGTCATCAAGATATACTGGTGTTCAAACTGTGGTTCACCTGCATAAATTTTATCTGACCACAAAATAAAAATCTGATGGAGGTGATCATAATGGCGTAATCTGAGTTTAAAAACTGTAATGATTCATCCATATCTAAAATGGTTGGCATCCATACATATTACAGAAAGCTTACCAAGAGATCAGTTAGTATAGAGAAGATGGGCTTCAGTTCATTGGATGGAGCATTCATGTACTGCAGCTGAAATAAAAATCATACAATGAATTCATAAAAATTGGGAGGTAATCAACAATTCATGCATGGAAAAATTAATACAAGTTGATACACCTGGTAAAAGAATCATATATGAAAAACTAGTTAACATATTTATTGGTATTTGTATTGTATGGTAATTTGCTTTTAGAATCCTTCTGAAGTACAAACATCTTATTCGAAAATTTAAGTTATCATGAAAGCAAGTGAGTAAAAGGTTAAGCAATTTACTACATGTACTCAAAAAGCTACAAGTTGATTCTCTTTATTCCAGCACTCATTTTACAAGTCTTGTTTATGCTATAAATTCAGCTGATTTTTATATAAAGTACTCTTCTCACTGCCCATATAATTTGTGTGCATATTAAAATTATAATTTTGCCTGAATATCCTGTCTGGAAAATTATTTTAAAAATTGTTATTATGATGTGCCCAGCATGTTCAATGCTGGTTGGAAGTGTGCTAGGTAAACAAAGTTGCATTATATTACTGCATGTACACAAGGAACATGTACATGATAATGTTTTGGTGTTTTCTTTTACAAATAAAGAATACTGGCTGATGTTCTAGTATATTTATTGTTTTTGTTCACAGATATACTGCAAATGGAGACAAGTATGAACAAAGATCAAGTTGTGTTAGATGTTCATTTCCAACTGAATTATCTTTCTCAAAAAGCAAATTTTTAAGTAAATTATGTTTCTCTGAGAATACCTACCCAATCACATAGGAATACTAGCCTGCTACCTTGCAAATTCAGCCGTACTAAAAGATGAAAATTTGTCTTTTTCTGTTGATATCAATAGACAAAGGGTAATAACTCTTGCTCAATAGCTCCCCTTGATACCAACAGGAGTTGCCAGTTTTTAGCTGAGTGAGATACTAATGAGAATTCTCGTATGGCGGGGTGGATAGGAGGGATTTTAATGTAATGTGATTGGATAAGTATACTCAGAGAAACATAATTTACTTAAAACTTTACGTTCTCCTTCAAATACCTTTTCCAATTACAATACATAGGGGGAATAAGTTAAAGGAGGCTGGAATGTTGAGCATCCGACCTCTACCTTGGGTATCCTTCTAGGGAAGAATGGTTGAATTCCCCCAAGCAAATGATAACCTATTCTCCTAACTACATGAGCAACACAGCCTGGGGTCATTTTTGACCTCTGACCCTAACATATGGTTAAGAAATGATTACCGTATTTGCCAGCTATAAGTAGATGCTGAGTACAAGATGAGGCCAGATCAACACCTCAGATTGTGTTTTTCACTTCATTCCACATAGCATTGTGAATTTTATCCTACTTGTAAGTCACTAACCTTTCCAGTCAGGATCATTAAACGTAACTAAAAGTACCTAATTTATTTCACAGGAAGTATATTAAACATATTATGTACTTTTAGCTACATATATTGATGCTGACCCGAAAATTTAAAGATAGGATAAAACTTGCGATGTTGTGTGGAATTAAATTATAATAACTTCTGCATTCATGAATATTAAAAGTATCACTGTATACTATTTCAGATTACCAGCAATAGGGAAATTGCATCATTAATACTAAAATGCATTTTCTGGGGATGGGGGGTGGGGGTGGGGATGAGAGATACAAAGAGAAGGATGCATATGTATTCCATCACATTTTTCTTTTTGCACCTCAGGATCAAAATCAAATATGGTCCAATATATGAGAGAGAGAGAGAGACAGAGAGAGAGAGAGAGAGAGAGAGAGAGAGGAGTGAGAGAGAGAGAGAGAGGAGTGAGAGAACTCTGCTCTTTGTGGAATTTATGTTCTTTTTTTAAAAACTTATCCCCCCCCCCCTTGCTGAAGCCTTTGTCAAAGAGAGAAAACATTAATAAATTAAAGAGTAAACATAAACTATGAAAATACATACCATACTCCTTCTGGGTTTAAAAAGACAATAGTTGTATCCATATAGTCTCTATTAGGTTAAATCCCAAGAATGACCATTTTGTATGCTAATTTTCTTTTCAAGTATAATGACTTCTCTATTCTCAACAATTAACATTTTGTTTCAAGTGCATGTACTCTTCTTGTACTTAGGCGACAACTGTTTTTGATGTTTGCTCATGCTAGATGTATTTGAAATTGCTGTCTGTTCTGTCGGCAAGTTAAAAAATGTCACTGGCTGAGAAATTTACAATAGTAACCACCTGGCATTTCCTTAACCTATATGGTATGGTATTCATAATACCCATGGGTAGCCTCACTTACCTATTAGTAGCCTCGCTAATCTGATCTGGTCTGCATAATCTTGACTTCAAACAGGTGTTATCTTGGAATGACTGAATACAGCTGTAGCATATTTAATTATCATGTAAACGCCACTACAAATCCATTTGATTGTTGTAATAATGGAAGTGGAAACAAAAATTAGAAGGAATCACTTAACTAGTGGTATTAATTGATAATGGAATATGGTACTGCACTTGTACACAAGTAAAATCAGTCATCAGGTAAGTGAACAAGATTTACAATCGTCAAGACATCTGTCTGTCTGTTTGTCTCTCTCTCAATGGGGCATATGGATTATTTGATCATTAGGTGCAAGATGAAAATTGTGATGGAATATGTCTTTGTCATGGTTATTCATCTTCTAACTTGTAAATTCTAATGCACATATATGTAATTAAATTTAAACTATGTATATTACAAACAATTATTTTCCATACGAAAGATATGATAAAGCAGTTCGGATGACATAATCCATATATAAGTCGATTCAGAGTATAAGATGAAGCTAAGATTTTCTGGCCAAAAAAGTATTGTCTTATAGGCCAGCAAATATGGTATTGAAATCTTACCCACACAATTTCACCAGTGAATTGAACAAAGCGAACAGGCTTTGTTGATTGATCCAGTTGGATCTAGTAGCCATCTTTGCTGCCACCACTGGATCCACCAGATTCTAGGTTGCCGCTGTGATGCCAAATCTCTGGTGAGACGTCAGAATACACCAAATGTATGATGACCCACTTCAGCCACAAAGAAAGGGCATGAAGTGTGATATCCTGGATTCTGGCTCATACCAGAAGGAAGAAACATTTGCGCAAGCCATGACTTGACTCTCTGCGCTTCATGTTAGGATCTTGCATGGCTGCTGTTCTTGACCTGGCTATGGAAGAGAGCAAGCAAGTCACAACTGTTTGATTACCAACAGACAGTAACCTATCGGGCTAAGAAACCCGATAGTATCATGAGAACTACTGAACAATTCGATCTGAACTGAAGAGACTTTGGGTCAACATAAGGGGCATGCAGCTCTGCAGAAGCTAAAGCTATCAGGAAACATAATCTGTATGATAGTAACTATAGCAAAGTTTAGGCTAGAGGTTCCAATGGATTTGAATCGAGCCATCTTAAAACCCAGGATTGGTTCCATTTGGTGTTGGTCAATAATGACGTTGGTCGAATGAGACCAATGTTATCTAAAAGATCCTATATGATTATAATGTGCCCAAAAACATGTTTGCCATGATGCTGGAATGTGTCTAATATCATGGGGTGGTAACCTTTGGTAGTGATTGGAGCCTGTTTCTTCTCAGAGAGCCAGATGCCATGAAAATGCACAAATCTGAATGAAGACCAACTGATGGGGAGATCATTCCGTGTCAAGGATGTGACCAACTCTAGACTGATTTGCATGGTGATATGGAGATAGTACCTACAGAGAAAATGCCAAATCAGAACACGCAGGTTGAGTGAGTTGGTGCCTCCCTGCTTGGAAAGATAGGTCACCAGCAAAGTTGTCGGACCTACTGAGGTCCATTATCACCTCAGAGTCGAGAAATGAAAGGTAATGATGACAGCCTTAATTTCTTGGATGCTGAAGTGTAGAGGCTATTCCCCGGGTTCCCGGGTGTCTCTGATGGTAGTGTAGGTTAGCAACAGTTGAATACCCCCACTGTGTGCACTGGCGGAAGTACCTACCATTATTTCTGCTTGGGGTTTCTCCAGTGGGATTCCAATGGTCAGCCTACCTGGACTGCCACACTGACGTGGGAATGGTCGAATCTTGGGCATGAGCATGACTGTTTGATTTAGGAGACATAAAACGGGGCATAAAATGGGTCACTAATGTGCTGGCAAGGTCCGCATGAAGAGATGGCCAAGCGGGCTCAAGTCCGCTACTGTATTTAATAAACCTGGGAAATGCAAGAACTCTCCCACTGAAATCCAAGTCTTGTAGGAAACACACCAACAAGTTCAATGATTCTGGTAATGTGAACACAAGGGAGCTGCACCAGATTCTGATTGGTTTAAAACTCCATAACTAGATGGACGAGGTTCTGGGATGGATGGAGGTCTGACTTTTCCAGTTCACTATAAAACTTAGATGAAACTGAAGAAAAAGAAGATTGTTCCTGCCTTGCAGTAGGATAGAACTTACCATGTGTTTCTGTAGGATGCTGCCCAGGCATGCAGCAGTCAATGTAGATGATGAATAGGGTCATCTGTAAAGGCCGGGTATGATAAGGTATGAGCGACATGTGTTGCACACATGCGACATGTCATATCAAAAGTAGATTGGCTGAACCCATTAAAGAATTGGCCATGGTATGATGAACAGCCTTGCTCACTGACCCTAGCAATCTGGGCCCAAGCGTGACTATTGCTGTCTGTCTGCAATGACATCCTGAACCAGCTCTGACAGGCATGAAATAGATTTGTCCTCTCTATTAAACAGACGCACATACATATGAACAGCTACTAGATTCTTGTCAAGTGCCAGGAGATTGATTTTGAATGCATCTGTTGTCATAACTAGATCTACTAATTCGTTTCAGTAACGGTAAGGGTGGGGGCTTCTGAGGCTGTTGTTGTTGTTGTAGGGTTTAACGCCATTTTTCAGCACATGATAGGCTACACATGGCAGCCAGTATTAATGGTGGAGGAAGAACCCGGGATAAGCCCGGAAAGAACTACTGACCCACGACAAGCTACTGGCAAGCTTTCTCACAAACCCACATTGGCTGAATCCAAGACTCGAACCTACACAGACAGAGGTGAGATGGCAGTGATCCGTAATGGAGAGAGCTTTAGACCACACCTTAAAAATAGAAAAATTTTCCTCATTGGCAGCTTGAAGCTAACTTGAGTCCATTCCATGGAAGGATAGTGGATTTGAAGGAGTTACATTGCACTCACTGTGTGTTGAGGCCCAAATGGGTCTACTTGCAGCCCTAGAGAAGACATACCAGGTGGTATGAAGACTTGATTCCATCCCCAGTAAAACATAACTAGTTCTCCCTTGTGGACAAGTAGTGAATATACGGAAGTCAAGCACTGCTGGCATGTTTGCTAGCGAATGGTTGGCCGGGAAGCTGGCAGAATAGAAGATGGTCTAGCTATTTTCAGTACCAGCTGCATCAGAAGCCTGGCTGGACAGAAAGATTTCTCACTGAAATCTCCAGTATAATAATGATATGTTGACAGCATGGCTAGACAGATGGGTCTGTCACTAAGATACCTGTATCAACTATTGGCTAAGACCATTTAAATGAAAAGGTTCCCATGCTGGGACTGTCAACTGGAATGCCAGGGTCACCTGTATGATTGGCGATTTTGGTGATGGCTGGATGGCCCGTATTAAGAGTTGGATCCAACAGATCTGGCACGAACCCCATGCGCCTGGACTTACAGGCTCAAAGGCCATGCTCAGACACGCGGGAGGACTTATGCTTTATGCCTCATGCGCTGCCTAAAATTGGGAATACTCCCCAATGAGTTGGTATAGACAACTACGAACTGTCTTTCCCTTGCTTCAATGTCGAAAGGACAAAAGCTGTTAAGGTGCATTTCATGCATATAGTAAACTTTCCTCCTGAAATGACACAAGAAGAGAAAACAAAGCACAGATTAGCAAATCAGTATGTGACTACCCAGCTAATAGCATAAATTGTCAAATCAGTTGTTGTTGTTGTTGTTGTTGTAGGGTTTAACGCCATTTTTCAGCACACGATCAGCTATACATGGCGGCCAGTATTAATGGTGGAGGAAGAACCTGGGAAAACCCTAGAAAGAACCATCGACCCACGAGAAGCTACTGGCAAGCTTTCTCACATACCCACACTGGCGGAATCCGAGTTGTCAAATCGGTATATTACTAATTATAAAAATGGAAGCCCCGACTTCTACCGACTACATTTTATAGACGATGTGTATCAGAAACATTCTGTACCTAGTATAAAGAAAACAAGAGTCATAGTAGACCTTCATGCTTTTAAATTGCTTATAAATCATTTAAATTGACATTCTGCTGAAATGACACAAAAAAACCCCCCAAAAAACAAAACCATGAACTAAAGCAGAAACTAGTAATGTGTTGAAATTACTAGGTTCCTAAAACACTATCACTAACAGAGCAGTGAAAGTGTCATAACAGAAACCTATGGCCCTGTTACAAACTTATGCACAATGCTTAGTTAATAATTAAGCCATAATTCTATCAAAACAGGATGAAATATGAATAAACTAAGCATAATTATCAAGCAGCACTTCAGAATTTTGCTAATAAGAGCTCTGTAAAAGACGGGGTATGCAAATAAAATCAAAGGTATGCTAACTCATGACCTTGTATAAGGTCAATGATAGCATGGTGGGATGGTGGTTTTACAAGCTGTAGTCCTGACAAGTGAGAAATCACTAAAAATTACCAGAAATTGTCAGAAATTGTAATATAATGCATACAACCTGGAGTAGATCAATAAATCGAAAATGAAGGTTGGATGGGCCCATAGGAACACAAAAGGGCTGGATTGTTGGAGGATGAATTGTATGACGTATAGTTTGTACAGCAGCGAAGCTAAAAACTGGTGACAACTGTTGGTATCAAGGGGAGGTAATGGGCAAAAGTTGTTGCCCTTTGTCTATTGATATAGTCAGGGAAAGAAAATTTTGTCTTTTAGTAGGGCTGGATTTGTGAGGTAGCAGGCTAATATTTCTAATGTAATGTGATTGGGGAACATATTTGAAGGAGAAAGAGTGTCATCCCCTTTGCACATGTGTTCATGGAGTCAAAACAGTGGTGATGGTAAACAGACCCAATAGGTGTCAGTCCTGAAAATATGATGGCCTCTGCATAGGCAATGAAGTCAAGTTTGATTCTTATTGTAGTATAAACTGAAAGTAAAATAACTTTGGCACTTTCCACATACTAGTCCATTAAAGGTGACAGTGGTGTTAATATGTCGATCCTTCTGATAAATAACAAACTTCAGATCTTTGACTTTCATGGCTAGTGGCAAGATGAAAAATAAAAAGCTGGTAGGGCCAGGTAAAGTCAGGTTATGATTAGGATAATCACAGCAGTTTCAAGGTCTGATTGTTATCTATTCAATCACCTGTTTTTGACTATGGATAAAACATTTAGTTCACATTCCAAGTCAAAGTTTTTGTTTTTGTCCAATTAATCACCATACTTGGGGTCAAGAAATGTTAAATACTACTGACAATTATTGCAAATTTTTGAAAATATGGTCATGGGGATTGGTGAGTCTAGGTTTTAATTAATCATGGTATGTTGCATTTTTGGCACACTGACTCCGTTTGTAAAACTTGTAAATATTATCAAATTACATTACAGCCAAACCCACTTATATCTACCTCAGTTATCTTGAGAACCCGTGTATGCTGAGCATGTTGGTCTGGTCCGCAAAAAAATCCTTCTTTGTTATGCAAATTTTTTCCCACTTTATCTCAACCCCAGTAAAGTCGATAACCCTGTTATGTCGAGCATAAGTTTTGGTCCAAAGTAACATGTGGACCTGCTTAATTTGATGAAATGCAACTTTTACTGTCCATCTCAGAGAAATTTTAGAAGAAATGATCTGGCCTTTCCACTACCTCATACTGGCAAGGATGGAAAAAAAATCACTACAAGACCAAATTTTACTGGTACAAATGCTAATCAACCAATCTCATCAATGCATGGTTCATCACTTGCATAGAATGGAGATAATTATTTTGCAAACAATTCTTTAGAGTAAGGAAACTGAATGAATGCATTTCTGATCTTTACAGAAGCTGCATTCATAATGGCCATTATCACATGTCAACACCACGACAATATAGTTCCGCCCACACAGTATCACAAATTTGATCATATCCGTAACTCGGAAAATTATCAGGTTAACATCATTAAATGTACCTAACAATACCATTTGTTTTACACAATATATTTCAAACGAATTCAGTAATAGTTAAATTTTCCATGTTTGGTGGGAGTGTAAGCCTTCAACTTCAGCATGGATAGATCACGTGACACAACAATCTATAAACAGAAAACCGCAAAATTCCAAACCATGCTGGTTCCCCCACACACCTGTTTATTAATTTGTTTTGAAGAGTAAATAAAAGCACCAGTGGCATTATAAAAAAATCCATAGCACCCATATCTTTTTTTTTTAAAACTGTCGATCACTGTGCCATGATTACATATTCTTCAACACAAACGGAATGAAGCAGAAAGTGACTGATAGGAGTAACATCTGTGAAACAGAAAGAGGAATGCTTTCATTTGTATTGTTTTTATCTTGAATATCAAAGTCTTGCAATCCATCAAAGAGATAAGCCAACTCTCCTTCTGGTGCTGTGTACATGTCGATGGTCACTGATCAAAGTCAGGAAGAATATAGGACTACACCTGTATAAATGGAATAAGTTGACTTCTAACTGTATGAATGGAATAAGTTGGCTTTTTACAACATTTGATGTTGAGACAGTTAACTTTAAAGACTTGAAACACATTTTATAGCTTGTTGGTACATGAATAACGACAGCCTCATCTTTCTCCAGTACATATACCGGTGTAAAGGAACCTATGACGATCAACATAAATGGTTGATTTTCACGCACAATATTGGTCAGTTACATTCTGCTGCTAGTCACAAGTCAACACTCACAAGAGAATACTTTAGTCCTACATGTATATGTACATAAATTGGCCTAGATTTTGGACAGCATGAGATAATCATTGTCCTGCTGAGGCTACTAAAGGGATGAGGCTATTCACAGGGAAATAAAAACAACTTTAAACCACTGATATTGTTGCAGTAACTTAAGTGTCGTAAAAATGTTTGACTTGTTACTTGATCTCATTTAAAAGACCTCCAATCTTCTTTTTTCTGCAACCAGGCATGACTGACTTATTATTTTGATTGTGCATTAGAAATGCCATTTGTTATTAGAAACAAAACTCCTCATTTTTGGTACTTTAGATGCATAATCATTGTTCTGCAGTAGATTTCTCAACTAAACCCTGATATTTTGGGACCCGGTTATGACGATGATTTTATATTTGGCTGTATTAACTATTAACGTGTTTTGTCAAACTATCTTACATTATTTAATACATGCATTACATATGATGTTATGATGTCAAGAAAGGTAAAGGATAAATCACTGAGCAATGAAACTGTACTGCAAAGTAAAATCATTATGTGACTATCAAATCTACTAAAAACCTGATGGTCAGAACCTATATTCTGAGTCCAGTGTACTGTAAACATGATGGACAGAATTTATATGCCAAGTCCAGCCTACTGAAAACATGATGGACAGAACATTTATGCTGTGTCAAGTCTACTGAAAACATGATGGAAAGAACCTATATGCCAAGTCCACGATCATTACATTGCCATAAAATGTGAGAATGTTGGAGAAAGACTTGCCTTACCTTCATAATGATTCATTTCAAATTTGAACAAACTCCATGAGTAGGTTTAGGAAACGATGCAAATGAAATAACTTAAACCAAAGTTATTGCTCCTGCTGCCACTGGAACAAAGTGAACTTGGGGGAAAAAATCCGGGATTTTCATTACGTGATAAACAGGACATAAGAAATGTGTTCATTTCAAAGATTAAATAATTATCATTTCAAAGATTTCTTTTCCTTGTCCCTCTGGCACGTTGGTGAGTTTATATAGGTGTTTATGTCAGTCCTTGTCACACTGTGTTGTTGGTAAATTGATATAGGTGTTTATGTCAGTCCTTGTCACTTTGGAATGTTGGTACATTTATACATGTGTTTATGCAGTCCTTGTCACTTTGGCATATTGGTACGTTTATAGAGGTTGTTTATGTCAGTCCTTGTCACTCTGGCATATTGGTACGTTTATACAGGTGTTTATGTCAGTCCTTGTCACTCTGGCATATTGGTACGTTTATACAGGTGTTTATGTCAGTCCTTGTCACTCTGGCATATTTGTATGTTTATACAGGTGTTTATGTCAGTCCTTGTCACTCTGGCATATTTGTATGTTTATACTGGTATTTATGTCAGTCCTTGTCACTATGGCATATTGGTATGTTTATACAGGTGTTTATGTCAGTCCTTGTCACTCTGGAATGTTGGTAAGTTTATATGGGTGTTTATGTCAGTCCTTGTCACTCTGGCATATTGGTACATTTATACAGGTGCTTATGTCAGACCTTGTCACTCTGGCATTTTGGTATGTTTATAGAGGTTGTTTATGTCAGTCCTTGTCACTCTGGCATATTGGTACGTTTATACAGGTGTTTATGTCAGTCCTTGTCACTCTGGCATATTGGTACGTTTATACAGGTGTTTATGTCAGTCCTTGTCACTTAGGCATATTGGTATGTTTATACAGGTGTTTATGTCAGTCCTTGTCACTCTGGCATATTGGTACATTTATACAGGTGTTTATGTCAGTCCTTGTCACTTTGGCATATTGGTACGTTTATACAGGTGTTTATGTCAGTCCTTGTCACTCTGGCGTATTGGTACGTTTATACAGGTGTTTATGTCAGTCCTTGTCACTTAGGCATATTGGTATGTTTATACAGGTGTTTATGTCAGTCCTTGTCACTCTGGCATATTGGTACATTTATACAGGTGTTTATGTCAGTCCTTGTCACTTTGGCATATTGGTACGTTTATACAGGTGTTTATGTCAGTCCTTGTCACTTAGGCGTATTGGTACGTTTATAAAGGTGTTTATGTCAGTCCTTGTCACTTAGGCATATTGGTATGTTTATACAGGTGTTTATGTCAGTCCTTGTCACTCTGGCATATTGGTACGTTTATACAGGTGTTTATGTCAGTCCTTGTCACTTTGGCATATTGGTACGTTTATACAGGTGTTTATGTCAGTCCTTGTCACTTTGGCATACTGGTACGTTTATACAGGTGTTTATGTCAGTCCTTGTCACTCTGGCGTATTGGTACATTTATACAGGTGTTTATGTCAGTCCTTGTCACTTTGGCATATTGGTACGTTTATACAGGTGTTTATGTCAGTCCTTGTCACTTTGGCATATTGGTACGTTTATACAGGTGTTTATGTCAGTCCTTGTCACTCTGGCATATTGGTACGTTTATACAGGTGTTTATGTCAATCTCTTAAATCTGTATAAATTTACAGTAGCCTGAAATGTAAAATGGTTTGTATTTGTGTTTAGCTGATTTGCTTATCCAATTTGGTACATTTTTATCCAATATGAAGAGCTTTTGATCTGTAGTATTTGTCATTCAAGTATTTGTATCAATTTTTATGAAATTATGGATCTTGTTTTGATGTTTTACCTCTATGCATATAGGAGGCATCCAAAATCTGCAATGAAAAGGCAGCCTTTTCAAAGGGATCATTTCTCAAGATGAGGACAGGATGATAAATAATATCATTTTGGGCAAGATGACCTCTGACCTGGGTTGGCCTCCATTTAGATGTATATCATAAAATGGGGACAACAGTACTGTTTCAGTTAGATCAACCTGTCCCTGATTTGGACCTGGTCATTTACATGAGCATCCGAGTCCAACTTACCATCAGCTGTTTGATCAGGGTTGTGCTAAAGGTGTCATTACAGAAGCTACAGTATAACAACATATCACAGATAGACTGCAGTGGGCTGCCAGTCTCACGAATTGCGTGGACAACCTGCAATAGAGAAAATTTTATTTACAGTACATGTGTCAAAGACAACTACATATAAGAATACAATCAATATCAAAGAATGCTTTCAGTAATTCTGATGAAAATCCAAGGATAATTTCCCTCTGATTGAGAACATCTGTCTAATGGGTACACAGCTACTTTTGGACCTTATGTTCATTCTAACTGACTGCTGATTCAGGTTACCGTTTTTCATGTTATTTTTCGTACACGAAAAAATAAATATTAATTTCAGTGTACGAAAAATTATAAGTAAAATAAATAATTATCATTTGGTGATACTGACCATGTACGAAAAATAAAGGAATCGTACCTGAACAAGTTCTATGGAACACATGCTACTCAACAACCTAACGGTACAAACATACAAAGTTAACATATATTTTCTGTCTCAAGAATCTAATTACAATGAAAATAAAAGTACTCAAAGATTTTTGTTGTTATTGGTGAACAAGAGAGACAGAGACAAAGAGAGAGAGAGAGAGAGGGGATTATGTCTCAGTGTGCAATCTCATCTGCATTTAGAGCATATGTAGCCATTATGTTGTGTAATGTTGGCAAAATGATTAAGATGGTTTGAACATGTATTAGTTACGGGTATTATTTATTGGTAAATTGTACATAACAATACAAGTCCACATTGCCATTAAATTAATTGCAACTTGTATTTTTACAGCAACAATTATCTTCTTTATCAAAATGCAATAAAAATTAAATAACTTGAAATCACATCTTAGTTAATACGCGTCTGTGTGAGAGGTAGAGATAGATGAAACAAAATTTTGTCAGTGTACAAGACTGTATTTATTCAGGGTGGTTTTTATCTGCAGCGTTTGCAAAGAGAAAACAAAAGACTGATGATTGTGATAATCTTCATGTATTATGACCCTACTATATTCCATTGTCAATAAACACCACTAAATCAACAATTCATTCTTGTTTTAATTACAATGTACATTGTCTCAACAACCACATGGCTACGCAGTGTTATTAACACGGTAATTAAATATGCTGAGTGCTTTGGGTTATTCCAGTTGAAACCAGATTGAGTGCAAGAATCGACAGAAGAGGTCAAATCAGTGAGGCTGCCAGTAAGGAAATGAGCCTCTCTTTAGGGATGCTATTGAAGCCGTTGTCCCTAAAAAGACAAGCGATCATACACATTACTTGTCATTTGAACTCACCAATAAAGATAATTGTGGGATATATCATAGATTTGCAATAAAATGTTGATTATATCCAAGTCAAAACAGAACACTTACTTAAAAGATAGTATATGTATATATACGAATACATTCAACTGAGTCCGTGACTTTCATATTTACGACAGAAATTGACTAAGTTTTTATATTTTATATTTGTATGATTATACTGAAACAATAAGACTAGTTGACCTATGGTCTGTGGTCTTCACTCTGGCATGTACTGAGATGTAATTTCTGTTGAATAAGAAAACATTAAAGGTCTTCCAAACTCATTTTAAAATGCATGTGGTGTTTTGTTATGGTGACGGACTTAATAAGGAAAACTAATTAACGGTAATATTTAAAAGTATGGTCTATGAAGTCCTTTGTCCATCTGTTAATAAACACCAGTTGATACTGCAATGGCAATAAGAGAGCTTATGCACATGGGCACCTGCAGAACTGTTTGCAGGGGGGAGGATTCAGTCAGTCACGGTCAGGAGAGTTAGTATAGTAAGCAGTCTGGAACTAAAGCTAATATTTGCTAAGTGTTTTGAACAGAATCTTGTGACACATTTTCAGCTTCATTTGCATGATTTAACTTGTCTGAATATATATATATATATATATATATATATATATATATATATATATATATATATATATATATATATATATATTTGCAGTACGATTTGGGGGGGGGCCATGTGACCCCTTTGACTTATGCTGCGGGCACAAATGCTTATGCATAAATATTTGTATTTTCTCACCAACTATTATCTAATTTTTGTAAAAACAAAATGGCAACATGCTATTTTCGATCTTTTTTGCAAACGTAAATCTTCTTAGTAGAAATTTTGTGTCCGATAATTTAATGGATTTTTTCAAAAATACAAAGTGATATGTATGAAAAATTATTAAACATTTAATTAATTATTATTTTGATAACTTGGTTGTGTACGAAAAATTACTGGGTACAAAAGATACATGAAATACGGTAAGTTACCTTGTCATGGATTTCTGCAAGTTTTAAACTTCTCACAGAAGACTGACTTTTGTGCACCTGTTGGGATTTCTGTGAGATTCTGTAATATTTAGGACCTCACCACTTAAGCCAAAAGTGAAAATATAACACAGTTATCAGATTATGTTGGCACCTTATAACACAGTTATCAGATTATGTTGGCACCTTATAACAGTTATCAGAATATGTTGGCACCTTATATATAACACACAGTTATCAGATTATGTTGGCACCTTATAACACAGTTATCAGATTATGTTGGCACCTTATAACAGTTATCAGAATATGTTGGCACCTTATATATAACACACAGTTATCAGATTATATTGGCACCTTATAACACAGTTATCAGATTATGTTGGCACCTTATAACAGTTATCAGATTATGTTGGCACCTTATAACACAGTTATCAGATTATGTTGGCACCTTATAACACAGTTATCAGATTATGTTGGCACCTAATATATATAACACAGTTACCAGATTATGTTGGCACCTTTTATATAACAGTTATCAGACTATGTTGGCACCTTATAACACAGTTATCAGATTATGTTGGCACCTTATTACACAGTTTTCAGATTATGTTGGCACCTTATATATAACACACAGTTATCAGGTTATGTTGGCACCTCATGAAACACAGTTATCAGATTATGTTGGCATCTTATAACACATGTGTAACAAATGCACAGAAGACCAGTTTAAGACATTAAACAAGTTGGCTGACTCAAACCTAGTACAATTGAATGAGGAGAATAATTCATGATGCCATATTTTCTATATGTCTTCTGATACTTTCTAGATACCAAATTATTTTGCAGAAATAATTTGTTGTGCCTTATAGTTATCACATATAGTTTAAATAGAGTATGTATTCATGCACTGACACTTTTATGCAAAACTTTAATTCCACAATGGTAAGATAGTACAGACGGTCTAATGACACTTTTGGAAAGTGGAGGGATCATTTATCATTGGAAACAGCCTTGACAAGTTATATGTATGAATGAACTGTTGCCTACTGAGAGAAGCACATTTCATTAGATCAATGACATAATGACTAGCATTTGTTTAAAACTAAATCATACAACTGTTGAGAAAAATATAAATTGTGAAAATATAAGACTAAAAGAAGACTATGTCTTTAATAGTTGTTGTTGTTGTGGGGTTTAACACCATTTTTCAGCACATGATAGGCTATGCATGGCGGCCAGTATTAATGGTGGAGGAAGAACCCGGGAAGAACCACCGACCCACGAGAAGCTACTGGCAAGCTTTCTCACATACCCACAAGCAGACAGAGGTGAGATGGCAGTGATCCATAATGGAGAGCGCTTTAGACCATTCCGGGCCCCATGTCTTTAATAGAATGGTTAAATTAGAGTATTTTCAAATGTGTACAAATTTCATTGTGCATAATGCTAAAACAGTCAGGTATCAGGAAATTAGTTTCAGTGGATAATAATCTATTTTTACCCCAAAAAATAATCCAGCTTCAAAACAGGTCATTATGTGTTTTATATATCATTATAAATTTTTAAGTATTGGAATGTAACTTAGTTTACTATTATAAGTTATGGTACTGGACCACACAAATTGACATCGGTTCATAGGTTCCATTAGTAATACTGGACCACACATCTAGCACTGGTTCATTGTTTCCATTAGTAATACATACATTCCAACTTCCCAAGAGGTATTAGTGTAATTACTGTGATTATAAGTGCAATTATTGTTATTATAAGTGGCAAAAAAGAATAATTTGTGCATAAAATGTGTAATATCTATATTACATGCCTGAATTACAGCACGTATTAATAAGATGCATTTTTAATACTAAGCTGGTTCTCCAGCTGGTCAAAATTCTCATCACAAGGGACAAAGTCCATATGGATTACAAGCACAAAATATAGTGAAATATTATTTATATTCAGCACTCATTAACTATTCTACATGGGTAAATTTCGCTGAGTGATAGTGAACTGGAAATCTGCAATTAGGTCAGGTGCTCAGAGTGCTGTATTAGATTACTCTTGTATAATTTGTTTGAAGAAACCGTCTGTTTTCTTGGAAGTGGGTCATATACACTTGCTATAAATAGCAAATAAGGAAAACTACTCAGCTATTCTTAAGCAGCAGTCACTGTTTTAAGAATATTCTCAAGTTTATATGAGAGGGATTAAGATGATAATAAAAATGAAGAAACAAAACCCCCAACTTTTTATTGCTTTATTTTGATTTTACTTTTAATGACCAAAAACATATAATCCATAGTCATTCCTGTGGAAAACGTAATTTAATCGAAAAAGAGTAATGATTAAGCCAAAAGCATAATGGCTGGCATGTGTGGTAATAGTGGACCACACAAACTGGCATTGGTTTGTTAATTCCATTAGTAATACTGGTAATACTGGACCACACAAATTGGCACTGGTTTGTTAATTCAATTAGTAATACTGGTAATGCTGGACCACACAAATTGGCATTGGTTTGTTAATTCAGTTAGTAATACTGGTAATACTGGACCACACAAACTGGCATTGGTTTGTTAATTCTATTAGTAATACTGGACCACACAAATTGGCAATGGTTCATTGCTTCCATTAGTAATATCTGTGGTTGACCTTATACTCTTAGCTTACTAATAAAATTGACTATTGCTTTAGCTATCAGGAAAATTATATTCATGATTCATCCTGTCATATCTATTTTCATTTTGTTTTAAAAAATTAATGACAAACTCCAAGACCAATCTGAGTGATGCCAATTTTCAGAGGTGGTAGATGATGGCTGAGAGTTTCTTTTGATTTGGTGTTTTATGGTACAGCAACACAAGGAGGTTATTGAGTTCAGAGACAATGACACACAAAACAGTAGGTGACCCTGGCTGATCCCATGGTAGGATTCAGACTTATACCCTTTTGGTCTCGAGTTCAGTATGCTAAAAGGTAAGCAACCATGAGACATCTCTTACAACATGCTGGATGGTGTCACAAACCTATTTTATATCCCAAGTCAACAAGTGGGGGATAATGTAATGAGATTAAGACATGGTGGATTTTTTTGCTTCACATGTGAAGTTGTGCTATTCAAGATGTCTGCAGTTTCCAATGAACTAAAACAAGCAGCACACAACAAGTAATGTTGATTTTAATTTATTAATGTACTGGTTAAGTGTGATTACTTTATGACTTATTGGATTGCCTTATATTGTATGTGTAGATGGTTAGGATTGTATTTTGCACATTTCTTTGTTTTCAGACAGATGAAATGAATTGGAATGTTTTAGGATAGAAAAAAAGTACGAAACTACTTTTTTAAAGTTGAATTAAGGTCATATGTGCCCAAATGACAACTTTTGTACTTTCTGTAACCTAGCAAGAACCTACAGCAGGGGTTTCAAACATGAACCAAGCCATATTTCTGTGCCCCTCAAAATGATTGGTGTCACAAGGTGTCATGAGAGACAACAAAGGTGGTGCAGCACTTGGGCCATCAAAAATACCCTCATGCAGCCCTCGGGGTGGTTTGAGTTTGAGACCCCTGATCTAAAGAATGCATGTGAAGTCTTGGCTGTGCACCAAATTTGCATCTCTGACAGGCACCCATGCAATATCCAATTAAAATCTGAGGGCACTAGAGTCTATAAATACGTGTCTGAAGTCCCTCTCCCTCCACTAATTCTGAAATTCTCCTTACAAAGTATGCACATTTTATGATGCAAATATTCTGCTTTTGCTAAATTTGCAAAAATCTTTTGATAAATAGGGGTGCTATGATATACCCAAAACAGTATTGTGATATACCAAACCCATATTGCAATATGTATTGCAATACAGTAACACTTAATGAAAACATACTAAGCTCAATAACATTTACTACTTGAAAAATACAACATATCTAAGTGATGTTACCTTGTAAGACTTCAAATGGTAGTTGAGGTAATAAACATACACCTCTGCCACGATAAATTGCACACAACAGGGTCAACAATTATAGACTGCACTATAAGTAAGGGCGTGAGCTATTGAGGGGCCTCCAAAAAAACAAACAATTCCGCTTATATATCGAGAAAACTGTGGGTGTGTGTGTAGGGAAATGGGCTGTTGAATGAATCCTCTTTTTACAATCATGTCGATAGTAATTGTTAATAACACGCTTTTTCTAATAAAATTGTTTGTTATTCTGTATAAACATTTATTTTCAAAATTTCCAACATGTAAAAGATCGTTCCAACTGGTTTCAACAACCAACACGTGTACGCGAAAACATGTGTATTATGTCACTGCTTTTTGATTTGTTGATTAGTCTGGTTCTCAGAGTGGCATTAAATAGTATACTAGTAAGTCGGGAGTCAAAGTAGTCGGAAACTAGACTGTCTGTTGATATACCACCAAACAAGTTTCCTTTTTTTTAAAAACTACAGACATTTATTTTGTAAGACAAATGCCTACATCAAAACCCAATTTTTGTAATGTTCAATTTGTACAATATTGATTTTATGATTTCATTGAAAGTAATAGTGAAACTTCTTATCATCCTTGAGGATATCTCTAAGTGCCAGTTCAGAAATTCTCAGAAAATTGCTTGCCCACAATGATCCCTATCTGTGAAAACAAGCTCTTTATTTTATGACGTATTTGTTTTGCTTGGTTGCCTTGCTATCTTTGATCACAGTTATGAAAGAGTCAGTTAATTTAAGGTAGTTTATGTTACATACACAATAAAATTTTAATAGTGTTCGATTGATCAAATGAAGTGAGTTCAATCGACATACGACTGGGGCCTCTATATTTTATGTATGTAGGATTTGCGACCGGGGCCGCTAGATTTTAAGTATGTAGGATTTGCATGTCTTTTAACTTTTTTTTACATTCCACCTCCTTTACTTAATTCAAAAGACATAATTAACGTGATAGGGCCTAATAAAAAGGAGGCCAGCTGTTAATTTGTTGCAGCAATACAACAAATACTGCCACAAGTCAGTTATCAAAACACAGTCGGCACTTAAATAGGTTCTCAGAGAAATGCTTGCGGACATAGCTGTTACAGTAGATTAAAAAATTTTATGTTTAAATACACATTGCATTTATGATGATTACGCTTCAGTGAAACTAAAAGATAGAATTAAAATACAAATTTCACTTAATAAAAATCATTTAATTGGCATTTAAATATTAATATGCCTACACTAGGCATAAGTGAGTTTCATTGATTGAAATTTCCTTGAATATCTTTAATTACGGTGTACTAAAAATGTCGTTTGGAAAGAAGATGTAACCAATTATATGACTTCTTATCAAAAGCTTATAATTTCAAAATGTTAATTAAAGTTTCCAGGTCATATCTACTGTTTTTGTCCATAAAACGAGCAATATATCAACGTTTCAGTTACCAATTCTTATTGTGATTTTTTTCAAGTTCAAGAAATAGGGACAAATGGGATCCACGCCTGACCCCGCATTATAAGCGGGTTTGTGAGTTATCAGGGTGCAAGTTATCGAGGGACCGGTGTATTAAATTAACATAAAGGTGAAAGAAGTCTACAAACACCTAAAAACAGTTAAATTATCAGCAAATAAAAATCTCACTGCCATTTCTAGTCAGTCTAAGTTTTAAAATTCCCAAGCTGTACATTTTGCTTTTTTTTTGCTGGGAATAATTTCAAAATCCATTTTATGGAAGAAATTTCTGAAAATTAAAAATTCAGGTCTACACACCTGTCAAGTAATTTGAAAAATTGATGTTAATTGATATTTGGAGAAAAGAAAAGGAAGTTAACGTAATATAAGCACTTTGATCTTGCCAACCATGCATGTCACATAAAAAAACCTAATTTGCAACCACTTTTTGTTTAAATGTTTTGCTTACTTTTTATTCTCTGAAGCTAAAATATCAATCATAACAGCAGATGTTGCAAAAATAGGTTATTTTAGAGGAATTTATATATTTGTATTTACGAACATGTTCATTTAGTGTCGTTTCGAACAGGACATAAATAAGACAAAGTGAAGATTGAAAATTACTATTTATAATTGGAAAATTATCCCCTGTCTTGACTTGTCACCCCCCCCCAATCAATCCCTCATCCCCACCCCAATAAACTTTGTCTGAATAATGGTATCATGCACCTCATTTTACATTCTCTTGTAATCTCGTGCAAAGCATGCATCTAGGAAAAAAGAAAATATGGTTTTTGAATTAAATTGGAAAAATTGTATGGTATACATAGATTTGTTGGAGGAGAGCAAGACTATGAACAAATTACAGTAAAGAAAACTATTGTGGTATGTATTGCCAGAACAGCAAACCACAATATATCGATATATTGTTGCACCCCTAGAAATAGAGTCCCAACTTATAGTAATTAAAATTATAAATATGAAGCTGATCTTATGCTCTTTTATGTTTGTATTTCATTTACTGACCTCTCTGAGATATTGGACAGACTTTGTATTATGTTTTGTATAATTTACTGACCTCTCTGAGATATCAGACAGACTTTGTATCATGTTTTGTAAAATTTACTGACCTCCCTGAGGTACTGGACAGACTTTGTATTATGTCTTGTATCACTTACTGACCTCCCTGAGGTATTGGACAGACTTTGTATTATGTTTTGTATAATTTACTGACCTCCCTGAGGTATCGGACAGACTCTGCACCAAAAACATAGTTCTCCATATCTGTAGACATCTTTAGGTAAGTTTGAGGGATGACCATTTGGGGCTTTTTCACTGGGTATGATCCAACATCTAAAATTAAAAAGCTAAAAGGTACATGGATGGATACATTTCCATTAAAGTTATACAGAAAACTGAAAGGTACATGGAAGGATACATTCCCATTCAAGTTATACAATAAGGTAAAAGGTACATGGATTGATAAAAGTTGTATAAAAAGGTACATGGATGGATACATTTCCACCAAAGTTATATTAAAAGCTAAAAGGTACATGGATGGATACATTTTCATCCAAGTTATACAGAAATAACCATGTGTATCCTTCTTTGCTGAAATGATAATGATAAGCAACAAACATGTGCCCCTAAACTTCCAAGATAATCTGATAATGTAAAGGAATACATTTTAGGGTTATCTAGAATCTGTTTCAGCTCCAACTTGTTCAGTACAAGAAGTGGAAAAAGGAATCACTCTCAGTAAGTTTGATGTAGTTTTCAATTAATGTTGGCAGAGTTCCTACATTCTTCAGGGTTAAAATATTATTAAAATTTTGACAACTTTTTGGGGTCTTTGGTCTACAATTGAACTTTTTAATTATACTACTTGAAACAGATGTACCTAAGGACTGTTGATCAAAATGCTCACATAAATATACCAGTACCCAATCTAGGCTATCCCACTATATATGTCCATGTTCAAAATATACCCAATCTAGGCTATCCCACCATAATGTCCATGTATGAAATATATCCAATCTAGGCTATCACTATCCCACCCCTATGTCCATGAGGAAATATACCCAATCTAGGCTATCCCACCATAATGTCCATGTAGGAAATACAGTAGTCCCCCTCTTGAACAGACCCCTGACCAGTGGCCACTCGCTTCTTACATCCAGAATCTCTTGGTATGGATGAGTTTGTATTCGAAAGTACCCCTCGAGAACGGCCATGTCTCTAACATGACCAGCGGCCAGCATATGATTACAAAAATGTAAAATGTTCCCCTCATAAGTGGCCACTTTTTTCTTTAATTGTATCCAGAACCAATAATTAATTCATATCGTGACGTAATATAAGTAATCCAATTATCTCTATCATCGATACATGTCTCCCAATATCATGCTTCCGTTACTGAAAGAAGTTTTGACTAAAGTACATGTAACACTAAGATTAATATTATATCATTGTCTATAAAAGCCAACGTTTACAGGAAATGGGCTCAACAATGTTATGATAGGGTTTTGGGTTTCACACATCTGAGTTCTTCTCTCTGATGATTACAACCGGACATAACTGTCAAGATCCTAACAGGGTCAACATAGGTTAAAAATGGATTTTGTACATTAACACATACATAGAGAACTTAACCTTGAACAAAACAGAGTACCAGACAAAGACCGAAAGTTCACATGACAACACATTTATCACTTCCATTAAGAAGAAGGCATTTCATCCATTCGACAAAAGTTTCATCTGCATAATTAAATCGCATACAGTTAGCAACGTCCAAATAAATCATTACTAAACATTAACATGTCATCACGTAAACGGAGACATATTATTTGAGAAGAAAGTCAGTTATTCTACTCAACAACATTGGGTGAGTGGGGAGGGTAGACTTGCCTAACAATTATTTGTAGAAAAGACTTGAATAAAACAATTTTATGTTGAAAAGACTCGAATAAATGTTGTAACTAATAAGGATTTTATTCATCAAAAGTGGGAAAATGGAGCAAGTGGAAAAAGAATTATATATGTACCAAGATTTAAATGATGTTTTTGAATGGTTTTGTGCATGACAACAATACTCGCTCGCATATCACGCTTACGCCAAGAATAGAACTATTACTGTATATTCAGTTGAAATAAATCTATTATTATAACAAGAAGAACCTTTTAATAATTAATGTTACTTTTAAATGAAGAAATTAAATGAACTGAAGTATGTTCCTTTCTTACTACGTACATTACATATACTTTTCACAAAAAATTGAGTCCCCTTCTGGAAAGGCCACCTGTCTTATAAGGCCACTTTCCCGGTGCAGAAGGGGTAGCCATATAAGAGGAGGACCACTGTTTACCCAATCCCAACCCATGTCCATGATGGAAATGAGTACATGGATGCCAAAGTGATCACAATCTCAAGCTTCTGACAAGGCAGGCACAAGAAAAAATATTGGGGAAAAAAGTCAGTGAACAATGGGCACATTTTCAGATAATGAACATCATATGTACCAAGTTTCAAAGAAATTCTGCAAAAAGAGGTCAGAGTGGGCCTGTAATCCCTCATTATGCTGTCAACTGCCTAACAGCCAATGCTTGCCTAGTAGGATGCTTTCTGTTGAAATTTCTTCCAATGTTGTTGACTGCTTATGTTACGAAAACAGTTGTTTCAAGGTTTCTTTAAGTATTCTGTGTTCAAACATATTTTATCAAACATCAGCATAATTTGTCATAAGCAGATAGGCACAATGGCAGGACACCTTTTGTCAGAGTAAGTCAATTTTCTGTTCAGCATTTTATTTAAAGATATAGTTGTGTGAATATGTTTCTACTTTTAAATGAACAAGCCGTATCTAGTGGAGCAGCATCATTCATACAAGTCTGAATGGTGTTCAGTTCTACTAACTTTTTAGAATTCATGCAACAAATTTTCCATTTTTAGTAATGCTAGACATATTTAATTTCAAACTGGCCAATATTTGTATAAAATTTGAATGCCATGAATACCAGAATGCTGTCAAATTTTGTCAAATTCTGCCAAGTGGTTTCTCTAAAGAATTCTTTTATACATCTTTTCTATTCTGAATAATGATGGGTAAGCATCATTTGTAAAAATTTGAAAGATCTTCATGTTTATGTGCTTTCTGTCAAATTTTGCCTAATTCTATTCCAAGGTTTTGAAGAAGTTTTTTAAAAGGTTTTCTATTTTTCGTAATAGTGCTTTCCTTAAAATATATACGAATTCTGTTCAGCAGATTACTTTTTGTAATGGCAATCGCACTTTTTATGGCAAATCTGTATAATTTGCAAAAAATTGAAAAACCTTAATGCCAAGTTAGGATGTAACAGGTCTGGCAGGTTTTTGTCAGCAAGTTGAAAAAATAGTACTTGCCAAAGGATGGACAGTTTTTAAATTTTTTGTAAAGGCAGCCATATTTATGCCAGATCAGCATCATTTGTAAAATCTTGAATGGTTTTCTTTCAAATATGACCTAAATCTGTTCAGCATTTTTTGACAAGTTGTTTAAAGGGCTTCCTAATTAGGGCTATTTTAAGGCTATTAGCATAGCCTGAAAAGCCTTAACATCAGGATGCATTGGGCCAAGTTGGTGTGAAATTGGTGTATAGGTTTTTGAGAAGATGTTGAAGCAAAATGTTGACAAACAAAGGAAGATGAAGAGTCATACCATAAGCTTAGTAGGCCTTTTGACCAGGTGACACCAGGCCTTATGACCAGGTGACATCAGGCCTTTGACCAGGTGACACAAGGCCTTCTGACCAGGTGACATTATGCCTTATGACCAGGGGAGCCAGAAATTGCAAGACTAGTTGCAGACACAAAATTGTTATCGATGCACAGACAGATGATAGACACATGAGGAGATAAACAGACAGAAGTATGACAGGCTCTGTAAAGTACCTTCAGTCCTGAAACTTGACACATCACAGTTTAGTAACAGGGTAGCCAGTGTTGTGTGAAGGTTTGCAAAATCTCTTGACTGAATAGAGCTCCATCTGCGTACGTTAGCTTCCTGTGTAATAGAATAATGTATAACCTCTAAGACAGGTAAGGATCTAAAGCTAACATGGTTTTAGTGATAAACAAATTCTGAAGTCCAAAATTTTTAAAAATATGTAATATTTGCATATTTCACACTTTTATACATTCTAAATAGCATGGCCATTTCAGGTTTCATGCTTCCAAATGACAATACAGATGTGGAAAGATAATTTTCTATCCTAAGAAAAATTAAACATGATTTTTGGTGAAGTTTGAACAACAGTATCATTCAGTCTTTGATGAACACAAATATGAAATTGAATAACACATCACCTTTAATACTCCACCCCATTAAACTATTGAGATCAACTAAGACTGCATCTATTTAAGACTGTATTCCTCTGTCCACTGGACCTTAAAAGACAGAAACTTAGTGTATTTTTTAAACAAGTGTATGTCTTATGTGGTGAGTGCGCATATGCTTCTTATGATATTTGACGATGCTAAATCTATACACTATATTATGTTTGATACAGGGATTGATGCCAAATCCCAAGAATACTTCAGTTACTACTGACGCAGGGCACATGCTCTCTAAAACAATGCATCTCACAGAGTCTGGGAGGGTGTATGTGGATTATATTTAGGTAAGTATTATTGGTAAAGACATAATTTTCTATATACAATCTTACAATATATACAATCAAATTCAGTCCATCCTTCCATTACCTCTTTGAGACTGAATTTGTCAGGAAGGATAGACTGAATTTGATTAAGAAATATTATTACATATGACCAAATATTTTGAAATATCAACATTTAATAACAAATAAGAACAAAATACTAGTGACAATTTTAAGCATATCAATTACAGTAATACCTTGAACATTCGCGAGGTTAGGTTCCAGAACCAGTCACGGATCAGAAGGAATCGCGAATGTTTGGTACGAGTCACTAAAAATGCTAATAAATGCTTATTTCTAGGGTTTAAACCCTAAATATGACCCAAATCATGCTCCCAAAGCACTTTAATTTCACTTAAAAGTTAGCTTAATACATTACCCTTAAAAAGAGAAATAAATGGTTGACGTAAAAATAGAGTACAGTATCGCCTAATGGGTATTTGCCACACTAGCGCATTTACAGTACGGTACATGTATACATGTACTAATATTACCCCTATACTAATTCATTGGCTGCCGTTTTCTTTTGCACTCACAGTAAGGTAAAACCAAGTAACGAATGGGACTGTAAACTTAATGACTGACGTTTTCTTTGTCATTGTCAGGAAGGTAAACTAGGTAAACTTCATATGTCACAGAAGTCATATAATGAAGGTACAATTCAATAAAATAAAGAAAACATGTAGGTAGAGGGTACCAATGAAAATTTCGCGAATCCATGAATTCGCGAATCCAGAAACGCGAATGCACGAGGTATTACTGTATCCAAATTATGAATGAATTAGAACCTGAATAGCGGACTGGATAGCTATCTATGCTGCTTTCATATTGCAACTGTTTATGGCTTTTTAAATATTTGATCATTTTTTTCTTTCTTTAGATATGCCTTGGATTTAGCATTTTCTTGTTTCTCCCTCATATATACATTATAACTTGATGGCTGCATATATAACAGAACTATGACTGTACTCAACTCTTATGCTTACATGTATGGCCTGATTATGTTTTTTCTTTTTCAATAAAGTCGTGTTCTGTTCTATTTCATTCAGCAGCATTACAATATTTTTTAAATGCTTTAATCTGGTTAGTGCTTAGCGACAAGTGAACTGAAGAAATATAGCAAACCCTCAAATCCAATGAAACCCAATTTAACTTGGAACATAGCTGCCAACCCCAGAGTACAAAAATACTGTCTGCTTATGACAAAAATGCTGATCTTCAGGAACACTGATTTTTGAAACTTTAATGAATAGGTAACTGTTTACAACATCTACAACCATTAGTAAAGTAGGGCAATAAGTTAATTATTTAATGTCTAAATGCATGTGTTGTACTCTTGCATCTTCGAGTAAGTCATCAGGCACAGGTTGTTAATAGCAGACTTTTCCATGCCTTGTTTTTTCAATCATTGTCAGTTCCAATGTTCTATCTTTCACTGACAATCTGAATTCTAAATCAATTTTTTTTACTGAACTAAAAATCCTCTCACAATCAGCATTAGCGTGTGATAAAGAATGAAGTCAAAGAAAAAATAACTCAGACAATGGTAAAGAAAGTCTCCAAATGAATTCTTCATTTTGACATCAGAATCCACTGTGTGCAAAATAAATTACCAGCATCACACCCGACTGAAAGAGGAAGGCTCCTTTCTAAAAGAAATTTAGTAAAAAGAACTTCCAAATCAAATTACATCAAAGTTCTCTCTGGTATTTATAAACATTTTCATTTCAGGCTGTACTGATGATGATGAAACAGCAAGCTGATGTTTATTAGCTTTTTCTTTCTGTTTTTTTGTCATGGGCTCCACCATCCCCAATAGCAAAATCACAATTACACAATTTTCTTAATGCAAAGCTTTTTCCTTTTCTGGATGGTTTCACAAATTTAAACATGATGGCATAACTGTCCTTCCAGTTCTGTTTTCTCTTCTTTGTTGAAGAAAATTCTGAATCTTCTGCTTCCCTTTTCGACATGACCAGAAGTTGATTTAACGAAGATGAAATTCAGTAATAGTGTCAAATACTTTGCACAATCCAATATTGTTGTTAAAGACTGGCATGGTAGCCTCGATTTTGAATAAACCAATCACATTTTTGAAGTCTATATCCCTATATATATGCAATACATTTTCTAGAGGAATGAAACCAGGTGCCTGTTCTAAATAAAAAATTGCAAGGAAACTTTTATTTAATTTTTTTATGAAAACAAGGATTTTTAACATTAAAATATGGGACAAATACAGGAAAAACGGAACACTTGGCAGCTATGTTGTAATGCTTTTTCTCTTTTCTGCAACTTTTGATCATGAAACAGTTAACTGTCGCAGTATCTAAACAGCATATACACGATGATGTCCATATCATACTTATTCGCTTGTATTGCCTTGACATTTGTGAAAAGTCTAATTATCAAACAAAGTGTGCTGACTGAGAATTATTCAAAAGGGTCTCAATATCAAAGGAAATTTCAGCTGACAAGATAATTTTACATTATGCAATCTATTTTTTTGCAAACATATGAAACAAAATGAATCTAAAACCAGCTATGCCTATTTATATCATACAAAGAAATAGTATTTACTGCTATACAGAACATAAACAGTAAATGTCTGAACCTCAATGTGTTTGGCTCGCTTTAATTAGGGTATTTCAGGTTTTACATCTACTCATGATAACATGAGAGATTCTGGGTATCTGGAGCAATAGTCCCCAGAAGTTGAGGTGGGCATGCACACTGAGTGGATAGGAGAGTTCCAATTCAATGGGAGTAACTTTGTTCCTGAAAAAGCCCATTACATAAATTATGGGTACTTGAATTCATGGACTGAATAAGAAATCCTACTATTTCCACAGAAGAATCACCGTCTGTTGGGTCTTTAAATTTGTGGTCTGTAGCAACCATGAAATCCATTAAAAATGTTAACTGAAAAATAGTAACTTCACAGTGAATACTGGTAGATCCAAAAGTGTCTAAATCATCCAAGATCCATCCACAGGGAAAAGATCAAACTTCAAAAACTAAACTAGTACCAATTATACCCCATGGTTTCAAATCTCTATCTATCAGGCAAGATAACATAAACCATACCTTTTTCTTCAAAATGCATAGCGGTAAAAAAAATGCCCTTAAAGAATCAATCTGATTAGAACTATTTATGCTCCAAAGTGCATGCAGAATCTGTGCATGTGAAAAGGAGAAAATTATCACTCACCTGATCTCTGGCAAAATTACCAAGCAGAAAAACGGCAAGTCTTTTGAAACCATTTAGTTTGAACATGTGTATACAGGCCTTAGTTCCCTGTAATGAGGAAAAGAATGTGTACAACAATAACATGAACAGCTATTTATAAGTACCTATTTCTACATTAAATATTTGAAAGTTTTATTAGTTTTACCTCCCAAATGCATCTGCAACTCAGGGTCTATGTTGTTAATTCTACTAGTTACTCCTAACAAACTGCATAAAACCCAGATCTGCCTGCACATTATGTGACAGCAACTCTGGGTCTCTGCAGTTTGTAGATGGTGTTTACTAAGAAGCAAGTACATATATTCACTTAAGGATGATAAATGTGCTTGTAAAAGAAATTATGCCAACATGAACTTTCAACAAACAGCAGTCACGAATCTCCTAACAAATGAATAGATACTGTGCACAATTATTTTCTTCTAAAGGTAGTTTCAATTAAAGTCTTTAAGAATAACAAAAACTACTGTTTGAACACCTTCACTGGTAATACAAAATTATTTTAAAAAAACTGATATTTAAAAAAAACCAATCTCATTCAATGGTTAAAGCAATCTATTTAATAAATTCTCATGTAAAGTAAATAGTGATCATTATTATCTGTATTTATTTCAAATTAACTAAATTATCAAATGTTCAATATAATTTATTCTTATTATCAATACATTTACCATATTCTTACAAGTTACAGACTATCTTTTATCTAGTTGAATAAATACAGCAATCCTTTGGATATCTTCACTTCTGAACACACTATTGTATTATTTACAATGTAAAACAAAAGGTGACTTACCAATTGAACATAACTCTTTTGAACCAGGAAGTAAAGGTGTGTGATTTGGATTGTTAATGTAGCTTTAGCAATTTTTCAGTCATACTGCTACAATGTCATGTAGCATGATGTCTCACCCAGTCACATTATCCTGACACTGGGTCAAGCAGTCCTAACACTAACCTCCCAATGCTGAGTGCCAAGCAAGGCAGCTGTTACTACCATTTTTTATGTCTTTGGTATGTCTCAGCTGGGGATCAAACCCATGACCTCCTGCATCCGAGGCAGACATTCTAACCACTAGACCACTGGAGAGGTCTGGAAGTAAAGGTGACTTACCAACTGAACAAAACTCTTTAGAACCAGGAAGTAAAGGTGACTTACCAATTGAACATAACGCTTTAGAACCAGGAAGTAAAGGTGACTTACCAATTGAACATAACTTTTTAGAACCAGGAAGTAAAGGTGACTTACCAATTGAACATAACTCTTTAGAACCAGGAAGTAATGGTGACTTACCAATTGAACATAACGCTTTAGAACCAGGAAGTAATGGTGACTTACCAATTGAACATAACTCTTTAGAACCAGGAAGTAAAGGTGACTTACCAATTGAACATAACTCTTTAGAACCAGGAAGTACTGCACGCTCTGCTTACACTGATCAATCACTTCCTTGTTCAGAAGTAGCAACAGGTTTTCCAAAATTGTATCAAGAGATTTGTGAATCTGAAAAGGAATAATATTTTAAAAGAAAAAGGAAAGAGTTTTTTTTAACTTAGGAGAAACTAGAAATACGACTTTGGATGCCATAAAACACCCCACCCCCACCCATGCAACTGTGCTTGAAACAGTGGTGAAAGGAAACAAGAACAATGAGTCTCACAAAATGTATGAATATGCAAAACTTCAATTAAAATGAATGATTTATAACTCTAAAAAGAAAAAGTGGAATCAATGATTACATAGCTCATCTTGGTAAAGCTTTTATTAGTCTCCAGTAGCACAAAACAAGTTCATACTAAAGTGATCTTGACAATGTAATGTTGACCACCTTTCAAATTAAAGCTTTTCTTTATTTTCTTTACATTTCAACTTTTAATCTTTTCAATATTTTAAACACACTTTTAATTGTACTATATAGCCAATATTGTGCTGACATACATACATATATGCATACATGTATACAAGCATACATACATACATACATACATGCATACATACATACATCCATATATGATTACATGCATGCATGCATACTTACATACATACAATCATATTTACATACATACATATATGCATGCATGCATACATGTATACAAGCATACATACATACATGCATACATGATTAAATGCATGCATACTTACATACAATCATACATACATACATATATGCATGCATGCATACTTACATACATACATACAATCATACATACATACATACAATCCCACATACATACATCCATACATGCATGCATGCATGCATACTTACATACAATCATACATACATGCATACATACATGCATGCATACATACAATCATACATACATATATGCATACATACATACATACATACATGCATGCATGCATACTTACATACATACAATCATACATACATACATACATGCATACATACATACATACATGATTACATGCATGCATACTTACATATACAATCATACATACATACAATCATACATACATACATGCTTACATGCATGCATACTTACATACATACAATTGTACATGCATGCATGCATACATGCATGTATACATACATACAATCATACATACATATATGCATACATACATACATGCATGCATACTTACATAAATACATACATGCATACATACATCCATACATGATTACATGCATGCATGCATGCATACTTACATACATACAATCATACATACATACACACATGCATGCATGCATACATGCATGCATACTTACATACATACAATCATACAAACTTACATACATATATGCATACATACATACACGCTTACATGCATGCATACTTACATACATACAATCATACATACATACATGCATGCATACATGATTACATGCATGCATGCATACTTACATACATACAATCATACATACATACATACATACATGCATGCATGCATCCTTACATACATACACACATACATACATGCATGCATACTTACATACATACAATCATACATACATACATACCTACCTACATGCATGCATGCATACATACATGCATACATACATACTTACATACATACTTACATACATACACACATACATACATACATACATGCATACATACATACCTGCATACATACATACATACATGCATACATACATACTTACATGCATGCATGCATACATACATACATACATACTTACATGCATGCATGCATGCATGCATACAAACATACGTGCATACATACATACATGCATACATAGACATACATACATACATGCATACATACATACATGCATACATATATGCATACATACATACTTACATGCATGCATGCATACATACATGCATGCATACATACATACATGCATACATACATACATGCATACATACGTACATGCATACATACATACATGCATACATACATACATGCATACATACATACATGCATACATACGTACATACATACATACATGCATACATACATGCATACATACATACATGCATACATACGTACATGCATACATACATACATGCATACATACATACATGCATACATATATGCATACATACATACTTACATGCATGCATGCATACATACATGCATGCATGCATACATACATACATACATGCATACATACATACATGCATACATACATACATACATACATAATCTGATGTATCTCTTTTTTAAGAGGAAATAAAGTCAGTCAGTTAGTCAGTCAGTCATACATGCATACATAGACATCCATACATACATACATACATACATGCATGCATGCATACATACATGCATACATACATACTTGCATACATACATAAATACTTACATACATACATACACACACATACATACATACATACATACATGCATACATACATGCATACATACATACATGCATACATACTTGCATACATACTTACATACATACATACATGCATACATACATGCATACATACTTGCATACATACATACATGCATACATACATACATACATGCATACATACATACATACATACATACATACATACATACATACATGCATGCATGCATGCATGCATGCATGCATACATACATGCATACATACATACATACATACATACATACATACATACATACATATATACATACATACACATAAGGTTACATGTGCATCCTATGGCCTATGGGCCATATCTGGACTGTGACCTGATTAATCAGGTCACACTTACATCATATGAAACACTATGAGTTTTTGAAAAACAACAGAGTAATTTTGCTTAAAAATTATTTTCTTAAACAAGAGTCCAAAGATTACTAAGCCAGTAAAAGTGAAATATAGGCCACAGTGAACTTCTTGTTTAGATGGGTGTGGTACTTATAGAGATGTAAACAATCATCTAAATCAATGATTCTGTGTGTGTGTGTGTCTGAGTTTTTCAGTCATATTGCTACGATGTCTGCAGTGTGGCTGTTTAGAGTGATGTCTAGCACTGAGACATCATGCTGCATACATGCAGATCATGTCCAACCCTGTCAAATTATCATGACACCAGGTCAACCAGTCCTAACATTAACCTCTAAATCCTGAGTGCTGAACTGTTAGTACCATTTGTTTAAAAAGTCTCTGGTATGACTCTGCTGGGGTTCAAACCCACAACCTCCTGTATCCTAGGCAGATGCTCTAACCACTAGGTCACCAGAGTGGGCAGAAATATAGGTTAGATTGACCTACTTTTGTGATGAAAGCGTAGTACTCATATATAAATTTAACCAAAGCCAGTAAAATGTGAAATGTTGGTAACAGTGACCTTCTTTTGTTGTAAAAATTTGATACAAATATAGATGTAAACAATCAACTAGTTTGATAATTTTTGTCTGTAAATAGAAAACATATACACATTTTTGCAAGCATACATATATAGCATTTTCCAAAAGTTGCATATTACTCAATGCAATGCTTGAACTGGAATTGTGACACTTGACATGTCACATTGAGACTCTTACCTTCTGCAAAATATGTGTGGCATCTGTATACTTACAGGTAATCCTGAATGGGTTGTTAAGAAACAGCAGAATAATCTCTCTAAAATTTTGGCCATGGTCAATCTCACATCTCTGTTGGGGCAGTCCAGTAAAAATGGTCTATGACATGAGAAAATGAAGTTGTTACTACCACTGCTTAATTGTCCCAACACACCATAAATCATGCAAAAATTATCAGTGATATTGTCATTGACATGGCTACAGTGTCACCAACACAATATAAATCATGTAAAACTCATGAGTGATATTGTCATTGACATGGCTACAGTGTCTCCAACACAATATAAATCATGTAAAAATCATCAGTGATATTGTCATTGATATGGCTACAGTGTCCCTGCACAATATAAATCATGTAAAACTCCTAAGTGATATTGTCATTGACATGGCTACAGTGTCCCCAACACAATATAAATCATGTAAAACTCCTGAGTGATACTGTCATTGACAGGTCCCCAACACAACATAAATCATGTAAAACTCATAAGAGATATTGTCACTGACATGGCTACAGTGTCCCCAACACTATATAAATCATGCAAAACTCCTGAGTGATATTGTCATTGACAAGTCCCCAACACAATATAAATCATGTAAAACTCATAAGTGATATTGTCACTGACATGGCTACAGTGTCCCCAACACAATATAAATCATGTAAAAATCATCAGTGATATTGTCATTGACATGGCTACAGTGTCACCAACACAGTATAAATCATGTAAAACTCCTGAGTGATATTGTCACTGATATGGCTACAGTGTCCCCAACACAATATAAATCATGTAAAAATCATCAGTGTAAAAGATTTATATCAATATTATATAAGTCTACAGAATATGAAAAGAATCTATAAAACAAAGGAACTAATTCCACCAACAGAAGTGTATTATTGCTTCAAATAAAATAGAGACAAAACTCTCATAAAAATCTTGAAAATCTTAATGTTGAATAAGATGCGATGCTAAACAACAGCCATCAGAGGAATGATGATCATGTCCACCCAAAATGACTGTAGATATTATAGATGTACAATTAAAACTTGTACAATTTTACATCCATCCAACTTGATCACCAAGATAGGGTGATGCCCTTCCTCAAATGCACCGTAAGTATTAAGCTGATAAAAACTGATAAGAAATTTGAATAAAGAAAACTAAAATGTGGAACCCAAAACTACAAGTTTAACTCATGTGACCTTGACCTTTGACCTCAGGGCTCAAGAATTAACAGGAAGTTGCCTCTACCCATGTGCAGACCACCAATGAGCTGAAAATTGGATGCAAAAACTTGACTTACTGCCATGATTACTGATTCTTCAATCAAAACAGAATGAAGCAGGAAGTGACTGATGGGAGTTACATCAATGAAACTAAGAGGAATGCTTTCATTTGAATTGTTTTATCTTGAAGTTCAACAGAGTATCAAAGCCTTGCAATCCATCAAACTGACATACCAACTCGCCTAAGTGCAGTAGTCACTTTTATAAACTTTTTAAAGCTGAACATATGTACAATTTCATACCCTTTCAATTTCCAGCTAATAAAGTGGACATTATTTACTGGTCAACTGACTGCATCTAATATCACTGCCATGCCCAGCAAACATGTTGGCGGCTTTCATTTTTTGATGTTTATTAAACTGTGAGAATCTTTTATCAACCACTGCTGCTTGGTTGTGTATACAGTTAAAAAAGAAATACATGTTGGCTATTGTTTAAGCAACGATTGTATACAGAATTAACTGAAGACAATCACAAAGACGACTTACTGGATTTACTTATGGATCAGTAATAAGTAACATTTCTGATAATGTTTATTATGGCACAACACTTCAAGAACCTGGTGAAATTGTTAAATTTCAGAAGCTAAGCCACGATTGTATTATATTGAAATTCATATGTGACCTCTTCCCCCAAATAATAATAAACATTTTACACACTATTTCTTGTACTTAAAAATAAATAGTTCTTCCCAGTACGAGAAAAATACACATACAGGTATTTGAAATTTCAGGAACCATGCCACGATTGTATTATATTTGAATCAATATGCGATCTCTTCCCCAAAAATGATAATAAAATTTTTTTATACACTATTTCACGTATTTCGAACAAAAAAATATTTTGTCATGTGCGAACGAATATATGAAATTTCGGAAGCCATGCCACAACCGCGTTATATCCAAATTCGCGCAATCGTGGGGCACTTTATGGCAGGGTTGCACTGTAGTTATAAAGGATTTTCAAGATGGCAATTGTGGCAGCTATATACTGTATGTAAGATTGGAACCATTTTAAATTTAGGACCAACTAGATATCATTATAAGCATTGTGATGAAAACCATATGCTGATGTGGCCATCCATTCAGGAGAAGTAGTATTAAGATTTTCAAGATGGCTGTCACGGTCAGCACCATATCTCATCAGGACCAACTAGACATCTTAAGAAGTCTTTTTGTAAATATCTAATGTTGATATGACCATTGAAGAGTAGCAATAAGATGATTTTTAAGATGACCATCATTGTGTCTACTTAGGAGATTAGATCACTTTTGATTTGATTTAGGTGCAGCTTGACATCACAAAAAGTCTTCTGGTGAAATGCCCCTTTTAATGTCTTGCCATTCAGAATGAGTAGTGATAAGATTTTCCGATTTGGCACCATTTGTTTCAATAACCAGTTAGACATGCTAAAAACCTTTAAATAAAAAACTCATGTTGACAAGAATATATCTTTAGAAGTAGCAACAAGATTTTCAAGATGGCTGCTGTGGAGGCCATACTGGATGGTACCCTTTTCATGTGGGGTCAATCATACCTTGGGATGAAAACGTGTGTGTGGGAAGTTTTATGACAATCCTCCAAGTAGTTTAGGAGAAGCAGTGATAGAAGTATGAATGACAGATGATGGACAACAAACAAGCCAACCCATTAGATATTCTGTCTATGACCAATAGAACTAAAAAGCAGCAAGTTTTATTTCTACACATGTATACTGATATAAAAAATATAAAAGAAAGAAATCTTAAAACACTTTTCATGAACTGTGTCAGCAAATGGTATATTTTGGTTCACATATTGTAGATATTCAGCTATGACTGCTATAATCATCAGGACAGAGTTTTTACTGAAACAACCTCAAATATCAAGATGACTATAATTGCTATACTCACCAAGACTGAGGTTTACATTACTGAATCATCTCAAATACTAAATATGTCTATGCTGTAATCATCAGGACTGAATTTTTACAGGAATACCTCAAATAACAAGATGACTATGACTGCTATAACATCAGGACTGAGCTTTTACTGGAACACCTCAAGTACCAAATACCAAGATGACTAGAACTGCTGTAATCATCAGGACTGAGTTATTACATTACTGGAGTACCTCAAAAACAAAATAACAAGATGACTACGACTGCTATAACAGCATGACTGTGCCTTTACTGGAACACCTCAAATACCAAATACCAAGATGACTATGCTATAATCATGAGGACTGAGTTTCTACAGGAACAACTCAAATACCAAGGTAACTGTGACTGCTATAATCATCAGGACTGAGTTTTTACTGGAACACCTCAAATATCAAGATGTAAAAACTATGTATGTCAGGCTGATGATAACAATTCTTCCTGGAAACATAGTGATCAGTTGATAGTGTGCTGGACTGTAGACCAAAAGAGTATGGGTTTGGAACCATCCTGAGTTTGTTGCCAATATTGTGTCCCTTGAAAAGACACTCAATACCTGCCACATCATGATTAAATCTTCCATCTGCTGACGGGCCATTAAAGACATATCAATTAATCAGTCAAATTTACCTGATAAATCCAGAGCCCTCCTCACTGGCTAAGTACTCTAACAACCAAAGACAGGCTTCCTTACAGTGTGTAAGGATGGTTTCTATCACCTCCACCCATTCATCCAGCTCAGGTCTGTAAATATATAAAAGAAATACAACCATTTAACAAAAGTAGGAACAATCTGTTAAGTCTAATAACTGATGCCATGAACAAGTGACTAGTAGTGAATGTGGTAAGCTTATTATAAGCTGTTCTCTTTTTGATTTTAATTGTATATGCAAAACAATAATACATGCACCAGTCAATTTCTTTTTCATTGTAAATTATGGAATAAATCATTCTACTGACTGACATTAACAACCAATGCTCAAATATATATATATATATATATATATATATATATATATATATATATATATATATATATATATATATATATATATATATATATTTATATATTTATATATATAAAACAAGACTGAATACACATCTTATACAAATATTTATATATTATAAACACAACATGTAATTGTTTGTTTCTTTTTATAAGTTAAATGCCACTGTTTGGCACATGATAAGCTATACATGGTGGCCAGAATATATTGTGGACAAAGAACAGGGTGGGGGGAACCACCAACCCACTGGCTTCTCACACACCCACATTGGCTGAGCCCAAGGCTCAAGCCTATGCAGAGAGAGGTCAATGCCAATGACCTGTGAAAGAGAGCATGTTAGGCAACTTGGCCACCCAGAAACCCGAATCTGTAATTGAAAACAATTTCATATGTAGTAGCTACCATTTTTCCTCTGATCATAGAAGTGTAAGGGGAGGATAGTAAGATTTGCTCCTTACCTGTGTATTCAGAAAAGTAAACCATAACAAAAATTTTGTTTGTGTGGATAATGAAAAATAGATCTGTTTAAGATATACAGTATTATGTGCCTTTAATGTCTGTCAATCAGTGGTTTTGTCTTTTGACTTGCACTAATCTACATGTAAGCTACAGTGCACATGAATATTATTGGGAAGTAAAATAATTAGAAGTTGCAGTTCAAAAGAAAATACCACAACACAATCAGCAGTTCTTTATTTTGTAGAAAATAGAAACTTGAAACAGATTTTTATTTCACTTGCATCTCAAAAATCACAATTATCATCTTGAAAGAAAGGTAAACACTCTAAAGTTGCTGCCTTGAAAGTTTAAACCCCTTAAAATGTGGCTAAATTAGAATAATTATGGATGCAAGGAAAAACATTCCTCTGACATTACAGTCATTATTCTTGGGTTGTTTCAGCTTTCAACTGATTTCTTGATGGTATGATATTTTTCTTCTTTTTCCCTCCATTGTAAAATCCAGTTCTTTGTTGGAAGTTTCACACTGGTTAACTTTTGTCTCCGTTTCTTCACTAGGGTCATCATATTTGCAGTGATTTTCATCCTTTTCATAAGAATAATAATGTAATAAACTGGGGTAAAAAAAATATGTTATCATTGATGACAACTGATTTTACAGTTATCAAAGTGATCCATTAAGTTAGTCCAGTTTCTTGAGATGAAATGTAGCTTTCTTTATCTTAACATTTAACAAGCTCACAACTCTCTGTGTCTTGGGTGCTGCTCGATGATGAGTGGACATGCTGTGTCTAGGGAACTCTTTGATCATAAGATGTGGACATGATGTGTCCAGGGAACTATCTGATCATAAGATGTGGACATGCTGTGTCCAGGGAACTGCCTGACCATGACATATGGATGCATTCTGGCTAGGGAACTGCTTGATCATGAGATATGGACTTAGTGCATCTTGGGTACCACTTGATCATGAAATATGGACTCAATGTGTCTAGGGAGCTGCTTGATCATGAGTCAAGGACTCAATATGTCTGGGAAACTGCATGATCATGAGATCTGGACTCAATGTATCTAGGGAACTGCAAGATCATGAGATCTGGACTCAATGTGTCTAGGGAACTGCAAGATCATGAGACCTGGACTCACTGTGTCTTGGGAGCTGCATGATCACGAGTCAAGGACTCAGTATGTCTGGGGAACTGCTAGATCATGAGTCAAGGACTCAATATGTCTGGGGAACTGCTAGATCATGAGTCAAGGACTCAATATGTCTGGGGAACTGCTAGATCATGAGTCAAGGACTCACTGTGTCTAGGAAACTGCTAGATAATGAAATATGCTTCATATTAGCATGTTCAAAGGGAAATTGCTTGATCATGAGATTTGGACTCACTGTGTCTAGGGCAATGCTTGATCGCGAGATTTGGGCTCACTGTGTCTAGGAAAATGCTAGATCATGAGTCAAGGACTCAATATGTCTGGGGAACTGCTTGATCATGAGATTTGGACTCAATGTGTCTAGGGAACTGCTTGATCATGAGAAATGGAACATGTTAGCTATTCTTACTGCTGCCTCTCCACACCAGAGCTGCTAACCCTGATAAGACTGTCTCAGTAAGGCAGGTAATTTATTTCCATAACGTTGACCAGTTTTCAGTAAGGTGTAACAAAATGTTATAAACTGCTATTGTAAAGCTGGAAAATGTATTTAAAAGTCTGATAATCAAAACATGCAGTGATAGTAACCATTATGTTCAATTGAAAAGTTTTTAAAGTACACGTAGACATTATTTACAAATAGTACAGTTGCAAAAACTTCAGTCCCAAACCCTATGGAGCTCCATGGCTTGTAGTTATCTCTCAACATGATGTAATTCTTGGAATTTTTTCCATTTCATATGATGACGGCAAACAATAACTATGTGCAAGGTATTTTGAAAAATGCATTTTCAGGGTGTAATATTAACTTCTTTGGATTTATCATGGTCTCATTATTAAATATTTATATTTTTTTTCCTCCATAAATCCTAAGATATTACACCAGGAGCTGTCCAAAAATTGAAATCTAAAAATAACTGCTGGTCAAAATTTTAGACTTTTGGAGATCAACAGTTTTTGCCTCAACAAAGGGGAATTTGCAAAAATGTAAAATGGAAACATTTTTTAATATACCTTAAACTAAATAAATGCCAAGATATTAATAAATTTATAAAAGTAAATTTAAAAAAATCAAAAATACAAAAAGCATGTTACTATCCATGTTTCAATTTCATGGATATTTCTTCCAAAATGCTCAGGAACAAATTATGAATTGGGATCACACTTAACAATACTTTGTCAAGACAATGAAGGGATAAGTCACATTTATAAGAATGTAGAAATGGTACTGAAAATCGCCGAAGTAGCAGTCCAAAAGTTTATATCTCTTAAGCTGGTGATCAATCCTATTAAAATCATGTATCACATGTTTGAAAAGTTATGAATTTGTTATATGGTGTGCTGATTTTGTTCAAAAAGTTGACATTAATTTGCAGTGTAACATATTTTCAAGCTGTTAAAATCACGTCACTAAGTATCTGTACTACTTCCATTGTGCTGGTAATGCATCTTCTTGTTTGGACTACATGCCTGATTCACTTAATTCAAACTTCAATTCAGGCAATCCGCATCAGCTAAAATTTTAAAAAATATCTTAAAAAATGGCAAAGTCATTGCTCTTTCTATAAATGTATGTGTAGATTATGTATTTGGTTGAATAAGAGGATACGATGCAATTTAATATTTCACCATGCCTTTACTAATCTTGAAATGTGTGCTAATGTGCTAAAATTAAAATAATGCGAGATACACAAGATTTTTTTTTTGTTACTTGACATAAAAGACAATAATTCCATCCAAGACATTATCATTTTAACACAGGGTGTGGTGCAGAAAAGGACCTGTTTTGATCACCGTGTCTAATGTTAATTTTCAAAAGCATATTAGAATTATCCCCGCTTTGCTTGCACAAAGCTACAATCAAACCTCCCATCACAAGACATACTCAAATTGACACGTGATGTGCAATAAACATAATTGTGTCCTGTCCTGCTTTTATTCACAAGAATCTGAATATTCCTTTTTTTTGTTTGTTCTGATTATTAACACTTTTTAAGAGGCTTATTTTCCATTTCATCTTCAACATGCATCGCTTGCTGGATGCCAATTTTTAAAAATTCTATAATCAAGTTAGTTTGATGATACAAATGCTTTGCATGAAAAATGTGCAGTTTAAAGTATCTGCAGTACTGCTGTAAAGTTAGTCTGGATCCCTGACTAATTCCACTATTCTAATATGAAATCTGGATCCAAATCAAACACGGATGAACCAGTTATCCTGATTTTCTGACAGCACTCATTTTTCAGTAGTTTTGCTTGTATTCCGTAAGGTGCGTATTTTACGGGTAACTTTCATTAGATTTACAGCAAAACTGTAACATTTGGTAGGTCTGCTTCACACCCCAAATTAACCCATGTGATAATTTTGGGTTTATCAAAGCAGTTTCATGGCCTGATGACAGACTACTCAATGCTGGTTTTTGAATATGGATTAAACATTCCTTAGTTGGCATTCCAAAAAATTTTTTTATTTTATATTGCCTTTAAAGCATTTGGTTGGTGTGGAAGTGTTTTGTTCTACTGAAAATTGTTAAAAGTTTTGAACATATGGTGTCCAGAAAAACAAAAGGTCCAATATTTAAAGGCAATTATGGTTACATAAATATATAACACAATTACTCTGCACATTAGGAACATGGTTTTATATGTCAGGTGGTCACTAGGCTTGCTCGACTTTAAAGTCTGGTTTAACTGTTCTTATTACTGACAAAGTCCGATCAAAAACAATACATACTGCTCCAAATGGATTCATCATAAACTAGTTTCACAGAATTATTTTTTCAGTAAGTAATAACACGATTCTGGTGGAATGGATGAAACCTCCTTGACAAATTTCAACCCATCTGTCATTACATATCAGTTAATTTATACTGTAAATTTGTATGGACAACAGACCAGTACAGTGTATTATCACAGGCTACATAAAATGTATATTCAATTCCCAAATACCACTAGCCCATTTTAATATGCAGTGCACAGTATCAGTTCTCAAAATCTGAATGGAGTATGTGCTCTAAATGTTATGTGTAGGATGGTAGGTCAAATGAACTCATTAAATATTAATTTCATTTTTGTTCTGTGTTTGCAGATACCTTGTTTTGATCTTGGTTCTGAAATAGGTATTGAAGAGGAACTTGATTCCCAGCTGGATAGACCATACACTCATCTCAGAGTATTGTGGGCAGGTCACCTGATTCTACAGGTAAAAAAACAAAAGAAGTCACACAAGGTATGATTTTAACATAAGAGGTTTTCAAATGTACATAAATCAATACCAATAAACTACTAATGTAAAATAATGGAAATCAAATTCATTTAAGGTTTGATCTGTATAAAGCTGATTGAAATATAATAATACTTCATAGAGTAATGTTGAACAAACGCATGTCATTGGGTCAGACAATCTGGAAAAACTCTTGAATATGATCTGGTGAAATGAGAAATTTGAAACCATTTCAAGGTCTTAAGGATATCAAGCTGAAAGTTTAAATGAGCTGAAAGTAGTTAGGAGGATAGGCAGCCTGTTGGGGATGAGGTGTGTGGGACAGGGAATAATGACCGCAAGTGATGTCATGAGGAAATGGGGCTAAGAGAAGATATAACAGACAGGAAAATTGAAACAAAATGTAGAAATTGGCAGGAGGCTCTAGGGAAAAGCCATTTAAACATATATGAAATAAAAATATTTTAAGAAAAAAAATGCAGGTTTTACAGAGATTTATTTAACATATTTTGTAAACTAAAATTAGTTACTAAAATTACACTTTCCAAAGAGTGATCTGCCTTTTTCCTAAATGTATTTATAATTATTCACCAAGATAGCAATCTAGTATGCTAGTCTTTTCTAGTAATTTAAATCCTCACTCTAACTAGTTCCATTTAAACTTACTTTGTACATCTTTTTCCATTTTCTTTAAGTGAAGATTGTCCTTCCTATCAAGTACTTTCACCATTTCTAGCTATAATCAATCAGCAATTGAACTAGAATCAACTCTTCAGAGCCATTTTTTCAAACACTGTCATGTTACAGTAAATGCATGCAGCAGCTGAATCTTTTGGTCAATGTAGGAATATTATCTAACCAATGAGCACTTTTAAGAAAAAAGACCCAAACCCAATCATTAAGGTCAATTTCATCAGATCATTCATAAGTGCTTCAACCAATCAAAAAGTGTTAAATTTTTCTTTGTGAACTTGATCAACACGGGTTTAGGTTTTACTTACAAGCAGCTTGTAATCTATGATGGTGCTCTTTATGTCCTACAACTTCCAGTTGCCAATTATCATCTCAAATTTATCCAATATCAACAGAAGTGAATTTGCACTAAAATCATACAATTTTGTGCCTGTATGTACCTTTCACAAAAACCAAATAAGGCGGCTAATGAGCTACCATGGGCTTACAGGTGGCAAAGCTCCAGTAAATGATGTCATGTAATGTTGGAAATTTAACTCATTCATGGTCTCATCTATAACAAAATCCAGATCGCAAATCTGACTGAAAACCAACATACCTTGAACAAATTATTTTACAAATACCAAAGTAAGAAAGTCAGGCAATCAGGGGACATAACTTATGTAAATGATAGCAAGGAACACTGTAAATGAAATTCACTCAAGGTCCCATCAATATGAACCTGCATATCAAACATCGATGAAATCCAACAATCTTCAGTAAAGTTATGGTACAGAAACAATGGGCAAACTGGGGCCTTAACCCCACCCCAATTATGATAAATAACTCTAAACTGAACTCTTATGAGGTCATAAATATAAAGCTGCATACCAGTTCTGACTATGATGCCACAATTCCCAGTAACTTTATCTTGCAGCAACAAAATTGATGACAGACATATATGTATGCATGGACAGAGAAGATGACTGTCATCAGGCTCCACGGACTTCATCAAGAATGGCATTGATGAGAGACATATGTATGCGTGGACAGAGAAGATGACTGTCATCAGGCTCCACTGACTTCATCAAGAATGATACTGATGACAGACATGCATGTATGCATGGACAGAGAGACTTCATCAAGAATGACATTGATGACAGACATATGTGTGGACAGAGAAGATGACTGTCATCAGGCTCCACTGACTTCATCAAGAATGGCATTGATGACAGACATATATGTATGCATGGACAGAGAAGGTGACTCATCAGGCTCCACTGACTTCATCAAGAATGATACTGATGACAGACATGCATGTATGCATGGACAGAGAAGATGACTGTCATCAGGCTCCACTGACTTCATCAAGAATGATACTGATGACAGACATGCATGTATGCATGGACAGAGAAGATGACTGTCATCAGGCTCCACTGACTTCATCAAGAATGACATTGATGACAGACATATGTGTGGACAGAGAAGATGACTGTCATCAGGCACCACTGACTTCATCAAGAATGACATTGATGACAGACATATGTATGCATGGACAGAGAAGATGACTGTCATCACGCTCGACTTACTTCATCAAGAATGACATGAATTATATTTCTAAGATGTGAGTAATTTGCAACTGTATATAATTTTGTAAAATCATGGACCTTTGGGGTAATCATGGACCTTTGGGGTAATGTTGTGTACCCGGTACAAGAACTCAAAGGTCAGTATTATCAACATTAAGGCATTCACAACTAAGTAAAAAAACTGTGACAGCATCACAGATGAATCCAGAAAGAGTGATACCTATGTCCTGACTATGCTAATTTAAAGAGAAAATAAACAAAAGTTTTTAAATAATGGCAATTATTTAGAAATTCAAAACTTGTGCACTATTTGGTCTTTTTATACATTTAATTTAAAATAAGCATTTATTTAGATTTCCCTAAATGTTTTTCAGCTGTGCTAAAAAAAATGTTGCAGACTTTTATTTAAGTCAAATATCATCCATTATGATAATTAGAAATTCATTAATGTTTAAATTTCATTGGTCAAATACAACTTGAGATGGCACCAATTTAAATGACAATTTCCATTCAGGGTTAGTTGTCAAAAATTATTTTGACATTAAAAAAGTTCACAATAACAGCCAAAATGTTGTGTGTTATAGCTGACCATTTAAAAAGAAATGATTCATTGGCAGAGTAAATATTTTTGTCTGAAGTTCATGTGTAGGTGTAGTAAGACTAAAGATCAGCTTATGATTCTTTTTAATATTCAGTTCTTGCTATAGATGACAGCATGAGAATGTTCTTAAGTGCACTTCCACTTTCTATGTTTTTGATAAATCTTTTGTAATATTTACTAGTCATTATTTAATTATCTGATGTGATTCATCTGTAACTGAAGTATTTTCAAAATAAATTTAAGAAACATTTTTTATTTTATGTTAAGCAGTGAATTACTTGATTTTCTAATTAAAATAATATTGATATTTCACTGTAGTGAAAAAATAACAATATTTTTTCACTACAGAAACTACTTTTTTTTGCTCAGAACATACTTACCTCCCTTTGATTTTCTATCAGTGAACTACTTTTTCCTATGCACAAGTCATTGTCATTATTAATAATCCCTGTATGTTATCCTTGAAACTTGTAGTTTGTTATTCTGGAAATATCAGTTAATTTTTATCAATATGATGTGGAACTAATTTTGTGCGCAGGTACACATAGCACAGCATAACATGTATGATAAACAGCTGACATTACTGTAAGAAATCTGCTAATTCACTGTGTCACAAACTTTAGGTAGCCAACGTATGTGAGCATAAAATAAAAATACATTTCATATCGTGGGTGAAAAACTCTAGCATTTTCACTCGTGGCTTTGCCACTTGTGACAATGCTGAGTTTTTCATCCACTCGATGAAATATATCCATTATTCACTCATTTCAAGCAAATATCCTCTATATTTTCAGTTTCTGAACATTCATGGATAAATGTAACCAACAAAAATTTAAACTTACAGAATTTCTTGCAACATGGTTCTTGACAAACTTGAAATACTCTTGATTGTACACATCACGGTTCTTGACGAATGTCAAATTTTCTGCATGGATCAATCGCTGAATGCTTGCTGGCATTTTCTCCATGAAGATTCCCCTCCGTTCTCCTTTATGAACTAACTCTGTAAGCTCCATCAAGCTGTCTGAATCTAGTCGACTCCTCCTGGATAGAAAATGATACTACTTGGTAAAATTAAGCACAAGTCTAGCTGATTCCTAGTATATAATAATGCACAATTCTTTTTGATAAAATTAAGTTCTAATCTAGCTGACAATTCCTTGACAAAATGTGATCCATGCGGAAAAAAGTCTAACCTAAATGACTCAAGCTACCTAAAGGACTCCAGCTACCTAAATGACTCCACCTACCTAAATCCTACCTAAATGACTCCACCTACCTAAATGACTCCACCTACATATCTGCTTGACAAAATTAAGCTCTAATCTAGCCAACTCCTCCTAGCTAACGAGTGTCATGAATGGCATATTATACACCCGATAATGCTCTATGCAGATTCTGAAACTTCTGTAAAGAAACCACTTTTCTTCTTTCAGTCAGTGACCTCGACATCTTGATCACAGGACCAATAGGGTTATTATTTTCCCCATGTGCAAGCCATTAACAAAGCTTTATCCAGGTATGTGATGTAGAACTATTGTTTTTTTCTGGAAACTATTTTTATTTGTTCAGTGACAGTAACCATAACAACTGACCTTTTTTTTAGGACTCTATGGTCTTAAACAGAGTAATAGAAAGGAGTGAAAACCATCAAGTTTTGTACAATTTAACAACTAATTTACTTCCCAATTATACAAAGTGAAAGTGTTAAAATAACTTACAGTCCTAAAAGTTCTATCACAAGTCCAAAAGTAAGGAGAAAAGGGGTAAAACAATTCATTGATATATCAATGCCTCAATACTTTTGCTGTAATGATACACACATATTGATACAAAAGATGGAGAATTGACACAAAACAATATTTACCTTATGCAAGTTATTTTAATTTTCAGCAGTCATGAATAATTATTATTAGTTTGGCTTCATGTTATTATTTAAATTTAGAATTCACCTGAAACATGATTTGCAGTTGCAGGCACTCATTTTTATTAGTAAAAACTAAAGAAACTATTGAGAATACTTACCTGCCATGTAAAAAAAGTAACACAAAGTGACATGGTTTGTAATCTGCCCCCCCCCCATCCATTGCTAATTATGTTAACCCAGTAGCATGTTCAGCAATGTGTTCCACATGTATAATTAAGTACTTTGCTCATCATTTAATAACCACTTTTAGGCTAAGTTCTACGTTGAATTGTATCTTGTCTACTTTGGTTGATTTGAAAGCTACACTACCAGTGTGTCACATGGTGAAATATGTTACACTGAACTCTCATTGGTGGTTATTGCTTGTTCCAGTCAAGGTTAAACAGTAACCAACTATCAGAAATTAATGTAGCTTATTCCCTGTGTAACAAACAAGTAGTATTGGCAAAGGAACACAGAAACTTTGTGCAAAAGTCATTAATTGATATGTAATGTACTTAAAGATGCAGTCAGGGAGATCAATTACTAAATTTGATTGCAAAATTGTGCCCTGGAATAAGCATTATGGCATTGTTTGAAAATGATTCTAAATTTAAGCAAGACACGAAACTGGTTATAAGATATTTTCAAAGTGTTCATGCCATGCAAAATATGACATAATCCACAATATACTTGAATAAATTCATGATAATTCCAAAATACTGAATTCGTCCTAATAGCATTAATCAGCACTTAGTAATTTTAATGAATAATTTAAATAAATCCTCTCAAATATTAACTGAAACACAACTTAAATTGATTCCACTAAGACCAATGTTAAGATGTGGAATTCTGAAGTAAACACCTTCATATACCTCTCCTCCTGACCTACGTCGCAATAATCATTTTCTGAAAATACTGTAGTGTCATCATAATAAAAATTTTCATCAAATTTATAAACAAGGTCTGGTCACTGTTAAGTTTTAGCAAGCATGGGAAAGTGCAGGTAGACCATGTTTTTCCCACGGGAACACCAGTGTCCTGAATTCAGATCCAAGTAAACATGTTTACCTCCTAATTATAATAATATTAAAACAAAATCTAAAATCATCGACAAATATTATCTATGTAATATGTTACTGACAAAATAACAAGACATTAGTCAGGTAGGCCCTAAACTCAAGTACTGACTAAGGTCAGTCACACAGAATAGATATAAATAACATATAACCATGGAGAAAAGCCAACATACAATACAAATTAAATACACATAACACTTTAAACCCTGAATCAACCCAGTCCTTCCTTACCCCAATTCATCTTTAAAGTTTGGTAACTGGTTATGATGGAGAAGTTTATAGTGCAGAACCAATCTGGCCTCTTTCAGACACATGACCATGATCTTCTGACTCTAAAATCAATACAGTTCTTCCTTAGCCTAAGTGCTAGTGGAGAACTCAAGTTACTGTGCTGAATTCAATAGGTTTTGTTGCTGTCACAATGACCTTTGACATTTTGATGCCCGACTTGACAGCGTTCTTTGTTACCATAAGGACAAGTTATCTGCAAAGACTGGCAACTTTAGACAATTGAGAACTTGAGTCAATGTGCAAATATTATTTTCTTCTTTCAGTCACAGTGACCATGAACTAAGACCTTTGACAACAAAGTCAACAAGGGTATTTTTTACTCCAAGAACAAGCTATCCACAAAGCTTGGTAACTCTACATTGTGGACATCTCAAGTTACTGTGTGGAAATGAAGTTGCTAACAGACATATGGACAGAAGGAACTGGCATCATGATGTAAACTTCACTCTATGATGGGCATACAAAATGTATTTTGCTTCATAAAATTCAGTTCTAATGAACTGACTTCAATGGTGATCTGTCTGATAAATTAAGTTCTAATCAATTGACTCCAATGGTGATCTGTTTGATAAATTAAGTTCTAACAGCTGACTCCAATGGTGATCTGTTTGATAAAATTAAGTTCTAATCAATTGACTCCAATGGTGATCTGTTTGATAAATTAAGTTCTAATCAAATGACTCCAATGGTGATCTGTTTGATAAAATTAAGTTTTAATCAACTGAATTCAATGGTGATCGGTTTGTTAATTTAAGTTCTAATCAATTAACTCCAATGGTAATATATTTGATAAAATTAAGTTCTAATTGACTGAATTCAATGGTGATCGGTTTGATACAAATTAAGTTCTAATAAATTGACCTTTACCTTTACAGAACCTATAAGACTTCTTTAGCTTCTTCATTCTTAGGTTGAACACTTTCAATTATACAGATACATGAAAATTTTTATATCTGAATTTAAAGTTTTAACCTTGCTTCTGAGATTTGTGCCTTGAAAGAAAGTTTTGAAAATACAGTGCTCATAAATTTCCATATTTGATACTTACTTACCAATTAAACAGTTAATTTCAGAATGGCTTTATACATTGTTTACAATGAGAATCATCCATGCCAAATTGGCTTGACTGACTTTCAGAATTATGCAGCTTGACAGGCATATAGCAAGCTCCCTGAACATAACTCTTGATGGATGCTTGTCACATCTCCATGTAAAACAGGTCAATGGAGATCAGATTTTACTCAAATTGCAAACTTCATGACTTAAACGTTCTGACTTATATGTACATTTAAAAGCAGATTTTATCAAACAAATCTGATTGGTTCTTATACGTTATCAGGTTCTAATAAATTTAACAAATGTTATATTACTATATTAACACTAAGAATCTTACAAACAAGTTGCTCAGTACAAACCCATTTACAGGCAGCTTTTTTGTGATTAGCTTGCTCTTTTTGGATGACAAGGGAGTTTTTGATTCTTCCATTCTCTCATAGAACAACATGTAGCCATTCCAGTACCGTTGTCGTTCTTCTGGATATGAATTTGCTGCAAAAGAACAGAAAACAATCAAATAATGTACATAGGGTGAGATTAAAATTTTAAAAAATGAACATATATTCTTTTGGCATTATATTTACAGCACTCATGTTAATATGTTAAAATGCCATTCACATTAGACTTTGCTAGATTAAAGAGATGGACACTGTAAGAAAAAGTGAACATGCTGTTATTCTCTCTCTCTCAATTAAGACCACAGCAGAGATGAGACCTTGCAGCATGAATACCATCTGGCCATTCTCTCTACCAGATCCCTGTCATGAATTCTACTTCTACGGTAGTACATGAAAAACTAACAGAAGCTTCCACTTATTGCAGGCAGCTCCACTGCCAGCAGGTGGTCATTAATGCTAACAACACAGCAGGTGGTCATTAATGCTAACAACACAGCTGGTGGTCATTAATGCTAACAACACAGCAGGTGGTCATTAATGCTAACACCACAGCTGGTGGTCATTAATGCTAATAACACAGCTGGTGGTCATTAATGCTAACAACACAGCTGGTGGTCATTAATGCTAACAACACAGCAGGTGGTCATTAATGCTAACACCACAGCTGGTGGTCATTAATGCTAACAGCACAGCTGGTGGTCATTAATGCTAACACCACAGCTGGTGGTCATTAATGCTAACAACACAGCAGGTGGTCATTAATGCTAACAACACAGCTGGTGGTCATTAATGCTAACAACACAGCAGGTGGTCATTAATGTTAACAACACAGCAGGTGGTCATTAATGCTAACAACACAGCTGGTGGTCATTAATGCTAACAACACAGCAGGTGGTCATTAATGCTAACAACACAGCAGGTGGTCATTAATGCTAACAACACAGCAGGTGGTCATTAATGCTAACAACACAGCTGGTGGTCATTAATGCTAACAACACAGCAGGTGGTCATTAATGCTAACAACACAGCAGGTGGTCATTAATGCTAACAACACAGCAGGTGGTCATTAATGCTAACAACACAGCTGGTGGTCATTAATGCTAACAACACAGCAGGTGGTCATTAATGTTAACAACACAGCAGGTGGTCATTAATGCTAACAACACAGCTGGTGGTCATTAATGCTAACAACACAGCAGGTGGTCATTAATGCTAACAACACAGCAGGTGGTCATTAATGCTAACAACACAGCAGGTGGTCATTAATGCTAACAACACAGCTGGTGGTCATTAATGCTAACAACACAGCAGGTGGTCATTAATGCTAACACCACAGCTGGTGGTCATTAATGCTAACAACACAGCTGGTGGTCATTAATGCTAACACCACAGCTGGTGGTCATTAATGCTAACAACACAGCAGGTGGTCATTAATGCTAACAACACAGCTGGTGGTCATTAATGCTAACAACACAGCAGGTGGTCATTAATGCTAACAACACAGCAGGTGGTCATTAATGCTAACAACACAGCAGGTGGTCATTAATGCTAACAACACAGCTGGTGGTCGTACATTAAAAAACAGCAAATTTACTTGGTTTTGCCAAAAACTCTGAAAGTTCAAGTTTGTCATAATAGCTTTGGATGTAACTAAAGGTAGCATATATTTAGCTAATATTTTACTTCTGGCTTGAAAAGAAACACCATCCAGCACGAACATGTAATAGTTGAGCAACAATTGGTGGATCTGTGCTTGCTGGCTTGCACCTTCTCTCTCTCCTCAATCCCTTCCCCCAAATCCCTAAACGAACTACCTACAGCACCAGTTGATATGCTTTGTTTTTGTTGATTATAATGGTACTTTCAACGTATTATTGGCTGTATCAAACTTAGGAAATGGAAACTAAGTGCCATTCCCAAAGACACAGCGAAGCTGCTGAGCTAGGCTGTCCAGGGCAGGTATTGAACACATGACCCCTGGATTATGAGCCTATCCAGGGTAGGTATTGAACACATGACCCCTGGATTATGAGCCTGTCCAGGGCAGGTATTGAACACATGACCCCTGGATTATGAGCCTGTCCAGGGTAGGTATTAAACACATGACCCCTGGATTATAAGCCTGTCCAGGTCAGGTATTGAACACATGACCCCTGGATTATTAGCCTGTCCAGGGTAGGTATTGAACACATGACCCCTGGATTATGAGCCTGTCCAGGGCAGGTATTGAACACATGACCCCTGGATTATGAGCCTGTCCAAGGCAGGTATTGAACACATGATCCCTGGATTATAAGCCTGTTCAGGGTAGGTATTGAACACATGACCCCTGGATTATGAGCCTGTCCAGGGCAGGTATTGAACACAACCCATGTTTATTGACAGATGAGGTTGATGGATAGCTGGAGAAATATACACAGGGTATCAAAATATCCCCCTGCTCGTTTGCACAGTGTTGCCAAAAATAAGGTCCATTCAAACAATCACTTTTTAGTGAAATAAGCTGGATTTAAAATTGAGTTCAGTATTATCAGTATTTACAAGTGAATTAAGGTATTTAATATCTCATTAGAGACATCCAGGAAAAGCAAATCTTTATTCTGTGAATAGGATTGTGATTTTGAGGGATTCACAAAGGAGGCTGTTGAAGGGGTTGAAGCTGTGCTATGGGGACATTTCAACTCATTTGATGCACTAGATCAAAACTGATGAAGATGGCCCCACTATTGAAAGTAAAACTGCAGACATTGTCCAGTTCTTCAAAGATGACCAACAGAAAAACTTAGATCCAGATCAACACGAAGTAGAATGTACTACTGATTGAGACCAGGAAGACCAGCTGGAAATACCCTATGCTGTTTACATTCGAAAATAACTGATGTGGCTAAAAAGCCAGGAAATTGAGCTCTTGAAAATTATACATTTGACAAAATATCACAAACTTTGCTTTAACAAACAAACAAGAATGAACAGGTTCACAAACAACATAAAATCACAAAATACTTCCAGCAGAGAATACATATCATGTGAGTGAAGAGCACCTAATCTATTTGGATTAGTACTTTTTGTGAACAAATGTGTTTTGGACATAACTGGATTTTAATTGGATTATATATAAGTAAGTTTGTTAATTTGTTGTCTTCTTACATTCTGTATTCTGGAATTGCTAAAAGCATGCTGTACATGATGTGATATCACTCAGTTGCTAATTATCACATGTAATTAATATTTTTAATGAATGACAAAAATGACTTGACATTACTCAGTGCGCTTGTTACAGATAGACGGTCACTTATTTAATTGCAATATGGGTGTAGAAGTGGTAAATATGTGACCTTGAGTTCTTAATTATAAAAGAATGAAGATTTTAATGTCAAGATGCACTGGCCTCAAGTGCAACCTAAATTTAATCCTTCACTGTTACTCATGACCTGATCTACCATATGTACAACAATATGGGTTGAAAGAAATCAACCTGAAGCTTGGTATATTTTTTTTTACTTCTTAAAACATTATTATTATTGGACACAAATGTATAAATACCATGCTATGAAAAAAAACCCCCACTAATTTACATAAACTATTACTGTACACTTGACTGGCATCTTGTTAACTTGCACACACCCCCAACACACACAAGTATACTTATAATTTTCAATCATTTTCGCCTTACCACTATACCACTAGGTGTTAACATTATTAGTGCTCAGTAATAATATCACCTGAAAAGACGGTTTGGACTAGGCATTGGGAAAATATGAAAAATCTATACATGTGCATTTCATTCCCAATCCAAAATGCACGCTTACCACATGCTTATAACCTGCGAGATAACTGAAATCACAAAGTTATCATGTTGGTGAGTAAACTCAAGAGTGTGTTGTATTTTGCCAGTTTGCCGGGACTGTAGATTGGCGGTAGCGTTCTGTTTCACTTTTACGATTTAAATACATCAAAAAATGACTTTATAATGTTGCTTCACCCAATGATCGAGATGATTAACTCATTAGATTTTTATTATTTATTGCTGTGCTTGCCAAACTACAGTAATCGATGCAGTGCTTCAGTTATCGACAATAGGGTTATGAGATTATAAAATTACACGCATGCTTGTGAATCACGTTACCGTTTTTCTAAGGGTCTTTTTTTCCTCTTGCATATCAAATTCAACAATTGTTCAGAGGTTGTTACATTTAATTCTTTTCAGTCTCAAAGAAGATGGCAGTTATTTTATTTCAAAATGTCTTCAGGTACCTAATCAGTTTTGTCTGATTTTTTTTGTTTAAAGCTTTTCATTTCAGTGGATGATACCTGAATCACACCAGAAGCAGAGGAGGATGCAGAATTTTATTCTGAAGATTTTGTTTAGAAGAGGTTGTTCAGAGTAATTCAAATGGCAAAGATTCTTGTTTTTCACCTAATAGTTTATCATTTTGACAGATGAGATAGGGAACCTAACCATCTGACACCATCCTCCCCCAAATTAATTTCTATGTGGAAGTAAATTAGTAAAACATTTCCAAAGCCATAAAGAGTTTCCTCACACAGACCACATTCATATGCTTTTATTTTTTTATCTGATTAAATATTATTAACTGATTTGATGACTATATTCTTTTCTTTCTATGTGTCAGTAAGATCTCATGCTAATTAATGTACACCATATATTAACATTTTCATTTTAATATTTGATATTACTCATACTTTTCACACATCAAGAGCTAGAAAAATGGAGGCATGTGACCATGCATAGAATAATTTAATCAATGTCAAATCAGTTCTTTTGATGCAGATAGCTAGGTCAACTTTGTTTGCAAGCTTGCAGTTGGTAAGCTTGCATGGTTTCAAATCTAAGCTTGTGCAAGGTTCTATTGCAAGCTTGCTGCAATCTTAAAAATAAGCTTGCAAATTTTGGTCTGGTAGCTAACAGTTAATGAAATAAAAAGAAACAATTATCTCATCCATAAACAGAATCATTTATTCAGAGACAAAAGTCAATGGCTTAATTCAAAGAAGACATAATAAGATGAACTCTATAAACAAGGTGTGTAAACTGGTTGCACCTACTTGAACAGACAGCTTGGTGTGTGGGATGTAAGCAGTCTAACACTGGGGGGGAAGCCATAAACATCACAAGTCTTTAACACTATCAATAAAATCCTAGAAATGATTCTCACTAGCTTGTTTAATGGACAAAGACCTTTTACACTTACAGGTAATACGGATTAACTCTAAGGACAAACAATATATGCAACCACTACCTTAACTTTGGCTATACAATTACATCTTCAACACTACAGTGCAGTTCGTGACATGTGCAATAGCTTGGTTTACCATCTATAATAATATGTCACTATCTATTTGACTTGCCAAATTTACTAACCAGTAGCCATACACCTTCCCTCTTTTTATATTTCATTTATTTTTGTTTTGATCAGAACAATCTTTACTTTTCAAGCAGTCATTGCCACAAATTAATACATAAAGGTCAGTGGTGTATGTCTCTATTCTCACAATATGGTTGTTTACAGGGCTGGATAGACTGGTCCCTTCCTTTACTTTTACATAGGGCCAGTATCTATGTAAGGCTGGGTACCAGTCTAAGTACTGGAACAATCTACATGTATTTTAGTCTGGTTTACAATCAAAACTATAAAACACTCTAGGCATACATAAAAATTAAGACATTGGAAGCCAGTCTGTGTTTTTAGAATGGTATAAGTGGCCATTGTTACAAGGCTTAAATCAGAAGTCATTTATCCCCGTTTCTATGATGCAGTTATTTATATCAGTGATGAAATGCATATTTTCCCCAAGATGTCATGGTCACAGTCAACTTCAGCAGGTGGTTGCTCACAACAGAGCGTTTATATAATAAAATCAATCCATGCATTGTGAGTGTGGTCATAAATGACAGGTGGTTGCTCATAGCAGGTTTGTACTGTAAAATAATATTTCAGCTCATACACCAGCTAATAACAGATACAGTGCTTCCTCTATATAACATATCCACAAAAGTGATCCATGCTATAATTGAGACCATCTTATTTTGAGGCAATTTACGATAAAGATGTATCATAATAATGCTATTTAATGATGTAAATCCACATTAAAATTGCTTCTCATTAGATAAGAGCTGAAATTAAGTGAAGTAACATTAATAAATCAAAACTGACCTAATTTAACGAAACCATAACTCATTTAATAATGATTTGGATTTTTATTCTTTTCTGACATGCTGAAGTTAGACAATAGCTTTCAACAGCAACTACAATAAGCTTGCTGGTATCTCCATTAACATTGTCCCAGCTCCATCACTATGATCAACCTGTATTTGCTGAACAAAGTCTGCATCCAAAGATGAACCATGCTGGGACTCCACCATTTTGGATCTTCTAGATAGCTTGTATTATAAACGTGCATTTGTAAAACTTCCTTGATGCAAGGTTTAAACTATGATGAAATGCTTGTTACAAGATACAATGTGCCAATCAAATTTAGTTTAAAACTCATTCGTGTCAAGCTGAAAAACCAGATATGTAAACAGTTATGAAAAATTACACATTGCAAGAAGTGCTAGAATATTTCTACCGGCTTGACTTATTTCACAACAAGCACTTTAAAAATAAATGGCTGAATAAAATGTTATATTGTGCAGAGTACATTTCATATGTGTGACTTGAGTAGGGTTCTTGCTCATCGCCAGTTTCCAAGTGTGCATTCATACAACTTTTGCATGAATGACGTCTTGCACCCTTGGAGCATCTCTGCAGCACTGCCTACTAAACTGCAGAATCAGCCTGTGCACTGTTTCTGTTCTTTTTTGTGAAAATGCAGCAAACGACAGCATGTTCTCATTTAGTGGCAGTGTTTTTGTGCAGACAATAACAGCAGCCAATATGCTTATATGACTTCAGTTAATCGTACATAGTCACATCTTTTCTTGTGATCAGTCACGGGCTTGAAAATTCTGTGACTTCTGATACACGCTGTACTCAACATTCACTCTGCAATGGCCAACTTGTACTGTGATCAATCCAAATCCATAGTACAAGAAGAATGGTGATACAGTGATGGACTTTGGGGTGATGGACTACCGTTCATGGTATAAAAAGAATGGTGATATACTGACAGGCTTTAGGGTGAGAGACTACTATACATGGTATAAATAGGACAATTATATACTATGGGGTTTTACAGTGAAGGTCTTCTGTACCTGGTATAAAAAAAGATGGGGATTTACTGAAGGGTTTTATGGTGAGAGACAACAGTACTTGATATAAAAAGGATGGTTATATACCAAGGGACAGGTAAAGGAGAACTGTACTTACACTGATCATAGACCTTTGCTTTGTAAGTTCCTCCAAAACACTCAGACTCAAGACTAGTGTCATTCATCTCAAATTCCTCAACAATAGTGTCATTGAATCGGAACCACTTTCCCTTGTTTGGATTGTTCAACACTGTGCCACTAAAAAGATTATTGGTAAGTGATAAATTAAATATTAAAAATAAAAAGCAGTGATGGACAAACTAGAAGTATGTTCAAGTAACATTAATGCCCCACCATCATACCTGAAAACTGACAAAAACACAAAACTTAGCCTGATGAACATACAGACGCACAGACAGTCAAGGGGCATACATATGATTCTACCAGTGGTAGGCCCTCTAATGCACATACCATTTTAAAGCTGAATTCTCCTGCTCTTGAAAATTAAAGGACACTTTGCATTTTTATGTATTATATCCATACATTACAAAAAGTCAGAACCAGTCAAAGGTGGTCAGTGATGGCTTGTAATTCTCTGATTCAGAATTGGCCAACTGTTGGTGTAGGTGTGATAAAAATGAGACTGATCTGTGTGTTTTGAATTTTTTTGTCATGTTGAATTGTTATAGATTTTTAAGCCATTTTAAGAGGAAAATTTAATGGGAAACTCTTATGTTTTTTTTTTGTGTGGTCAATTTTTGTCCAAAAACTGAAATGTGTAATGCTAATAAACCATTGGCTAACAAATATATGTTAAGATAGTACATGGGGGAAGAAATGATATCTCCAAACATGATCACATTGGGAAATCTGGACTATGAAACTATTAAGAGCCTGTTAAATATGGAACTTAATAATCACAATGAATGTCATCAATATACACCAGGTTTTGAACTATTGAAAGACACTAAAAATGCCTGTGAATTTTATTTTTAAAAATATCTGCAGTGAAATATAAGTTATGCAACTCATCAATTTTCATTTACTTGACAATACCCTGACTTGTATTAAGTGAGCATTATTGTAACATTGCCATCAGCATCTCGTTCATGTTTATAATTTACTGTTTTATTATACTATGAAGATAATAATATCATGTCAAAAATCCCTGCCATATTAATTGGGAGACAACCCCCCTCCCCTCAAGGAAACAAGAAAGGCATACAAGTAAACAATGAGAGTGACTTTTTTTTCGCTTTATGAACTACAATGCAATTTCTCTTTTAAAAACCAACGAAAAGATGGAATGGGATATACTGTTTAAGAAGGGTGACTGAGGGAGGTAAAATATTAGTGGAAAACTGCATGTGAGATAATTACCACAAAGTTAGGAGACCTACAGTACATGCATCATGTTGTATGGAAAATTCACCTTCCCATGTTGGACCTTAATTCTTGACATGCCACTGTGTCCATCATGGACAGGACATAGTGACTGTCATGGATTTTCCATGTCATGGCTTGTAGTAGATGGATTAAGTTTTATTGCCACAGCAAGATCATTATGCCATTGTGGAACTTTCTTGTCAGCTCAGCTGTAGCACACGTGAAAATGTACAGTTGTACACGGTACTGTTTAATATTCAAAAACTCGCCCACTAAAATGCAATTACGTAATGTGTTTTGTCAGAGATGAAGATTTCTAAGCAAAGAATGCTGAAACTATATAGGTGTTTCACAAAATATATAAAGTTTAATTATAGTAATTTTAAAATGAGAGAGAGAGAGAGAGAGTATCTGCTTTTAAACAAACAAAAGGAACAAGAAATCACACATACATATATTAGCAGGCTTCATTCTGCCAGTGACTTTTAAACTGTTTGCATAACATAGTTTCCTTAAAATATTCCCACATGATGAAATAAACACAGCACAATCCAATATGCAACTAATGCAAGTCCAGCCTGTTCAGCACTTGCAACCCAAATATACATGTCCATACAACACATTTTCTCAGGAACTTGATGTGTTTCCTTTTACCATTAACCTACTGTTTTTACACAGGCTCTATGGATTGCTGGTTTGGTCATCTGATAAGCTTACATGTATTATTACAAAATGGACAGGCAAAAGTGATGAAAAAGTGTAATCACTTAAATAGTTTCAGTAGGAGATAAAATTCTATATATATTTTCAATCTACATGACAATTACTGTAGCTGCATTTAATTTCTCATGGACGTCCATCATATTATCATCTTTTGCAACTCAATGGAAATGCCTACTATTATGCAAACTTAGTTGTGAAATAGGTATATGTGGTAGATTACTGTATTTACTGTACAATTAATAGCCTCCATGTCTATTTTGTAAAGCTTACTAATCTAAGTGTAATTTCTTTTTGTTCATACCTATTTTTCCCCTTTGTAAAACTTCTACTCTATTATGCATAAGCAGAACACACATGATATCTATCAATAATGCTTTATCTATCACCCAAAATAGCTAAACCACTTGTTTGCCAAAGTTATAAAATCTCCAATTACAATGACCGTTATTAATGTGGCTTCTTATTTTTCACAGCTTTAAACAGGTATCGCTTGCAAAACTTAGTTTACTCCATACTGGATGTGGATGAGGTTTGGCTTCAAAGGTTGTAAATCCCTAACTTTTCCTGTTATCTTGAATCATATCTATTACTTCTAAGGTTGTAAATCCCTAACTTTTCCTGTTATCTTGAATCATATCTATTACTTCTAAGGTTGTAAATCCCTAACTTTTCCTGTTATCTTGAATTATATCTATTACTTCTAAGGTCATTGTGAATGTTATTGCAGTAATGCTCACTCATGTGACTTTCCGTCGTTTAAAATTCTGAGGCATTTAGTTTGTACATATTATTTATGACCAGATTTTACAACAGATGAGAAAATGAGAAGCAAACTACTAACAGGTTAACGATGCAGTTTATTATACAAATTTCTCCAGTACATCCATCATCTTTTGGCTACTATTATGCACTTGTTTTGGACTTTAATGGCGCTTTAACAATTTGAGTCATATCGCTATGTCTGCAGTGTGGCAGTTGATACTGATGTCTAGCACTGGGGCTTCATGCCACAGACAAGTAACATCTTGCCCCACCCAGTCACATTATCCTCACACCAGGCCAACCATGTAAAAAAACTAACCTCTTAAGCACCAAGTGAGGCAGCTGCTAGTACCATTTTATAAGTCTATGGTATGACTTGGCCAGGATTAGAACCCGTAACCTCCCACATCTTAGGTGGACGATATAACCATTTATGTCACTGGAGCAATGAACAATTATGCAAACTTTGTTGTGAAATGGGTATCTGAGGTTGCAGTTGTGAGGTTTAATGCCATTTTTCAGCACACGATAGGCTATACATGGCGGCCAGTATTAATGGTGGAGGAAGAACCTGGGAAAACACTCAGTACTTATTTCCTCTTGTGCTTGTAATGCTCTATTTCTAATGGTATACGAGAAAAATGCAAGTATTAAAAACATCAAGGAAGGATTTAATGCAAAAAGGGCTAAACTTATACTGGGGGAGGAGATTATGTCCTATCTTTCATTTTTTTTTTTGGGGGGGGGGAGATTTTGTCCTGGGGTATTTTGTCTGTGGGTGGATTTTGTATGTACCTGCTTTAACCTGTATGGTGTTAGGTATCAGCTGAATATATATCTATGTATGTCAATAATGCCTTCTAAATTGCCTGTAATGGATAAGCCATGTGTTTCCCAAGGCTATAAAATCTCTAATTGCACTTAATATGTGGCTTCATAATTTTCACGGCTTTAAACAGGTCTGTATGTGTGTGATTTGGAATTTTAACATAGCTTTAACAAGTTTTCAGTCCTATCGCTACAATGTCTGCAGTGTGGCAGTTTATAATGATGTCTAGCACTGGGGCATCATGCAGCAGTCATGTAGCATGATGTCCCACCCTGTCACATTATTCTGACACCAGGCTGACCAATCCTAACACTAACATCTTAATGCTGAGTGCCAAGCGAGGCAGCTGTTAAAACCATTTTTGTAAGTCTTTGGTATGACTCAGCCAGGGTTCAAACCCATGACATCCTGCAGCAGAGGCAAGCACTCTGACCACGAGGCCATCGGTGTGGTCAAGTAGGTGGTAACATTTTTCATACAATCACTTGGTTTATGACATGAACAGCAATTGAGAGCACATCCTTGAATACCGTGAGGACGAATTTGGAGCATTTAAAAATGATTACTAATATCTTCTTTGTCTCAAAGTGTTTTATTTTGTTACAGCAAGAAACATTTTCATTCAACAGTGCTTATTTTAAAATAATGAAGCATGACATTGACCAGTAGGTCACTTGTCATAATTTAAGCACTATTTGCTTATTATGCTAAGGAGTGGAGAGGCTAAGAGACAGAGAAAGAGGGGATAGGATATAGTTTGAAACAAATATACTTGTTCGGATTTCAGAAATGAAAGAGCAAAGTCTAGACATGCATCAAGGCCATTACACTCTTTTCAAAACTGAAGTTAAACACTAACTGTACATGATACTATGAGAACTTAACACCAAATGCATTTCTCTATCCAAATTTTTTTCACAAACTAATATCATTTTAACAGCATTTCCCTTTGCGCACATTTGTGTGTCAGAGATGCACACTGGAGATGGCTGATGCACACATTTTGTTGTTATGCATATTCTTGATGCAAAGGATCTGCATAATGCAATCAGGATTTATTCAATATTGAATGCTTAGAATGAGGGATGGCATCATGTACGCTTCGAGCATAGGCATTGATATGACGGAGTAACTTCCCCTAATCTTGCGAGCTCTCGTGTGATTTCCATCAGCTCAGCAACGTGTCATCCAGACAAACTAACCTTATTGCTTGTCTGACTAGAAAATGATCTCCAGATGAAAATGGCATGCACTCAGAATCAGTAGCCAAGAAAGTGAAAGAAGCAGTACACAGTGGAGTAACCATGAATCTAACTTTAATGAAGAAAGGAGAAAATAATTCCCTTGACTAGAATATGGCACATCCTTTGGAATTATGAGTGAAATTCTGATCGTGTGATTGTGAAGACTGCAAAAGTGAATAATCCTTTCATGACAGGGTTTAAGAATTTTCAAAAATCAGCTCTTGTTTGCCACAAGATATTTGGAGAACATATTATCATTGAAGGCATTCTTTCACAACAAAGAAATAAGTAAACTTGCATAGACAGATGTGCTATTTGGATTACAAAGTCAGGGGGTCACTGAAGATTTTGTTGGTTTGTAACTCTGCTGCAATAAGAGAAAGATTTAAGAATTTAAGTGTATCTTACTAATAAGAAGACGAATCATTAGCCTCTTTGATTTTTGGATAAATGCAGTTTTGGACAAAGCATAATAAAACCAATGAAAGTACACATTTTATGACAGGCAGTAAATTAACTGCCATTTGGTTAAAAAGATTTATTTGGGTTTTTGTATTGGCTTATATATGCGTTATGTAATGTGCTAGTTTATAATATTACTACAAAAAAATAGAGACTGTTAAAAGTACGACCATAAACTAAAAGGAAAATGAACTAATAAAATTAATCTATGAATAGAAAATGCATTTATTTCTTAAACGTGCATTTGCTTATTTGTATTTTTTAGAGAGAGATAGAGAGTATGTAGTGCAAGTTGAAATTTCCTATTTCAAGCTGACAAAAGTATGGGTCAGATGAAAATTTGTCAGTACATTGTTTACTCCCACATTTTTCATTTGACCACAAGTTCTGACACCAATTTTACACCCCTGGGAGATACACTGGTTCTAAGGTGTATAGTGCTGCAATATTTTCATTCAACAGTTAATGTACATTTTGAAACATCAAAGCATGACATTGAACAGTAGCTTGGACAAAGTAGGAACTGTTCTGACAAAATGATGTTGACTTGAGACAGGAAGCTGCAGTAGCAGGTGTAGCAACTGACTTCAAAGTAAGAATGTCACTTCTCAGCTAGTATGTGGTGATGCGTGTAGATTTGTGTAAAAAGTCAGGACAGAACGAAACTGTTTTTTAAAAACTGAAATCACTTTGTTCATGATATAAATGGCTACTGATAGATGCAACAGTCAATACAGTGTACACAATTCTGCTCATTAAAAAAAAATGTGCACTCTCTCATAAACAATGTTATAATCAACGATTAAGGGTAAAAGTACTGCAAAACCCTTTTGTAGCAAAGCTCATGTATCTTTTTTATTTTTATACACGATGAAACATTATTCCTGAAGAACAAATGTTAGAATGTGTTAAGATATGCATGTCATAATGTTCAAGTGTCCTTGATTATATATGTCTGATATAAAATAGTACGGTATTTGTTTGTAATCACTTTTCAAAATTTATAATAGTGCTTTCAATAATTTCTTTAAAAAAGGTCTTGGAAATAGTATGGAAATAAAAGACAAACTACGACAGATTAATTGATAATGCCACACAAAATGTTACCACTGCATAATTTGTACAGGTGAAGGTATGAAATTCAAACCTGCTTGGGTCAGGTCTACAGTGTCAGGGTTTTTCCCAACTGTTTGTTTCATGAGTTGACTTGCAGAGTGAATACAATGAATTGCAGAGGTGTGCAATAAAACCTACTATGGTTGCAATAAAATCTGTGACAGACATCCATTAAATTGAGTGAATTTTCACTAGTCTGGCTGGAAAATCCACCAGACTGAGTGGACTTCCACTACTCATAGTGGGCACTTAATCCCCTGCCTCTCTGTTAATGTCCATCAGACTAAGTGGGCAATCCATAAAACACAATGCATGTACTGTAACAATCTTAGTATACGATAATAAATATGTGCAATGAAACACTCCAAATGCAGATTAATACAATGAATAAATTGGATTTATGTTAAATAACTCATGTATAATTAAGGAAAATGTTTAATATTTTTTCTGAAATTGTTTAGTAAAAACCACAAGTTAAAGATTGTTATGTATGTATGTATGTATGTATGCATGTATGTATGTATGTATGTCTGTCTGTATGTATATATGTATGTACGTATGGTATGTATGTATGTGTGTGTGTGTATGTGTGTATGTATGTATGTATGTATGTATGTATGTATGTATGTGTGTGTGTGTGTGTGTGTGTATCTGTATGTGTGCATGTATGTATCTGTATGTAGTTTAATAGTACATTAGCACAATCATGGCTATACAGTAAAGAGAAAGTTCAAGTATGCAAAAAAAGCACAAAACAAAAACAAAGATAAATAAGGGTAAAATCCTAAAAATATAAATTGCAATTTGTTTTTCTATAAACTGCACCCTTTAAAAATTTCTCAGAGCTTTTCAGCTCAGACATGATAATGGGATGCATTCCACAGAGACTACTTCCATTGGTCAGATCTTACAACACTGGTGAGTATATTGGGCCAATTCCACATACACACAGTCACTGTGTGATATTTAGCCTTACTACTTAAAGATCTGAATTACACAACTTTTTTTAAACTTACCGTCTTTCTTTAATGAAAGAATAGTAATGTCCAGCATTGGCTTGACCACTATGAACCACAACACCAACAAGTTCATAGTTTATTGGCTTGTGGTCTGGATAAGAGGTGATGACTATATCAGGGGGCCTGCTGTCTCCTGCTGCTCCTGCATTACCTCCCACTCCTTTAGCTTGTTCATCCTCTGAGGATAAATCCTGTTCCATTGTACCATTCATATTTGCACTTTCACATCGAGCCATGCCCTCCGCTGTATATGGTTCCATGTCCAGTATCCAAGGAAACTAAAATGTAATACTGCTATATACATTTAATTTGCTTTGTTTTTTTGTCAGTTGTTTTTTTTTTATTTTTAAAACTTCATTATATGCTATGGGTAATGTGTGTGCATGTGCGTGTGTGTGTGTGTGTGATTCAGATTTTTAATGTTGCTTTAAAAAAAAAATTCAGCTATATCACTATGATTTCTAGAGTGTGGCAGTTTATAGTGAAAACTGGCAATGAAGCCTCATGCTGCAGACATGTAGCATCACGTTCCACCCAGTTACATTATCCTGACACCAGGCCAACCAGTCCTAACACTAACCTCGTAATGCTGAGCACCAAGTGGGGCAGCTGCTAGTACACTTTTTATAAGTCTTTGATATGACTTGGCTGTGGCTCGAACCTGTGACCTCCCATATCCTAGGCAGATGCTCAAATCACTTTAACCATGGGAGTGGTTGTTATGTAAAATTTGATCTTGTCTAAGATCAGTGACAGTTATATAAACAATATTTGATTAGAATTATTATCTTAAGACGAGTCAAACGTGTACATGATGTATGTCATATGCTTTATTGTCAAAGACCTAATTGTTTTAGAACAATGAATATTTGACCCTCATCTGAGTTTTCTTTCAGGTCTTAGTATTTTTAATATAAATCTTATTTACTAGAAAATTAGTCATTTGTGTGATAACATCTGAGCAAAATCAAGTATATTATTGTTGTGCACTAATTTGATTTTGGTGAAATTATTTAATTCAAAGTATTCTTCACTGGAAACACAAAGTGCTCAAAATTAATAATCCTGGACACAGAGACTTGGATTTATAGTGAAATTCAAATAAGGACATATTTTTGTATTGTACGATTGTGATCCAAGAAAAGACTGTTGACACATTGCCACAACAGAAGCCATTGCAGGCACACCAACACTTCCAGTGATGGATTTATTTTGGAATACCACTAAAATTTATTCAGAACTTTAATCATTAGGACTTCTAGGATTATAATAAATTATTTGTTGTATTTACAAAGCTTGTTGCTTCTCACTCTTTATATTACTTAAAGAGCATAAAGTAGTAAAAATACATACTTCTAACATAAAAACATCATGAATATATAATAATTACTCATTTATCAAAATCAATAAATTACTTTGATGATGGTGGAAATATTGTTTCAAGCTTCATGTTGAAACAGAATAGTATATTGAAACTTTGAACCAATCTGAAAATTTCTGAGCATTATTTATAATTGCTACATGTATCACTGTCTGAATTAGCTTTGGTTTCACCATCATGATGGAACCATTTCTTTCTAAGCATGATAAAACCTAAATGGAATCTTAAGGAATGGAGGGTATCTTTCAACATATATTTTCTATGCAATAACTTTATTTCAGTGCTGTAAAAAGATCTTGTGGAAAAAATGTAAAATTACTGAGAGTCAATTTACTGAGTGAAGTTTGAAACAATTTCATGTTCAGGATACACATCTACAAGTTAAGGGCTGGCTAATTAGCAAAATCTTATAGAGATTATATTGAAATGGTGGTCTTATTTATTCATTATAATGGTGCTTCAGCCAATCAAGGGCCTCAACTAGTATCATGTAACAAAAGAGTCTTGGGTGTGTGAGAAAGCTTGCTAGTAGCTTCTTGTGCATCTGTTGTTCTTCCCGGTACTTTTTTTGGGGTTCTTCCTCAACTAGATATACTGGCCACCATGTATATGCTGAAAAATCATGTTAAACAATAAACAACAACTGAGAGTTTCAGTTCAGTGCAGCTTAAGTGATTATAAAATTGTGTCTATCACAATGTAGAAATTTATCCATTTGGGTTCAATGTATCATTTCACATTATCTTCAACCATAGACCAACATAAAGTTATATTTATAGACATAAGGTGGGGAGTATAAGTCATTAGAATAGTATGTTATTTATTGGATTTAATGGCATTTCAGCACATTACTGGCCATAAAGTGCCAAATAATAGTTAAGTTCTAAAAAAAAATGCAAAGATAAGAGATTAATAGAAGAAATTTTAGGATGATAAAATCCTCACAAATAAATGTATACACAGCCAGCAAGAGAAAAGGTCAAGATCTTAAAAGATAAAAGAAAAGAAAAATAAATCCTTAAAATAAACAGTCAAAATATGTTATATAAACCATATTTGTCAAAAAGATTTTCTCAGCTGGTATGTCTAAATAAAGACCCTTTAAACCACTAAATAAAGACCCTTTTACTCAGTTGAGGGAACATAAAAAAAATGTCTCACCTGGTGTAAGTCAATACATTTTACAAGAATGTAATCCCCTGTCAGTGAATCATGGTAGGGTATGCAATCTGGTCAAGGTTCTCACTTCAGAAGGTATGAACAAGTCATGTAAGTGTGTCCTATACAAGCTAAACACATCATGAGTCAGGTGTGTCCAATACAAGCTATACACATCATGAGTCAGATAAGTGTGTCCTATACAAGCTATATACATCATGAGTCAGGTATGTGTGTCTAATTCAAGCTATACACATCATGAGTCAGGTATGTGTCCTATACAAGCTATACATATCACGAGTCAGGTATGTATGTCCTATACAAGGTAAACACATCACGAGTCAGGTATGTATGTCCTATACAAGGTATACACATCATGAGTCAGGTATGTATGTCTTTTACAAGCTATACACATCATGAGTCTGGTATGTATGTCTTCAACAAGCTATACACATCACGAGTCAGGAATGTATCTCTTCTACAAGCTATACACACCATGAGTAAGGTATGTATGTCTTCAACAAGCTATACACATCACGAGTCAGGAATGTATCTCTTCTACAAGCTATACACATCATGAGTCAGGCATGTATGTCTTCAACAAGCTATACACATCATGAGTAAGGTATGTATGTCTTCAACAAGCTATACACACCATGAGTCAGGCATGTATGTCTTTTACAAGGTATACACATCATGAGTCAGGTATGTATGTCTTCTACAAGCTATACACACCATGAGTCAGGCATGTATGTCTTTTACAAGGTATACACATCATGAGTCAGGTATGTATGTCTTCTACAAGCTATACACACCATGAGTCAGGCATGTATGTCTTTTACAAGGTATACACATCATGAGTCAGGTATGTATGTCCTATACAAGCTATACACACCATGAGTCAGGCATGTATGTCTTTTACAAGGTATACACATCATGAGTCAGGTATGTATGTCTTCTACAAGCTATACACATCATGAGTAAGGTATGTATGTCTTCAACAAGCTATACACATCATGGGTCAGATATATATGTCTTTTACAAGCTATACATATCACTAGTCAGGTATGAGTGTCCAACACAAGCTCAGCAAAATATCACCTCTTGTTTTTTATGTGGATTGCCACTCTCCATTGATGGGTGGTTGGTGTTACGAAGGCTGTTCTGGAGGTTTCATGCCACATATTTTGTCAAGTATATAGAAAATGCTAATTTACACAATGTGCAAGGCAGTCATAGGTGTTTTACCTGCTCTTTCATTACCCTTAATATCTTCTGTAACAAGACATCAAACATTACAAAATGCTTGTTCCAGACTATCAGTAAATCATGTTTCTCTAAGATCATGAATATAAATGGGTTGTCATGGTTAAAGTATTGCAAATCTTTCATGTGGAATGGAAATCCAAAATGATGGTGAAATTTCTTGTTTGAGAGGTTTCCATGTCGTTCAAAGATTTCAGTATGGCTATAATTTTATGTGGTAAGAACAGAGACTTTTTATGTCAATATGTCCCATTCTGTAATAGCATTAAAACTGTCAAAGGGTACCCAGGTACTCGCCCATTCATAATTACATTGGTAATAATATCATACATGCCAACCCCTGGCGAGGAGAAAGTGTAATCCAAGTGGATAAAAAGAGTAATCCAAGCAGAAAAACAGTAATCCACATATAACATGATTAAAATTCAATGAGCATATGTACAAAACTATTTATTTACTGCTTCAAGTTTTCGTATATAACACTTTGAGCTTTAAAAAGCAACAGACTCTCATACTGCATTTCAAACAGTTTGTACCAGCTGTCTCATAGTCTCTATGAATGTTCTGCGCATCAGTGGAGCACTAAGTGCCGAGTTACAGAGCCTGGATCTGAATTCAGTTTTACTTTTGTAAACAATACTGAATAATCTCTCACAGTCAGCATTAGAATGGTAAAGAACCAATATTCCTTTCATAATCTGACAAAGAGGAAATGTATAACTTCCAGTTATTGGGTCTTTTAGCTGGGAAATAAGATGAAAAAAATCAAATCTGTCCACGTTAAATACATTGTCAGGTAGAATGCCAACTTGATACTTCAGGAGTTCTTCTAATTTATCAGCAGCCTTTCATGTAGCATGGTGCATCGTATGACAGAGACGACCTGATATGAACCATGATGCTGACATTTTTGAAAATACAGAATGCAACTCCTTTATGAATTCCAGTCATCACTGATGCAGTATCAGCTGAAAACCCCATACAGTTCTGCCAACTTATATTTATTCAAAGCATTATCAGGCAAATAGACAAATGTTTTCTCCAGTGGAATCTACTGTTAATTATGGTAATGAAAGAAGAGCACTCTGACCTTGCCCTTTTCGTTGTCGAGGTCTCTTACACAGACTGGCTACGATGTTTTGTCATAATCACTACTCCTGTCTGTTGCAATACTAAACATCCCAATTTTCATGGCTTTTGCAATTTTAAGCGAAGTATCTTCTGCTAAACACCTAACAATAGGTTGCACATGCCTGTTCCCACATATTGAGGCACAAACTTGAGATATATAGTAATGATCTAAAATAGATGCATGAAAACAATACATAACTTTCAAAAACCCTAAGACACCACCTAAACAATACTGATTTTGGCACCATTGCAAATGCTACATGTATCTCACCATTTACAGGTGGGACAGTGAATTCTGCTTAAAACACATCCTGCAAAATAACTTACCTTGAAATAATCATCAAACTTAAGGGCTCTATTAGCTTCCCAGTCATACCCAAACCTCTTCAACTGAATGCACAAGTGTGGTGGTATGGTTTTGATGCACATTCTTTTGATGGTGTTCCTCTGAAGGAAAAAACAAAGTGACAGCAAACACTAATTTCTACTATTATAATAACTGTGTGAAACCACACACTTATTAATCAAAATTCATTACTATTGCATACTCATGTACCAAAACTATTATAAACTGATATGTATTTGACCACTTTTAGCTCAACCAATTAAAATAATTGAAATCTGAAAAGTACAGCTATCATATTCACTGCACCTCTGCAGTCCTGGGTTTCATCATTATTTCTGACATGTGCAGGGGGTATGTTATTGTTCATCCAAGGTCAGGGATTTCGTCCGCTTTTAAGACCACATCCACCCACATCTAAGTGGATTTTGTCCACTTTTAAGACCACATCCACCCACATCTAAGTGGATTTCATCCACTTTTAAGACCACATCCACCCAAATCTAAGTCATCAAGAGCATGGCCCATAAATTTTAAGATCTTCTGTAACTGACATAAAATAAAGTTTTAACTTAAAACAAGGTATTTACTTGTATACACAACTCCCCTCACCAACTTAAAATAAGTGACAATATAAATACAGTTATGGAAAAATATACAAATGTTACTCAAGCATAAAAATTGGGACACCATATAGTTTTGGTATAGTTGTGTTACTTTCTCTGACCTGGATCCACAAAATCAATTTTCATGAGTGGCCCATGATACTAAAGATGTAATGAACCAAAAGCTGAAAATACAAAAGGCAGTCAGGCCACAGTGAACTTCCGTTGATATGTTTTAAGTACTTTCCTTATAGGGTATCCACATATTTTATGAGAGTGGATGACATTAAGTCCAAGATATTGACAGTGTAACATACTGATAGCTAACAAATAATAAAGTCACTTTAGTAAGGAACTTAAATCACAGGTACTGAATTTTGGGAATTGTCGAGTAACTCTACTTAAATTTCATAAATGTTTGTGGCATAGGGTCCAAGATATTACGCATTTAAGAACAAATAGATCACAGCACAAAAGTCACTAAAGTGTGAATGGTCACAGTCACCTAATTTTGATATGGTGTGATTGTGAGTGTAGGTGAAATGGGTTCCAAGATATTAAATGTGTAACAGCAAATACAAAGTCAATCCAAAATCAACACTGAGTCACACTGACCCAGCTATGGAATGGTTGAATTACTAATGCTCTTTCTGTAATGTATCCACATACAAAAGTTTATAGGCACAGTAGTTTAAGATATGGTGGGTATAATAAATGAACATCTGAAAAGACAAAAGTCACTCACTCATGAAAACTAGGCCAGTGACCTAGTTTGTGTATATGTGAGTTAATCTCCCTGAGAGTCATTTACATTAATATTCATGCAAGTGAAATAAGGTCCAAGATACTGACAATTAACAGAAGACTGAAAAAATATTGGAAACTCGAGGAAGTAATTGGTTCACATTGACCTAGTTGTGTTACTCTTTGTCTTCATGGGTGTATTTGAAATCATTCAAGATAATGAGGGTGTAACAAATTGAGCACTGAAATATAAAAGTTCTTCAAACTTGAATTTGGGTCACAGTGACCTAGTTTATGTATGGTTAAGTTACTTTTGTTCAGATGTATGAATGTAAAATATTTCAAGAGTGTAGGTGAAACAGGGTTAAACAAAAATTTGGTTACAGTAACCTAGTATTGCTATGGTTGAATTCCTGTCTTTGAGATGCATCCATGTATTCATAGTGTAGGTGAATAGGCTCCAAGATACTGAGGGTGGAACGAATGATGAATATACAAAAGTCATTCAGTGTGAACTTGGGTCACAGTGAGCTAGTGTTGCTATGGTTGCATTACTTTTGTCAAGATGTATCAATATACCAATTTTTAATACAGTCCAAAATACTAATGGAGTAGCAAATGAACAGCTGAAACTATTAAAGTCACTCAAATATTGCATATTTAGTCACAGTGACCTCATTCTGGTATGACTGATTTACTCTTGGATGCATCCACATACCAAAGTGCAAGTGAAAATAAGTCTCAAATCTTAAGGGTATAATGAACAAATGAACAAACACAAACAAATGGGCAAACTGTTATATCCCTTTCCATCTTTGTTGGTAAGGGAATTACAAGTAATTTCATTAAAAAAAATTCCTTTGCTAAATTGTCATTTGTATTGGATACAATGTCTTAAAAAAAAAAATGGCTGAAGACCATGATTTTGTGTTGTAATGAGACTGCATTAAAAATGTCAGTACCTTTTCCTCACATTTCTCACAGTAATATGCATTATCTCCCTCAAGTAACTCTCCCTTTACAAACTGATCCAGAGAATCTTGCAATGTGGCATTCTTCACTGTCAAGTTCAAGGCAAGGAATGCTTCCTCTCTTTCATACCTTGAACAGAACAAAACAGATAATCAATTTCACTGCATGCAAAAACAAGGAATGTGTCCATACAATATAGTGAACTGAAGACTGCTTGCTTCATGTCAAACAAGTTTCTTAAACTTTTGTCATCAAATGTAAGCAAGAGGTCCAAGTGGGTCTTGCTTCTGCTCATGTGGCTTCACTAAGCAGGCTTATGTAGTGTTGTAAGAACACATGCTATATAAACTATCTCCCACACTTTATATCATGTCAGCTTCAAGAGTGGTAACAAGCTCTACCCAATCAGATGCAACATCATCTTATCAACATTAACTAGCAAGTTGGACTGATGTTGCAAATCTGGCTATTTAATTCCAAGTGGGACTGATATTGCAAATCTGGCTTATTTAATTCAAAGTAGGACTGATTTTGAAAATCTGGCTTACTTAATTCAAAGTGGGACTGACATTGCAAATCTGGCTTATTTAATTCAAAGTAGGACTGATTTTGAAAATCTGGCTTATTTAATTCAAAGTGGGACTGATACTGCAAATCTGGCTTATTTAATTCAAAGTGGGACTGATATTGTAAATCTGGCTTATTTAATTCCAAGTAGGACTGATTTTGAAAATCTGGCTTATTTAATTCAAAGTGGGACTGATTTTGAAAATTTGGCTTATTTAATTCAAAGTGGGACTGATACTGTAAATCTGGCTTATTTAATTCAAAGTGGGACTGATATTGCAAATATGGCTTATTTAATTCAAAGTAGGACTGATTTTGAAAATCTGGCTTATTTAATTCAAAGTGGGACTGATACTGCAAATATGGCTTATTTAATTCAAAGTAGGACTGATTTTGAAAATCTGGCTTATTTAATTCAAAGTGGCACTGATAATACAAATCTGGCTTATTTAATTCAAAGTGGGACTGATATTGCAAATCTGGCTTACTTAATTCAAAGTGGGACTGATATTGCAAATCTGGCTTATTTAATTCAAAGTGGGACTGATATTGCAAATCTGGCTTATTTAATTCAAAGTGGGAAAGATATTGCAAATCTGGCTTATTTAATTCCAAGTAAACCATTTCCCTAACAAGACTTACGTATTACTGTAAGAATATAGCCTATGTAAATTATCTCCCAAACTTTATATCATGCTGAACTATATTACTATATACTGACAAAAACTATTTATTGAGATAAAGGCATAATTAATATGATCTTGAAGATAAACCCAACAGAACAAAAATATGGCTTTAAGTAACAAGCTCTAGCCAACCAGAAGCACAATTACGTTATTAACACATGCTAAATGAGCTTTCTTTTGAAACTGCCCTAGATCGTGATGATATAAGCCCATATTTGATAAAAAATACTGGATCCGAGGTTTGGATCCCAATGTGGTAGTAAATCCAGCCATTCACATGCATGATCACATCATAAATATGCATGGATCTTACAAATTATTATGAGACAACCTGCATGATCTATGGATTGTTGGGGCAATTTTGGTAATTTATTAACTTGGGATTTTTGAGATTATTCTCCTACTCCTATGGTATTATAAATGGGAAATGTATTTGAACAAGATATACTGAATCATGGTAAACAAAAATGTCAAATTTTCTTTTATTTATGGCAAATAAATGAAATAAATTTTTAAAAATATGACTGAAAAAGCATTAAAGTTTGTAAGTGTATGAATTTTTAGCTTGCACTAATTTTCTTAATGTTTCCTGTGTTTTGCTTATGTTAAAAGAACGACAGTAAATATCCACACATCAGACTTGACCGTTGGACCAATCCTTTAATTATGCATACCTGGTCAACAGCGTCTTATTGGTCCCGAAGCAAAGAGTCAGAAACTATATTTTCAGACTGTGTAGTGCCAGAGAAACAAAGAGAAATACCCAAATTTTATCGAAATCACTGATGTAACAGTCATTTTTCCACCACCTAACATGGTAAGGTCTCAAAAATTCTAATAATTTGATGTAGCTGTGACGTTTAAGACAACAGCTGCAAAGTTACTAAGCAGGCACAGATAGCAAGCAAGTTTCACCGCCCTATCTCAAAGGGCATTGGTGGAAAAGCACAGAAAAAGGGTAAAAATATTCATCAGTGACCTTGACCATGAAGATAATCTGTACTCCCTGATATAAAATATAAAATTTGATATAAAAGATGTAATTAGTATGATAATGCAGGTCTGCTTTTAACTGAATGTAACATCTGCATGCCCTGGCAGCATCTCTGATGCATCAGTTCATAAATGTATATACTACAGTATCAGTGAAACAATTCTGAATGCATAATCTTAACGCTGATTCTCATGCAGCCACCACCAATGCCATCAGTCATATGATACCAATGTTTTGCCCATGGTCCATGGCTTTCCCAACTGGCAGTGAATTACGGGAAAAAATACCCACCAGTGGGCTTAAACAACATCATCTCACAATTCTTTTCTATACTTCATCAATTAACTCTACCTCAGACATATTTATCAATTAACTGCATTATATTATAGTAATACATTCAGTCAATGCTATCGGTTTTTGTACAGAATATACAAATTGAGAACTGTAAAAGACATTAATACATGTAGCATGTGTCTTACCTGTGTGGGCATTCCTTGCAGATCTTCTGATCAGAAAAAATACCCTGAAACATTTTCTTAAAAATTTCTTCTTTCCCTTTGTTCTGTAATACAAATGAAATGGATAAATAGACAGTGTAAAATGTATTTACAACTATCAATCAATTATTGCTTATGAGTAATCTTGGTGGATCACTGGCCAGTAATAGGATAAGTCATCTGACAGTCTCTAAATCTCTACCATTTATTTGTCTGAGTACTAAATGATGGAAATCTGATTATGACTGGAGGTAATTTTCACTGCCACAACGGATTAGTGACTGCTGGGTTTTACTGATCTACTGGCAACATCATTAACCATGAGATAGCACATCAGCGTTAATTAAGGTGAACATTTTCATAGAAATCACAGGAAAAATTGTAACAGTAAACAACTCTGCTTTTAATATGGAATTCAGGGTGGGAAAGCATTACTTATACCTCATATTGCACTGTCAGGTTGCATGAATGAACCCATATACCTGCTCTTCTTTCAAAAACTACTTTAAATATTACTTGCACATGTGTGTTGTAGCTGTAAAAATAAAATGAACAGTTCTGAATTTTCACAAGTTACCATTCAAAAAGCAAATGAATCGGATGTTCTTACAGTGTGAAATGACTCCTTATATATTTGCCTTTAAAATATCACTTATAATTCTCTTGTGAAATAAACGGTACTAAAAGTAGAAACGTGTTCATGCAGCATGCATGCCCAACCATAGTGTTTTAAAACTGACCTAAATTTAAAGTTTAACCAGATGGGTGGACAGAGTTAACATTGACAGGCATAAAAAAATGCAGCCTAGAAATGTATTCATGGACACATAACCAAAGTTTCTGAAAACTTGTCTAAAATCCAAAATTTAACCAGATGGGTGAACAAAAGTTATGTTGTGAAGCATGGAAAAAATAAAAATGTGTTCATGGAACATGGATGCCCCACCACAATGCCTGAAATGACCTTAATGCAAAACTTGACCAGGATGGGACAAACAGATTGACATACAAACAGACTGTTAGACAGACAAGGGCAACATTATTATGCCCCTACAAATTTCATGGTGGGGCATACAATTCCACACAATGCTATATCCCATCTAGCCTGTCAATGTATGATCTATAAGCCCTGAGTAGTCATTAGAAAATTAAAAGTAGGTGACTGTGACCTTCTTTGAAGGGTGTGAATGATAGTCCCCAACATGAATATAGCCATTTGATCTGCTGACTAGTGTGAAAAGGGGCTTTTGACCTACTGACCTCTTGGGTCCACTTTCACCCATCCTTGCCTCTACCCCCATGACACATTAAGCCTCTATGTGACTGCTGCACATTAAGCTTGCCTGTGGGAGTGTTTGCACGCCCACCCACGTGACATTAGTGATCCAGTTATGGGGTCTCAATTCTTGTCCAGATGTCAGTGTCCCGAGAGCTCCAGTGGGGATAAAACAGCAGCCTTTCACACTACTCTGTTGTGACTGTATACAGTAAAAACCCGCAGAGGAATGTACTACTTCAGGTAAGCATATGGTAGTATCAATATATACACACAGCTAATGTGTTTTTGATCAATAAGCAGTTGTCTGTGTGAAGATTATTTGGTTTTCTCTGTCTGTACTGAGACTATGAGCCAGGGCAATGAATGAATATACTGTGTTTCAATCAATCGTGCCTACAGAGAGGCTTGTATTGATTTTTCTTTACTGTAATACTACACAGTTTCTATAGCATGTCTTGATTTTGTACTGACAAAGAGAGACATATATTAGTTAAGTTGTGAATATTGTATTAAAAAATGCTATCAGTAGCTTATATACCAATGTTAAAAAGTAGCAAAGCTATTTATTTACAAACTATACTGAAGGAATTTATGGTAGTTTCAAACTGTGGCATAAAACTGCCAAATGATTAGAATATAAAAAATATGACAAAATGCGATCCCTGTATCATCTCAATGCATCATATGGGTTTATCAAAGAAGCACAAAAGATGTAGAACACAGTCTCCAAAATAAATCTTGAAGACATTGATGAGTTACCTTTGAATTGGAAGTACATAAATTGGGGCAGATTTTTTGAGGCAAATGAAACTAAAAAGAATCTTCAGAATATTGTGCATGATAGAGTATACCCTAAAAGAAACGGAACTCACTCTGAATCAAGTGAACATTTTGATGAGGTTAGTGACAAAGATGTTCAAGAGCTGGCTAATTAAACAAATGCTTTTGGGCCATAAGTATAAGAATGCTAAAAATACAGGGAGTGGAAATACCAAAGACCAAGATTTATGCCAAAATACTATAAAGGAATAGTAGTCAAGCCACCCACCCGAGAAAAGAAATTTTTGTATGAAGTAATATACAACGTTACTGAGTTGCAGCAGTGTGAGCACCAAGAACAATTTGCAGGAGCTGTTGCTAAAAGCAATGAAGCAAAATATCTCCAAGATATTTAAATGCATTCCAGAAAATTTTATGTTAATGTATACCAGTACATAGACTTTTATACATCCTGAGTTGGTATAATACTCAGTGATGGGTCATTTGAGCTTGTCTGGTCTGGAATCAAGATGGGTACAATTTTATCTGACTTCTGATAACAAACAATGAGGTACTTTATTTGAGAATACTAGTCTAAAAACTTTGATTTACCATATATTGTGATATTATGATGTTTTCTATCTGCCCTGCCTTAACAACATTGCAGCAGAGGAGACAGTAAGGGGGTGACAGACACATCTGCACTCTGAGCAAGGTTGTTTCAAATAGATACACTTGTGCATATGTATAGGAAGCTCCATGGCATTGGGATGCAACAAGTGCAAAGCTGTATGCTTCTTTTTAAATATGAACTCTGTGGCAGTACATGTCATTATCAGTAGTTTAAGATACACACATAAATATTATGTGATGGTCTAGGGATCTGACCCTGCCTTAAATCTGGCATCGGAGTTAAATCATGTAATCAACTTTATCAGCCTTGTGGATCTGTTCATGAGTACTATAAAGGGCACAGAAACAAATCAAAACTACAAACACCTGTGGCTGCCCATGCACAAACAGATATACAAACAAAACACAATAAAACAGAAACAGATGAAATAATCACTAGGAATAAAGTGATTGCAGTTTCTGATCCTGACAAAATAACATGTTAAAAAAAGCCACTGACAAAATTTCCAATTTAGAAAAGCCACTTTACCCTTCCCTTAGTATAAGCATGCCTACTGTGCCACAGCTAAAACAGCTTGCATGGCAGCATGGAATATACATACTAAGTCGTATGAGAAAAGCAGAACCATATTTGTAACTGAATCAATAGCTATCACCACCACCAGTTACCACTGCCACTGCAGCAGCAACAATAACAGCAACAATCACCAACAAAAAAACAACAGTAAAATAACTAAAACAATTTGCTCATAAGCAAACTATCCAAACACCCAGAGGTGTGAGAAAAGCTGACATCCTTGCAGCAGCAGATGAATATGAACAATACCATCATCATCTTGCCTTTGCTTTTGCTACTGAAGCAGCTGAGTATGTTCCTGCAAAATCCCAACAATCATAAGTACCAGAATTCAAATTTGAAAAGCATAGTGGCAAGTTGGAAAATCGTGTGGAAATTATTTCGCCCACATACAAAAGCAAAGATGCTCAGCAGCTATTGATAAATATGATTCATGGAATCATAACGATGTTACAAAACTTTGGTCTCACAGGGGTCAAAGCAGACATTGTTCGTTAGTGCCCACAGTTATGCCACATAGTACTGACAAGGACTGATTTAAAACTACTGCATCGTGTATTCACAGTGGTGCCCACATAATCCTGAAGTACAAGGACCTCAGCACTATCATTGATGAAATTGGCAGAGGCACTGAAAAATGCCAAAAACATGAGAAATATACCAATGCAGGATTGGGATGGACTCTTGACAGACGTTAGCAAGTCGAGGTTCATCTCTCACTGTATCAGCCGTTTCATGGATCCAGTTACATACCAACACCAGATTGGGTACCACTTAGGTCAGTTATAAATGTAAAAAACGTTGATAATCATCATTATGAATGGGCAATTTTCTCAGTGCTATATCTATCTAGTGATCACCAAGACGTGCCTCAAAAATATCAGCAACACTTGGGTGAACTCAACTTTGATGATAAATAATTTCCTGTGCAGGTTACCAAAGGCACACTGGACAAATCTGAAACACTTAACCCAGGTATCGCTGTTAATATGTTCAGTTATGACAATGGCTTTTATCCACTGGCATTATCCCCTATGGACAGAATGGTCCAAATCTCAAATTGATTTGTTGTTACTGAGTGAAATAAAGAAAATCAGAATCAATACTGAACTACATATGGATAAAGAATCTTGCTGTGTGCTTAACCAGCACAGCAAATACAAGTGTAAAAAATATTTATGCAGACACTGCATGCATGTATTTATGACTCAGCAACTGCTCACCAGTCATGACTTTTACTGTGGTGGTTTCAGTGAAAAATCACAATGCACAATTATGCCTGAGCCTTGTAAAATCAGTAAAATTTACTGCAGTACAACAAAAGATGAAAGTCCTGTATATCATCTATGCAGATTCTGAATGTTTGAATGGTTCAGCAGAAAGCTCTGCTTTCAAAGATGCTAACAAAGACACAAATATACCTGATCCTGATCAATCAGTGCATGTCACTAAACAAATTGCATGCAGGTTTTGTTATGTAGTAGTACGATGTGAAGGCAAAACAGAGACACCAATCCTTCATTGGGTCCAGAGTGCCAGGTTTTGTTATGTAGTTGTTCAGACCTATATGACCCATGACAAAATTATTGAACATTGATTTGCATGGAATTAAAGAAAATCAATTATGTATAGTTGCAATGGTGCAGTTCAAAGAGGAATTTGATTCAGTGTTTGACATGGGAGTGCCCGTGTTAGTGGATTGAAGCTAGAGCGATTCCCAGCTAGAGACTGCAACCAATTAAAAACAGAATTGCAAGTACAAGCCACAACCATGTTTTTCCTTCTCTGTACTCATATTCAGCACTTTACTGTACTGACAGAGAAGCATAGATATCTCGGGATTTGCCAAAGCTTTCTTGGACATTTCGAATTTTCAGCATTTGTTTTTCAAAATAAAGACAATATTTGATCTACTTCTTTTTCTCTAAAAGTGGGCACTAACCTAATATTCTTAGTAACATCAAAACTTGAATTTGTATGTAAAGTCGGGATGTGCTTTTCACTTGCCAACTCTAATTCTTTTAATCTAAATTGAAATTCTCTTTCTCTTTCTGCATTTGCATTTGTTTTTCTTCTTTCTGCAACTGCATTTGTCTCTCTCTCTCTTCTTTCTCCAAATGCATTTTCCTCTCTTTCCTCTTTATCTCATTGCATTTGCATTTGGTTTTCCTCTTTCTCCAATTGCATTTTCCTCTCTCTTTCCTCTTTAATTGCATTTGCTTCACCTCTTTATCTAATTGCATTTGTTTTTCTTCTTTCTCATTCATAAGCTCAAGCTTTCTTAACTCAAATTCCATCCTGTATTTTAATTTTAATTCCTTTACTTCTACGTTAGAGTCTGATACAGACTTACTAATCAAATCCAAAGCACTTTTATCCAAAACACTCTTTTCCACCAAATACTGGACCAAATTATTTTTTATTTCTTGCTTCATTAAAGAAGCTTTTGCCTCAGAAAGATCATATTTTCTGACAATCTAAAGCAATTCATCTTTCTTCAAAGCCTAACTGTTCCTGGGTAGGATTTGAAATAAAGATTTCCACTTTAGATGACGTTGTAAAAAGCTTGTTGATTTCACTAAAGATAAAATGTGAAATAACACCTGAAATATTTTAGCAAAATTTGTATCCCAGACAAGCACCCAATTTTCTGTTGGGTCTATGCTCTTAAAATAAGTAACAGAAAAGAGTGAAAGACAACAAGCTTTGTAAAATTTAACAAAAAATGTATTTCCCTAGAATACAAAGTGAAAATGAGAAAAAAACCTTATGGAATTGCAAATTAAATCCCAAAATAATCCAAGAATTACAGATGCAAGATCTAATAATTTACAGTCCTGAATACAACTCAGTACAAGTGTCGAAGAAATCCAAAACTGAAGTGATGATGTTTCTGTTATAGCTTATTGAGTGTTGATGTGTCAACAGTCTTTTGTTGAATCACAGTAATACAATTCCATGTTTGAATTCAGTATAAATTCCAGTGAATGTCTCTATCCAAGAATTTTATCAGAGCACTTTTGTATTTCCAGAGAAAATAATCACTTTAATTCAATAATTTGAAGAAAATAAAATTCAGCCCAACTGGTCACAACATAATCCAACTTGAATGCGCTAGATGTTAAAGCATCAATGACCAAGTCCTCACAATTACAAGACTATATAGTTCTCTACTTGACCATAGGTCCCAATTAGCATTTTCTAAAGAAAAACCATTACCTAACGCAAAATAACCTTCTAGAATGATCCTGATGTTTACAAAGCAATAACCTGGTTTATGTACAATTCACTTAAGAAACTCCAAAACTCTGACCCAAATAAACATATTTACCTCTTCTATTACTAATGATCCTGATATTAAGCCCATACAAAATGAGAATACTTTAGCTATGTATTAGTCATTTACAATGAATAAAAGTCAATCAAGTCAAGCAGAAATGAACTCAATTTTGGACAAGGTCAAGTCCTGCATACATTGTTACATTACAATAGCATGTAATAAAATACATTTTTTATTTAACCTAACAAACAAACAATTAAATGAAATATACATAATATTATGCAGTTGCCACTCCTCACAGTGCATGTGGATATCACGATATGTGGTTCTACAAAGACCGACATCAAAGCATGATACCTGGTCTGCAGATTTCCAGCAAGACTTTAGCACATTGTACTCCACTTATTACTTTTCACTGGAACACTTGGAGCTGTTGAGACAGTCGGTCATTGACATTTATTTTCTTGCACTTGTAGAAACCTGCTTGTGCTAATTATAAATGCTATGCTGTGATACTTTCTGACAAGACACTGTTATTGGAGGTTGCTGATGGCCAAATGAGAGTGAGTAATGCATCTGTGGAAATTTAATTTAAATTCATAATTAAACCTGCTATGTATTTTATTAATAACGTCTCATCATGAAGCAAAAGACGGCCTTATTGAAAATCTACTTGTGAAAACTAAATGCAATAAAAAAGGTGGGGTCACACGAAAACTTTCTCCAGCAAAATTAACTGGAAATATCCCTGCATGGTTGACCCAAACACAGCTCGCTCAGCTTAATGCAGCCAAACATAATAACACATAAGTAATGCTAAAATTATCCAAGTCAGTGGTGCCACAAATGCAACACACTGGTGAAAAATTTCCATTCCATGCAGAAATTACAGCATTGTTGGTAGTAGCAGCCCAGGAGCTACAAAGTTGTGGTTCTAGTGGCAGTTGGAACTGCATCTGGGATGGTACTGAAAAAGGAGTTTGGCAGTCACAAAAAAATGGATGAGCTCTTTAATTACCAGGCATGAGTCATTGAATACCCTCAGGACTTCTCCTTTTGGACACAACAGGGAGAAGTGGACATGAAGCAAGATATGTAATATATATATATATATATATATATATATATATATATATATATATATATATATATATATAGTGTATAAGATTATATTTCTGTCACTGTATATAAGTAATGGAATTAATTGTGGAATTTACCAATGGGCTGTTGGACCAATTGGCAGCAGATGTTAACATCAATAAAAATTCTGCTCCACTTTTCGAGGAATATCTGCATCAATGTGATGTTACCAAACCCACATATGAACTGTCATATAATTCTGTTAAAGGTCAAGCAGAAATTGCCATTTGGAATCACCCTGATGTACCACAACCAACTTGAGGCTAGCATAGAATCATTGTGTATGCACATGAAAATATTGAAGTGTTAACTGCAGCAGCAGCTGCAAAAGCACTCTGGGATTGTTTTGGCAATGGCAAAGTGGCATTCACCAATGTATCCACTCCAGTTACCAACAAATAATTTAATCCAACATTGTCTCAACTGGGAAAAGAAAGACTGCTTATCAACAAGGATACACTTGTTCGGGTCACAGTTACTGGACAAAGACAATCATTAGATGTAAAAGGTTCTGGCATAAACAGTGTCTTTTTTAATGAAAGGGGTGCCAAACCACTCGAACATACAATCGCTGTATTTTGTGTTTAAGTATTCCTGAAGCAGATTTTTTTTTATTTATAACTGCATGAAAATTGTGTCAGTAAAAAAGAATAAAAGATTAGAAGTGCATGTGATGATGAGACCCAGGCAAGGTCTGCCTGTCATGCAATTAAAACATGTGATTGTATTATTAATAGAATAACTATGACATACCCTCAGTCTTAACCATCCTGAAGAAATAATCCAACCAGAACAACAGCAGCAAAATGAAATTACCAAGAGAACCGTGCTGATCTGATTGTGGAATCAAAACAAGTGTGTTTGGTCATAGATGCTATTTGTGGGCTTGCTGCAGCAGCAACTGTGGTCTTGGTGTGACTGGAATCACAACCACATCAACCATTTTAGGTGCACCAACCTGTATGATCCTCGAAGCTATATTGATAGTAACTGGTGTCTCTGGCGGTCCTGATAAATTAATTTCCATGTGATGGCTTTCCAAAATAAGTGTACACTCCAAATTGCTTGTGGCCACACAAATCAGCCTCAATATGATCAGTAAATTGTACTTTGTTACAACTGAGATAAAATAATCAGTGCAGATGAGTTGTAAACAGTTCTGGCAGAAATGGAAAATCACTGACAGTTACAAGCACATATAAGAAACAACATGGATTTACAGACACAGAAAACCAAATAATCTTCATGCAGACAAATATCTAATGATTAAAAGCACTTTAGCCCATAGTGCACCTTTATCGCTACCGTAGGCTTGCCTGAAGTGGTACATTCCTATGCATGATTTTCTTTTCTAAAATAGCAACACAGTAGTGTGAAAGGCTGATGTTCTGGACTCACTGAAGCTCTTGGGACACTGACATCTGGACAAGACTCTATCCCCCATGACTGGATCACTCACTTCATGTGGGTGGGGGTGCAAACACCCCCGCGGGACAAAGGTAACATGCAACAGTCACACAAGGGCTGAATATGTCATAGGGGTAGTGGCAAGGACTGGTGAGAGTGTACCCAAAGAGGCCAGTTGGGCAAAAGCTCTACTTTCACACTACTACTGTATATGCAACAGTGTCAAGAAATGTAGTTGAAATGTAAAATCTTTACAAAATTACCAAATCATATATATTAGGTATTAGTTACCTACTTTTGCTAGCACTGATTAGTACTTCTCCATTTAATGTCATGGAAGATTGTATGTGCCTGTTTTGGAGGAATGGTGCAGCATTCTGACTTTTATTCAACACTGATGCATGTGGCCTTAACACTGATAATGAAAACAATCAAAATGCTGACAGGAAAGTGATACATAAGTCTTAAGACTGAAAACAAAACATATTATACATATTATAAGATAAAGACCTTCATATGTTCATCCATCTGATCAACAAGTGCCTGGAAGAAGTCAAATGCATCCTGTTGCTCCCTGATGTTGACTATCTGCCCCCACAGCTGGAAAACCCTCCAGAATTTCTCAGGCTCATAGTACTGCAAGTGGCTGTCCATTAAGTGACCAAATATTGTCTGCAGCTGGTAAAACACGCTAAAGAAACAACAAAAAGGTCCATATCACGTACCCAGTATACAATGGTCTAAAAGGCAAATGCAGTAATAAGGCATGTGCCTTAAGTTGAAATATGTATATGTAGATATAATTTCCATTTATTTGGTAGAATTTGGAGTTATTTGACATGTATAACTGTGTTTCTACTTTGAGTCACTTCAGCTGCACAAAGATATAGTACTGGCATCTTGTGAATGGATGTGAAGGTGCTAATGCTAGGACTCTATCCATCTCAGCTTGTTTGATATGATGATGCTGTTTTGTAAAGTTTTTTTATACTTTAGTAAGAGCTAGCCATACTTGAAACTTATCATTTGTAGGTTTTCCAACTAGTTACAATGGAAGCTACATCACTGCCTGCAGAACCACCCCAACCAACTTTAACAGAGCATATCGTAAGAAATATTCATACCAAGTTTGACCTAAACTGGCATGGCTGTTCTGCTGAAGAAGTTAAAGTGAGTTTTTTTTTTTTACATAATCATTAGTAATTTCCCATACTCAGAGCATAAACATCTTAAGAATTCAAAATTTTCTGCAATATCACACTGCCTTCATCTGCGACAAATGTTGCTCATGTGAATTATAATGGTCACGTGATATGAGGAGACTGGTGTAGATGGGTGGTAATTTAAGCCCCTCATCCCTGTTTTCCATGTGGGTGCTATGGAAGCCATACAACTGCTATGGGATCCAACCAGGAAACAGCTTTGAAAGAGTATATCCTAATGAACATTCCTAGCAAAGTTAATTGAAACTGGCTTAGTTATTCTACAGAAGTCAAAATAGGTTTTCCAAAAGACTGCTATGGAAACCACCGTGCTGCTAAGATATCTATTCCAAGAACACATTTAGCATGTTCTATTTAACATTCCAACCAAGTCCAAGGCTGAGTCATTCGGGACTACAAGTCAAAAATATAGTTTTTTGGGTGGGTGGGTGGGTGGTAAAATGAATTTTGATTATGTAATGCTTACCTGCTATTATTGTATCAATGTATCTTTTCCCAGCAATAGTCCTCAGTTTAAGGTGATTATTCCCTCCACCACTTATTAATTGGAGGTCAGAATTAAAAATAACTTGATCGCAGTCTAATAACTTAGTCAACTTCTGACAATTATAATATCAGCCTTCTTCAACTTAGACCGAGAGTAATAGGATAACAGAGCAGGAAGGGAGGAGGGAATTTGGCAATGATAGGAGGTAAGTGTTATGCAATTAGAATTAGTTTTATTCCCTGAAAACTACATTTTAACAGCATTTTTACATTACCTGCTATTACTGTGTTGGTGAATCTACTATCCCAGTGGGACACCAAATGACCCAAGTTAACGTGTCAAAGTGAACTTTACTGTCAGTATGGAGAACTACCGAAGACTGGAAGATGGCTTGACCTGTTGTGTTGATAAAACTGAGCCCAATGCATAAATGCCCTCACTCTGGTGTGCCACTGACTGAAGGTAAATTATAAGATGGTGGATTAACAACACCCAACATTCAGCAATAGCTATGACCTTGCGTGCTCTGATTTTCATGAAAGATCTCTTTCAAAGAAAGATTGACCAGATCTTAACATGTCTGGACAATACACCTCAAGAAAGAGATGGTTTTGGCACTTTATTTTCTCAGCTGAGTTGGGCTATGGGTGAACACCTAGCCTGAACAAGGGGAATTAATATGTAAGAGTTTCTTCCCATTGTATATATTATATACAGATTGAGAGACATTCCTTTGTCTTCCAGTGAGGGCTTGATTCAGCAGCAGCAGAGAGTAATTTCCTAATATTAATGTGATTGGGTAATGCATTTGAAGGTGAAACATAATTTTCATAGTTGTTATACCACAGTGTGCCATAAAAGTTTGTTATATATATATATATATATATATATATATATATATATATATATATATATATATATATATATATAAGTCTAACTGCTGAAATACCAATTTTGAGGTGGCATGAATATATCTTACTGTTCTTCATCATTGTTTTCCTCTTCATCTATACACAGGATTGACTCTGGGATGTTGGGCATCATATATAGCTGTTGGATTACAGAATTCATGTAACAGGTGGCCCCTCCATTCTTCAAGCCCACATAGCCACATGAGGCACGCCCATCCACTGGAGGCAGGTACTGGAAACAAGAAGCCCAAAAGGGTATTTACTTCTCATATGAACTAAGGTTTGCAGTCCATACACAGCTGTTTTGAACCCCCCAAAAAATACATTTTTACCAGCTGCTCCTATTAATCATTTTAATATTTCACAAACTGAACACGACATCAAAAATAAATGTGATCTTTTTGCTGTCTGCCTCCAATCCCCTTCCAAACTGTATATGGAATTTTCAAACTTTCTGGGCACATAACTTGAACCTGAGCTCCAAACTTAAAACTCAAATACCTGTGTAAAAGTTAGGAGCCAAAAATTCTAAATTTCACAGTATTCTGGATAAAGTAGAAGAATACCAAAACTTGCATACTATGAGTTAATTCAAGTTACCAGCTCAATGAATTTGGAACTATAAGGCCTGGCCTGCATCAATAAGCATATGTAAACACTCACCTCCCACTCATTAGCACTGTCAGGATTTGGAAGGTGATGCATCTGTAAAAGCTGTTTGCAGATATCGGATAGATTGGTCACACTACCATATGCCAACTCTGTCAAAAGCTCATATGCTGCCACCCGGGACTCAGCAGAATTACACCTGTAATATTAAGTGACCATTTTTTATCTCACGATTTTATCAGTATGAATTTAATGAAGAATTACAATAAAACCTTCAAATTAAGACAAGCCAGAGGAATGAGGAAAGTAGTTTTAATTTGGGGGTGGGCTCATTTCAAAGGCCATGTCTAAAGATGTTGATGGCTTGAGGTGGTCACCATAAAGAATTCTTATGAACATTTTATAATGGTTATTCATTTGTTTTGATTATAAAGCACTCATATCCTGACTCACCAGACTACTTCCCTTTCTCTAATTGGCTTGCCTTTGATGAAGAATGACACCACATAATGGTGGATTAACTACATAATGATGGATTAACTACATGTCAATAGGCTGCCATGCATAAGTTTCTTATCTCATGCACGCTGTTTGCGTTATGGCTCAATGCTAATAGCTGGGAAGTGCTCGATCCCTGCTGGGACTGAAAACTGTGGGTTGCTGTTTTGAATTGGGGGTTTGAAAGATTAAATTACATGTAATACATCAAAATTCAAAACTCTGAAAAAGTGGTTGCAATAGGGTGGTTGTGTCTTATTTTCAGATGGTTGGAAGATGAGATTTACAGCCTATCTGTTCAATGAAATTTGACCAATAACTGTAACAATTAATACCAGGTCATTGTGATAGCCTGTGTTACAGATTGTGGACAAATTGCCACTAACCTTTCATATGCAAGCTCTCGAACGAAACTAAGTACTACAGAGGTCAAAAGCGAGTGGTTCCACTGCATTTACCCCATCTTTACAATATGATGAGAAACTGAGAAAGGAACTAATAAAACTATCAGACAAAACAAAAACTCTGAACTGTTTGCCATTACAGCTCAAGCCACTTAAGCAAAGAAGCTAACTACAGTGGTCACGCTAATGAACAGCCCCCTTGACCAGCGGCCACCCACCATTTATGGCCAGAATCCCTTGGCACCACAGAGTTTATGTTCAAAAGTATCCCTCAAGAAAGGCCACCCCACTAACGCAACCAGCAGCCACCATATTAGTGCACAAATGTAAAATTTCTCCTCACAAGTGGCAACATCTTATTATTAATTTGTCCAGAACCAATATTTAATTACAGTGAGGTAAATAATCTGATTATCTTTCCTGATGTATGTTTGCGGACGTCACGTTTTCATTACTGAAAGAAGTGTTGGCTCAAGTACATGTACCACTAAGGTTATTATTATATCATTATTATTATATCATGAATGCTGATGTTTGCATGATATGGGGTCAGCAGTGTTTTGATAAAGCTTTGGTTTTCACACAGCGATCTTTTTTCTTTATTGATGATTATGACTGGACATTTTTAATTGTCAAGCATGCTTTAGGGCAAGGCGAAATAGGCAACCGCCTTGGGCCCTACACTTTCAGGAAATCAACTCCACAATGCAATTTTTTTTGCTTGGGACCAAGCTCTTTGCTTTTGCTGCCTTGGGCCCCGCACATCCTAGGGACGGGCCTGTTGTCAAGATCATAACATGGGCAGATAGAAATGGGATCAGCAGAGTTTTGATAGAGCTTTGGGCTGTACACAGCAGATTTTATTTTTAAATTGACAATTATAACTGATGTAATTGTCAAGATCATAACATGGTCAGATATGCTAAAAATAGATTTTGTGGATTAATACACACACACAAACACACACACACACACACAAAAACAATTATTATTTTAAAAAAAGGGGTACCAGATACAGACTGAAAAATCATGTGACAGTTCATGTATCACTTTCTGTATAATAAGGCATTTCGTTTACAAATGTTTTGTCTGCAAAATTAAATTGCAGTGTTGTACGAGTAGCCACAAATGAATAAATCATTGCAAAATTTTAACATATCATCATGTAAACAAAGAAATATTATTTTAGAAGAAATATAAAAGTTATTTGGCTTGATGGCAATGGGGAGAGTTCAAATGCAGAAAAATGTATGTTGGGAACACTCAAATAAACAACAGCACAAAAAATAAGGAGAACTTTCTGTAGCAGTGGGAAAATGGAGTAAATGGAAAAGAGAATTATTTTAAATACAAAACAGCATATAAAAGACAAGAACATTTTAATAATTAATGCTACTTTTAAACAAAGACAGTAGCTGCTTCAAGTTATATTTAGCTTTCCTACTCTATATCCATATACATACTGTTGCTGTTGTTGGGTTTTAACGCCATTTTTCAGCACACGATAGGCTATGCATAGCGCCAGTATTAATGGTGGAGGAAGAACCAGGGAAAACCCTGGGAAGAACCACCGACCCACGAGAAGCTACTGGCAAGCTTTCTCACATGCCCACATTGGCTGAATCCGAGACTCGAACCCACGCCGACAGAGGTGAGATGGCAGTGATCCGTAACGGAGAGCGCTTTAGACCACTCGGCCACTTGGGGCCCCTTCCATATACATACACATCTCACAAATGTAGTCCCCCTCTGGAAAGGCCACCTGTCTTATAAAACCACTTTCCCGGTGCAGAAGGGGTGGCTGTATATGAGGGGGACCACTGTACTATAGGTTCAGATTGAATGTAGCATTTCTCTCTGCCACAGTATGAAGTAGACAGCATGTCCCTATGTAAAATTCAGCAGGAAAATCAAACACACAAAATTATTTTCAGTTATTTTTAATGCTAGTGTTAAATATTTTAATTCATGCCACTTGTTCAGGGCTGTTCCATTAAAAACATACATGGGACCCGGGGGGATGGCAGTTTAAAAAAAAAATATATACCAAGGTAGTTTGGTTTCAAAATTGTTTCTGTCCCTGGTTGTTTATTCAATAAAATCACCTCTATAGGTGGTTGAAATAACTAGTTTTGAAGGTCTGCCTAAAAGTGCAAGCTAAATGTAATCAAAAACTTCAACTTCACAAATCCAGTCATCAAATTCATATTTATTTTATTTATTTCAGTGAAAAGTACTGGTGTCAGTCAAGAGTATCTGTATTTCAATCACTTGTATTGGGTGTATACTATAAAAAGTTCTCATTGGTCAGCTATAAATAGGTCGTGGAAAGCATAGCACATGCATTTTTACTAATTAAAAAGAAAGTGAAAATCTGTGTCATTATTTCCTTAACTATAAGGAAAACTAGCAGATGTCTGAATAAATCTCATTACAAGTTGAAAGTATAAATTCAGTGGCCACATTAATTTTGGTCTTGTGAGATGTGGTTTGCATCATTCTGATCTAATATAATGTGCACTGCTAAAAGAACTGATTGTAGCCAGATAGTGACAGTAATGGTGGTTTGCACATGTTTTCATACCTGGAAGATGTCATTATTTTGGTTGAGAAAGCACATCATAGAGAAATAATGTGACTGACTTAGAGGTAAGTTCTGTTATTTGTTCAAAAAGCTTATCAAAAAGCGGTAAAAAATAAGTGAAATTCCATTAATTCATCAACTGCAAGCATGGTTTCCATAAAAACGTTTCTGTTGGTCCAAAACAACACTTCTCTTCTTCCAATTAACACAAGATTATTGACATGCACAGAATTGGTGATGGGGCAGATTTAGTGTTAGTTACCTTGAGTTAATTGGTTGATGGGGTGTTGACCAATTTTCTTTTCTTGCTTCTTATTTCAAAGGTTTTTTTCTTCTTTTCTTCCAACAGAAAAATATTCCTGTGTGTAAGCAATGGAGCCTCTATTGGAGATTTTAACTCCAACATGCAATCATTCCAAATTCAGTTTCAGCAGAGGATTCTGATGTTTTGGAATACAGCTTCATAAAATTTGATTATTTAATGGTTATTTGAAGGAAAATAAAATTGATGATGCTTTACAGTTGGAATGGAGGTAGTGCAGAGCATAATAACATTGGCATTACCATAGTATGGTATGTGTGATTGATTGATTGATGCTTTAAAGTTGGTATGCAAGCAGTGCACAGCAAAATAACATTGGCATTACCATAGTATGGTATGTGTGTATTATTGATGATGCTTTAAAGTTGGTATACAAGCAGTGCACAGCATAATAACATTGGCATTACCATTGTATGTGTGAATGGTTGACAATGCTTTAAAGCTGGCATGGAAGCAGTGCAGAATATAATAACACTGGCATTACCATTGTACGTGTGTATCATTGATGATGCTGTAAAGTTGGCATGGAAGCAGTGTACAGCATAATAACACTGGCATTACCATTGTATGTGTGTATCACTGATGATGCTTTAAAGATGGTATGGAAGCAGTGCACAGCATAATAACATTGGCATTACCATTGTATGTGTGAATGGTTGACAATGCTTTAAAGCTGGTATGGAAGCAGTGCAGAGTATAATAACATTGGCATTACCATTGTATGTGTGTATCATTGATGATGCTTTAAAGTTGGTATGGAAGCAGTGCACAGCATAATAACATTGGCATTATTATTGTATGTGTGTATCATTGATGATGCTTTAAAGTTGGAATGGAAGCAGTGTACAGTATAATAACATTGGCATTACCATTGTATGTGTGAATGGTTGACGATGCTTTAAAGCTGGCATGGAAGCAGTGCAGAGTATAATAACATTGGCATTACCATTGTATGTGTGAATGGTTGACGATACTTTAAAGTTGGTATGGAAGCAGTGCAGAGCATAATAACACTGGCATTATCATTGTATGTGTGTATCATTGATGATGCTTTAAAGTTGGTATGGAAGCAGTGCACAGCATAATAACATTGGTATTACTGTTGTACACTTGTTTGAAGTGTAATATGTGATACTTTAAATTAACTAGTTTCATTGATTCAGTTGCATTATTTATGTTTAATTACAGCAACTGTTTAAAATAAAGTTTGGAACTATTGTAATAACTGGCAATATATGGAAAGGAAGTTAAAGTTTAAGAAGAAAATTAAGAAACTTACCTTGAAGCCAATGAGTTGGTGATTAATAGATTATTATTCACTCAATTTTACAATTATTTCTACATTGAAATGACACTATCCATACATAAATAAAATGGAACTTTTGGGTGATCTATGTGAAAATGTGCTGGGGGTTTCTTTACTGATGCTTTAGTTTCTTAATAGGCAAGTTATAATAACAGTTCTTGTTGTGGTGGTGGTCATAAACATGCAAGTAGTTAGTAACAACATGGTCAGTTGCGGCTTTCATACAAGTGAATTCTTGTTACAACTTTCTACTTAGTATCCTGCTGTCTCATTTTCTCCGTAAAATTTAAGCACAATAATAAAATTGTAGCAGGTTGAATTAAATATTGTTGCCTCATATGTTTAGATTTTCTCTATGTCAGGTTCTAAACCTTTGGACAGTACACCAATGTTTTGGTATGTTTATAATCTCCAAAATAAACATAGCATATTGCTGCTTTACATGCCATTTTTATTCACGTGAATAATGTACATAATGAAAGCACTAGAGGACATTTTGAGGTGATACGTGTTAGTTTCACTGTGATTCTTATGTTGGCTTTGGAATAAACTTTGTTTTGTTAGGGTCTGCCCATTTAGTATGTACACATGGAAGAGGAGGTAGTTTTAAGTTTGCATATGTTTGCATGGCGGAGGGGGAAATAAGACCAAGTAGTACATACACACCTAATGACATAAACTTTATTATAGCTACAATAAAACCTATTTGCCATAGCCAAAAACAAAGAACTTATAGTATCTGCACACCTTTCAATTTGTTTGTACCCCCCTTACCAATTTTAAAAATAAAAAACAAGGAAATAAATTATAAATAGGTGCAGTGTTGGTCAATGAGAGGGCAGTCATCCATCCAGCACAATGCAATTCCTTATTAAACAGGTGTGATCATGGCCAAGTAAGCTGCACAAGAACAGAGAGAATTTTCCTCCATTTCAGCTTTTTATAGTAAATATATGAATGATAAATTGTGAGTAACAAGACCAGCTTCTATGTCCTTATCTGCTTTCCAGGATGATGCGTAATGCATGACTAAAACTGTTCTCTGCAGGCAATATTTGCAATATAGTTTTAAAAAAAGGAAGAAATGAAAAAGAAGAACTATTGTACATATTTGATCAAAGAGATGTAACTCCAAAATTTATGGAATATGATTATAAAACACAGAGAATAATTGCATCGGTTGCTTGAAAACAGAGACTTGTTCATGCAAATATGTGTTAGAAAAGAAACTTGATTTTATTCAAAATGTGAACACACTGACAGTGTTTGAAGGAGGGTACTATGCAAAAGCATACATACCCACTTGGGGGGGGGGTTAGAAAAAAGTACACTATGCAACGGGGGGAGGGGGTTGAAAAATTACTGGGTACATACTAAATGGACAGCCCCTTACCTTACCTGGAATAACAGCAATGATAAATAGTTTCAGAGTATTTTTGCTTTTCTTCTTTAATTTAAAGATTGCAACAGCTGCACAAAAATTTTATTTTTAGAAAATTATTTTACAATTTATTTTATTTTAGATAGTACAAATTGTTACTGTCAGGAAGTGAATAGGAATTTTGCCCCATTTTTAAAAATATAAATTTAATAATGGGTAATCCCATGTAGTTTCTCAAGATCAATGAATTGATTTTCATGGGGAACAGAAAGAACATAATTGGAACAGAGATATTTAATCAATGGTTGTGACTTCACACTAAGTTGTTCTATCTCTAGTACACATACATATCCATAGTATATGCACACACACACCACTTGAGCTGAAGTTAAAATTCCTTTTATTCCCCCCCTCCAGTCAATGTAGACATCGACATTCTATTTCAATGCCAAGGTGCTATATCACTAAATAACAGGTGCAATATACACCAAAACACACCACTTGTGCATTATATGGTTTCAGTACTCAGCAGAGAAGTACAAGAAATATTTTTATCATAGATTCCTGGACATTTTTATTGGTCAGTAGAGTGTGTATCTGTTTGAAAGACTTTGTTATTAAATTTTCAAAATAGAGCTACTTCTTCTGTCATAGCCAAGATGACATTTTATTGCTTTTTTCTAGACAGAAATCCATGACATACTACTGTTGTATCCAGTAACACCTGTGTTGGACCAGTTGGTACCATTAGTAAAAACATCAACTTCTATTTATTTTGACAATAAGATACAGAACCGAACTTATGTTTACTGAGGAAGAAAATGCCATCAATGCAAGTCCCACTCTTAACAATGGCCACCAAGCAGTGTTCAAAACTTGATGCAGAATGGAGTAATCCAGAAAGTAGCCAACAGGTACAAAGTCAAACAGTGGTTGTTTTATTTAGATGATGATAACAAATATGTACAAAATATCATTACATTTTCTTCTGAAGGATTTCCTGTTAAAAATTCTACAATAAAATATTGGTACACCTCTACCTCGATAACTCATGCACAACGGGGTCCACAAACATAGACCACACTATAAGCAAGGCACGAGTTACCAAGGGACCTCCAAAAATTGGAGAAAAAAATTCACTTTGACAGCGAGAAAACCATGGGGGAAGGGGCGTTAGGGAACTGGGCTATTTATTGACTGAATCCTCATTTTATAATCAAGTCAATAATAATTTGTAATAATGCACTTTTTCTAATGAAGATGATTGTTATTCTGTTTAAATAACATTGATTTTCAAATTGTCCAACATATGAAAGATCGTTCCATCTGGTTGCAACAACCGTCATGTGTACAAGAAAAATCTGTGTATTATATCACTGCTTTTGTTTTCTTGATGAGTCTGGTTCCCGTAGTGGCCTTTAATATTATCCTGCCAAATCGTGAGTCACATTGCAGGGAACTAGACTAACTGTTGATACACTACCAAACATGATTCCTTTTTTTCAAAAACAAGCGACATTTATTTCATTAGACAATTGTCTACATTGAAACTTTCTGCACTGTTCAATTAGTACAATATTGATGTCGTGACTTCATTGGAAGTAATAATGAAACTTGTTATCATCCTTGAGGATATCTCTATGTGCCAGTTCAAGAATTCTCTGAAAGTCTCTTGCCCACAATGGTTCGTATCTGTGATATCAAGCTCTTTAATTTACGAAGTATTCATTTCGCTTGGCTGCCTTGTTATCTTTCATCACAGTTATGAAAGAGTCGGTTAATTTAAGGTAGTTCTTGCTACATACACAATAACATCTGTAAGTGTTCGATTGATCAAAGGAAGTGAGTTCACCCGACATAAGACCAGGACAGCTAGATTTTAAGTTTGTTGGATATTCGTGCCTTTTAACTTTTCTTTTATTCCACCTCCTTTATTTTATTTAAAAAACATAATTAACATGATATTACAAAGAAGTCCATCTTTTAATTCAGTGCAACAATACAACAAATACTTCCGGAAGTCGGTTATCAAAACATGGTTGGCACTTAACTAGGTTCTCAGAGAAATGCTCGCGGACATAGCTGTTATGGTAGATTGATGCATTTTACGTTTAATTTCAAGAGGACACATTGCATTTATGACGATTACACTTAAAAGGAACTAAAAGAAAGAAGTAGAACACAAATTTCAATTGATAAAAAATTATTTAATTTGTGTTTATTTATTAAAGTACTGCCTCCACTCTGCGTAAGTGTCATTTTCATTGATCAAAATTTCTTTACATATTGTTAATTGCAGTGTACTAGCAATGTTTATTTGAAAGAAAATGTAAAAAAATGTATGACCTATTTTTAAATTTGATATTTCATAGTGTTCATTACAACTTCCAGGTCCTATCTACCGTTTTCAATGATAAAACAAGCGATTCATCAAAGTTTCCATTACCAAGTTTGATCACGATTTTCTTCAAGTTCAACAAATAGGGATCAATTTTTGGGGTATTTTCTGGTATAAAAAATGGGATCCATGCCTTACCCCGCATTATAAGTGGGTTTGCAAGTTATCAGGAAGCAAGTTATCGAGGGAATGGTGTATGTGTATGTGTATCTGGACAAAATAATACAAAGGTCTGGACAGAGTTTCATCCAACAGCAAGTAGTTTTAAAAGCCATTCAACTTGCACATTGACACATTATGTGACATGTAGATAAAATACAATTAAGAGTGGGTTATTTGACACATACTGTAGTATCTCCTTCTATTCTACTGAAATGTGGGGTAAAATTTTAGTATCATGACATGAAACAGTTACAACACTGGTAACCATTATAGAGTACTGTCTGATTATGTTCAGGATTTAAGTATGTAAATGTTTAGAGGTTGTCTCATATATTTCCAATTTTTAATAGTGCTTAACAGTACATTTCTTATATATTTTTGTACGGGTATCTACCTCTGTGAGTTCAAGGCATTATGTGGTTGTTGTTGTAGAGTTTGACGCCATTTTTCAGCACACGATAGGCTATACATGGTGGCCAGTATTAATGGTGGAGGAAGAACCAGGGAAAACCCCGGAAAGAACCAGCGACCTTCGAGAAGCTACTGGCAAGCTTTCTCACATACCCACACTGGCTGAATCCGAGACCTGAACCTACGCAGAGGTGAGATGGCAGTGATCCGTAAAGATCTCTCTTTGAATTCAGAAGATGTAAAATGTTAAAAGAAAAAGTTTTACTGGTTTTATTCTGTTAACTTTGTTTTAGCTGTTTAAAGTACCAGAGTACATGTTCAGAGCTGAAAGCTTGCCATTTATATATGCCATTTTTATAGATGTTTTATGGAATTTAGACTGAGCATTTGTAATTTGTACTCGTAAATGTCATACATATAACTGAAGTCCCACCATATCAATTGTCCTGAGGATTCTGTTTTTAAAATCACAAATTTGCTGCCAAGAGCCTGTTGCTATGATATAGGTACATACCCTTGTATTTGTGATCAGTAAGAAGACAAATGTGTAAGTAGATACAACAGACAGTATCAACACTGCTTGCTAGCTTTGTTTCAGATGGAGTTGTCATGAACAAAATACTCAGTTCAAAGTATGTTGGTTAACTTCACAGGGTTTCAGATTACACATGGACATGCATATTCTTGACAAACTTGACAACTTTTTTAAGGGAAGTTTGGAAATTTTTTTGTCTTTATCCTGTTATTTGTATTTATGTAAAAATGACCTTTATTTTCAATATGTCCAACTGTGGAGAGTTGTTGTTGTTGTTATAGGGTTTAACGCCATTTTTCAGCACAAGATAGGCTATACATGGCGGCCAGTATTAATGGTGGAGGAAGAACCGGGAAAACCCCGGAAAGAACCACCGACCCACGAGAAGCTACCGGCAAGCTTTCTCACATATCCACATTTGCCGAGCCTTGGAAACTGTGGAGAGAATCGTTAACATTATTCCAACTCATATACACAATTTTGTGGATGGTTGTACTCACCTCCTCCGAGAAAAAAAATATATTGGTGGGTAATTTTAACATTATACAAATTCTATCAGTGGGGCCTTAAAGGCCCTAATAACATAATAGGTTGGGTAGGCAAATTCAAAACTGCCTTCCCTGGTCTCACATATGTTTTAATGGAACAGCCTTCAGGTAATGAGAATTTGGACCAATTTAAAATGCTCTGTAGTGATAAGGTCAGTGAAGACAATCCTTAGAAGTTGTAAATTTAGTGTCTGACAAAGGCAAAAGCTGAAACACTCAAACCAATTGCTTATTATGATATATACATACCCTAAATGTTACATTATCCTTAAGCACAAGTTCAGCATTCTCCATGTATCAAAATCAGACTTACTTAGGATTGAATTCTGACAGGTTATCAAGGTTTCCTCCATTCAAACTGTCCATCATTAACTTGGAAGCTGGGAACAAGAAGTCATGAAGCAAATCATACACCAGCATCTTGCCTAAAAGGATGAAATTTATAATGACTGTGATAAGTATTTACCTGAAAGGATGATTATTTAAAATGATGGTGATCAGTATTTACCTGAAAGGATGAAGTTTATAATGACTGTGATCAGTATTTATCTGAAATGATGAAATTAATAATGATGGTGATCAGTATTTACCTGAAAGGATGAAATTTATAATGATGATCAGTATTTACCTGAAAGGATGAAGTTTATAATGACTGTGATCAGTATTTACCTGAAAGGATGAACTTTATAATGACAGTAATCAGTATTAACCTGAAAGGATGAAATATATAATGATGGTGATCAGTATTTACCTGAAAGGATGAAATTTATAATGATGATCAGTATTTACCTGAAAGGATGAAATCAATAATGATGGTGATCAGTATTTACCTGAAAGGATGATTATTTATAATGATTGTGATCAGTATTTACCTGAAAGGATGATTATTTATAATGATGGTGATCAGTATTTACCTGAAAGGATGAAGTTTATAATGACTGTGATCAGTATTTACCTGAAAGGATGAAATTAATAATGATGATGATCAGTATTTACCTGAAAGGATGAAATTTACAATGATGATCAGTATTTACCTGAAAGGATGATTATTTATAATGAAGGTGATCAGTATTTACCTGAAAGAATGATTAGTTATAATGATGGTGATAAATACTTCTTGAAAAAGAACCTTTAGATTGGATTACTACTGATTTTGAAGATGTTAGTGTCTGCAACTGATTTTTTCTTCCAGGTCTCTGAGTTAATAGGTATCCTGACTATTTTCTGAAAACTGCCTTCCTCAAGTGTCAGTGAAATTTCTAGAATTTATCAAAATGGTGCCATCTTAAACTTTAAAAAAGGATCAAACCTGCAAACAATTGAGTCAATTAATGCAGGACTTTAAAAAAATCAAATAAAATTCTTCAAAACCCTGTGGTATTGTACTATATTTACTGCAACTTAAAAAATATGACATGACTATTTAAGTTTTTACTTACCAAAGGAATAGTACCATACAATGAAATCTTCATGATTCTTTAATGTCTTTGGGACAAAAATCATACTTGAGAAACAATTTGTTTCTAATATTTTCACAAGGACACAGAATTATTATTCAGTTTTCTGTTTCTTGTATCTAATCCCTCAAAATTTAAAATGTCTTTTCTGTCGAAGTTTACAATTTTTTAATTTTGCATCTCTTTTTACAAAACTCTTTCTACTTTGAATATTCTTCTCTTCTTTCTGTTTCCATGAGAGCACAGCTGGAGAAAATTCAAAATCTTCGATAGGCCATCCTTCATTTTTTTATGCTGATCAGGTATTCAATGACTTGTCCTTTAGCGTAATTCCTGAAACATTTAGCCTAGCCTAGATCAGGTCTGATATAACGTCTCTGTGATATGTCAATAACTTTAATAAAAGCTTGGTATAGGATACATTTGATGTAATTTTCTTACCTAGTGACCATTCCATATGAAAGTTGCCACTATTTATGATGCTTTTACTTATACATGTCCTTTCTGGCTTCATAGAATTCAACATGTATTTCATGTTCCTTCTTGCCAAACTCTTCCTCTGCTCTTCAAACAAAACATCAAGTACTTCATTCCAAGAATAATGAAAGCTGTCAAAGCATCAGTTGCTTCATTGGGAAATTTGTCATCAATATTTTTCAAACATTTTCTTGCATAATGAAATTTTGAGCGCTGTTTCTTTAGTCAACTGTTCAACACCCTCTACTAGGTAAAGCTTATGTAACTTTGAATTTGATTTCTTTAACTGTATCAAAACTGCCTTTTTTGATGACCATCTTGTCCATAAATATTCTGTTGTTGCAAGTGTTTCTTTCTTGGGTAGTTTGATTCTGTCTTTTAAATCTGCAAAACTTGGATTCATTGTTGCAATAGCAATATATATCTTGCTTCTGCAATATGATAAACATCGATCCATTGATGGAAGAACATCCATTAACATGCACAAAATGGTTAGAAATCTGGAGTCAGCTCATCATCATCATCATCATCATCAGTCCCACAAACTGGTAAACTGTTGGGGCACTGCACAAGACTGATTAACCAGCTTCCTCCATTCCTCTTGATTTTCCATTTTTCTCAGTGAGTTGCTTAATGTCAAGCCTGTCCACTCTCGAATGTTATCTTCTCACCTCTTTCTTTGCCTGCCTCTCTTTCTTCTTCCTTGTACAGTGCCTTGCAGGATTGTCTTGGCAAGTCCTGATGATTGTGAGATATGCCCATACCACTGCAGGATTGTCTTGGCAAGTCCTGATGATTGTGAGATATGCCCATACCACTGCAGGATTGTCTTGACAAGTCCTGATGATCGTGAGACACACCCATACCACTGCAGGATTGTCTTGGCAAGTCCTGATGATTGTGAGACACACCCATACCACTACAGGATTGTCTTGGCATGTCCTGATGACTGTGAGACAAGCCAGGTTTATGTAGTCGGCTAGCTGCTCTAACAATTACTTTTTTCCTTTTGCTTTTTGATACAAGTCACTAAGGATGCATATGATTTAGGAATTACCAACACTGCCATAGATAAGGCAATCCAACTGATCTTCTGCCTCTTTACAATGTCTAGAACAGGGAGACAAATGTGGGAACTTTGTTGTTCCACCTTGTCATGACTAATTCTACCACTGGACGACTCCATATGCAGCAGACTAGGTGGAAGATTGATGGTGAAACTACTCCATGTGCAGCAGTTGACCTGTCCTTGATAATGAAATGGCCAGAACACTAAGCCTGCCTTGGATATGTCAGATTTGTGTATTCATCTGATTATGGGCACATCAACGAAGGTACTCCATGTCAAAATTCCTTTGATTTTTATTTTTCCTCCTTGTTCCAGTAGGTAAGCCACCAAAGCTGACTGTGAAATCCCGCTACTAAATACTCCATTTTGGAATTGAGACAGGAAGTATTTAAGTTCTGTTAAGACAACTATCTGGTGATCACTACTCTGATAGCGGGTGCAAAGAGAGGAAGCCATCTGCAAAGGGCCATGGTATATGAGGTCTGTTACTGTGCTGAATAGGACAAGGAGTTCAAAAAATCCCTCACATAATGAACTGCTTGGAAGAGGTCTTTTTGCACAGTACTATCAATGCATTTGGGAGGAAAGATAAACCAGACTGATATCAGTTAGGAACTCAATAAGAACAAAATAATGAGATGGAACATAGCCTGACTTCTCCACAATGACTGTTCACCCATAAATAATAATGAGGTAATAAAGATTGTTAATGGAGTGAACCAAAAGTGAACTTACCAAATGTATCTGCAGAATGTTGTCAAGGTACACCTCCACATTCATAAGATGGGCAATGGGGAAAGCCCAAGGGCCGAGAATGAGGCTGAATGGGAGTATATTGAATTGACACACTACTCCACAATTTAGCCTAAAGAAGGTATTTGCATGATGTTATGTGAATTGGGATATGGAAATATGCATCATATAGGTCAACATTTATTGTGCATTCATTGCATCAAGGGATAAGTGGAATTTGTGAATGAAATTCTGTAACAAGGAACAGCCTGGAAGAGAAACCCAAAGTAACTTTCTATTTTCATCTGTAATGTGTCTGCCTTCATGGGTTCAAATGGAGTGGCTATTATGAAGGGGAACAATTAAAGTGGAGGAGGATGGGTTAAAGAGATCCCAATAAGGGTTGTCGGAGGGCAGTAGGAGTAGCAAATTGGTGCATATTAGCAGCAGCTTTGGAAGAGTAAAAACAAATTTGTTTTCTCTCATCCTTTTGTGGCTGCCTGAGATAAATAGTGGGGTTTGACTGCCTATTGCTCACTTAGCCTCTAAAAGTCAACCACGGTTAATGATAAACCCTGCAATTCTTCTGCATCTGTCTTCCTTTCTCTGAAACAGTTCTTGATGTGGATGTGCTGGGAAAGTAGTCTGAATGGATAATTCCTGCACAGCCCATTTTCCTACCTCAAAAATTGTCCTCAGAAAAAAGGGGAAAAACAAAAGGGACGGGTGAAGGGTCTTTGCATAATTTCTCTTCAAGAAGAAGACCAGAAGAGAGTTTCCTTTCTCATGATACCAAAATTAGGACATTTATCATTGTGTGGTGAGCCTCTCTACTGAAGACCTTGGCAATCCAGCTGACAGCATTGCAAAAGTGATCATTTTTACCCTTCTCTGCTAAACAGTAAATAGTCATGGAAGCTAAACAAAGGAGGAATGAAGCGAAAACCATATTCCTTACAGACTTTGACATGGCACTGAACACTTGCATTCATGCCAACCATTATGCTTCTGGCATAATCATTATGCCTTTTTTCACTAAATTATGCCTTATGCATAAATGTATTTGGATTACGCGTTTTCGGTATGTCCACCTCCAAAAACAATTAATAATTTGTTTTCTTATTTTTATTAACATCCCAATGATCTTTCAGACTGTATTCTAGACAGGACGGTTTCTACGTAACTACGACATAAGAGTATGCCTGTCCATAGCCTTGCATGCACTTTCCTAACAGTATTATGTTCTGTTTATAGCAGCTGCCCTATTTCCATTAAACATGCTGGTTTCAACTTTCAAACTTTTGACCTCAGTTTCTATTTATAGCAGCTGTATGGCTTAGTTAGGAGAGCACAGACTGGTTTTCTAATTTTTCATCTTTGCTTGCAGATTATTTGTTCTAATTCATTTCTGATACAGAACCATTCTGTAGGTATTTGACGCTACAAGTCAAATCAGATTTATTCTAGTAGATGCATGTGTTAGAGCAAAGATGTTTTTCAAACAATTTCATTGATGGATTAGAAAAAGATGAAAAATCAATTCAAAGATGAATACATGAATTACACAATACAGTGTTCCATTCTAGGGCAGCTTCACGCCCACTGCAGGCTGTGTGGAAAGGATTTTAATATTGGTCATGATGGAAAAACAAAGAAACCTTATAGCTTGTTTTACTAACTCCAATACTTAGGTAACTTGTAAATTCTTTTTTAAAACAGAACTAATAAATGCAGAGGCGTTATTTACTGAGTTCTTAATAGAACAAGGACTACCCCTAGCAGTAGAAGACTATGTTGGTCATTTATTCAAACGGATGTTTTCTGATTCCAAAATTGCAGAAAATATGCCTGTGAAAGAATAAAATCATCTAATATTGTTAGGTGTTTAGCAGAAGATAATTCACTTAAAACTGCAGAAGCCACGAAAATTTGGCTGTTTAGTATTGCAACAGACAGGAGCAGTGATTATGACAAAAAGTTGTACCCAGTCTGTGTAAGAGACTTTGACAACAAAATCGGGCAAAGTCAGAGTGCTCTTCTTTCATTACCAGAATTAACAGTAGATTCCACTGGAGAAAACAATTTTTTATTTACTTGATAATGCTTTGAATAAACTTAAGTTGGCAGTACTGTATGGGGTTTTCAGCTGATAATGCATCAGTGATGACTGGAATTCATAAGGAGTTGCATTCTATATTTTGAAAAATGTCTCCAGTGTACATATCAGATTGTCCCTGTCATATGATGCACCTTGCTGCAGGAAAGGCTGCTGATAAATTAGAAGGAGAACTCCTGAAGTATCAAGTTTGCATTCTACCTGACAATGTACTTCATGCACAGAGTTGATGTTCAGTGGCACCTATATTCTCAGCTAAAAGATCCAATAACAGGAAGATATATATTTCCTCTTCTCTGTCAGGTTATGAAAGGAATATTGGTTCTTTACCATTCTAATGCTGACTGTGAGAGATTGTTCAATACTGTTAACAAAAATAAAACTGCATTCAGATCCAGGCTCTGTAACCCAGCACTTAGTACTCTACTGATGTGCAAAACATTCATAATATCAGCTGGTACAAAATGTTTTGATATGCAGTATGAGAGAATGTTGCTTTTTAAAGCTCAAAGTGCTATATATGAAAATGTGAAGCAGTAATTGATATTAGAAGACCAGAAGGGGTAAATAAATCATTTTGTATATATGCTCATTGAATTTTATTATATGTAGATTACACTTTTTCTGCTTGGATTACTCTTTTTGTCCACTTGGATTACACTTTTTCCAAGCCAGATGTTGGCATGTATAGAGATGCATCTGTGCATCTCAAATAAAACTGGTCAGTGATTTTGAGTTAAAGTGAACACTTGGTATATCTTGGTCAGTGTTAATATCAAAAACTAAATATGCAATGTTCAATTATGTGAACTTGCATTCCCAAGGTAACCAAATAATTTTTAAAAAACAGCCTGCAAACAATGCAAAGGTAAATAATGGCATTACTGATTGAATTACATGGACATTAAAGAACTGGTTACAGAACATGATTCCTTATGTTAACATGATCATGTAATGTATTTGATAGAAAAATATGATGTTTGGTATGTCAAATCAGTCTCCATGTTTAAATACTTTATCATGAGCAAACGACTAGAAACCCAGCCAAACATAAGACTATTTTGTATGATAATATAATAAATTATTGCAATCAATCCCTATAGCCATATATTCTTAAATAGGGTTCTGTTTTATAATAACATTATGAAATCAAATTTGTACTAAACCCAGCAAGATAGAAATCCTAGCACATTAGGGTGCAAAATTTTGGCACACAGTAATATTACACCAAAATATCAGTTGAATAACACAACCAATGTGGAAATTAGGCAACCTTTAAAATTCTGACACAAAATCTCAACATTGTTGCAAATGATTCATGATGTCATCATTGTCATTAGTACCAATATCCAAGTATCATTCTTAAAACAATATGCAAGTATTATGCTGAGAGTTGTAATGAATTAACTGATGGTTTTAAAATATTAAACTTACTTAACATCTATTTACTTTCGTTATCTTTCTACAACAAAGAAGCAGGCTAGTAGCTGATGTCTTTCTTCATTACAAAATATTAGATAACAAAAAAATAAATTAAGAAAACACAGTTTCCATATTGCTTGTAGTATCTTAGGAGAACTACTACTACCTTGCAAATCCACATTCCCAGATAAAACTTTGAGCTAAAAGGAGCTAAAAGTTATCTGCCTACCTAGGTGGTGGTCGGGCAGAGTGATCTCCCATTGATATAGGGATTGGCAGCTAAACCCATGAATATCTCAGTTGTTACTGGAGCATAGGAAGCACACTCTCAATACGGACATAACTGCAGGGAGGCTGTATGTGTCTTTTGATTGGGTAAGTATTTGCAATGAAATATATTACAAGCAAAAATTAGATTTTTTAAAATATATTACCCAATCATAATACCTTAGGAGAAGAGGTGAGAGGTGGAGGGAGGTACATCCCATCATCCTGAGATGCCATCTCCAGTCTCTTAAGGTATGTGAGACAGCTTCTAGGTATCCCAACTTTCCCTCATGCAAATCCATCAAAATTGTGAAGCTACATCTGAAAAAGCTGTTGAAAGAACTGGAAACATGACCTGTTGCAAGAACTGGAAACATGACCTTTTGCACCATGACTATAGGTCCCACCAGACTGAGTTGAGCCCTTTGGGATGAATGATATCTGAGGTAAAAACTGGAGAATATGGACTAAGATCCAACTGCATGGATAATATCAGTTAGTGAAGAGTTCCTGTCAAAGGCAATGATTCTGGTAATCGCTCCAAACTTGTGAGCTGAAATGCGTGACAAATTCATCTGATTTGGAGTTATTTCTCTAAAACAGTGAGAATATCCTACTTAATCCAGGATGAATGGGTCTGAGTGTTTATATCATCCTGTTCTTGTCTGACAGGTAAAAATAGGCGTGATCTCTCTCATTGAAATGGCTTGGTCTTTTTAAGATTCCACTTCCAGGCTCACACTTCCAGGTTCATACTGGATCCTAAAAAGTGGCCGTGAGTGGAGTATCCAGAGTAGACAATGATTTCAGTACAAAGGTCCGGTTACCCATAGATGGAAGCCTGTTCTTGGCAATGAATGAGGGAACCATCATACGTGAAACTGTAATTCAGGTCCCCTGATAGGGCATGTATTTTACCGATTCTGCCTGCTGTTGCTAATGTGAAAATGAAGCGGGTCTTTTATTGTTGGTTTTCTGAAACGTTTTTGTATCAATGGCGTGGTTAAGGAACGGGAAAATTCACCTTCTTAGTGGCTTGTTTGTGTACTTCGCTGATTGAGCTGTTAAAAAGTAGATTAGAAGATAATAGCTGTGATCATGGCTTGGCCTTATGATGATCCTTTTGGAATCTGGAAGCGGGGAGCACAGCATCACAACTGAATTAAGAGTCCCTTCTACTGTACTAAGGGCTGACAAAATTGAGGTGCCAGGTACTAGGCTTGGCATCATAAATGGAGAATGCAGTGAGGCCACATGTAGGTTAGACTGGTCTCCATAATTGCCTGTATACACCAGGTTCAACAGAGTGGATGACAGATTGGTTTGTATGAACTTATTGTGTTAAGGTCTTTGTCAATGAAGACCCCTTGTCGTAGGCCTAGGCTGGTTGAAACGGAAATAGGCCATGTTAGTAGAGAGGAAGTCATCAGAGTTATAATACTGGGATGTGTTATGGGATGTTTGATCCACATGACCAGTCTGTGTATCGGTGGAGCGAAAGGATACTTTGTTTTGTTCATCTGTTCACCGTTTATCATCAAGAGCTGTAGATTAGAGGTGACAAGGCTTAAAGGTATCGCCAGCAATGTGTGTGTGTGATTTGGATTTTTAACATAGCTTTAACAATGTTTCAGTCATATCACTACGATGTCTGCAGTGTTGCAGTTTATAGTGATGTCTAGCAGTGGGCATCATGCTGCAGACATGTAGCATGATGTCCCACCCAGTCACATTATCCTGACACCAGGCCAACCAGTCCTAACACTAACCTCTAAATGCTGAGCGCCAAGCGAGGCAGCTGTTAGTACCATTTTTGCAAGCCTTTGGTTTCACTCGGGTGGGGATCGAACCCACGACCTCCCGTCTCAGAGGCAGACACTCTAACCACTAGGCCACCAGAGTAGTACTGCCAGCAATGAGGACTCTTGTGAGGACATAGGCACCCAGGGCTGTATATATCATATAGGTTTCTGGCATTTTGCAACTCGAGAGCCCTCTGTCGATTTATCTTCCTTTAATGCCAAAGAGTTCCCATACAGAGGACATGTCAGCATGTAGGATTGTAGTGTCTTCGTCCTTAGTTGTATATTTGTTGACTTTGCCCATGGTCTAATCTGTTGGACAAGTAAAGCAGAACATATACAACTGTTGTAGCTCTTTTTATTGAACATAAAGATGGTGCAGAGCTATGCCTTATAGCGTTACCTAGAAAATAGCAGACAAAGGTAATTCATCATACTACCTGTGAGAGGTTCAAGAGCAACCTGTATAAATTTAATGTAATGAAATGTGGTGTCTGGACACTAAATGTATTAGCTGTGAAAACTCACCTTTATACACACATTAAGAGTTTTCTACAGGTTGCAAGGGCTTGCATGTTAACATAATTAAATGTACAGTCAAACTTATATGTGAAGCTGCACAGGCTACCTGTATAAGTACCCAAGTACAATTAATGTGTAAAGAGGGCAAAAATTTAAAAGGTCCACCAACTTCTATCAACAATGATTCTGGCTTTTGCGAGCTCTCTTGTGGTTAAAGCCTGATTCTCAGCATGAGCAGAAGTAGAAACCGAGATAGTCATGAGTTTTGCCACCAATCCCTATATCTAGGGGAGATCACCACCTAGGTGGGCCCATAACTTTTAGCTCTTTTTCGCTAATAGTTACATCTGGGAGGGCTTGCGTTACAAGGTAGTAGTAGTTCTCCTAAGATATTACAACTGGGTAACATATTTAAAGAAGAAAGAATCACCACCTAGGTGGGCCCATAACTTTTAGCTCTTTTTTTGCAAATAGTTACATCTGGGAGGGCTTGCGTTACAAGGTAGTAGTAGTTCTCCTAAGATATTACAACTGGGTAACATATTTAAAGAAGAAAGAATCCATACATCTGCATAAATTCTGACACATTATTAAAGATCCGTTTTCAATCAACAAGTGAAGACAATTTTGGAACTATAAATAACATATTTTAATACCAACCAAACTCCTCCTTGTTCACATTTTCACAAGTGAAGAGTGTTCTGATTAACTTGAGATGGCCTGCCAGCAAACAATTATCTGTATCTTTCAGCTCTTGATGGGTTGAAGGAACAAAGTTGGTCAGCCAGTTGATCTCGTCTTCCAACATTGAGTGGACATCCACCTGGAGATGCCGTTGATCTATGACTAAAAAAAAATACAGTATTTATTTATGGATCAATGTATGCAAATGTGTGTGTGTGTGTGAACAGAAAAAAGCATGACAGCACAACAATGGTCATTTGGTGGCAACGAAAAGTTCTAAAAGTAAAAAGATAAAGAATTGCCAAAGAAAAATAACAGTAAGATAAAGCCTTCCAAAAATAATTATAAACATGTCATTCTACAAGATAAATGATAAAAGGTAAAGATGTTAAAATACTGTAAAATGTGTATAAAATAGAAGGTAAAAAAAATACAAAATCCTTAAAATATATGGTCAAAACTTCTTCATGAAGACATTCAACAAGTTCACATTTTATCTCACTGTTGATTTGCACCATCAGACTGTCATGAACTCAGGCTAAGGTTCACCCTACAGGAGACATACATAAGTCAGGCATGTGTGTCATATACATGACCAGCACAATATCATTTCATCCTTGCATTTTGTTCTGTATAAGGACTCAAAATCTCCAATGATGGGTTGGAGTTTTCAAGACTTGTTTGTAGAGTTCATTCTACCTATTTTACCAAGTGCTATAAAACATACCAATTTATATAATATCTGAATTTAGTTTATGGAGTCTTCAAAGAAGAAACAGGTGTCTTTAGGGCAGCTTTGACTGCTTTATCTGCCCTTTCATCACCCTAATGTGACAATGCAACCAAAGTTACAGAACACTTCCAGATTGTAGGAGCAAATCATGTTCCTATTAGATTTGGGATATTAATGGGTTGTCAAATTTTAGGTTTTGTGTAAATGCAATTTCTGCTATAAAAATAGAGGCATTTTTTGGCAACTGGCTTGAGATGGTGAGATTGAGTGACCCAAGCACAGCTCCAATCTTGTCTCCCTATTTAGAACCATCTGCATTAAGAATTTTTGGCCACAATATGAGGTTCTGATTTCAATGAATTTACTCTGAAAAACAAGAGACTTGTTTGAGGACTTTCTGAATTGCCGAAGATCAAATATTATCTAGGTTTATTTTCTTTTAAAACCAAGGTTATTTGGGTACATAGTATTTAGCAGTAATACTCAGATTATTTGCCTCTTCTATATGAGGATAAATCTGTATGCCAAACGGTATAATGAAAATTGGTTTTCTCACATACAATGCTTGGTATTCAGGGCAAAGAAGACAGCATGTGTGGAACTGTTTTGTTATTTAATGAAAAGTCCATTTTATGTTAACCTGTCTTTAAACTTGTTTTAATCAGATGATAGTGATCTTAAAACTCGATAGAGGCACTAGTACCAAATTATTTTAATTATCAGCTACTAATGCAGTGGAAATGCACACTGCTCTCCATGTATGTAACTCCAGGTAGGGGTTGAGAGGGTGTGTCCATATTATGATCAGGTTAGTATTCTTGAATATAAATATTTTACTTCAAAACCTGATTTCTTTTTCAAATACATTACCCAATCACAAAACAGTAGGAGAATAGATACAAGCTGGAAGGAGTTACATTCCCTAATTCCATAGTTGGCCTTGGCTCAGGTCTTCTAATTATGTGAAGCTTGAAGTATTGTACAAGCAGCACATTAGGTTTGCAAAACTGAAATGAGCATATACGGTTTGAGAGAAAATGTTCACCCCTGTAAACTCAGAAGAAATAGAATAACCTGCATGATTGCAAAGCTGCTGAGTAATCCATCATTTCTGACCTCGATTCCATGGCCTGAATGATGTCAGTCAGTCAGGAGCTGGCTGTGCTTGAATACTCATTAGCTGACATGAGTATGAAATTCATTGGGTATTGGGCGAGTTCCTTGTTAACTGAACAGATAACCTGACAAATCCATGACAAAAAAGTCTTGGTGGAAATATGGTAATCCTCCCATGAAAAAAATAACAAGCAGAATCTCCTGCTTCTACTCAGCTCAGTTGGGTCCTACTGACAAACTTGGGGAAAAAAAGGTCCAACCAAAGAAGACAGCATCTCAAAACAAAGAACTGATTTCCCATGAGCTGAAGCCTATTCCAAGCTTTCATGAAAGAAACCAAGCTTTTGTGGTATAACTGCTGAAAGGTTGGGTTAACCAATAAGGTGTGAATTTCACTGAATCTGCCAATGTGACTAGGAAGTAGGTATTATACAAAAGGAGAGTCAGTGAGGCTTTAGACAATAGTTCAAAGGATACCTTGTTCAACCATATCAGAACTCACAGCAGCTTCTATTTCAGACAATGCACCAGGGTCTTTGGTTGAGACAAGTTGAAGTTGAATAGAAAGTCTGAGGTCTTTGTTATAATCTATGCCCTTCACTTCCATGGTGGCAAAATGTGTCTGGAATCATTGAATGATAGCCCTTGATTGTGATTTTAGCTAACTTCTGCTCAAAAACAAAGGAAGGAATTTAAACATTACTGAAGCTTTTAAATTTTGTTTGCACCATTGGGTGGAAAGTCTCAATTTCTTCTCATGGACATTCAGAGTATTTGGTGTTCTCAGCAACCACTTGTTTGGAGAACTGTTTCTTTCTGAGGTATTGTTTAGTACAAACCAGGCATGCATGTTCAGCAATAGCAAACTCTGTACATTTGGTGGTTTAAGTTGGAGAAAGAAGGCTAGGTTCCAGGAGTTGATCTATGAGTTTTTCAACTTGAAAGGAGCAATCATACTTAACCTGCACTTGGATTCCCATGCTTTCTGAAGAACTTTAGTAATCAGAAAGGTTGTACTTCTCCTGGCATTCACTTCAAGTGTCATCAAATGTTGGAGGTGAGTAATGGGTGGCCTGGAATGAGTAACAGCCATAGACAGTACTGGGTTACTAAGGTGTGATGGTGCTGGGTCGGGTGATGGACCTGTCTACTGCCAATCTGTGATGCTTTTATAGGTCTGGAACCGGATATTGTGGGAAACTTATTTCGCAAATCTGGTGCCAGTTGTGCTGAATGTTGAGAGAGAACTATGGATGAAAACTGCATGACTGGGTTGTTGTTCATCCTTTGAGTCTGAACATGACAATGACATCAATAACTGGGTGGTTTCTGAGTACAAGAATGGCTGATAAGGCCAATTTGTGCTCTGAACTGTCTGTAGCATACTGGACAGGAGATGTTTTTTTGGGGAGGCAGCCTGTGTGAAAACCTGTGTCTGGGACCCTGTCCTGTCATCTTATCCTCAGGCAATCCAAGTGAAACAGCTTCTTGGTATGGCATCTGGACACCATCTGGGTTTCACATGCATACAGCATAGTTGGCATGCAATTGCTTTATAAACATTCCCTTTTGTCTCCAGGCTGATGCCTCTGCATTCCCAAACACATGCACATAGTCTGACAAAGGCCACATTGCTGTAGCAATTCTGGCAGTGTCCTCAGATTGAAGAACATGCCATCCATCATTTTAGTATTTTCATAGTGATTGAAGGCATCAGTAAACATGACAGAGAAAATAATACTAAAGTGGACAGAGTCCAGCAAACAGCCTTGCTTGATTTCACTGGTGACTGGGAATGGTTCAGATGACAGTATCATTCACAACATAAGTGAACATGCCATCATGGAATTGCTGAACCATTACAATGAATTTTTCTGGGAAACAAAATTTTGCAAATTTTCCAGAGGCCCCTACAACTGGTTGTGTCAATGGCTTTTGTCTAGCCAATGAATGTTATATACAGTGTTATGTATATTTGATTTAATTTAATTATTTGTTTGTTAGTTTTAATTTTTTTATATTCCATTACATGCTATTGTAATGTAACTTTATTTACTGGATTTGACATTGTCCCGAAATTCAGTTCAGTTCTGTTTGACCTGACTGTTATTGTGTTTGTGATTGATTAGGATTTGTAACGTAGCTTTAACAATTTTTCAGTCATATCACTAGGCTGTCTGCAGTGTGGCAGTTTATAGTGATGTCTAGCACTGGGGCATCATGCTGCAGACATGTAGCATCATGGCCTATCTAGTCACATTATCCTGACACCAGGCTGACCAGTCCTAACACTAACCTCTTAATGCTTAGCGCCTAGAGAGGCAGATGTTAGTACCATTTTTTGAAGTGTTTGGTATGACTGCCAGGGTTCGAACCCACGATGATGAAGTATCATCTTCTAAAACATGCCTTTTGTAGTTGATATTTCTTATTCAGTAGTCTCCATATGGCAGCATCTTTCTCATCAACTCAGTCTGGATGCAGCCAAGTACAGACTCTCTGCAGGATGAACAGATTTCCATGAGTTCACATCAACCGTTTCTAGTTGGCTGTAAAGTTCCTCCAAAATATGCCTGTTTTACATTCTCCTTTTTCAATTTCTATACATTGATCTTTGGGGGCACTTTTCTTTGGGCAATTTGTGTGCTTTCCGATATGCTGTAAGTTAATGGCAAACCCCAACACCAGCATCACACTGCTCTCTTTCACTCCATCAACTCCAGAAGGTGTAACTTAGCTCAGTTACCCTTCCTCAGCTAGCAAGTTTAACTTACAGCTTGATGTTGAATCTGGCCAGTTCTCAGTCAACTACAGCTGTTCTTCTGCCCGGAGTATATGCTGATGTTACTGTCCATTAGTCTAAGCGAGTTGTGACACTTTTGTCTTCTTGTAAGAATTTTGGCTGCTAAGGTGGGATCCCTTTCAGCTGCAGCAAGCTGAATTTTGTTACAGTGAAGCAGGTAATGGTCAGGGCACGTTTTTTCCACTTTCAAATGGTAAAGAAGGTATGTTGCAAAAAGGGGTTGCTGAATTCCACTGCAGCTTTGGTCCAGTGAAAAGTGACCGGGGTTGCTGAAATCCACTGCAGCTTTGGTCCAGTGAAAAGTGACCCGGGTTGCTGAAATCTACTGCAGCTTTGGTCCAGTGAAAAGTGACCCTATGCCCTGAGCCACCTAAGTACAGATCTGCAGCTACAGCTCCAAGTGTATACAAATCTGCTGCTTTGACATTGCCACATGACTTGAAATGTATCTAGTGGGGTAGAGGAATAATGCAATGATTTGGGTATGAGTTTGATTTAAGTTTGGGAAAGTTATCCAGAGTCACTCTCCCTCTCTCATCCAGACCCATTTGAATTCATTGGCATGACAATGTCCAGATGTCTGGAGACAAGTATGGATGCAGTGGATGGCCATTTGGTACTACCACATGTCCAGATGTCTGGAGACAAGTACGGATGCAGTGTATGGCCATTTGGTACTACCACACATGACAATATCCAGATGTCTGGAGACAAGTATGGATGCAGTGGATGGCCATTTGGTACTACCACACATGACAATATCCAGATGTCTGGAGACAAGTATGGATGCAGTGGATGGCCATTTGGTACTACCACACATGACAATATCCAGATGTCTGGAGACAAGTATGGATGCAGTAGATGGCCATTTGGTACTACCACACATGACAATATCCAGATGTCTGGAGACAAGTATGGATGCAGTGGATGGCCATTTGGTACTACCACACATGACAATATCCAGATGTCTGGAGACAAGTATGGATGCAGTGGATGACCATTTGGTACTACTACACATCACAATATCCAGATTGAGATAGCATCAACAGCAATAATGATAGTGTCCACATCATTGTGGAAGTGCTTCTTGGCTCCCCCACTAGCCCAGGTTAATTGTCTGAATGTTACTGCTGCCCATCTCTGCCGATCGATTTCAAACAAATATCACAATTGTGGCCAAAATGAACTCCCTTACAGCTAATACAAGTGGGGTGATTATCACCAGCCAATTGGAATTTATTACAGACCCCATACATAATCCTACCAATTGTTACCTGAAATTAGAGATAGCAAAACAATGGCAAATTGTTCAATCATTCAAACATTATGCCACAGTTAAAGTGAGGTGGATACCAGGAATGAAGATCAATGTCATGAATGATCTTATTACTGGATATAACTTACAAAAAAAAGGGTTGAGTACTGAAATGGAATGCAAGTACAACTGACCATTAGGGCTGGCAACAAAGATGGCACTGATCAGCTTCTTGTATGACAAAGTAGACATATGACGTGCATTTCCAAAACTTAAACTAAGGTCTGAAAATTGACAGAAGTGACATCTCCCACCAGACTTAAACGGAGAAGTGAAAAAATCAAAACAGAATTAGGAAGAAAAACACACTAAAAATGACCTTAAACAAACAAATTCAGTTGGAAATCCAAAGTCTGGAGATAATAAATGTTCAGGGGCGATAACTCTTCTAAATTATGAGACAGAATGTTCGAAATCACATCATTCAAGGGTGCATCAATATGAAGGTGAATTACAACTATGGCTGAAATCCAGCTTTCCTTAATAAAGTCATGGCACGAAAAGGAAAGTCAATCAGTGGTCACAGCTATTATAAATGATTTTTAAAATGCTGGAAATCAAACTTGTTGAAGGTCGTATCTATATGAAGCAGCATGCCTCATTTTGGTTGAAATCCAACAAAGCTAGTAAAAGCTGTGGATAATGTCTCTACCAGTCTTGGAGGACTGGATGTTTGAGTTAGTGGGTATTATCACAATGTATTATGACTATGTAACCTATCTGAAGAAGACAACAATATCATAGCGATATGACTGAAAAATTGTTAAAGCTATGTTAAAAATCCAAATTACACATACACACACACACACAAATATCCTAGGATTTTATGGCTACCCACAACAGCATCGCATACATAGACCATGGTATTTACACACTGCTTGTGAAGGACTGGACAAAGAAACAACCAAAATACTTGCTAGTGTCATTATACATGAAAATTCCTACATTACCTCTACATAACTACAGCAAACATTCTACTAACCTGACAGTTTCTCCAATAATTTGCACCTGAGATCAAAATACTGTGAACACTGGTTTAAAAGCCTGGAAAAAAACAAAAACAAGACTACATACAATGCCTTTGAATATTCCAAGACTTGGCCACTAAAATGCATTAACATTATGGTCTTGAGCAAAAAAGGTCCACCACCACCCCAAAAAAGAATACACAAAAGTACAAGAAAGTCGATAAAAGAATATCTTTGACTTTTATTCAACCAGTAACTTTACAATCATTTGTTTTGAATGTTCCCCACAAAAAGAAATACACATACCAATATCCAAGATAGGAACGAACTAAATTCATTAATTTGTGGTGGGGTTTGGGGAATATGCAGTTCTAAAATAATTAAATAACCTGATACTTGGGCCTATATAATTTCAGATCTTGTATTCTAAGCAAAGTGCCTGTCATGCTTGCCATAAAAAAAAACTTCTAATTTGCCTGAGAAAACTCCAATTGCACTGCCAAAATGCAGTTTTATTTTCAAGTTGTTCAAAGACTAGTAAATTATTAATATGTATCCCTTGTATGTTCCTTACCCATATAAAGATTGTCTATTTACTGTACTTCTCTATAAATCTTTAACCTTTGTGTACAAAGTGAAGCATGTTACCCATGAATGGGGAACAGATTACCTGCATTACCAATAATAAATGCTCACTTGGCTTTAACATATATGTGGCTCTGCTAGCAGTAGTGCTCACTAGCCTTTAACATACATGTAGCTCTACTGGCAGTAGTGCTCACTAGCCTTTAACATACATGTAGCTCTACTGGCAGTAGTGCTCACTTGGCTTTAATACTCTGCCAGCAGTAGTGCTCACTTGGCTTTAACATACATGTGGCTCTACCCACAGTAGTGCTCACCTGGCTTTAACATACATGTGGCTCTACCCACAGTAGTGCCCCCTTGGCTTTAACATACACAAGGCTCTGCTGGCAGTAGTGCTCACTTGGCTTTAACATACATGTGGCTCTACCCACAGTAGTGCTCCCTTGGCTTTAACATACATGAGGCTCTGCTGGCAGTAGTGCTCACTTGGCTTTAACATACATGTGTCTCTACCCACAGTAGTGCTCTTTGGCTTTAACATACACAAGGTTCTGCTGGCAGTAGTGCTCACTTGGCTTGAACATACATGTGTCTCTACCCACAGCAATGCTCTTTGGCTTTAACATACATGTGTCTCTACCAGTAGTAGTGCCCACTTGGCTTCAATATACATGTCTCTACACACTGTAGTGCTCCCTTGGCTTTAACATATGTGGCTCTACTTGCAGTAGTACCACTTGGCTTTAACACACACATAGCTCTACTGGCAGTAGTGCTCACTCGGCTTTAATACTCTGCCAGCATTAGTGCTCACTTGGCTTGAACATACATGTGTCTCTACCCACAGCAATGCTCTTTGGCTTTAACATACATGTGTCTCTACCAGTAGTAGTGCCCACTTGGCTTCAATATACATGTCTCTACACACAGTAGTGCTCCCTTGGCTTTAACATATGTGGCTCTACTTGCAGTAGTACCACTTGGCTTGAACAAACACATAGCTCTACTGGCAATAGTGCTCACTCAGCTTTAATACTCTGCCAGCATTAGTGCTCACTTGGCTTTAACATACATGTGGCTCTTCCCACAGTAGTGCTCTTTGGCTTTAACATACATGTGGCTCAACTGGTTGTAGGACAAAAATATCATTTATAAGGCCATTAACTGCTACATGGTCACTTTATCTCCTTAACAAATGGAGGTAGTGATGTGCTGGGAGGGTATTCAAGTCAGAAGACCCCTTACTTTCTTTAATAAAGAAGCCAGAGAATTCAGATGAAGAAGGAATATGAAGTGCTGCTTGATTCTGCAAGATTCCAGCTTTCAGCCGACCATGAATTACAAAATGTATGCTCAGCTAACATGGGTACGTGAGAAAGCTTGCCAGTAGCTTCTCATGGGTTGGTGGTTCTTCCCAGGGTTTCCCAGGGTTCTTCCTCCACCAGTTATACTGGCTGCCATATATAGCCTATCTTGTGCTAAAAAATGGTGTTAAACCCTACAACAACTACAACAACAAAATGTATGATTATTTCTTGTACATTTGGAATATTTAATACAGTCCAGATGAATGTCCCAAGACAACTTATTGTAGCCACACTTTCCCACAGACTGTATTGACATTATTCCTTTATATAGTACATGAATTAAAATATTTATAATGTGATGCATAACTCACCTTGTTTGTATGTACCACATATGGACTGCACCAGTTTTCTCTATAGATCTAGTAACCAGTAGTATAAATTTACCAGTCTTTTTTTCCATGTAAGAAAAAGTGTTCTGTGTTTGATACAACTTTTATTGAATAAAGGAAGTATACATACATACTATAGGAATGTGAAAAAATTCAATGCATTGAATCAAATATCTAGTAGAGACACCACATACAACATACATTTGTAGTTCCTGTAGTGTCAATCAATAACTGAAGAACACGCATCAAATGAGCAAGCTGTTGTTACTCCTTGCATACAATGACTTACTGGTACCTAGACATAAAATGATTTACATGATTTACAGAATGCAGCACCATTAGAGATAAATTATTGTAGAAGCCAGGCTGCAATTGCAATTAAGAACACTGCTACAGGCAAATTTTGTGACGTGAACTGGCACATGTCTGATGACAAGATGAGTTTCATGAGGAATTGCATCATACTGACAATTCTTCACTCTAAGGGAGATGTATGCACATCAACTGGATGGTGTGCTTTTTCAGCACGAAAAAGAAAGCTAAACAATAACTATGGGTTAGCTATTGCTGCTATTATGCAAATCCCTTTGTTAATGACATTAATGGTTATTTACTGAGTGCAGCTGTTAATACAGTTTACACAATTAGGTCCATTTTAACTGTTATTTTCTCTTAAAAACAATGCTATTTTTGAAAGTTTACAGATAATGTTATAATAGAAGATGTTCTAGCATAGCCAGCATATCTTTGCTAATCTAGAATACCTTTTTATTCTTACTGAATAAGCTTTAGGGAAAACTATGACATACATGTCTTTATGTCCCATGTACTTCATCATACACTCGAGGTATGAACAGTACGGTGTTTGTAATCTCATTTTTCTATTTGTATACTGCTTTCAATAATTTGTAATCTCATTTTTCTATTTGTATACTGCTTTCAATAATTTGTTCAAAGTGAGTCGTGGAAATAGTATCAAAATTAAAGGGAAGCTATGACAAATTCATAACCAGTACAACAATTACTTATCATTTACTGAGAAATAACAAAGAAGCTTAAGCTGAACAGAACACAAATTTCTGCAGGTGTTGTGTATATGCTAATAGGTACATGGACATGTAGTCAATCAAGAGGGATGTACTTGTAGCTAGGTAACAAGTATGATGTATGCTCTATAACTTTGGGCAGGGGGTGCTCAAAAAATGTAAAACATTTTTTCTTTCTTTCTTCTACAATACACATTTTCATCTCCACATGAGCCAGGCCACTGCTAAATACAAGAAATGTTACTACTCTATACTATGTACTGGGAATGGTATGACTGACTTCTGTCACAGTGGGTATTATGGTTCCAATTATGATTTCTCCAATTTGTTAGTTTAGAATATCAACTAATGAGATAAATGCATGAAAATCAGGGAGGGGTGCCATAAAACCCACTACAGCTGCAATAAAATCTGTGCTGGAATTCCACCAAATCGAACAGACATCTTCTATGCTAAATGGTTATTCAGTCATTCACACTCTGAAGTGGTCATCCACCATCCATAGTGGATATAATTATTCAACAATCCATAACCCGCAATGCATCTCATGTATGTCTGGCACCATTCTCATCTAGGACCAACTAGTTATCAGAGTGATAAGATTCTCAACATGGACATTACAGTGTTCATATCCAAGGTGAAATCGTCATTTTCATTTTGGACCAAAAAGACATAATTAGAATTTTGGTAAAAACAAAATGTCCATATGATTTTCTGTTCAGGAGGAATAGTGATAACAAGATTTTTAAGATGACTGCTGTGGCCGTTAAATTGGGTGTCCTAGTGACAGTCAAATTGGGTGTCCTAGTGGCAGTCAAATTGGGTGTACTTGTGGCAGTCAAATTTAGTGTCCTAGTGGCACATTTTCTTTAGGGCCACAAGACCCCTTCTAATGAATGTGCATGTAAAGTTTCATGTCAATCATCCAAGTAACAGTGATGACATACTTGTGCTGATGGATACAATGAATGAACAAGTGACAGATGGAGAATGGGTGGATGACAGACAACAGATCATCCCATGTACTATTCCGGTCTATGACCAATAGAGGTTTAAATAAAAAACACAATAAAAAGAAAAGTGTTCATGGAAGACAGATACCCCACCACAGTCCCTGAAATGACCTAACTGCAAAATCTTTACCAAGGTGCGAGGAATGTATGATTTGGTGTTTAATGGCAGATCATTTCATGAAAGATTATAATGCAGAGGCAATGTTATCGGACTCAAACTTGCGACCTCTTATTTGCAAGACTTGCATGCTGACTAGAGAATGAGCATGGTTCCCAAGATGGAGGTAAAAATGTATGGACTGACAAGGATAACACTATCACAGAAGGACATTTTAAAAAATGAAATAAGAGGAGCTTTGAATTAATCTGTGCTGGTGTTTTCCAGAATAGAAATAGACTGAATTCACAATCTAAAATCTTTTCTCAATTATATGACATCCACTTTTACAACAATCACTTTTATACTATGCAATCAATGGCAATGGTTTTTTAAAAGTCATTCATAATTTAAATTAATTCAACATACAATGTTTTAAGATGTCTGAATGGCAATGATTTGTGCTCCATAAAAATGATTAGCCTGTAGGTGGATTTCAGCGGAGAGATGATAACTTTTGCAGGCAGGAATCTTCAAAAGGGTGTTTGGAGGAAATTAGCTTAAACTGAAATAAACTGACCCAACATACTATTGAGAAAAAAAGAAGAAAATGAATCATATAGTAAATCGTTACACGACTGGACCAGATTTATCTGGTTTGTCAAGTGCAGTTTGACTACAGCAGCCATATTACTTAAACACTGGATTTGCTGTAGCTGTTGGAATGCAATTTTTTTTTTTTAAGAAATGTCTTTACATAGGTAAATTGTATCATATTTATGTACTCAGTGCTTGATGATTTTAATTTAACTGATTACTTAGCCTGAAGCTCTATGCCCATGCTACAAACTTCCAGCCTAAATTATTGTTAGTTATATTCTGTATTGTAACAGTATTTACCTTTGACTAGCACCCCTGGTTGAAGTAGATGAGACCCAAAAGGGCAGATAAGCCTTAAGAAGTACTTGTAAGAGGAATTGATGAGGATTCTGTTGGTGGGTACCTGCCCCCTCCATCAGAGAAACTTCTGTTTGGCTCAGAAGATAGAACTGGTCTAATGCTGCATTGCGTATGTCAGCCTGTGAACAGCCGACTAGGATGTCAATTATGAAGTCACTCACACAAGGTAAGGAGTAAAAGGTTGCTGAAAAAAATATTCATGATATGGTTAGAAAAGATACAAGATGACAATCAGTTAGATATGATACAATTCCAGAAGATAAAATATGAAGGTCAATTAGATATGATACATTTTGAGAAGATAAAATATGACAATCAGTTAGATATGATACAATTCAAGAAGATAAAATATGAAGGTCAATTAGATATGATAAATTTTGAGAAGATAAAATATGACGGTTAATTAGATATGATACAGTCTGAGAAGATAAAACATGAAGGTCAATTAAATATGATACAGTTAGAGATTGTACAACATGACGGGTAAATTAAATATGATACAGTTAGAGATTGTACAAGGTGAAGGTCAATTAAATATGATACAGTTAGAGATTGTACAACATGATGGTCAATTAAATATGATACAGTTAAAGATTGTACAACATGACGAGTCAATTAAATATGATACAGTTAGAGATTGCACAACATGACGAGTCAATTAAATATGATACAGTTAGAGATTGTACAACATGACGGTCAATTAAATATGATACAGTTAGAGAATGTACAACATGAAGGTCAATTAAATATGATACAGTTAGAGATTGTACAACATAAAGGTCAATTAAATATGATACAGCTTAAGAAGATGAAACAGGAAGCTCAATGAGATATGATATTCATGAATAAAGTAATATGGTGAAATTATTTTTCTTTTTTATATTAAATTTTCATATGTAACTTTGACCCACACAATGATCTGTTTGATACACATTGTGAAAAAGAGGGAGAGAGAGGAAGGTTAGAGAAATCATACCTGTGTCAACTGCATGAGAATTGTGTCTTACAGTAAAACAATACACATAAATAAAAAGATTCACAATTTTCAAGAGGAAAAAACCCCAAGGTCAATTCTACTAAACAATACAAGGCCATCCATATGTGTGCACATTATCTTTTTAAAAGCACTGATGCTGAAAGTATAACTGTAAAGCTTAATGATTTTCCATTCTGAATTTAATCTTTATTTGCTCTCCCTCTCAGCATATGTACATTAGCTTTTCTCACATGACACATATGAATGAGTGGATGTTGATGTTTGTGTATTGATCTTCATCTTACCTTGTGGTGGGACCCAAAGTTTGTGTCGAGAGTAAACATAAGTAATGTTATAGAAAGTGAAGTATGTTTGGAGGTAAGACTGTATGGAGGTCTGTACATGAAATTTTCTTACTGGTGTATGTAGTCTAAGAATAATATACTTATAACAAAAGTAAATGGATTGTTTGTGCCAAGGTAGGTCTTACTGGTGTATGTAATCTAAGAATAATCTACTTATAACTGAAATGTACACAGACTGTTTGTGTCAAGGCAGGTCTTAATGGTGTATGTAATCTAAGAATAATCTACTTATAATTGAAATGTACATATTGTTTGTGTCGAGGCTGCATTTTAACATAGGAACAACTATATACTGCAAGAAAATAGTATATTTTTTTTTAGACCATCTGTTCTAGAGTAGTAGCTGTTTCAAGATCTGACAAATCTTGGGAGATCACATTGGTATCCATTTGATATAGGACCAACTACTTACAGTCATAAGAGTTTTACTGAACACCCCATGTCAATATGACAATCCCTTAAAAAGGACTAATGACAAAAAAACAACCAATGTCAATATGATTATCTCTTAAAATGGACTAATGACAACAAGAACACCCCATGTCAATATGACGATCCCTTAAAAAGGACTAATGCCAACAAAAAAAACCCATATCAATATGATCCCTTAAAAAGAAGTAATGACAACAAGAACACCCAATGTCAGTATAATGATCCCTTAAAAAGGACTAATGACAACAAGAACACCTCCATGTCAATATGATGATCCCTTAAAAAAGACTAATGACAGCAAGAACACCACGTCAATATGACAATCCCTTAAAAAGGACTAATGACAACAAGAACACCCCATGTCAATATGACCCCTTAAAAAAGACTAATGACAACAAGCACACCCCATATCAATATGATCCCTTAAAAAGAAATAATGACAAGAACACCCAATGTCAATATGATGATCCCTTAAAAAGAAGTAATGACAACAAGAACACCCAATGTCAATATGATGATCCCTTAAAAAGAAGTAATGACAACAAAAACACCCAATGTCAATATGATGATACCATAAAAAGGACTAATGACAACCATATTTTCAAGATAGCCACCATGTGCATCATGCTGAAGGTTTGATCAGCATTGTGTTTGTTTAGGATCAACAAGGTATCATAATAAGCCTTACATGAGAACTTTTTGTTATTATCACCATCTGTTTAGATCAAGTAGCTAAAGCAAAATTTTCAAGATGGTTATCATGGCAGCCACACTAATCCAAAAACACAGTCTGCACTATAAATGATGGCGCAAGTTACCATGGGACCTCCAAAAAATTTAGTGATCAATCCCTGTTGGACATCCAGCAAACCAAAGGAATTGGTGGGATGATGAGTAATTGTACTGTTTAATGGCTGGTAACTTGTTTTATAATCATGTCGAGAATACTTGTCAATGAAGCACTTTTTCTAATGAAGTTATTTGTTATTCAGCATAAAAACATTTATTTTCATGATGCCCAACATATTAAAGATCGTTAATATTATTTCAACCAGTTTCAAACAACATTCATGTGTACATGAGAACATTTGTGTATTATGTCATTGCTTTTAGTTGTTGTTGATTAGTCTGGTTTCCTGCATCATAAATGGATACAAAGTTCGAAGCAGGGAAGTAAGGACCAGACAAACTTGTTCTTTGACAAAGTATTCATTTTGATTGGTGGCCTTGCTATCTTTGATTTGATCACATTTATGAATGAGTAGGTTAATTTATGGTAGCTTAATCAATTATGTACACAATAATATATATATAACTGTGTTCGATTGATCAACCGACATGTGTTCAACCGATTTATGATTTGGGTCACTAGATCTTATGCATGTAGGATTTAATGTGATAATACAAAGAAGGCCAGTGTTTAGTTCAGTGCAACCACACAAAAATACTTCCCTAAGTCAGATATCAAAACACGGTTGGCACTTAATTAAGTTTTCAGCAAAACACTTGCAGACATATCTGTTACGATCAACTGGCGCATTAGCAGCAGAGGGGACGGACAGACCGAAACTAACTTTTTAAACAAAAACCCTTTATGAAACTATTCTTCGATTTTGACGAAATAAACCCTTCTATTCAGAATACAAAACAAAAAAAAAATGTCCCCCGAAAACTTGAAGAGTTGCCAGGGACAAACTCGTTGAATTTCCGCTGGCAACTTGGTTTACTTCAATAAATCTGAAACAGTTTCCGTGGCGGGGTCGTCATTGAAAAATCCATGGTCGGTCCAGCCCCCTCTGCTGCTCTACGAAATGAGTTTCCAAGAAAACATTTTTATGTCGCAAATAGTGTATCAAGGCCGACGCGGTATCGTGTACGCGGGTCGTGTAAATTTATTGTCACAAATCCGTGATGTTTTCTTTGAGCGTGACTAAAGAAATTCTTAAATTTATTTAAATCCATATCGCCACCACACCAGGTTTGATGAATATTTCTCAGCGTATGAACATCAACTCCATTAAACACAGCAAGAAGATTACAGTTATCCCTGATTACTTTTGGTATTTGTGTGTAACGTTGAGTAACATAAATGACATCAGTGTTTTTGTGACGACCCCGGGAAAATATTCTTGCAGGATTTTTTTGCTTGTCCAGCATCACATCATCATACACTACTAGGTTATTTATTTCCCCGTTAAGGTCTTCAACGCTGGGAGCTTCTTCAATATCAGTTATAAATTCAACAACATCCTCGCCGTCTTCACTCAGCGCTTTTGCACTCTCATTAAAATCTTTTATAACATCATAACAACGTTGATCATCTACAGATGGTGCTACCAAATACAGCTTATCCCACTTCATCCACTTCATTATCATGTTCAGTAGCAGTTGCGTTTTACCCGATCCTGACGGTCCTATGATGATCATTCTGATAGAATTTGGTAGCACGGAATTATGCTTGACTGGCTCCTTTCTTCGCGTCGCAGAAAAATCAGTGATCTCCATTTGTATATAAGGAATAATAATTATGGATTTATATTGTGTGAAGTGTAAGGCACGAACCCCTACAAACGACATAACAACCATTACAACAAAAAATAACAGACAAGCACTTTCTGGTAAGTGTGCGCGATGTGGCACAAAAAAATTTAGATTTCAAAAAAAAAGTCTGACAAAGTCAGCGGAGGTGACATTGCAGCAACCCTCGGACGACTTCCAGGTACCCCTTGGGCTAAGTATCCCGGAGAAAAGCATCTCCCAGGATACAATTACTGCGGTCCAGGGACCCGACTAGATATCAGACTTGATGAACAGTCTAAACCAAAACCGGGAGAGTATCCGATAAACGCTATCGACGCAGCGTGTCACATACATGATGTTGCTTATCGAAGTAAAGATCTACAAGACAGGCATATCGCGGATGTGAAATTAATTCATGCACTAAGCGCCATAAAAAATAAATCATTTAAGGAGTCACTCGCTAATTGGTTAGTAAGATCAGCGATGAAATCTAAATTAGCATTAGGCGCTGGATAATTAAATAAAAATGCAAGCGATTTATTATTCCCCAATCGGATACTGGAGAGGTAACTCAGCAATTAATAAACTCGCCAACGCGGCATCAGTAACACGCGAGGTTGCTAAAAAATGGCTGTCAAAACAAGCAATATGGCAAATCTACTTACCACCACCTCGACAAATCAACTTTGCACATTTTGATGTTAGTACCCCCAATGAAGTTCATCAGGCTGACATACTATTCCTGCCTCATGATACTGTCCGTAGAAAAACATATAAATACGCGCTAACAGTAGTTGATGTTGCTAGTAGATACAAAGAAGCAGAACCGTTAGCGACTAAAACAGCTGCTGAAGTTGCCTCTGCGTTTAAACGAATTTATCAGCGAGGACCTCTAAGCTGGCCCCGATTATTACAAGTTGATCCTGGTAAAGAATTTCAGGGCGCGGTATCATCACTGACAAAGCAGCATAACGTTGTTATACGACGAGGGCATACTGAAATTCATCGGGATCAGGCAATTGTTGAGCGATTTAATAGAACACTCGCTGAGAGATTATTCGGATACCAGTACGCGAGGGAATTCATTTACGATACGAGATCTCGTGAATGGGTTGCAAGACTGCCAAACATGATAGCCGCGCTGAATAATGAAATTACCAGAACAACAAACATGAGACCTGTAAATGCAATCACAAAAAAATATATACCCCCCGTCAGTGAACGCGGACATGTTTCAACGCAGCTAGGTACGCTAGCGTCCCCACTGCTGGGTAATGTCACCGTTAGGTATTTATACGAACCCGGCGAACTCGAAGGAGGAAAAAAAAGGGCAACTGATCCTATATGGAGCGTTACAACACACAGGATATCTAGCATAACCAGATCAACTGGGAGAAACGCAATCTACAGATTAGATTCAACTGCTCCTCAGCGTGGATTTACACGCGAGCAACTTCAGGTGATTCCCACGGATACACAATTACCACCCCGATCACTGAAGTGATCCACACTTAAATAACTGCAGCAGCACCTCTGCGTCGATTACACTCAAGACAGGTCAGCATTACATTTTCACGCGTATGACCGCGATTACTATCTATTCTATCTACGGTAAATTGCCTTGGATTATTTTTCGAATACTGCCACAGCAATAAACAATTACAACTCGCGCAGTGATTATTCTGCTGTTGTTGTAATTGTATAATAAATGCTTCGTCGAGATCAAACTCGTTACCATTTTTTTTGTCGCTCTGTTTGTAACCGGCTAATTTCTTTCTTATTGTATCATCAGCGATTGATCTGTTGATGCTGTCATTGACAACATCATCTAATACAATTCTTTGTAACTGAGCTATCCTTCTTACTCTTGACACGGCTAAATAAACTAAATTTGACCACTCGATGCGATCATCAACAATCCAAACTGTTGTATCTGAAATAGTTAGTCCCTGCGAACTGTGGATGGTCATAGCGTATCCTAGCGTCCACGGGGATTTGCTCATTTTCAGTGCCTGTTCAACAGCATCAACATCAACTGTGACAATATCATTTAATACTAAATTCTGTTTCTCCGGACCCGACGCAGATACGCGCGTTGGAATATCAACATCAATATTCTGCAATCGCGTATCAGCTGGTCTATAACACAACGGCACGCCCAACATGGGAAATTTCTTCTGATGTAACTGAAATAACCGCTGCTGAAGTGTGTCCCTGACTATCTTTCTACTTGCCACAATTAAATCACCTGGTTTCCACGTTTCCCAAAAGTCGCTCAGCGAAGTCTCTGGAATTATTTCACGCATTATCTCACACTGGACTTTATTGGTTTGTAGCCTGATCAGTGTCTTAAACTCTTTCAGCGTTTCATCGAGTGCTCTAACATCGTTAGTTATTTCCTCATAATAATCCACAAAAGTTTTCAGCCACTCGTGTGGAGATTCACCTGTAAATGGCGGTGGTTGACCATGATCGCCGCACATCACCACTGCGGTATTTTTCTTTAGCAACCAATCCAGAAACTGTTTTAATATATCTAACGGCACAGTGTCTATCTCATCCCAGATGATTTTCTCGGGAATATATTTCGTTCCCATTCGTTCAGGTGTCCACGTGCCGCCGCTGTATTTGAAAAAACTGTGATACGTGCACGCGTTAACATCCCGTTGTCTCATCTCCCTGGCAAGTCTGTGTGTGGGAGTCAGCACGACCAAGTCAGAACCGCGAAATAATTCAATCGCCCGAGTTGTTTTACCAGAACCACCAGGGCCGTTTAGATAAACTGTTTTGTGTCTTGTAACAGGATCGTGCACCGGCGGAGACAACGAAACCGTCGAAGACATTTCTGCGCTGCGATACTCATCCACGATTTCAACGTCAGCTGATTCACAATATCCCTGTAACATTTCATTCTTTATTCTCCACGAGCCCCACGATGGATCATCCGATATAACATTATCCAACACCGCTAAGTGTTTTTTATCGATATAAAATGAATCCGTTGCAACTCTCACTGCGACAACAGGGAATCTATTAATCATCGACAACAAATTTATGGATACATAAGCTAGCATCGAAGATCTCAAATGTGTGTACTGAGATGATTCTCCGTCGATATAACTAAAAACAGTCCCTAGTTTTTCCCCGTTTGACAGAAACACATCTTCGCGGTTACAGAACATGTTGTTCGTGGCTGCATCAGCGACAACAAGATCCAATTCAGTCTTGTCCATGATTAATCGACTGTGATGTTGTTTATGATCATACGCTCCACCTTGAGTGAATTTCCCTATTATTCTTCGTCCTAGATCTTTTGCTGTGCTTTCGTCATTTCTGAGTTTGTTTTTAAGTACTTCAGGAGCTTCCTTGATGATAGCGTCGATAGAAGTTTCTGGATGTTCTCGTGACCAATCTTCGATGACTTCTTCTAACGTAACCGGCGTTGGAGTTGGCAACCAAACTTCGGTTTGACGACAATAACATATAATCGCTTCGCTGACCGTCAGTGACAACAGTATTCGACTGTCAAGCATGTATCGCAATAACACTATCGGTGCCCATCGCTTCTCAACGAAATGTCTGCCAAACCAAACATAACACACAGGATGTAAATCCTTAGCGAATTTAAACGACGACACACAAGCAAATCCGGTCAGGTCAAAATCAGGCAATGGTCCGTTTACAGCAACTCTTGTCATCGAGTTTGTAACGTGGCCAAACCGTTTAAAATATTCGCTGCATTCTCCACGCCCAAGGAAACTTCCTGGATAACACGCCGTCATGTCCACGGATATCATACCGCGGTGATCATACTGAGTATTCCACAAACCGCCGTGTCCGTATTCGACACAGCTCTGCTGGATATCCCCAAGGAAACTTTTCGGAGTTGGTCTCCATGAATTTCGTTCCCGGGCTACATGCGCGACAACACCCGGGACAGTAAAACAGTGTGTCAGTAACGTATCAGTGTTGCCCGCATGATATTTTTCTGCGAGTTTTTTCATTTCCTGCTGTAACGCCGTTGTTCTGTATATTTCCCCGTCGGGTCTCACAAACTGATCATATTCTCCATCTTCACTACTTCTGAATAACCACACAGACACTGGATCGGTTTTACTTATCTGATAAATAAAATCAAACATACCCGTGGAGTGCCTTGCACTCTCCCCGCTAGCGGTTCCCATGCTCGGCAATTCCGGATAATACTTCACAACACGGTCTCGCGGGAAGATCCTAACCGAGTCAGTCCAGGCGTGACTGTTATGATCGATAATAGTTATTGGTGTTCCACGGGAATTGTATTTACACGTATACAATACCGTACCGGTTAACGATGAAACCGTTATAGGAAATTTTAGTAATCGCTCTAGCTCAGCAACATCATTTATTGACGCTCCTTTATCCGCTACGTGTGTCGCCCACGCTGTTATTTTAGTTTGTCTTAGCGGTGTTAGGCCGTTTCCTCGCATTGCATTTTTAAAATGTTCCATTACTCGCTCAGCTACACAATTCATCTTTGACTCTGTCAACGGCGACACCTTCATCGGTTTGAGTTTATCAACGCGTGGTTTCTTCATCGGATAAATTCCATAAATGACTGCGGTCACAGGATACGCTCTGGCATAATATGGTATATCAATCCCAACAAGTACTCCCGGGTTTGAGTCTTTACTTAACAGAACGGTTTTTCCACGAACGCCTCTGGCATCAAGAACAGGGTCTAGTTTGTCTCTGATAATCCACTTTCCGTCGTCGACTCCAACAATAAATTTTATCCGTATGAAATATCTTCTATCGTCGAGATACCCAATTATGTTACGCGCGATTGTATCGTTCATGGTAGCATCAATGATACGGCCACGAGAAATGCCCGCATCGGGGATAATTTTATACGAAGACCACGTGTGTGCGGCACCATCACGACGAAACTCTTCTTTGGCGTTCTTGATAACACCAATTACCGTTGCTAACTCTCTTCGTCGTGGATCAGCGGTTAACCGGTCAAGATCGAATCGAGAACCTGATACGGGTTTTATTCTGGATAGTCTTTCAAATTCCTCCATATTATAATTAAGACAAGTATTTAAATAGACAAAAATATTATATATAATGAACGGAAACTCAAAGAGTTTCTCATGCAAGTGGATTAAACTAAATTCATCAGCGCCGTGTAGCAGACGTTGCAGAGGCGAATACTGTGGACAACATGCTCAACAGGTCCGCGGTGGGAGTCTAGGACCGATACCGTGTATCAGATGCGGCATTGGAGTACGAGGAAAAACGCAATTATGTTCAGCGTGTGGTGGAAAACGCTATCGAGAACTAAAACGGTATTATGATAAAAAAAATCCAGACTCGAACACTCTCTCGGAGCGTGATTACATAAATAAGTTTTCAGACAAATTATGAATTAGACAAATGATTTGCTTATAGTATAATGAATCAAGAATTCGTCCCCGAACAGGAATTTGTTCCACATCCAACTATTCCAAATTATGAGGCAAACCGAGATGGCATAGTACGACACTGCACGCGAAGACGACCAGTTGGTGGAGTTAATAATAATGGTTATTTAAGATTTACTGCCACGTGCTCAAAGAGGTATTTATGTCATCGTTTCGTCTATGAATGTTTCTTTGGAGTGATCCCTAAGGGGTTTGTCATTGATCACATTAACGGTAACATACTTGATAACTCCATAAACAATCTTCGCATGGTCACTCAGAGCAAGAACTGCCTACTGGGTAACACAGGGCGTTGTAAAACAGTTGCAAGAAGAGTTATTAAATCTATAAACGCAATTACAGGTGAAGAAATGATATTTCAATCAATGGCCGCAGCCGGTAGGTATTTCGGTATTTGTCCACCTGTTGTACAGCGTGTCGCAACCGGGATCTACAAAACAGCATTTTCCAAGAAGCTCAAACAGAAGATTTCATTCTGTTATAACTCCGCCGATGTTGTAACCCCCCCAAAAATAAACGGTAACATGAAGGTCTAATATTAGACCAGGAAAAAAAAACAAAGCATCGTCGGAAAGTCTTCGATGAGAAATGCAAAGCATCGTTGGAAACGCTAGCGTTTCTCTGTGGCGATGCTTTGCATCGCTCATGCAAAGAATTTCCACGCATTTAAAAATATGAAAATATATAATAATATGAATCACGAAAATATAAATACCATACTTGTTGAAATTAAAGAATTACAACAGCGAGGTTTTAATATTTTACTAGACACTGAAACAATTATGTCAGATTTTGAATCCCTGAATGAGCTATCACGGTCCGGGAAGAACAATCTCCCTGCGTGTTATAGGTTCATTAAAAATATACAGAATCACGTTTACAAATCACTTGCGTCGATAACGTCCAATCAGGTATCTGAATTTATTCCACTGTGCGTTGCAGTTGAGAAGATCAGGCTTGAATTGTCATCCGAGTATGAGACTCGAAAATTAATTAACACCAGGGTGAGACTGTTAAAAGGGTTTATAAAGAATCTAAGCGTGGTGAACCACGTCGACGCGGAAATGCCTACGAATACTAGTATTTGTGACGCCCAAGTATAAATACCACCGCGTGTGACCCACACCAGGGAATTATATTCCGCATGTGTAAAGCACATCGGGGGATGAATTCCCGGTAAAAAAAAAGTGTATTATTTTTTTTTGCCCGAGCGATGCTAGCATCGCCAATTTCAGATTTTGGAAATGTTTTACATTTTCAGGATTAACTCGAGCGCGGGCGCATCAATACAACAATGAGAATAGTTCATAATCTGTTCTCGTTGACACCAAGCTGTGATCATATGATTTTGCTGTAGCTCTGTTAATTGCGACGGAGTTAACAAGAAGTCTTCGTCGCCATACACGTCAACGATTATTTTAACGGGGAAATACTGTCCCGAGAAACTCTTTGAGTTTCCAAATGCGGTTTTTATTGCCTCGTAAAGAATTTGCTTATCATGAATATGAACTCGTGCGTGAATGTATTCACACATTATATACAACCGTTTTTTTTAAATGCGCGCCTGCGTGCTAAGCACTCGCACGAGAAACTCTTCGATGAGAAATGCTTTGCATGAGCGATGCTAGCATGAGAAGTCCCTTGGACTTCCAGAGAAACTCTTTGAGGAGAAATGCTTTGCATTTCCAACGATAACTTATGAACCACCTGGCGATGCTAGCATCGCTCGGAGAGCATTTTAGGATTTCACCAGTAAGTTCACGGAGACAGTCTCGCCACGCAGGTCCAACAAATTCCCCCGTTGGTCGGTGAGTTTAAAATTTATCGTTGACAACCACGGATTATTACACCGCAGATAGACCACATTGATTGGTTCTTGCACAATCAGAAAACCGGGGGGGTCTTTTGGTGTGAACGTGTACAGGATAAACCCCTGTTGGGCCGTCGTTGTGTCAGCGCTAGCGCTGCCAGCGCTGTAGCTACCGTCGATGACGTCACATACAAGATTGACCGCGATAACATCTGTGATATTTACGATCCCCGGTGAGATGTGTCTGCCATCGGATGCTATACTGTTGTCGTGTCTTAAAATAACAGGTTGTGGTTTTGTTCGTGTGTACGTGGCAGAAATATCTTCGAAAGATTCCGCGATGAGATCCTGGACTGATTTTCTCAGCGTGTGCGCGTTATATCCAGGAAGTTTAAAATCTAAAATATCCTTCACGGGAATACCAAATCGGGCTGCAAACTCCGATCTTTTTTGGTTTCCGTAATCGCCCTTGAGATTCAGTAGATACTGAATTATTTTTAGATTTATAATTTCCATCGCGGATGCGAGTTTGTTTAGTTTTTCTATGGCTGTGATAATTTTATTGCGAGAACTGCTTGTAGAAACGCTAGCGTTTCCAGTTCCAGGACTTGTTAAATCAGAAATATAATCCTGAAAATATACTCGCAACAGTTCTAGCTGTTGTTTATGTGCTTGTTTGATCGGATTAAAAAAATGAGCTTCTATATCCTCTATAAGGTATTGACGGTATTCCCCCCCCGTGAAAGCTGCCTCTATATCAAAGGGGGGATCTGATTTTGCAAACCAGGCTTCTCCTGATTGTAATTGATCTGAAAATAATAAATAATTGCCGTACACGAGGTCGTGTAGTTCTTGTTTATCGGTCATAAAATCCGATTTTTTAGGTTTTGGTGGACCCGGTTCGACCTCGGGTCGTTTTTGTGGCCATCCTAATACGGCCCTGATTGAGCTGCTATAAATATCCACGGCGTATCCCGGTGTTGAGATTTCAATGACCGTAGACAGCGTTGGTTCGTGCGCGGTCACAGATATTTTGGCTTCCTTGCCGGTGATTTGTTTTATTTGGCGTTGTATCTCATTGTTGATTTCTTCGATCTGATAACTCCCAGTGGGTAGCGTAATTGTATCCCAGTCGAATTCGTCAGAGTCGGCTTTGGTTTTCCACGAAAACACAAACGAATTATTTGGCTGCTGACCACCAAATGATGCCGCTCTGACATTAGGCCAGCTGTGATATGCACTGAGCTTTGCTAATGCGATTTCACTCACACGAATTGGAGTTCGAAAATTAATACCGAATTCTGGTGTCGTCGAGGACACTGAGATCATTGTGGTCCTTACCGGTGTTGTGTTTGTGACTATTTGCTGAAGCAGTTCTTGTGACATTATTTATTTGTTTAGTTTTCAAATAGTCATTGTACGCATCTGACATTAGTTTGAATTCAGAATCTGATATCAACGCAGCATCGCTACTTTGCACGTCTAACGATGATGATATCAGCGATGATAATTTCTGATATGCGGTCGTGGCTGTATTTAATTTTGTCGTGTAATCGTGTAATTTTGTGTTAGCACACGAGGATATTTTTTTTGCTATGATGCCGAAAACTCCTGCCGTGGTTGTGGTCGCACAAACAGAGATCGTGGCAGCGACTACTGCTGTTACCGGAGTGACCGCTGATAGTATTACTCCCGCGGATGCAACAACGGCAGATACTGAATAAACCATAATGTCTAACACTGTTATGCGTCTGCGGTATTTTTTTACCTTTCGACTGGTTACTTCGATGACAGTTTTTAACTCAGATTGCCACTCACGGACTTGATTATATCGATATTGTTGAGCATCTGGAAATGTTTCGGATTTCAACGTTGACATTTATTTAAAAATCGCTGCCGATTTTCAATTACGCGGTCACCAACTCAGGCGTTGCAGCGACGAATTCCAAACACCACCAGTAAGATGTCGCGGTTAATTTCTTGTCTGCGGCTTCAAGCATAAATGTTTCCTCGGTTCCGCTGTTTAGTATTATAGTTACAACCCCGGAATACTTATCGGTGGAATGTCTCCAGGGAAACGTTGTGAAGATTTCAAATTTAGCGGCTGAAAACACAGACAACCTGTACACGCCAGTGACCGTTGCTGTGTATTTGATAGTGTTATTTTGTCGGGACCATGTTGCGAATCCCGATGATACCGTGAATACGATGTTGGTGATATGCCCGGGAGTAACTCCAGTGGGAACTTTAATCAAACTGGTTTTGTTAACGATCTCAGGAATTCCCGATACGATATCCTGCTGTGTTTGTTTGATCGTGCTGATGTCGGTCTTTACATCAGCGAGTTTCACATCGACGTCTGGGGGAGTTCCAAAGAACTTATCCACGGTCTCATCAGTTTTTGCGAAGTTTCTTTGGAGTCTTTTAAACCCGTTTACGTGAACATCATACTCTGACCGCAGCGTATTTAGTTTACCGTTGATGATGTCCACGTATTGTTTGTTTGACGCATCCTGGTCGGATTCGGGATTCGCTAACGCGGTTATTTTGTTGCCGCTCATGCTGAGTTCGCCGGTCATTACGTCGCCGGATTTTATTACTCTGTCGATGATTAGGCCAGCAACGAGTTGGTACTGCGTGTCGACGTATTGTTTATTTGCGGCATCTTCGAGACCTTCCGGATTTTTTAGAACGGTTATTTTGTTGCCGTTCATGCTGAGTTCGCCGGTCATTACGTCGCCGGCTTTTTTCACGCACTTGTCAACACCTTTATCAATACTGTCTTTGATGCTTGCGATTGATATGTTCGAGTCCTTGATCCGGCCGCCATCACTAAATGCAACGAAGTTATCCTTGGTAGCTCCAAGAACTCTGCGAATTATATCATTCCACTTAATGTTGCTCGTTCTTAGTTTTCCCTGCTTGTCCTGAAAAATAGCAACTTCATCTGGGTCAACTCCAGCTATATTCAAAAGATTATCGACTTCATCTCGGGTCGCATATTTTGAGAGATCAGCATCTGTGCTTGGTTTACCTCTTCGTGTGAAAGGTCTTCCGTAAATATCCACCATTATTCTTATTGCTGTTTTTCAAATGCGAGCATGAAAATGCTAAGCATTTCTCGATGCGGTATATTCATACACTACTCGATGCGGAGGAGTTGCTGGATTTCTTGAGATTGCATCAAGAACATTTAAAACCTCGTTCCCACAAATGGGCGGATCAATTAATGTTTGTGTTGGTAGCGTCGACTGCCACACTGGAACATTAAAAAATCTGCTGTTGAGAGTGCGAGGCACTCCGCGGACATACCTGAGAAACTCAGTTGGCGGTGCTAAACCGTACGAATCGAAATAGATAATTCCACGTGGATCGATCGCGTAAGCAACCCAGTGAGTTCCAGGACCGTCTTTGTTGTCGAGATTGATAATGCCAGTTTCTGGATTATTCGGTTGTTGCGGTAATTGATCTCGCATAAATACTCCTCTGAAATGTTTTATACGCAATCGCTTAACTGCATCGAGTAAATCAAAATTAGAAGCTGGAAGCTTCAACATCGGGGACACTTTGTGTTTCAGCGTTAGAATTTTTTTGGATACCATGATGCGGGAGTTCCCGGTAGTCTTAGCCCTGATCCGCGAGCGGATCTCCCCTTTTTTTTGTATCCTTTTCCCGTTGCCTTTTTTAGTGCCATTCCAGCTGCAGTTCCAACTGCACCGAGTGCTGCGGCTTTTGCTACGGCTGGTGCTGCCGCGGCAATCAACGCCGGTATTGCTGCGAGAAGAGGAAATATTCCACCGGTTTTAGTCATGTCCTTGATAGCTGCAGCAGAGAAATCAAGTCGGACACCGGTTTTTGCTGTTAGTGCCTTATTAAAATGTTTAAGCTGAGTATTAGTCAACGACAATTTGTTTGGACCACCAGTAATCTGATCTCGTTTTAGTGTTATTGATGTCCCGCACGTGCTTGCGTTCTTTGATTGCAATTTCTTCGTTTGACCGGAAGTCAAGGTGACATTAACATGACTGTATGACATTATATCCTAAGTTTGATTTTAATTGCGTTACATATTCTCGATTGGAGCGTCGATGACCCTCATTCGTCCGCCAACACCTTCAAGCAGCATTGCTTTATCGGAGAGTATGACAGCGATCGCTCTAAAACCAGCAGGCGGGCCGGCGGGAAACTCACCTACACGAGCTTTGAAGTGTATATCAACGACAGATTGTTTTGTTAGATCCAAATGTTCCAGCGAAAAGTAATAAATCGGATACAGCGTTGTAAAATCCAGTTGTGATATCTGCAACCCGGTATCAATATTTTGATCACGTCCCATAAATGTCATCAAACGATGATACGCCCGTGCAACTTCATTTCGCTCATAATTTATTAATATATCCTCGGACGGTTCCTGATGCCCGTTTATCCGCAGCGAAACCTCAGAGACATTAAGTTTGTCAAATATCATATGACTCTGTAGTTGGGAAGTCAACCTCGCATTTTGCTGGAGTGCAACAAAAATATGTCGCGGCGCTGATATTCCCTGTTGTGATGCTATGTGCCACGTAAACTGCCCGAGACCGGCACCTTGAATGGAATCTGTTGTTGTTGTTAACCACGATATCAGTGATTTACCGCCTGTGTCCATGAAAGAGAGTAATCGTTGCTCTTCAGTGATCGATGGGGACATCACTGGCATCCACAAAGCAAGCTTGAATAATATTACTTTACCGCCAGCAACACCGTCTTCTCGCCAGATAGCGTCAACGTCATCACTTTTTCGGTTAAGTACAACTGTATGATTGGCTCCAAAAATAACCTTTCTGACATGTCTGCAAAATCCAAAGATGTGAGACAGTGGAATTGCGCATGAAAATCTCCTACGTTCACCTGATAACATTAATTTACGTGTAGCAAAACCTAAATTGTAATCTGGACTAGGCCTTAATATTGGAAATGCAGCACCTGGTCTGGCCGGAAATCCAGCCGGTTGCGGGTCCGTAGCAGTGCCTTGTGCTGTTTGTACTTGAATAGTAGATCTGTGTTCAGGATGATCAGAATTATCCTTAGCGAACATCATAGTCGGACCAGCTGATCTAGTGTAATCATCTGAGTATCTCGCTAATCCCAGGATTGTTGTAGCAACGTCGACATTATCCTGAATTATTTCAATTTCTCTTCCGTCAATGCTGTATGAAGCACTTTTGAACAGCGCCATGATACCGTTATTAACAAAACCAACTCGAACATTTTCTCCGTATGCTGTATTAGCGACAACATCTGTTACAAGTTCACCCGTGACTTCAAGAAATGCTTCAGCGGGCAGGAAATATCTACTTGTATCCTGGACTCGTAATTCAATTCGTCCGCGTTGATTAGGTACTGTTGCCTCATAAGAATAATACTGATAATCGCGCACGGACTCATCTTTTAGTGTTGGTGCATCCATGTCGAACGCTGGATCAGATATAGGTTTGAACATTATATAAAATTATTGTCTTCTAAAACGAAATCCGCTTCCTGATATCAGGCTTGTATTTATTTGTTCGGGTGTTTGGGTTACAAGCTCTGCAAGTTTTTGATTGGCAGCCTGATTTATTACTTTACTGACGTCCGCGGGCATAAGTTCAGTACTGGCCAGTTTCACCGGTGGCGGTTTTTTTGATCTACGAGTTAACCGTAACAGTCTATCCTTGATTGACGCGAATGCCTTCCCGGCGAGATCACCAACAGATCCAAGGGCTTTATCCTTGACAACATCAATAGCTTTCATCGACAATTGTTTTGCAATCGGTAACACCTTAGGGGCTATTCTTGAAAACAAACCAGTAACTGTATCACCGAGACCATCTCCGTAGGTTGCTCTGTAGACTGGTAATCGCGAGTTCACTACGCGGACTGGTAACACACTAGCGTGTCTAGGTTGAGAATTGTGCACGATCATTTTATTTAATTATTGTTTCTCTAACTAAATTTATTAGTCGCTGTAGTAACCATCCGCAAGTTCATCAATGAGTCCCCGGTAAACGCCAATATCCATAATACCACGCTGAAATAGTCTCTGACAGATATCTGCGGCCTCGTTTATAATTTCCGGAGAGTTGTTTCCGGCACGTCTTCCTCCGATGAGAACTTCTAGCCGAGACACATCGTTGATGACGCTATCAGGACAGATGTGGTTATTATATCCGTGACCGGTGTAACCTTTTCCCATTTTCTTTAGTTTTTCTCTTGTTCTAACAAATTCATTAAATACAAATTCTCTCCTTTTTTCTGCCTTTTCTAATTTAGTGTAAGCATGCTTATCACTCATTCCCTTTAATTTTTTTATTTCCTCGTTTAAATTTTTTAATTCATTTTTTAATTCATCTAGTTCCTCTTTCAGTATTTCCTCTTCTGATATATCGGGGGGAATGGGCGACGAAACAGGAGTGGAAAAATCATTATCGTCATCGGGAGCGCTAGCGCCCATTTGTTCAGGTGATAAAAATTCAGGCACTGGATCGGGCAGTGTCATTGCGGGGTCTGTTTTTAGAGCTGGTGGTTTCTTCGCCTGTATTCTTGCCTGCCTTTTCATTTCCATTTCCCGTATTTTTGCCTTCCTTTCTTCCTCCTTTGCCTTCATTCGTTTGTCTCTTAGTTCCTTATTAACCCCAATTACGCCAGTTTTTATAAAATTATAGGTATCATCAGTGCTAGATATTCGAGGAATGTCTCGGTTTACTTTATAAACATAATCCCGCCACTCACCCTGGGTCATACCCAAGTCAGCTCCTGGTTTTAGAAAATCCTGCCGGTTAGGATAATTTACGACAATCCAAGTAGAAAATTTCCTAAGCTCATCTACGTTAGTAAGCGGAATATTTTTTATTTCAGTAATACCATCTTCGGTAAATTTATCAATAAACGTTTTCTTAGCAACTGTCACTACTCCGGCGGCACCTGGATCAACTACAACACCTGCATCTGCCTCTTGCTGTTTAAGTTCTTCTATTGCTTGAAGTAACCCTCGTTTTGTTTTGGTAGGGTCAGCAGGATCAGTTTTTCCCATAATTGCAGTTTTAACTTCACCAGTAGCTGCTGTAATAGGCTTAAATAATTCCTCCGCAGATGTTGCAAACTCAACTCGCGATTCTTGTCTTGCTCGTAATTTTTCTTTAACGGAATCATGGACCGGAATAAATTTTTTAATCGCGGCTAGTCGTTGTCGTGCCAATCTAGTTGTGAGTGCTTCTCCGATATTTGCCATTATTTGATAACCTGCGATTTAATTATCGGGCACGGATTTGTGACAATAAATTTACACGACCCGCGTACACGATACCGCGTCGGCCTTGATACACTATTTGCGACATAAAAATGTTTTCTTGGAAACTCATTTCGTAGAGCAGCAGAGGGGGCTGGACCGACCATGGATTTTTCAATGACGACCCCGCCACGGAAACTGTTTCAGATTTATTGAAGTAAACCAAGTTGCCAGCAGAAATTCAACGAGTTTGTCCCTGGCAACTCTTCAAGTTTTCGGGGGACATTTTTTTTTTGTTTTGTATTCTGAATAGAAGGGTTTATTTCGTCAAAATCGAAGAATAGTTTCATAAAGGGTTTTTGTTTAAAAAGTTAGTTTCGGTCTGTCCGTCCCCTCTGCTGCTGCATTTTATGTTCGAATACAAGAGGGCACATTGCATTTATGATGAATACACTTAAACCCAACTAAACAGAGAACTAAACCACAATTTTTGCTTGATGAAAAATTATTTAATTTATATTTATTAAATTAATGTTTCCAGCAGGTGTTAGTTACATTTTCATTGACCAAAATTTTGTTGAATATCGTTATTTACGGTGTACTAAGAAGGTCAGTTGGAAAGAACATGTAACAAAATATATGACTTCTCATTAAAAGTAAATAATTTTATAATATTGATTAAAATTTCCAGGTCCAATCTACCATTTTCACAGATAAAAAGAGTGATATATCAATGTTTCATTTACCAGTTTTGATCACAATTTTCTTAAAGTTCGACAAATAGAGCTAATATTTTTTGTATTTTCTAGTTTAAAAAATGGTGTGCACGCCTGACCCTGTGTTATAAGTGGGTTTGCGAGTTATCATGGCACGAGTTAACAAGGGAGTGGTGTACATTTAAAAAGAATTCTTTTTTTTGTGAAAACATCATGTTGTTACTATTTTCCATTCAGGAATAAAAAGATTTTCAAGTTGGCCACCATTTACATTTAGGAACAACTAAATATTAGAAGCAAATTCTTCGTGAAACCCATGCCAATATGATCATCTTTTCAGAGGAAGTAGTTGTAAGAGGGTTTTCAAAATAGCAACCATGTTGGAAATATGCAAGGTCTGACTGGTATTAATCTCACTTAGGACAAACTAGACTAAAAAAGAGAAGTATTTTAATGAAAACCCTACATGGTTATGGCTATCTATTCAGGAAAGCAGCTATAAGAAAATTTTCATGATGGCCACTACAGAATCCAGAACTGATGTCAGACTGGCAGGTTTTTCATATAGGACCAACTATGCATCATAAGAAGATTTTTAGTAAATTTTTTTATACAAAATTCACTACAGCCATCATTTAGTTCAAGTAGCTACAAGAGTTTCAATACAACAATTATGCTGGACATATTGTATTCAAGTTCAACATTATATTTCAGTATAAACCAACCAGGCAAAATAAGTCTTTGGTGAAAACTCCATGTAAGTTGTGGCTAGGTATCAACTAGGTATCATAATAAGCCTTATATGAGAACCCTTTGTTGTTATGACCATCTGTTTAGATCAAGTAGTTATGGACCAATGCTAGTGAACACTTTTTCCAATGAGATGATGTCATCTCAAAACAATGCAATCAATATAATAAAACTATATATATAGAAGCATTGTTTAATTACAGCATTTTAGAGACTTAAAATCTGAATGAATTAGCAAAGATATAAATATCAAATTTGGGTTGTAATGCTTTTTGTAAACACTACACAGCTAAAATGTATTTGCTTTATACATGCACACAGGAGCTGTCAAACCAAAAATAATAGTAATCCTGTGCGACTGAGTAATATTCAAATAAATTTCTAAACATAATATCATTCCAGTAATTTAATTTTAATAATACCATAGGTCAATCTTTTCACCTGTAAGTTTGACATCAAACATATAACAAAGCATTCATAAAATGGTAGCTACAAATTTAAAAGTTTAACCATATATACAATTATCTAGAACTGCCCTTCTGGGTCATCAGTATTTATTTTATAATCTTTTATCACTTAATTTTGAATGAATAAAATTTGAGCAAGGACTAGTTTTCTCTCAGATTTCAAAAAATTTGCATGCACTATTATTTTATAGTAAATATACTTGAACTATTTTGCAATGCTTATCATAAATGCCACAGAATGTCAATTATAGTCAAGTACCTATAATTACAGCACTGTATTTATAATCACAGTCATTACCTATAATTACATAATGTATCTATAATTACAGTATTTTTCATATAATTTTACAGTACAGCACCTATACTTACAGTACAGTACCTATAATTATACTTGTGTACCAATAATTATGGTACAGTATATATAAATACAGTACAATACCTATAAATACGGGGCCCCAAGTGGCCAAGTGGTCTAAAGCGCTCACTGTTACAGATCACTGCCATCTCACCTTTGTGTGGGTTTAAGTCTGGGGCTCGGCCAATGTGGGTATGTGAAAAAGCTTGACAGTAGCTTCTCATGGGTCAGTGGTTCTTTCCAGGGTTTTCCTGGATTCTTCCTTCACCATTTATACTGGCTGCCATGTATAACCTATCTTGTGCTGAAAAATGGCATTAAACCCTTCAACAACAATAAACTATAAATACAGTAGCATACCCATAATTACAGTACCATACCTATAATTATAGTATAGTATCTATAAGTACAATACCTATAATTACAGTCATGTATCAATAATTACAGTACAGTACCTATAATTACAGTACAGTATCTATAATCAAAGTACTGTACCTGTAATTAGAGTCCTGCACCTGTAATTACAGTACAATACATATAATTACAATACTGTACCTATAATTACAGTACAGTACATACTTATATATATTTAATTTGCATTGCTTGTTTGTTAGTTTTTTTTAATTAGTTCATTACATGCTCCTGTAATGTAATATTTTATATGTCCAAAACTGAGTTAATTTTCTGCTTGACCTGAAGTGACTTTTTCCTTTTTTCCTGTAAACAACTAACACATAGCTACATTATTCTCTACGTGTATGGGTTTAAAATCAAAATTATTATTAACAGAAGTAAATATGTTTATCTGGGTCAAGGTTTGGGTTTTGGAATTTCCTTAGTGTAATTGACATAGTGCTGGTTTCTAATAATAACTAATATTTTTATTTTGTAATCATCAGGATCATTTTATAAGGTTATTTTCCATTAGGTAATAGTTTGGTTTTTTTTAATAGAAAATTCTAACTGTGCAAGAGGTCAAGTAGAGAACTATATATTCTTGTAACTGAGAGGAATTTTCATTTGTGCTTTTAAGTTCTAGTACAATCAAGTTGTACTGTAAATTGTGTCCAGTATTATTTTGGGCTGGAATCTATTTTCTTCTCTGGAAACACAAAAGTGCTATGATAAAATTCTTGGATAGAGACATTCACTCTCCAAGCTACCACAGATACATCACCTTCAGTTGTGGGTTTAATTTGGACTTTTATTTAATTCTATTCAGGACTTTAAATTATGACGACTTGTGTCTGTGATTCTAGGCTTATTCAGGGATTTAATTCGCAATACTGTATGTTCTTCTTTTTTCATTTTCACTTTGTATTCAAGGGAAATAAATTATCTGTTGAATTTTACAAAGCTTGTTGCTTTTCACTCTTTTCTGTTGCTTATTTTAAGAGTACAGACTTGTAACAACATTTAATTACAATACTGTACCTTTAATTACAGTACAGTATCTAATTCTAATCCTGTACCTATATTTACAACACTGTGCCTATAATTACAGTACAGTACCTATAAGTTCACTTCGTAGCTGGAGACAAGTGACAAGGATTTCCAATGCTTCCTTGGCTATGTTGCAATCCTTGGTGGATATGACCTGCTGCTGTACACAGACTCCACCATGGAGACTCTGAGTATCACTCTCACTCCCAGTACTCCCAGTGCTGCCTGCAATATGATTAATTACACTACTTTAAAAATAAATATTATCTAATGGTCAAGAAAGTACTCTGATCCCTGTGTAATCTGCAATAGACATTCACTCCCAGTACTCTGAGTATTCCATGGAATGTAATATATAGAATTTTATATTCATATTCATTAAAAATACAATTAAGAATTGAATATAATAATATATAGCATTTGCTGTTTGCATTTTGTATCACAAAAGTGTAATAAATCTAATATCTAACAAATATGAATCAACATTTCGTCAAATAGCATAGAGTTTGCATAGCTTAAGAAATTTGCTATACAAAGTTGCTAGGTGCTAGTTTATACTAAATCACAATGTAACATTACATACATAGTTCAATGATATGGTACTAATAAATGTTGATTTAAGAGTAACATATTTTCTTCATGTTTTACAGACCTGAGGCAAAATAATGTATCATAATTGTTTCAGACATACACATTATTCTTCAAAAAGGTTGCAAATTTGTCACAAAAATAATCTGAATGGGATAGATATATCTGATAATAACCCAGACCCTATACTATCCAGGACTACTCTGATAATAACCTTAACCCTATACTAACATGTACTTTGATAATAACCATAACTCTATACTAACATGTACTCTGATAATAACCATAACTCTATACTAACATGTACTCTGATAATAACCTTAACCCTATACTAACATGTACTCTGATAATAACCTTAACCCTATACTAACATGTACTCTGATAATAACCTTAACACTATACTAACATTTACTCTGATAATAACCCTAACTCTATACTAACATGTACTCTGATAATAACCTTAACCCTATACCAACATGTACTCTGATAATAACCTTAACCCTTTACTAACATGTACTCTAATAATAACCTTAACCCTATACTAACATGTACTCTGATAATAACCGTAACCCTATTCTAACATGTACTCTGATAATAACCTTAACCTATACTAACATGTAATCTGATAATAACCTTAACCCTTTACTAACATGTACTCTAATAATAACCTTAACCTATACTAACATGTAATCTGATAATAACCTTAACCCTATACTAACATGTACTCTGATAATAACCTTAACCCTATACTACATGTACTCTGATAACAACCCTAACCATATACTAGCCTGTACTACTTTGCCGACTCCTTTTTCCACAGCTATAGACAACCGTATTCTCCCTAACAGGCTGAGCAAAACTAAGGAGATGGAGTTTTCCTGCTGCTGCTGCCCATGCTACTCTCATAAAACATGATACAGTCTCTGTGAAATCATGCACTCCCATTGTCTGTAAGAAGAAAATAATTTAACTTATTTCCATATAAATTTCTTAAATGTAAGGAGTAACTGTGAAGATGTGCTTTTCATCTGCTGCCACCCGATTCACCATGATGGCCATGGTCTCTGTAGTCATATACACACTACCATTTTGTGTTCCAGTCATTAATTTATGAAACAACAGTCTTGTGTGGGAGAATTTGAGGATGTTGATGATCTTTGTGCTATCACAAATTGTGTGGTAAGATGGACACAGACAAGAAACTATTATGCCCATTCTAAACATATAGTGGAACAAGTCTTGAAAGACACCTCATCTGCCAAAAAATAATGGCTTGGTTTCTCATAACAATTCACTAGGGAACCCTGGTGGCTGAGTGGTCTAAGGAGCTTGTCTTTTCTGATACTCACATATCTCACCTCTGTTCGCATTGGTAAAAGTCTCAGGCTAGGCTAATGTGGGTAAATAATTAAGCTTCCTGTGGGTTGGTGGTTCTTCCCAGTGCATTCCTGAGTTCTTCCTCCACCAGATATACTGGATGCCATATATAGCTTGTCATGTGCTGAAAAATGGCACTATACCAATAAAAACAAACAAGCAAACAAGTCATTATGTTATATAATCAGTAAATCTATGCACTGAGGTTCTGGTTTCTGAAGACAGGTGGTCTCTCACAGCAGTGGTCTTTCAAGACATGTTTTACTGTATAAGAGAATTTTGTTGAAGATTGTCAAAAATATAATTTTCTATTGTATTACATGACCAATTTCATTATAATATCACAATGCCATCAAAGTTTTAAATGTTAGCAATGCCTAGTGGCAACAACACTTCAAGAAATACTGTAATAACCTGCATATAGGGAGTGAAATATACATGCATGTATATGGTAAACACTATTCATACAATCCGTCCAATTCAGTCTCAATGTCTGAATCTGAATCAGCCAGTTATGGGATAAATCTGAATGTGTACAGTGCAGGGCCAGTTATGGGATAAATCTGAATGTGTATAGTGCAGGACTGGTTATGGCATAAATTTGTACTGAAAGAGAGAGAGCCAACTAGAAAGTTAGTAGTATTGTTAAAGAGCTGTCTTGAAGCTCTCCACTGATTGTGTGCACACAACTGTCACTCAGATGATTCCAGTCCAACTATTATTTGAAACTAGTTTTTTTTTACAATGTTTATACTTTCAAAATTTGGAAAAGATCTGGCTTTAATCTAGCATTTTTGTCTTAATGGTTTTAAAAATATATTTGGTGATAGAGCCAGCACTAACCCCTCAATTACTTTAGAGAGATATGTCAAACAAATCCTACAATGCCTGTCTTGGAGCGCTGGTGGACCCAGGTCAGTTAACATTTTGGTGACGCATATTGCTTCTCTGATTTTGTAGTCTACAGATATAAATCTTGCTGCCTGGTATTGAACCTTCTCGATTCTATCAACATCCTTATTGTAGTACAGATCCCAGACAACACAATCATATTCTAACACTGATCTAACTAGATAGTCAGTTTGTCTACATGTCTGCAGACAGTGTATGAGGTTTCTTTTTAGAAATGCTAGTGTAGTGTTTGCTTTCTTGGTTTAGCGCATTATCAATGAATTGCTCAAATGAGATGACATTACTATTTTCTATGATCTTCTGTTTGTTTACTTTGTCGATTAATTGTTAGCTGGTATAGTCTACATGTTTTGAGTTAGCAAAAACTAGGAAGTATCAATGTCGGCCCAAGGCATCCTTGATAATCTGATTAATGACTATTTCTAGTTAACTGTTTAAGAGTAGACTGTACAATACATACTCAATGCGTTTATAGCCCCTGTTGTTTAATTTGCATACACCACTGCATTTAAGTTTGGTTTTCTCTTCTTTATTTCTTTGGCACATACACATGTTGACTGCCATGTCATGTGGTCTGTCTCAGTAATATTTAAGAGTGCTGCAAAATACAAAACTGACTGGGGTAATATAATCGCAATGTAGCAATGTGTAAAATTTCAAGTTGGTAATTTCTATAAATAATCATTGTGAAAATTGACTAACTATACACAGGCAATACTAGCTCATGCTTGTTGGAATATTCCAACAAAAATTGTGGGTTTTGTGCGTTTTCTTAGAACTTGGTTTTGTGGGTTTTGTTGGATTCGTTGGTTTCGTGGGCTCTGTTGGTTGTGGGTTTTGTTAGTATATAAGGCATTGTGGGGTGCTTGTGGGGGGATCAGTCAGCTAGAAGCAATCAAGCTTGGCACATCACAGTTATTGTGAGTTTTATATTTATTTTTTATTTTTATTTTGTTTTGTTTTGTTTAGTTTATTATAGAGTTATGGAACTTTAGACAATATTTTGGACAGAAATTTTTTATTTTAGAGTTCATTTAAGACAAAAAAATATTTATTTAAGGAATTTTTCTTTCTTTTCTCTCTTCTAAATTATATGCATTCAAGTCATTTCTAATTTATTTTTACAAGCAAACTTGATATTGTTTTATCATTTGTTATTTGAAACTCAGTTATATGGTCAAGTGAGTGTTGTCCTCACAGACCAATACTTTTATTTATTTATTTATTTATTTAGTTTTATGAAGATAAAGGTATACAGAGAAGTTTCTTTACACTATAAATATATAGTTCCTTTTCTTAAATTATAGATCCAAAATGTTCTTAGGGAAATAGAATGTCCAAGTCATTGTGAGCATTTTCCTCACCGACTTGACATTCTAAATTCAATTCAACAATACTAGATGAATCTAGCAATCTATAAAAAAATGTTATTTATGTTTCTATTTTATAATTTACTAGTTGTCTACATCATTGTAAGTGTTTTCCTCACTGACTTGACAATCAATTTAATTCCATTTATATCAATTCAATTCAAATAAGTATTATGCTATAGTTGAAGTGTCAAGTCAAGCAAGTGTTTTCCTTGCAGATGTTTACATTTCACAATTACAATCAAGTCATATTTTCTTCTTCTATAGTAAACTTTATTGCAACTAAATCCAAATATGGTAAATCTTATTAATTTTTAATCATCAAAAGAAGTAATAATATAATGAACTAACAGTATAATGCTAATGTGCACCCTAACCTTGTGTGAAATTATCATATACCATACCATACTGTACCTCAAGACAATTATAGTATAGTGCTAATGTATACCCTGACCTTGTGTGAAATTACCATATACCATACTGTACCTCAAGACAATTATAGTATAGTGCTAATGTATACCATGACCATGTGTGAAATTATCATATACCATACTGTACCTCAAGACAATTATAGTATAGTGCTAATGTATACCACGACCTTGTGTGAAATTATCATATACCATACTGTACCTCAAGACAATTATAGTATAGTGCTAATGTGCACCCTGGCCTTGTGTGAAATTACCATATACCATACTGTACCTCAAGACAATTATAGTATAGTGCTAATGTATACCCTGGCCTTGTGCGAAATTACCATATACCATACTGTACCTCAAGACAATGATAGTATAGTGCTAATGTATACCCTGACCTTGTGTGAAATTACCATATACCATACTGTACCTCAAGACAATTATAGTATAGTGCTAATGTATACCACAACCTTGTGTGAAATTATCATATACCATACTGTACCTCAAGACAATTATAGTATTGTGCTAATGTATACCCTGACCTTGTGTGAAATTACCATACACCATACTGTACCTCAAGACAATGATAGTATAGTGCTAATGTATACCCTGACCTTGTGTGAAATTACCATATACCATACTGTACCTCAAGACAATTATAGTATAGTGCTAATGTATACCACGACCTTGTGTGAAATTATCATATACCATACTGTACCTCAAGACAATTATAGTATAGTGCTAATGTATACCCTAACCTTGTGTGAAATTACCATACACCATACTGTACCTCAAGACAATTATAGTATAGTGCTAATGTATACCATGACCTTGTGTGAAATTATCATATACCATACTGTACCTCAAGACAATTATAGTATAGTGCTAATGTATACCACGACCTTGTGTGAAATTATCATATACCATACTGTATAATCAAGTCATATTTTCTTCTTCTATAGTAAACTTTATTTCAACTAAATCCAAATATGGTAAATCTTATTAATTTTCAATCATCAATAAAAGTAATAATATAATGAATGAATAGTGTAGTGATAATGTGTACCCTGACCTTGTGTGAAATAATTATATAATATACTGTACTTCAAAACAATTATAGTATAGTGTTAATGTATACCCTGACCTTGTGTGAAATTATCATACACCATACTGTACCTCAAGACAATTATAGTATAGTGCTAATGTGTACCCTAACCTTGTGTGAGATTGTTATATACCAAACTGTACCTCAAAACAATGATAGTATTCTGGCATTGTATACAAACAACAAGACTGTCATGGTTGTGAACTCTGACTTTATTAAATGTTTCTTAATAAATGAATCATCTTGTGTTATGGTTGAAAAGAAATCAAGAGTTCAAGTTTACTCCATTCTCCCCTCCTTATTCAGTTCACAAGAAGCATACTCATCCCTGGTGCCGTACTCCAAAGTAGTATTATCAGGACCTAGCTTGCCCATTACAACACTAAGTAAATAAAGTCTTGTCATGTGAAATTCATGTTTCACTTTTATCTTTTAATTCAGTTTCAGTGTAATCATAAACGTTATGTGCCCTCTTGTACTCAAACATGAAAAATGTCAATCAACTGTCGCAGCAATGCCGGGAAGCATTTGTGTATTTAGAACCTAAATAAGTGCCCACTGTGTTTTTATCTCTGGTTTGCATTAAGTGTTTGTTGCATTTGTACAATCAGTGAAATGTAGACCTATTTGTACTAGACATTAATTCTTTTGTATCCAATCAAGCAAATTAAAAGGCATGCAAATTCTATCTGCATAAGAGCTAGAGCTCATTTCAAACTGAGCAATCGAACACTATTTAAACATTATTATGTAATATAATTAAATTATCTACAGATAACATTAATCAGTGGTTTATCCCAGTCATTCACAAATGTGATCAAGGATGGCAGTTAAGTCAAGCAAAATGTATGTTTTCATAGGTTTCATTATGTAGAGTCATTTCCAAAGTTTACAGTGAACTTAAAATTCCTAAACTGGCACTCAGATATTTGCTCAAGGAGAAGCAGACATTTTGCTATTGCTTGCAATAATATTATACTAACTGAACAATAAAAATAGGAGTTTCAACAGTATTGTTCTACAAATAAATCTCTTTTTTTAATTAAAAAAATAAGAATCCTGCTGTTTTTCTGAATCAACAATAACACCAATATCATATTTACCATACATCATATACAAAAGGATAAAAACTGGTCTTCGTTTTTTTAATTACATTTATTTTTATATAGCCGACAATTTTCATGTCTTGGCCCCTTTTCACTTCAAATCTCAAAGATATCCTATGTTTTGCAAAGGTTCTTCTGTCTGCATGCAGTTCAAACTGGTCTGCTCTAGATCAAAGGGCAACAAGTCTAAAATCTGTATAAAAATTAAAGTTACAAAACTGGTATTTTTGGCCTAAGATAAAATCTGATTTCAGATATTATGTTTATTCCACTTTATTTTTAAACATGACTAGAAAGTCTATATAATTCGGTATCATTAAAGGACTACATCTTTCTCCTTTTCTGTAATACCTCAAATTTTAATGTATAAAGATGCCAATGGGTACCCAGGTACTTGCCCATTGACAATAACCAAGGTAATACAATAGACAACCAGTGCCTGTTAAAAAAAGTTTCCACTTTCAGATTGATACACAGAATAACAATTACACTAATATCAGTGTTGCAGTTCGAGGCTCGAGTCATGTGCACATTTATTCATCATTACATGGGCTTGTACCATTGGTTACAATTTACCTGTCATACATATACTATATACTGTAATAATACAAGGGAGGACACTTCTCTCCTTTCTCAAGCAACCAATCTGAGAATTAATGCTGATATTTGAAGCTAGATTTTGCATAATATAATAAATTTGGTATCAATGCTTAGCTCAGGCATTCAACCATGTATGCCTGTCCAAAGTCTGGCTGCTATCATGCCTTCAATGAATGCCAGACCATTTTCCCATGCTACCCCTCAACACTGCCATGATCGCTCCCACTTAAGTGCAAGTGCAACTCGCTGAATGGAATACTGCCCTCTCATTGGCCAAAGGAAAATGACATACTAAACAAATTTACAACTTATTTTTGTATTATCATATAGTACATATATGACTGATCGTAAAATTGGAAACGAGCTGAGCCACTGTGTTCATCGTTAGACTTCCATCTACTTTCCTTATTTTCTTTTTATAGTATCCACATCAAACAGTTACAAGAAAATAGAAAAGTTTCTTGAATGGGAAACCACGTGTCGCAAATTCATTCTATTTTGATACCACATACTTAGCGGACCAGTCTAAATTGATAATAAATGGTGCTAGATATCATAATAAAAGGACTGATGGATGTTACATGACTGAAAAATGTTAGAGGAGAGGGAATTTTGTTAAACTTAAAAACATGCTGCATCTGAAAAAGGACAAATCAACAGCAATTTAAAATTTATGAAATACGAATTTGAAAGTGATGTAATACAAGTCAATTTTTTGTAGAAATTATGACTATTCACAAAAGTTACTGTAGACATGCAGACTAGTTAAAGTAAGTGTTATGTACAAACAATTTATGAATTTCTTTTGTGTCTATATTTTTGTACTAACTTCTAATACACATAGACTTAGTCGATCTGTGACAAAAATTTTAACTGCAGATCCCGGTAACAAAATTAAATGTACGTTTTTCATACAGTTTTTGGTAATTATGGCCTGAAATGTTGAAGGGATATTTATTGTTGAGACAGTCTGCAATGGTGATGGGATATTTATTGTTGAGACACTCTGAAACAGTGAAGGGACATTTATTGCTGAGACACAGTTTGAGCTGGTAGAAGGGATTATATTTATTCTTGACACATAATCTGAACTGCTAAAATGGATATTTATTGTTGACACACAGTTTCAGCTGGTAAAAGGGATACCTGATGTTAACATGGTGGTAAAGGGATATCTGCAAAAATGACCACACAAAAAACAGCCTAAAATTATACATTTTTCTTGTTCCCTTATAACACACTTGACAAAGTTTGAACATCAGATATTGTTGAAATGTAATTTTGAATACCTCCCATAGACAGCAATGACGTATACATAACACTGATGCCCTCAACTGATTTTAATGGATGTGACTGCCAGAAATCTTTAAAATTTATAAATCAGATAATTTTCTGGAATATGGTGTAAAAAGTGTATCAACAAATGTACATTACTGACCTCTACAGCATGCCTGCCAGCTTTCCTATTTTCTGCAGCCCAGGAATCTGTTATGCTGATACTGGGTACAGAGTGGGGAGTGGCTCCTGCTGCTGGTGCTGAGGCTGAGAATGGAGTCTTGGGTTCTTCTGTGATGGATGGAGTATAGGTCACATCCCCTGTCACTGTCTGACCACATAAAAGAAACCTGGAAAAACCAGAAACCTTTTCTACTGAGACTGATTTACCTCCATACAGAGGATAACAAGTTGCTGACACAAAGCCATATAATTGGTGTTAAAATGCTCCTTGAATAAATTATTACTTACCAAAATTAATCCAAATATAAACTGATCATACTTTACCACAATGCCCTTGCAGACTTGTGACATATTTTGTTCCTGACAATGATACTAATTCTCAATAAACATCTACATAAAACTGAGAAAAAAAATTATATCATGAGTGTCGAGTAGGGATGAAACAATACAACCTGCCATGTAAAATATGATTCATGATACAAATCCTATGATATATGATATATTATCTATATACATATCAAATTTCATGGTCTTTTAATCTACAGAAGTTGTCAATGGTAAGGTGGTGCTATATTTTATGTACTGACATATTGTTTGTATTTCTAGTCAGCAGATCACAGACATACACTTCATGCATTCATACACCATTCTCATCTTTGACAATGTATAAAAAGTAGTTCCAAACAGACTAACAGTTAGGTTTCAATGATTTGTATTCAACCTTTCAGACCATTTCAGGCTGCTCCATTTGATCAGGTGCAGGACTCATCTTGGTCACACCCTTTGTTTTGCACAGAATGAATGTTTTAAAACATCTTATTACCAATTTCATGTCTCTACTTAAATTTATAAGTCAATACAGTGCTATCTTCAAAACAAAAGAAATAATTCAATCTCCTTGTGGAAAGGAAATCTTATCTAGAACAAGTTTCAATGTGGGAGTGGAGATGACAAACAACCAAATCTTTCATGTTCTACTTCTGCAGATGCAAAACACGGACTTTTTTCACATACACTAATTTCTGCCAGTGAAAAAAGAAATTGTTGACAACACCTATTCCGATACTACAAATTAAAAAGGTGATTATAACTTGCACATTTCAGAATCTGGCCCCTTGCCGATTCTGTACTAATTTTTTAAAAAATCCTGTAGCATGTTCAGTATCAGAATTAAGGGAGACATGACAAACTTGTTCCCCGCATTTAAATATCATTTAATAGCCATTTTTGTGCAAAGTTTGCTTTGTATCTAAATGGACCTAGTTTGTGCAAAGTTCCCCTGTTGCATTGTATCTAAATGGACCTAGTTTGTGCAAAGTTTCCCTGTTGCATTGTATCTAAATGGACCTAGTTTGTGCAAAGTTTCCCTGTTGCATTGCATCTAAATGGACCTAGTTTGTGCAAAGTTTCCCTGTTGCTTTGCATCTAAATCAAAACCTAATTTGTTTGCCAACATTTACAGTGTGTTACACAGTGAATACACAGAGTTCTGGAATTTTTTCATTATGCTGATCCATGTTATTAGTGGCTGAATGGATAAAATAATCAGAATGGAATTTGTGGGGTTGGGACTTTGGGGTACATTTAAAGCAGTGCTAGGTTGGTGGCAACTGCTCTAACCTCTGCAGCCAGAGTGTATAAATGTTCATTGAGCTGGGGTTATTTCCCTATATGCTGAGTGAATAACCTCATTACTCCAGGACATGATATTCTCTTCCGATTAATATTCCCGTCCTTCTATGACAGTTCTGTGGGTACTAATGTATCACCTGAAAGCTCAGACTGGGTCTTGTAGGTGGCCTTTAGATGATGTGTCCAGAGGAGACAGAGGGTTTGTGACAAAAGTTTAGCTACCCACTATAGAGAGATGGTTCTCAGCAATGAAAGAGAATGTCGTCGTGAATAAGACTGACTTGTCTTGTCTGAATATGCATGTAAATCGGGTCTGCTGGTACAGCATGTATTTTGAGAGTTCTGCCTGCAGTTGCTAATGCCATGAGGATGCAGGTCCTGTAGGAAAGGAGCGCCAAAGCTGCCACTGAAGATGGTTCAAAAGGTGTCTTATCCAACCAGGTTTATACCCAAGATAGGTTCCCCTTTGGTCGTAGGGTTAATGTTTTTGGCCATGTAAACACAAAGTTGGTGAGTAGGTCGGATAAGTCCTGGGTTTGTCCAATATCCTCTCTCCAATGATGATGAAAAGTGTGAGCGATTGTGGAGTGTTAACCTTGGATTGTACTCGTTGCTAACTTGCTCTCTTTGAAGAGCCAGAGGAGGAAGTTAGCTATCTGCATTATCAATGCCTGAAGAGGTAAGATATGTGCGTTTGCTCCATTGATTTCAGATACTTTTGGAGTGGAGGGCCATTGCGCCTGAGTGATTTACTCCATTAGTGGTTGCGAAAATGTTGAAGTTTGAAGACCTGTTTGAGATGATCTAGATGTGCACATTTGGGGCTCCGCACAAGGATGAAACAACTACCATTGCGGTTATATGAGCAGATGAAGGAAAACCCGAATTTTGCAAGATGCAAGATTGATGGAGTGGTTAATCCACAACTCTTCCTGATGGAGTGGTGTGATGAAGATAAGGCTACAGGCTGACTGCCTTGGTTTCTGTATCACTTTGGAATGAGAGGTGTTGGGAGAATTGGTGTATGAGTTCATGTTGGTCCAATCCAATGATAGTGTCCAGAGCCCAAGCTGTTGGGTCCAGGATGTGAGAGACAAAGGATGTGGTTTTTGGCATTCCCTATTGTTACAAACAGCCCACCAATGGTCGGTCCCATTGGGTACAGATCTGACTGAGAACCAAGGGATGGAGAGACCATTAATTCTGTGCTAGTAGATTGTGCTGTAACGAAGGGTTGGTCAGTGCATTTAAGAGTCCTGGGATATGGTGAACCTGTATCGCTTGTTGATGACAACACTACTTCAAAAGGTCCTACACCATGATGCAAATATCTGGGGATTTGGGTCCTCCTTGTTGTTGAATATAAATCACCACTGCAAGATTGAGTTCCTCCTTGTTATTTGAGTTAAGTCCCACATCATGATGCAAAGGTCTGGGGATTGGGGTCCTCCTTGTTGCTACAGATAAATAAACTTTGTAGGATTGAGATAATCCTTGTTGTTTAGATATGTCACCACTGTAGAGTTGTCAGACAGAATGAGAACTCCCTTGCCATCTAAATATTCTTGCCCCCAATGAAAGGCTTTCACAATGGCCATCATCTCCAAAATTATTGATATGAAGAAGTCATTCCTAGGGAATGCATGCACCACTGGTGTCCTGAAATGACGGTAGTGGGCAGGCTCTCCAGCCTTTCATACTTGCATCAATACAGACTGTAATCTTGAGCAGGTGGATGCAGAGATGCATACCAGCCATGAGCCCAGTTAGGTTGCTCCCAATTCTGCCGATGGTGCCTCAACTGGGTGCAGATGTTGAGAGGATGGTCCAATGGGCAAACAAAATGAGTCCATTCGTGTAGATAAAAAAAAAAACAGTAGAAATGCAGTAGGAGACCTAGGACCATGATGTCCGCTGCCACGTTGAGCAATTCTTTGTGGATAGAATTCCTTGAAAGTAAGGTGCTACTATGGGTTGTTTCAGTGCCTGATCCTAAGGGAGACAAAATATGGTGGCAATGTATTGAAGTCCATACCTAGGTGAACGAATTGTTGAAATGCTACTAGGTTGGATTTTTCCTTGTTGATGAAAGTCCAGATTGGTAACAAAGGCTATCATGACTGGTTAGAACTAACTCGCTGATGTTTATGTTATCCAGGTAATTTGATGTTGCTGCCACAGAAATGGTCCAGACATGTGCCATTACTGGATTCGTCAGGTAAGGGAAGACCCCAGGGCTGATCTTGAGCCTCAACTGTGATGCTGTGAATTGATATACGATGTTGTAGGTGAACTGCAGAAATGTCCTGAAAGTCTTATGAATAGAGACATGAAGATATGTGCCATTTAACCCACAGTGATGGCAAAGTCTCCCTCATAGATATTTTTCAAACTGCACTGTGGCATTTCCAGTGGGAACCAAGTGGCATGGATAAATGGATTGAATGTGCTTTAGGCTGATGAACATACATAGAGAGTCGTTTCCCACTGGGACCAAGAAAAAGATGTGGAACAAATGATAGAACCATCTTGGTGCTATGTCCACATGGTATGCAACTGTTGGGGCTTTGATAGGATGACTTTCAGAGGTTCATGTCCTATGAGTGTCCCTTGAGTCCTTTTGTTGATTCCCCCTACTATAACTGTATCGATGCTATGGTTGTGGAAGGAAGGGAATTGTGTCTCCTTGATGGCTTGTTAGCGTACTTCATCCATCAGGACATTAAACATCAAGTAGAAGATAAAGGCCATGCACTTAGCTTGAGACTGACTCCCATGCATGCCCTGAGGTATTCCAAGTGGAAGAAGATAAGCTATAAGCCATGCATGCCCTGAGGTATTCTGAGTGGGAGAGGATAAGCTATAAGCCATGCATGCCCTGAGGTATTCTGAGTGGGAGAGGATAAGCTATAAACCATGCATGCCCTGAGGTATTCTGAGTAGGAGACGATAAGCTAAAAGCCATGCATGCCCTGAGGTATTCTGAGTGGGAGAGGATAAGCTATAAGCCATGCATGCCCTGAGGTATTCTGAGCGGGACAGGATAAGCTATAAGCCATGCATGCCCTGAGGTATTCAGAGTGGGAGAGGATAAGCTATGTGCTGTCAGTTTGAAGATAGCCAGAGAGAACAAAGTCCAACAACAAAGTGACAGTAATGATATTACTCACCAACTGTGCAGTGTCAACAAAGGCCATCCACTCCATACATATGAGTGTGGCTATGCCATCCCAAAAATGGCGAAATCACTGTCAATGCAGGGGTTCTGAATTAAAAACTGTTTGGACTACAAATGTTAGAACTGCCGACAAACTGATGATATAGGTGGGCCAGAAAGTATGTAACTCTCCCAGACTACGAACATAACTAAAGTCAGAAACTTCTGTTCGTTGTAAGATCAACAGATGCTGGAGCACTGGTGCATGTTGTTGATGAAGTCGTCGGAGGACAAAACCCCGGGGGTAGAAAAATGTCCTCAGTGGAGGTTCAGAAGGAAGAATCCTCCCTCATGTAGGGTAGAATAGATGATGGTACTAACAGAATAAGTAATATCATCTTGGTTGTGTGGAGTGAGGCTAAGGTTTCCTGTAATGCATGAGACTTACCTGGGGAGGAGAGACAAGGTCTGTTGCTCACTAAACTCATAGAAAGCTCTGATTTAGAAACCACGACTTCAAGACAGTCGCTGAGTAAAGAGGCTCTTCTACTGACAAAGTGTAGAGAAATTGTGAAGTGACATCTGAATGAATATCACAAGGTGGTATGAGTTAAAATGGTCCCTGCACGTATGCAAAAGTCAGGTTCGACGTACTGGAAGCCCAGGCTGTTATTGATTGAGCCTGTAATATTGATCCTTCATGATCCCTAGTATATGGCCTAGGCTGGTCACAATGGAAATAGGCCATCAGTGTGAGGAGGATATCATTAGGATCATCAGTTGGGACAGGTTATGGCATATTTTATTAACGTAATTTGTCTGTATGTCTACTGAATGAGAGGGAGCTGTTTGTTCGCTCTGTCCCATTCTGTAGGAGGAATCATTGTACATCAGATTACTACACACGGTGCTGGCAAGTTTTCAGTAATTACATTGTGATACTTTTATTATAATTCTGTGCCTTATCATTTTTTAATTGTCTGTGTGTGATAAATTTGTTTACTTTTCATTATTTATTTTTATTTTTCCTATGTATATGTTGTATGTCTTCTTCTTTTTCTTCTGGTGATTCATTTAGTCATCATCAAATCTGATTAAAGTACAATAACAAACGGAGATGTAACTTTGACATTTCTCCCATATACCCACAACAAGTATTACAGTTACCTTAAAAAGGTGATAGCAGATGATTTCAGTTATAATGCTTACCTGTAGGTAAGGTCATTTACAGCCTGTACAGGTAGATTCACTGAAGCATGGTGTTCCAAGGCTAAACTTGCTAAGAAAAAAGAACTCACTTTTATATACAAGAAGGGACAGAATTATACATATATAAAGAGTTCTTCTGAGCATAAAGACATATGCACATGTAAATAATGTAGCCGAACCTAACTTATGAAGTCACATAGGCTACAAGTGCAAGCGATTAAGTCCTCCATAAATATGATCTCAAGATTTTGCATATGAAAGACATGACTCAATTGTCGCCTATAGAAACATGCATGTGCAGTAGGTGACCTGTACTTGTCTAACCAGAACGAAAGAAATACAGAAATGCACCAGAGTGTCTACATTACACACAAAAAACCTTTGCATAAAAGAGAACTGAAGCACCATTATACAGACGTACACAGTAGGTGCGACAAAATCCATTATAAGGCAATAGTTGTAGGGATAAAGACCCAGAGCCTGCTTGTACAAGTAAATACATTAAAGTTGGCGCCTGGATGCTACGAAAGCCTTGGATAGAAACTCGCCAATATGTACCCGTTTGTAAAGAAATTACACATACATAGGAGCTATATGAGCACTAGAGACTTGCACATACAAAATAAATATAGCACAAACTGTGAAGTCGCTTTGGCTTCATGTGCATGTACCTAAATGTGTGACGATGACAAAGTGTGGCAACTTGTAAAGGCAGAACTTTGTTGTTATAGAAAGAGAGAAAAAGCTGGAAATATAGATGGGAGTATACTTCCATTAGAAGTGAAAAACTCATCCAACTTGTAGTGGTATATCTTCCAAGCAGCTTCTGGCTTTTGTGAGCTCTCTCATGACGAGAGAGTGCTTCTTGGCATGATCAGAAGTAATAACTGGGATATTCTTACACTCTGCTACAAAGGCTTATATGCAAGGGGAGATCACTCTGCCTGACTTCCCCATAGGTCAGCAGACAACTTTTAGCTCCATTTAGCTAAATGTAGTATCTAGGAGGGCTGGATTTGCAAGACAGTGGTAGTTCTCCTAGGGTATTATGATGGAGTAACATATTCGAAGGATAAACACTGGAATGTCAACACTGCACCTTAACACTGATGAGGATAACACTAGAAATGAGATATCTATGTCTTGCTATTAACAGGAAATCAAATCTGCTTTAATAGACAATACTGATACAAGTCCCTGTTCAGTCTGTTAAACTGTACCTTGCCAGCTGAAGGCAAATGGAATAGCATCCCTGTCTAATCTCATAGATTGTGTCCTGTGGTAGTGCTTCAGGCTGTAGCACATTGACCACAACTGACAAGCCCCCTGCATTCAGGAACTCCTCAAAAAATGTCTGAGTACTGGACCGAGTCACAGTGTCTTGGGATGTTGGCACAAGTTTACTGCTTAAGACCTGAAATAAATGAGAATAAACATGCATTTAGCATGAATCCTGACCTAATTGATACCTGAATTTAACAGACTGTAGTTCACTGTTGACAACTTTTCATGGTGATACTCCTAACTTAATATCCTAATGCTGTTCATGAAAACAATATAGTACACTGCCTTACTGCGACACCACCTTATAAGTATACTAGGATACATGTAACTGTATTACCACTAAATGAAACTGGATCCATGAATATCCTTGTCTTATACCAACAGCTATGCTATAACGAAATGCCTTATAATGTGCTGTATGTATTATATATGTATTATTTTCAGTCAATTTATCATGTACACACATATGTATTATTTTGAGTCAATTTATCACGTACAGGCATATGTATTATTTTGAGTCAATTTATCACGTGCAGACATGTATCATTTTGAGTCAATTTATCATGTACAGACATATTTATTATTTTGAGTCAATTTATCATGTACAGACATCAATTATTTTCAGTAAATAGGCATCTGTTTATAATGAACAGACACTGTATTATTTTCAATAAAAAGACATCTGTTTATAATGGAAAAATTGAGTTGGTCACTCACCTGTCTGCTGTATTCAAATTTTGCCCTACTTGCACTAATCTTGTTAGTCTTGTTACAAAGTTAACTCCAGCATTAAACAACAAGAATAAGAGAGAGAAAGAAATGTGGATGAAAAACAAGATTAAACAGCATTTTCTTGAAGGTAATTGGTTATAAGCCCTAGTATAGAAGTTCCATGTATGGGGTAAAATAACCAATTTATTAAATGTTTATTCACAGTGTACAAGTATATGAAATTTGTATATGTCAATGAAACATACATTTTTAACAATATGTGCATCTTCCTATCTTTTCAACTGTATTACATACAAATTGTAAATACATGTATACAGCATATACAAAATTTGTCACTTGTGTAGAATCAATCCTTGTGCATCTTTCCATGATCAAAAGGGCAAATCATAAACAAAGTAGATATTTTTTTTAATTTGCTTTTGTCTCTTTGTGTACTCAATGAATAATATTATTGCTTTTTCAATCTTAAACATTTCTCTTTTCAGCATCGAGCTTTTAAAAAAGGAGCAAATATTCCTATACCCCAGCTTAAATATTACTGTGTGATAAATGATCAAGAATTTTCACTCAAAGTAACAGCTGTGTACGAAGAGCAAATACTTAATAATGATGCTTGAGCTCACCTCCATGTTGTAGAGAACTCTAAATGCTGACATGTCTGGTGCAGAGGCATCAAACAGGTTGCTGAGGACTTCCTGCGGAGACTGAGGAGGGCTTGGAGAGGGGGCAATTTTTCTGGGACTTGCTCTTGGACTCAGATCCTCATTGGATGATGAATGTTTCAAGACCTATCAAAGTGGAAATGTTATCCTACTATGAAACCTACATAGTAACAGACTCCGGCAAAAATTGATTTAGTCTGGAATTTCATCTCAACTAAATATGGATTGAATTTTCTCAAACATTCAATAAGAAATTGCCACTAACATGGCCACTGTCCTCTGCCATCTGCCAAAAGTCAATCATACTTGGCAAAGTATGACAAATTGTAATTTATTTATTTCCTGAAATTGATATAAACAAATGTTTTACTAATATACATCTTTGCTAGCCAAGGATCATTGATCCACTAAATTTCACACAAACTACTGGTAACTGATATGGCATCTAACACATTCCTCTATCAGAAAGAAAATGATCCTAACAGATTTCTTGTGACACATACCTATGATGACAGTTGGAAATAATTACAGCAGACTTCACAGTCAATAAAACACATTACAAATAAAATTCTCCAATTTAACATTGCACACACAGGTTTTTCTTTTGAGTAAAGACATGTGGACATTAAAGACGTCAGCAAACTGAATCCCAAACAAGTTACATAATTAGTTCTCTCATTGGTCAATTGATTTCCTTTGTACCAGCATTAACTCTATCATCCACAAGAAGCAACTTGTTCAAAACACTGATCTAGCAACATGTGGCAAGGGTCAATGTGGAATGAAGTGAATCAACCACCCTTTGCTACTGTCCATGGCTAATATTCCAGTTGGCTGGAATGCGATGAAGCCAGGAATACCAAAATCGGTCAAAAGGATGATAAGAATCTTGAACGAAACAAAGCTATCTCAACACTTTCTTCAATATTAATATATTTTTTATTCATTTAGTTAAAGAAGTATCCTTCAACTTTACCCAACTGCAGCATTCCCGGCTTCCATCATATTCCAGCTAAATGAAATGTAGGCCAACGAAACTTCAAACAGGTCCATTTCTTTTGTCCGAATTTGAATTTATTTGAGAAAAGACATTAGAGTAAGTAAAGTCTGACTAAAACATTATGACTTTACTTTGTTGAAAAGCACTGTTATTGGCTGCCAGTTGTGTAAGATTTTCTGAAAAATGGACTTTCATTATGATGTTAGTCAACATCAAAACACATTATACAGCACTGATATTTAGGCAGTATGACCTAGATGCCAAAAACATAAATATCAGCATCGAGGTCTTACATGTAGGACCAGGTGAGAACAAGCAAAATCTCCATCTTCTGATCAGTTCAGTCAACAAATAGTATCACTTCAGACTCCTGATAGGGTCCTGGACATTCCCTTGGGACAAATGGGACAAAGACAGTGGTTTCAAGACAAAGAACTAGCCCCCACCACCAACAAATGAGCGGGAACCTGTTCTCTCAATGAAAGCAGGATCTGTCATGAGAGAAAATGAACCTATCTGGTGGAACAACAGATTATTTAAAGTCAACCGTGTAGATAGTTTGGGTCGACTGACAAGATATGTGTCATACTGATTCTTCCTGTCGTAATTAAAGTCACTAAGAGCCAAGTCTTGTATAAGAGATAAGTCATAGAGTCTCTGGATAGTGGTTCAACGGGTGTCTCAAACTACCATGTCAAAATCAAAACAAGATTCCATTTTTGTACAAAGGGTCAAGGGTCTTGGTTGCAACAAGTCAAAATTCGCAAGAAGGTTGGGGAAGTATTTATTCTAGCCAAAACCCTGTCTTCCATGAGGACAAAATATATCTGAGATTATAAAATAGTAGCCCCTGAGTGTGATGGGAACTAACGTCTTATTTAAAGATTATAGGAAGTTATCTATATATGGTATTGAGGCTTTGAAGGGAATGATTTGTTTCTGCTGTACAATTTTCAGATGCTTTTTTTTATTTTAAGAAATAACTGCTATAAGTGGTTTGGGGAGAGGTTCTTCCATCAGTCAAGACAGGGCCTCATATTGTCCAAAACTATGATGCTGGGGTCTGGTAGGCAAAATGTTAGCAGCCACTGAGACTGGAGGGTGATCTATTAAAGTCTCATCAGCTAGCAGCATAAAGTGCGAGGGTTCACTGCTGCACTGACAGGACCCAAGAGGTAAAGACATTCACAGACAAAGAATAAACTCTCTAAGTTATGAACCTCAAGCGACCTTCTAAAAATATTGCTGATATGGGTTTAACGCCATTTTTCAGCACATGACAGGCTATAAATGGCAGTATGTATATTTGGTGGAGGAAGAACCCAGAAAAACTCTGACATACCCACATTGGCTGAAACTATGTGGACATAGGTGAGATGTCAGTGATCTATCAAGAAAAGCGCTTTAGACAACTCAGCCACACAGGGTCCTCTGAAAAAATGTAATGAATAATGGTCATGGAATGAGATAATCCTTATTGACAAGGAATCCAACATTAAAAGTGAAACTGAGGATTTCATGTCATGCTAGGTGTTATATGCTTCTGGCTTATAAGGTCTCCCTCCAAAACAGCATTGGAAACTGATCTTGGGGTTAGTGTTACTATACTCTGGTGACTCAAAGTTTTGGTTGATATAGCTTTGATTTAGAAAAGGCCTGAAGTAAGATTCTGGTGATGTTTTGTAAAGCACACTTTTCATGAGAGTGTTTATTTCTAGCAAAAGCCATGGGTATACAGAGCAGGGCCTCTCCCTTTCTGGATTAAACGCTGGTAGGATAAGAACTGACCTTCCCAATTCACTAGAAACCTAGCTGAAAGGGAAGGGGGAGGTTGATTACTGCCCTTCATCAGTGATAACTAATCATGTGTTTGTGTAGGATGTTAATGACACAGCTGATTGTCTTTTTGAATTCCCATGACTGAACATTAAGGTCAAATGGGAGCACATAGAATCGATATGCAGTTTCTTAGAAGCCAAACTGATGAACCTGCATAAAGCCAGGTAAAAATATGCATCAGTTAAATCTCAACTGGCAGAAAATTCAGCCCTTTGCCAGAAAGCCTTACTGATCACACTATCACCATTCTGTACTGTAGCACTGCTGTACTTATTCAGCCAGCTGAAATCTCTGACCAGACTATTCTTCCTATTTGTTTTGGGTACTAGAAAAACCCGTGAATATAACCCTAGACAGTTTAGCTTGCAAAATCCCTCAACCTCACACATGTATAGTAGAGAGTAGATCACTTTTGATAAAATTCTCAACTTATCTGGATCAGATGGAATGTCCATGAAGGAAAGTGAAAATTAAAGAGGAGAAAGACAGATACATGAGTCCAAAACCCCTTGGAAACGACTTTGATCACCCATTCATATTGTGGAAAAGGGTTCATTCAAGCCAACCATAAAGTAAGGATTCTGGTGCCTAAAGGCAGGTTGTCAGGGTGGCAGATCACTGGTCATTGTTGTGAGGCTTGGGGAAAAAAAACAGATCATCAAGGGTTGATATTGTACTCCATTCACCCAGACTCATTAAGCCCGAGGGCCAAACTCGGACATGTGAGAGGACTACTGGGATCCCACAGAACTGGTGGACAATCTCCTGTCCACTCCAAGCCTGTATTGAAGAGACATGATTTAAGGGATAGAAATTCCCCGAAACCAGCAATGTTTTCTGTCCTATTCTCTGAATTACTGACTCTAACAGTGTCTGGGTGAGTGCGGCATTGGCATCTCCAATTCAAGATGGCCAGTTGTAACTGGTTGCATGATCTTTTCTTGGGGGACTATCATAGTGTCCCACACAAAACTAGTATCTGACAACATCCTTAAATGAAGACTCAAAATGTTGTTTTGGTCAACATTAACATTATCTTCTCTCTCTACTTTTCAAAGTCTTTTTCAGAACTGTGGATCATATTTCCATTGACTATTTAATAGACACTGGACACTGAAGCTGATGAACATATAGTTAAGCAAGGCATGTATCATGTGTAAATCTTTGTTTACTTATTTAAATCTTGTGCACTTCAAATGTTTGGTGGCATTTTACCTGGGCATGCATTATCAATGGTTAGGTGTGAAAAAAAAGCATTCAAAATGCCACTGTGGTGGTCACATTGCATGACTGAGTGGCACCATTTTTGTTTAGGACCAGCTAGATTCTTAAATGAATGTGTGTGCAAAATTTTATGGCAATCCTCCAAGTAGTTTTGCAGGATTAGTGACAACAAACTTGTTGTAATGGATGGACAGGTGACAGACAACAGACAAAAGGCCATTACATAAAGCTCTTCTTTAATGACCAGTAGAGCTAATAACAACCTACACATTTTTACAATAACAATAAGTGTACTTAGAAATAAAAAAGTTACAAGTTAAATAACTGCATATGTGTAAGACAATAAAAAATCAGTACCGTGTTGGAACTGTAAAATTTTCACTTAATGATTGATCAAAATACAAAAATAATGATGCCAACATGTAGCAAATACATTAATAATCAATAGGTAGGTAGGTAATTTTCTTGGATACTGAGATGCAATGGTGTGCAATGCTGATTGTACTGTAACAAGAACTTGAACTAGCAAATATCTGGTGGATAGGTGGCCACCTAGTGGTGATGGGTTGGTAAGTTTTTCCATGTCCCTTTCCCTATATTGTATAACAGACTGATAAAACAAAATCATCATCTGTACAGGAAGGCTGGATTTGAGAGGTAGCTGATTTTATTTTGTAATGTTAATGTGATTGGGAAACATATTTGCCCGAGAAAACAATTATTGTATATGTGCAAATATTTGGTTTGGTGGGGGGGGGGATAAGTCATTCAGAGCCAATTGGTCTTTGGATTTAATATTAAAAGTCTGAAATTAATCAAGGCTCAAAAGTAAGCCCACCTTAAATGTAACTTTACCAAATCTTACAGAAGTTTTCATTCAAAAATAAACCACCTCATATTTTTTATTAATACATCTTTTCTCCACAGACATAACATTTTACAATTCTGAGTTCTATTTTAGGGATTTCCAATTTAACAAGGAACTGATTTATAAGACAGGGATTGCAGATCTAAGGAGGAACTGACTTATAAGACAATATATTCTTATGGGATGTTCACATTATCCTGACACCAAGCTGACCAGTCCTAAAACTAACCTCTTAATGCTGAGCACCTAACAAGGCAAGCAGCAGAGGGGGCGAATCGGACATTTTGTCCAATCGTTATTTTGCTTAATTATTACTTTCTGCAACTCAACGATCTAGTGTCGTCAGCGCCTGGTAAAAAAAAAACGACGACGTCGTTGGGGGATCGTCGCGTCGTCATTTGGTTTAATTAACACCTTCTGCGCGCCGATCCCCAGCGTCGTCAGCGTCCGGTAAGCACGTCGACGACCGCGTCGATGTCATTGCCCCCTCTGCTGCTAAGAAGTTATTTACAATGAAAATTATTTACAACTAACCGAATATTTGGTCAAGTCCGATACGATATCGTGTCCGAGGATCATGTAAATTTATCGTTATGAATCCATGTGGGGTCGACTGAGCATGACTAAAAAAGTTTCGAAAAACATTAAAGTCCATGTCACCGCCGCACCATGTCTGCCAAATATTTCGTAGCGTGTGTGTATCAACGCCGTTGAATACAGCAAGAATATTGCAGTTATCTCTGATTACTTTTGGAATCTGAGTGTATCGTTGAGTGACATATATCACGTCAGTGTTTTTATGCCTGCCTCTGGAAAATATCCTAGCTGGGTTTTTTTGATTGTCTAACATAACATCATCGTACACGACTAGATTGTTAACGTCGCCATCAATATCATCAATACCCGGTGCATCATTGATATCCGTAATAAACTCAATAACATTTTTTTTAGCGATCGCTGATGCATTCTCGTTGAAATCTTTCAACACCTCGTAGCATCGTTGATCATCTACGCTAGGAGCAACCAAATACAACTTATCCCACTTCATCCATCTCATTATTAAATTGAGTAACAATTGCGTCTTGCCGGATCCAGATGGTCCGATGATAATCATCCGGATCGAGTTTGGTAACGCTGCAACATGCTTAACTGGTTCTCTTGTTTTAGTCGCCGAAAAATCAATTATATTCATATCTCTATACATAAATTATGGATCTATATTGTGTGAAGTGTAGAGTACGTACTGGCACAAATGATATGACAACCGCTACAACAAGAAATAACAGATCGGCGCTTACTGGCAAGTGTGTACAATGCGGTACAAAGAAATTTAGATTTATTTCTATTAGACCCGGAGATGTTTTAAAAAAAAGCGAGGAGGTGACATCGCAGCCAAATTGGCAAAACTCCCCGGAACACCGTGGGCAAAGTATCCAGGAGAAAAACACCTCCCAGGATATAACTACTGTGGCCCCGGAACACGATTAGATATCAGACTCGATGATCAAAATCAGCCCAAACCCGGTGAGTATCCAATAAACGCTATCGATAAGGCGTGTCATGCTCATGATGTTGCTTACAAAAGTAGCGATCTGCAACAGCGTCATATCGCGGATGTAAAATTAATTCACGCATTAAATGCTATTCCTGATAAATCCGTCAAAGAAAAATTGGCCTCATGGTTGGTAAAATCGGCTATGAAAGGTAAATTAATGGTGGGCGCTGGTAATTAATAACAACATGGAATCCATTTATTATTCTCCGAGAGGATACTGGAAGGGGAAGGCTGCAATTGGTAAGCTTGCAAGCGCTGCAAAGGTAACAAAGGCCACTGCGGCTAATTGGTTATCCAAACAGGCTATATGGCAAATCTATCTACCACCGCCTAAACAAATCAACTTCTCGCGCTTTGATGTCAGCGTACCTAATGAAGTTCATCAGGCTGATATACTATTTTTGCCGCATGACAACGGTTACAAATACGCGCTAACCGTAGTTGATGTTGCGAGTCGATACAAACAAGCGGAGCCGTTAAAAACAAAGTCAGCAACTGAAGTAGCCGCTGCGTTTGAAAGAATTTATCGAAGAGGCCCTCTGCGCTGGCCAAATCTATTACAAGTTGATCCCGGTAGTGAATTTCGCGGCGCTGTTTTATCAACGCTGAAACATCATAGCGTCGCGATACGACGAGGTCATACTGCGCTACATCGTGATCAGGCAATTGTTGAACGATTCAATCGGACTCTCGCTGAACGGTTATTTGGATATCAATACGCGAAGGAATTCATCCAAGAAAAACGATCTCGTGAATGGGTTAAAAGGTTGCCAGGCGTAATTGCAGCGTTAAATAACGAGATTACCCGAGCAATCAACATGAAGCCCAGCGACGCGATTAAATACGAGTATATACCCGGAAAATCAAAAATAAATAGCGTTTCCAAGCCGATTCTTGGCGATGTCACTGTTAGATATCTATATGAACCAGGAGAGCTTGAAGGCGGTAAAAAAAGAGCTACTGATCCTATTTGGAGTGTTACCACACATAACATATCAACGATAACACGATCAACTGGTAGACCACCGATCTATAGACTGGATTCAACTGCTCCTCAGCGCGGATTTACACGCGAGCAACTACAAGTGATACCTAACGATACTCAATTACCCCCACGTGGTCTTAACTAGCGCCGTTGCGTCTATTGCACTCAAGACAGGTCAACCTCACATTGTTTTTGACATGACCGAGACTGTTATCGATCCTATCCACGGTAAATTGGCGAGTGTCTTTATCCGAATAACGCCAACTCATTATACAATTGCAACTCGCGCAGTGATTATTCTGTTGTTGTCGTAACGCAATTATTAATTCGGCATCAATATCAAAACGCCGCTGTTTTTTTTTATCCTGTTGGCGGTAACCCGAGAGTTTTCTATCAATGACGCTTGCATCGATGACTCCGTCACTGGCTTCGTCACTGACTCCGTCAATAACAATTCTTCGAAGCTGATTTATCCTTCGTACTCGGGACACTGCAAGATAGACTAGATTCGACCATTCGATGCGATTATCAACCATCCAAACAATTGTGTCCGTGATGGTTAGTCCCTGCGAGGAATGTATTGTTGTTGCGTATCCTAGCGTCCACGGGGATTTATCAGCACGTAGCGCGTCCTCGACGACGCTGATATCAACGAGCACGATATCATTCAGCACGAGAATTTGTTTTTTTGTCCCTGACGCTGTCGGGGCTGGAATTTCAACTTCAATGTTCTGCCGCCGTGTGTCCGCGGGTCTATAACATAACGGCACTGGGCGCGTTGGAAACTTTTCCTTATGCAACGCAAACAACCTCCGCTGAAGTGTGTCTCTGACTATCTTTCTGCTCGCTACAATTAAATCGTTTGGTCTCCATGTTTCCCAGAATTCATTTAACGGCGTTTCCGGAATCACCTCGCGAATTATTTCACATTGAATTCTATCCGGCTGTAATCTGATTAGTTTTTTAACCTCGCGCAGTTGTTCATCAAGTGCTCGGTAATCAGTATCGGTTTCTTCATAATAGTCCACGAACCCGCTCAACCAATCATGTGGACCCTCGCCGACAAATGGTGGTGGTTGGCCATGGTCCCCACACATGATTACCGCTGTATTCGCGCGCAGCAACCACTCAAGAAACATTTGTAAAGTATCTAACGAAACAGTACATATCTCATCCCAGATGATAATGTCGGGAATAAATTTTTCCCCCATTCGATCAGGAGTCCACTCACCGCCGCTGTATCGAAAAAAGCTGTGATAAGTAACGGCGTCAACATTTCGTTGTTTTATCTCTCGCGCTAGTCTATGGGTCGGTGTAAGCACGATCATACTTGCCCGCGTTCGAAATAATTCAATTGCCCGAGTCGTCTTTCCTGACCCGCCACAGCCGCTTAAATAAACTGTTTTGTGTCTACAAATTGGATCAGAACACGATGGTGCATTAGACCATTCTGATAAATTATTACCGCGTAGGTAATTGTTCTCAACGATGACATTTGCTGACGGGGAATAATCGCGTCGTATTTCTTCTTTAATTCTCCATGTACCCCAACTCTCGTCCGGACTAGTAAACTCGGTTACGTTTTTCTTATACGCTACGTCTATATAAAACGAATCAACGGCTACTCTAACCGCGGTATCGGGGAATCTATTTATCATCGAGAATAAATTGATAGCGGCGTAACCCAGCATAGACGCCCTCAAATGTGGATACGCGGGGCTGTCTCCATCGCTGTAGGAAACAACTGTACCCAACTTTGTTCCATTGGACAAGAAAGCTGTTTTGCAGTTCACGTATCTATTTTTCGCCACTGCGTCCTTGATTACGAAATCATATTCTGCGTCATCTATAATCAGCCGTGAGCAATATCGTTTGTAATCGCAGTTTTTTCCACCTTGTGTAAACTTACCAATTATTCTTCTACCGAGATCTTTTGCCTCGTGGTTTCGTTGGTTGAATATCCTCCTGGACCATTCGATGATATATTCCTCGTCGGCATCAATGTGTTTTCTGGATTCATCAATTATGCTATCTAGACGCTCTGGTTCTGGTAACCAGACTTCAGTCTGCGCCCGGTATGATATAATCGCGTCACTGACAATCAACGAAACTAGCATGCTACAATCAATCATATACCGTAGCAGCGCTATTGGCAACCACTTCTTTTCAGCTATGTGTCTACCGATCCAAATATAGCAACAGCGATGGAGTCCTGCCGCGAATTCAAATGATACTATGCGAGCGAATCCGGTTAAATCAAAATCAGGCAGTGGTCCATTAATAGCAACACGAGTCATTTCATGTCTGGGGTGTCCAAATCGTTTGAAATACTCAGCGGCGGATCCATACCCGAGAAAACTCGCTGGATAACAGGCAACCATATCAACCGAGATCATAGCGTCGCGGTTGTATCCAGTGTTCCATAATCCACCGTGATAATACTCCAAACAACTGGATTGTACATCTGGTAAAAATTCCTTGCGCGTTGGTCTCCACGCATTTTTCCTTGCTGCAACATGAGCTACAACCGATGGAATCGTAAAACAATTTGTTAGCAGTTGTTCATCATGCTCCACAAATTCCATGGCGGTTTTTTTCATCCTGTTGTGAAATGCTTCAGTGCGATATAATTCACCGTTTGGCCTTACAAACTGATCAAAGGTATCCGCATCGTTTTCAGCGCTGCGAAGTAACCACACTGATACAGGGTCGTTTTTACACAAGTAGGCAATAGCATCAAATAGTTTCCTCTCCGCGAGAAAACCATCCCTGGAGAATTGTTCTCCTAAAAATTCTTCGGGTATATACTTTACTGTTCTATCCCGTGGAAATATTGTGATCGCGGGCGTCCATGCGTGTTCGTTATGATCAATAATTTTGATTGGGGCTCCCTTCGATTTATACTTTGATTCGTATAATACTTCACCGGTTATCGTTGTAACGGTTATTGGAAATCTCAGCGATGTTTCTAATCTCGCTATGTCGCTGATGGTCGCTCCACGCTCTTTTACGGTTAGTTCCCACTGGTTGATTTTGCTACGTCGTAAATCAGTCAATTTGTTTCCTCGACACGCATTTGTAAAATGCTCTATTATTCGTTCTGCTACACAATTTATCCCCGTTGACTGTTTCATCGGTTTCAGTTTTCCGATATCAGGTTTCTTATTTAACGGGTATATTCCATAAACAACTGCTGTTTCAGGATACGCTCGTTCATAGTATGGTCTGTCAATTCCGGTTAACAACCCCGGCTTGGAGTCGCGGCTGACAATGACTGTTTTCTTGTCGCTGAGAACCGGTTCAAATTTATCACGTATGATCCAATCGCCTGATTTCACCCGGATAATGAATTTTACTCTGAAGAAATATCTTTTACCGTCAAGTTGTGATATTATCGTTGCTGCGCGGTTGTCGTTCATGGTAGCATCAACAATGCCATCAATTCGAAATGTTGACCAACTGTGAGATGCGCCATCACGCTTGAATTCATTGATACAATCGCGTATTTTATTCAACAGGGTTTTATCGTTTATTAACGCTTTTGGTGTGTCCTTGAGGACTCTATCGAGATTGAATTTAATATTTTTCCGGGGCTTAATTGCTGCCAATCTCTCAAACTCATCCATATAATTAAAACAAGTATTTAAATGAAAGAATATAGTATAATGAATCACTGCAAATGGTTGATGATTGGGTCGACAACCCCGTGCAATAAATCATGTAGAGGTGAATTCTGCGGATACCATTTACAAAGCGTTCGTAATGGTTCTCTTGGCCCCCTCCCGTGCTTGGTTTGTCACGTCGGTGTAAGAGGAAAATCGCAGTTGTGTATTAATTGTGGCGGAAAGCGATACAGGGAACTAAAACGCTATTATGACAAGCGAATTAAAAACGCCGTCATTGACCCCACCGCCGATTTCGTCATTAAAACCCCCCAAGACTACGTTGAAAGATTCATAATTAAACCAAATAATAAATTAGACAAGTAGTATTATTATACAAATGGACCAAGAATTTCAGCCGCATCCCCTGGTCGTCAATTACGAGGCGTCTCGCGACGGCATTGTTAGAAATCGTAGACTGAAGAAACCAGTTGGCACCGTAAATAATCACGGGTATTTGATGTTTACTGCTGGAGGGAAAAAATATCTCTGTCACAGAATCATCTATGAATGTTTCCACGGATTAATCGAGAATGGACTTGTGATTGATCATATTAATAGTAATAAGACTGATAATTCTCTTACAAACCTGCAAACTGTCTCTCAGAGTGAAAATAGTAAAAAAGGCCAAACCGGTAAATACCCAAAGAAAGCAAAACCCGTAAGGTCATTTGATACAACAACTCACGAGGAAAAAATATTTCAGTCGATGAATGAAGCAGGAAAATATTTTGACATTTGTATCACCTCAATACGATTTGTTGCAGAACGAGTATATCAAACAGCAATCTCAAAAAAGACCGGGTATAGAATTCGATTTTCATATGTAGATACGAAGTCACCAGCGCCATAGGCGCTGACAAGGCCACCGGCGCTGACAATAAATTGTCCGTTCCGGAAGAAAACAAAGTATGAACACCTCGGAATTGATACACGGGGTTTCATTTTTTTTATTTAAAAACAAGATGTTTTATAAGAATAATGAATATCGAAGACATCAATAATATATTAACTGAGATTTCAAAATTAAAAAATCAAGGAATTGAATTATCTGATGGTCTCGACAGTGAAAAAATATTATCCGATTATGAGATTATTAACGAACAGTCGAAACGGGGGCGTTTTACCCTGGCCCGCGAGTACTTTTTTATAAAACGATTGCAACATACGATTAATGAAAACTTGTACCACAATGACGCAAATGCATTCATTGGACTATTCACTGCCGTTGAAATAATACGAAAAAAACTCGGACGTGTTTATGAACGACGCCGGGAGATTTCTAGTAAAATCAAAAACATTAGAAGGATTATAGACGAAAACTCCGGCGAGAAATTAGAAATTGCTTCGCAATTGCAATAATGGTAGGCGAATCACTTACTACTCGGCTAGCCAGAGAGCGACTAGCAGCGCTTAAAAAGTTCATACCGTTACGAGACAGGGTCCGAGAACAACTTCAAACGCGGCAACAAATGCAAACTGATTTTACTGTTGGAAGCGAACAACTGTTTGCCCCGGTAACTAAAGCGACCAAAGATGTTACGGCGGCAACTGTACCCGTTCTTGGTGCGCTTGAAAAGATAGCGGCTCAGACCGAACAAACAAAAAGGTCTTTAGAAACACTCCCTGCGAAAATAGCGGCTGCTACAACACGGAGGCCACCACCACTCGCTATAACCGAACCACAAGAACCTTATGTTACAATGGCCGACGAGGAAGAACTAGGCGCCACCGCAAGAGAACCAGAAGAAGAAATACCGGAAGAAGAAATACCGGAAGAAGAAATACCAGAAGAAGAAAAAGAGAGGAATATACCCCGTAATGTACTTAAGAAGAGCACAATAGATCAAATTAGAGACCTCAGGGACAGGAGGAAAGAATTAATTGATTTTACTGCCTCCAATTTTGCTAAGAGCATACGAGATAAGGAGCATATCAATAGCGGTTACAAGAAAAGTATAAAGTCGTTAAAGGATTGGACAAGAATAGTGTATTTAGCGAGTAAACACGAGAATGCATTACTACGTGGTGATGGCCCCGATTACGACGCATTCCACAATAAAGTAAAAAGTAGAATACCAAAAAAAGGAAAAGGATACTCTGTTGGTAAAGAATCCTACGGCGTTACCTGTCCTAACAGTGTTCTCAGTGATATATCACGGCTAGAGGTACTAATCGGAGGAAAACGAGCCGGAAATAACTCTCCGGAAATAATCAATGAGGCCGCTGATATTTGCAAGCGGTTATTTACGGGTGGTATTATGGACATTAATGCATATCGAACGCTCATAGACGAACTCGTGGATGATTAATTGGAAAACTGGTGTTTTTAATAAGGATGATCATACACTACAACCATGATAAACCAGTACTCGTCTACGTGGTAAACTCGCGATTGCCTGTTTACCGCGCGTGGTACGGAGATGGTCTCGGTAGCACCATTGCGGGGTTATTTACAAGAATGGCTCCAAAAGTAGCGCCGTTAGCCAAACAATTAGGAATGAAGGCTATTGATGTTATTCGTGATAAGGGAATCAGCGCTATTGGAGATGTTGCCGGAAAGGCGCTTTCAGCCGCGCGGGACAAACTAATGTCGTTGGTGAAATCCAGGAGAAAAAAACAGAAACCACCGGTAATGCCATCAACGACAGTGATGCCTGCAAATGTCAGTAAAGTAATAAATAACGCCGTGGAAGAAAAACTAGAGTCGTTGGCGACGACTCAGTCGTTGGCGACTTCGCCATCCGCCGATGCGGCAACCAACGCGCTCATGAACGCGATAGCGGGGAGTGGTTTAAATTCGAAGAATTTACGACGGAAAAATCGCAATTGAAAATATCAACATGATAAATAATAGAATGTTTGCGCGAACCGCTGATCCCGCGTTTGATATGGATACCCCAGTGCGCAGGGATGATTCTGTCCGTGATTATCAATATTATTCTTATTATGCAGCGCAACCTGACCTACGATCGCGAATTGAACTTCAAGTCCAAGATACCAGTAAATACTTTCTGCCGTGTGAAGCGTTTATCGAAATCGAGGGAGAACTCGTGACAAATGCCGCCGATAATGCACCGTACGCAGATGACCATCGTGTTCGAGTTGGCTTCGTCAACAACGGTATCATGGCGTTATTTGAGAGCGCCAGATATCTTATTGACGGGCGAGAAATTGAATCAATAGAACGCGAGGTTGATGTTGCAACAACGATAATTGGGTTGGCGAGATACTCGGATGATTATACAAGATCGGCGGGCCCATCTATGATGTTTTCGAAGGACACCACCAATAACGCTGACCATATTCAGTACATCAACGTGCTGGCGGAAAGAGATACCGCAACTGACCCACAGGCTGAAGCAGCCAATCCAGACCGCAGAGCAAGACCAGGTGCTAATTTTAATATTATAAAAAGCACCAACAATGATTACAATCTAGGATTCGCAGCACGAGTAGGAATGTTGCAAGGACCACGCCGACAGTTTTCATGCGCGATTCCACTCCATCACATATTTGGATTCTGCAGAAATGTCAGAAAAGTTGTCTATGGGGCTAAGCATACAATCGCGCTGACGCGAAGGGGCGATGATAACAATGCAATATGGCGTGCTGCTGGCGTCGCTGCCGGTAAAGTCGTTTTAACTAAAATGGCATTGTGGATGCCGGTGCTGACTCCATCAGTTACCACGGAAGCACGATTGTTAGCATTTATGGAACAGGGAGGGAAATCGTTGTTGAGTTGGCTAGCGGTAACAACTGATGCTAAAGAGGATAACGTCGCCGATACGTTTACATGGCACTTGGCATCAAAACAAGGCGTTTCGGCCCCACGTCATATATTTATAGCGCTACAGAATAGGGAACGATTGGGCAGTCAAGAACACAGCCATATGATATTTGATCAATTAGGAGTCAGGGATGTTTCGCTGAGAATAAACGGACAACAGGAACCATCCGAGGATATACAGCTTAATTACGGCGACAACCATATCGCACGTGTGTATCATCGATTGCTGTCGTATATGGGTCGTGATCAAAACGTCGACACTGGTTTGCAAATATCACAACTTGATTTTAAAAACCTGTATCCGATTTATTATTTTTCGCTGGAACATCTTGATTTAACGAGACAATCCGTCGTTGATATACACTTCAGAGCTCGTATAGCCCCAGCTGGTGTTAATTACAGAGCGGTTGCTGTCATTCTCAGCGATAAATCAATGCTGCTAGAAGGCGTTGGTGGACGAATGAGAATCGTTGATGCGCCAGTGGAAAACATGTAATTGAAAGCACAAAACGCGTTTACAATAAAATGTCGTATAGTGTCGTCAGTGTAGAGTTGACTGATGGTCAAGTCAAGAAATTACGATCAAAGTCGGCTAAGCAATGCGGGATCACAATAACGCTGAAGCCGTCACAGATGGCGGGTGGTAATCATAAGATATCGTTGACGGCGCGTCAAATAAAACATTTCAATGATGCGATGAAGAATAAAAAGGGTGTTCAAATAGATTTTTCAGCCGCAGCGATTAAAAACATGGAAAAGACCGGTGGGATATTTCCGCTGTTAGCCGCGATTCCGGCATTGATTGCCGCGGCCGCACCAGCAGTGGCTAAGGCGGCAGCGTTAGGAGCCGTTGGTACCGCGGCGGGGATGGCATTGAAGAAGGCAACCGGGAAAGGCTACAAAAAAAAACGACCCGTGGCCGGAAAGGGTCTAAGACTACCGGGAACCCCGTATTCATGGTACTCGGGAAAGGGTCTAAGACTACCAGGAACCGTTTATTGACTCGGGAGTCAATGACTCCCATGTCTAATTTTGATTTAATAGGCGCCGCAAACGCGCTAGCGATAAAAAACTTAAGAGGTGTTTTTATGAGGGATCAATTACCGGCGGCCCCAAGGAATACTGAAACAGGCATAATTAACCTCGATGGGTCCTCCGGAGCGGGAACTCATTGGGTTGCGTACGCGATTGATCCGCGTGCAATCGTCTATTTTGATTCATACGGGTTAGCCCCACCAAACGAATTCATGCGGTATATCCGGGCGTGTTCAGCCCGGGTTTTTTATTCCACGCTGCCAACACAGCGATTAAGTGACCCACCGATATGTGGCCGTGAGGTATTGAACGTACTCGCGGCGATTTCATCATCGCGGAAACCACCTCATGTGGTTGTAAACGAATACACTAGTGGGAAATTTAGAGACAATTACATTAGATAATAATGATTGATATTTGGGGACGACCGGTTTCGGCGCTGAAAGAATCCACGGAAACAGCCGCCACCGATGACATAAAAAAACTAATTGAGGATGAAATCGCTGATACGTTGAACTTAACCAGTGTTGACCCAGATGAAATAGTTGTATTTCAAGACCGCCAGGGTAAATTGAAATCCGGTAATGTGTCGCTGAATGACGTTTTAACACGACAGCGTGACGCCGCCGAGGGCACTATCGCGCTGTATACCGGCGACGGACGACTCAAACCGGGTGAACATATATCGGCGGTAACATTAGTCAAAGACGGTTTTATAAGGTTGGATAGATCGGTGACCGAACTTGACGCGCAGGTGAAAAAATCTGCCACCGAGGTGAAAAAATCTATCACCGATATACAACTCACTACCGCTAGTTTTTTCGGGACCCCGGCGGTAACCGAACCAAATCTTGCAGCAATAATGGGTGCTATTTTGGATTTTGCAACGCTGTCGGGCCAATTTGTCTCGTTACGGAAAAATATTAACAGGATCGATGACAACTTTGATAAATTCTTTGGTAAAAAAAATACCAAGCCGGATGAGATTACAATAACTATAAATGATATCACTGCGTATGGACAGGAAATAAAAACAATCAAAACTGATGTTGCAACAAACAAAAAGAGTGTAGACGCGCATGAACGGGAAATAGAAATAATCGGCGCTAATGTTGCAACGATCATAAATAATGTAGACTCGCATGGACGGGAAATAGAAATAATCAAAACTGATGTTACAACGATCATAAATAATATGGACACGCATACACAGGAAATAGGAACAATCAAAACTGATATTGAAGCGAACAAAAAAAATATAGACGCGTATTGGCGGGGAATAGGATTAATTAAAACTGATGTTGCAGCGAACAAAAAAGGTATAGACGTGCATACATATGAAATAGGAACAATCAAACTTGATGTTGCAGCAAACAAAAAAAGTATGACCGAGAATACACGGGAAATAGAAACAATCAAAACTAATGTTGCAGCGAACAAAAAAGATGTGGACACGCATATACAGGAAATAGGAACGATTAAAACTGATGTTGAAGCGATTAAAGACGGACTACCGAGAGTAGCAGAGCAATTCGAAAAAATAAAAATCCCTCATGAGAACATCATCAACACAGTATACACAATTCGGCATGGATCATTCGATTGGACTCCTACACAGAATACAGTAAATATCACCGCAACTGTTAAGGGCATTTATCGATTGACACTGGTTTCAATGATGCAGTTTAATATATTATCGTCGAGTTCATCCGGGTTTAACAATACAATATCAACAATTATAGACAAGAACGCAACTGAACAGTTTACAATTTATGCCGTTGATAGAAATCTAGCCCGGGCAAACATTACATGGTATGTGGAATTTGCAGCGAATCTAAGTAATTAAAAACACTAGCTCTTTTAAAATAAAAATGACCACCAAGGAAATTGAATCAGAGGTATCACCGACGTCACATCAATATCGATTCGATACCGCAAAAGAATTTTCCGCGAACTTGAAAACGCTTTCCGAACAATACCGTGCAAAAATAAAAAAATACCGCCGAAAAATAACCGCCATCGACGCGGTCGTGTACTCGGTGTCGGGTATAGTAGCTGGCGCCGGTGTTATTTTATCCACGGTGACCACGATAACCCCGATCGCTGTTCCAATCGCTGTCTCCGCAATGACAACAGTTGCTGGAGTTGCCAACGCAATCACTAGGAAGATATCATCGTGTTTTCAGAAAAAACTCAACGAGTATACAGTAAAACATCAAATAGTATCCGACGCATACTCGAAATTATCCGGGTTGATCTCGTTATCGATTGATAATTTGTTCGTATCCGATGTTGAATTCTCCACGATGGTCCAGTTATATAGCTCCGCGATGTCAAAAATCGAGGATTTTCAACTGGAAGCCGAAACCACCTGGTTGTTAAAATTAGACACTAAAAACAACGAATAATAATAATGTCGCTGAACCCCGAAGGGTCTCAATTACTTCAGCGGATCGCGGAGAACACCACTCCGGTACAAACAAATATGATATCGATAACATCAACGAAACCCGAATTCAGTGTAAACTTTCCATCACCGGTTCCAGTAAAGGAAATAGCGCTGGCAAAATTGCGAGTATATCACAGTTGGCCTAATATCCGAGCGGACGCATTTAACGGACAACAACCTAATAACTCGCTGGTTTTTGCACGGACAAATAAACCCGATGGGACCCCAGACTGGGAGGAGGTTACAATACCAACTGGGTCATACCAAATAGAGCAAATCAATAAAGAATTTCAACGCAGGATAAAATCGATCACAGGAAAGGAATCAAAAATCGCTATTACGGTTCATGAACCGACGTTATCGTCGACGATTGAAATAAGCACACCGGGGTATATGGTTGATATTTATAACAGTTCAATAAGAACCATACTAGGATGGCCTGAGAATCCACCCGCGGACACCCCCCCATCAACTATCCTCAGACACGATAACGGAGATGGTGGTAGGCATATTGCTCCATACAACGTAAATATCGCATCAGTGATAGCGATCAATCTAGTGTGTGATGTTATCGAAGGGAGTTATCAGGTGGATACCAAGCAATCAAATCAGGCTCAACAGGGGTATATCCTTTATTCGTTTTCACCAACAGCCCCTCCGGGATTTTTGATCATTGAGAGTCCGATTAATCCGGTCTATATGCGATGCCATGATCGGTTTTTAACGAGAATTAATTTCAGACTTACCGATCAGTCAAATAACCTAATTGATCTGCAAGAGGAGGAGTTAGTGATCACTCTGTTTGTAAGATCATAGCAGCAGAGGGGGCGATGACATCGACGCGGTCGTCGATGTGCTTACCGGACGCTGACGACGCTGGGGATCGACGCGCAGAAGGTGTTAATTAAACCAAATGACGATTGGACGATCCCCCAACGACGTCGTCGTTTTTTTTTTACCAGGCGCTGACGACACTAGATCGTTGAGTTGCAGAAAGTAATAATTAAGCAAAATAACGATTGGACAAAATGTCCGATTCGCCCCCTCTGCTGCTAGGCAGCTGTTGGTACCATTTGTATAAGTCTTTATAGCATGACTCAGCCAAGGTTTAAACCGGCGATCTACCACACCTGAGGCGAATGCTCTATCTGCTAGGCCACCAGAGCGGTACCATATGCATTTATGTAATTAGTAAAGCTGGTAATATGTAATCAAAATTAATATCATCCTTCTCTCACTATTTTTCAAATTCTTGTGTAGAATGTGTAAACCTACAAAAAAGCAGTTCAGGTTCACATTTAATAAAATTTCCCTTTGATGGGGCACCTGGGTAACCAATTGTTAGGATCAATGGGTACCCAGTAGATATTTCCTAAAATTATATATATATATATATATATATATATATATATATATATATACAGTATGTGTATATATATATATACAGTAATACCTCATGCATTCGCATTTCTGGATTCGCAAATTCACGGATTCGCGAAATTTTCATTGGTACCCTCTACGTACATGTTTTCTTTATTTTATTGAATTGTACCTTCGTTATATGACTTCTGTGACATATGAAGTTTACCTAGTTTACCTTCCTGACAATGACAAAGAAAACGTCAGTCATTAAGTTTACAGTCCCATTCGTTACTTGGTTTTACCTTACTGTGAGTGCAAAAGAAAACGGCAGCCAATGAATTAGTATAGGGGTAATATTAGTATACATGTATTGTACTGTAAATGCGCTAGTGTGGCAAATACCCATTAGGCGATATTATACTCTATTTTTACGTCAACCATTTATTTCTCTTTTTAAGGGTAATGTATTAAGCTAACTTTTAAATGAAATTAAAGTGCTTTGGGAGCATGATTTGGGTCATATTTAGGGTTTAAACCCTAGAAATAAGCATTTATTAGCATTTTTTGTGACTCATACCAAACATTCGCAATTCCTCCTGATCCGCGACTGGTTCTGGAACCTAACCTCGCGAATGTTCGAGGTATTACTGTATATATATGCCTAGTTAAGAAATTTCAAACCATACCACATAAAGATGTTCAATCAATGAATAGAAAGGAATAACAGCCAGAAGGCAGAATCAGAATGAGGTAAACGAGTCATACAAGGAACAACAGCATAGTCCTATGAACCTAGTTCAAGTCTTAAAAAGGTTATTTTTTTCTTCTGTGGGGGTATCACACACATGCATGCATGTGCACACACACACACACACACACACACACATTTTTGCTATCAAATTATTGGATAGCCTGAAAACAACCAATTTTCAGTATAGCTGGCTTATTTTCAATATGGACAGATTATTTTCTGCACAAGCAGCTTTTTTTAAAAAGGGCTTTATTTTCCGTAAGGGTAGCCTATTTTCAGTATGGGCAGTTTAGTTTTGGCATTTGTGGCTTATTTTCAGCAAAGTGTTTTCCTTTTCTTTTCTGTAAGGGTGGCCTATTTTCAGTATGGGTAGTTTAGTTTTGGTACGTGTGGCTTATTTTCGAGACGGACTGTTTATTTTCCATAAGGGTAGCTTATTTTCACTATGGCTAGCTTAGTTCTGGTATTTGTGACTTATTTTCGGGTCAATTTGTTTATTTTCTGTAAGGGTAGCCTATTTTCAGTATGGGCATTTTTTCTCCATGCTTTGCTCATTTCCACATATATACTTATTGTAGGATTTTACAGTATATTTTTCTGCAGAACGAGTGATTCTCAAAAGGCTGTGGATTTTAACAATAAACCCAACAAGAATTACTGATGAGTAAAATAAGCTATTACTTTATATTGTTTTTTTATATATATACTAAAATATGATCCTTTGTAGGTCAGTACTCACTTTGCTGGTGATAGAATCAAGAGCTTCAGATATGGCCGGGTCAGTAGGGATCAGCATCAACAACTTTCTAACTCTTGTGGTGATCCTGAAAATACCAATGGGAAAAGTGGACAAATGTTGTGTGCATGTACATGTGTGTTTGTGTGTGTGTGTTTTGTGTTTGTGTGTAGATAAAATCATTGATGAAAAATACTAACCCAATTAATGACCAACATGACAGATAATCTACACATCAAAACCTCTTCTGCCAATGACAAGAGAAAAAAATCCATGTGCTTCCAATTCTTATGGTGCATTATCATCAAGTAACTGTAAAATATTACAGTACATTTAAGTGGGACCAATCAGGAATGTTTTATGCTCACGATTTTCATAGAGTAAGATGCAATCATTTAATACGTATACTAATAGGTGTTGGTTCTAATGGTCAGTATTGCTGTCAATATGAGTTTCTGTTACATTTATCTAATCTTCTGTTGAAAAATTGAAATGCCCAAAATTTGTTGTGTTCGATATTATGTAAAAGTCTATCTGTTGATCTACTGCTAGCTAGCCTTCAAATGAAGCCTACAAGGTATTCAACAGGTTTGTCTCTAATTTTCCATTCATTTTATTTTCATTTTTTTCTTCATTTGTACAGACTTGATCTGCCAGTAAGCGAGTGCTTACGGAATATCTCCCTCTGCTTGAATATAAAGCGTAAGCAAAAAATTTTAAAAAATGAGAAATACCGTTAAAAGTAATAATGTCATCTGACAAAGACAAATCTCACATGCAAATCATCATCATACAAATACATAACAAGTTTCCTGAAGATCTCAACCAGACAAGAATGTGATAGATGGACTCAATTTTCGAGACACTTGACAGAATTAAAGAATGAATCAATCTGATAACTGGAAAATCATTGGTTATTATCATTACATTTAGCTGACCTATGACTGCAAGCTTCTTCTAACCTCTGCTGTACAAGGGAAGAAAAGGCAGTCAAATCTTATTTTCACTCAAGTATATTAACTGGTGCTATATAAAAAATTTAAATACTATTGTGGAATATTATCTTCATTTTCCCTTTTCTAGTTTTACTAAACTGGGTTTACATTTATTTATGATACAGTGGCCAACATATTCAACTCACAAGTTCTTGTAGTCTCAGTTTTATGCAATGGCACATATTACTCTAATTCTGGATATAGTCTGCTTGGTCTACATAATCAAGAGTTCAAATAATGGCATTCTACATTTAACAAATTCCTGAACCATTCTAAGCAATTGGACTCCACTAACTATTTAGGGCAAAGATGTAGGAGTCCAGTTCATTGTAATTTAACAACTGTATTTTATGGAACATATATTTTTGGCCATGATCAGCTTCTACAGAAAAAGAAGTTGAAAGTGGCAACATTGCTTCAGAAACTGAATAGTCTGACCTTTGGCAATATAAAACTGCGAATGATATATTAGTCATGCTACAATTCTATATGCAGATACTGGCTCTGATAAAACTCCATCTAATAAAAGAGTTGTATTATCAGCCACTAGTTTAATCCCTCAGAACCTGAGGACAAATTAATAGAGTAAACCAGTGCAATGCAGGGATGGTACTCCCTTTGTGGAGTAAGTTCATTTAACACAATTCATTACCTGGGTCTTGCACAAAAACAAATTAGTATTGTTAAGCAGTCTACTCATCAACAAAATTTGAATGACATGAATGAACCGAATCAAAAAGCTTGCAAAAAGTGATTGATCAATACAGTACCTACTATGGTCTTTTTCCATGCCAAGGGTTATGCTGTCAGTAAAATGTCTTCACCACTTGAGCAGTGTCCAATTAAGGAAGGGATATTCATTATGTGATTGAAACGTTATAGCTGGAAAACTGTTGTCCAGTGTATGAAACTGGCTGATGTGAGATGCAAAACTAGCATCATTAAGAAAAGGAAACAAATGAACATGAAATCTGAGTTATCTGAAACTGTGTTCAGCAATGACTGTGGCAAAGGGTAACTTTAATCCATGAAAAAGCTGCAAAAATATCTAAGTTATTAGGAGCACAGGATGAAGCATTGGATCAAAATGTGTTGTGCCCAAGGCTGATTTGTATCTGGAACATCAATGCACAAAATGTAAGACTGATTCTATTTTTAAAAGTCAGTTGAAACACCTGGCACATCTGCATCAAACACTGAAGATGATGAATCAGGTTTGACTCATTGCCTGCAAACAGTCTGATCAAAAACTCCACAGGTTACTATTTTGAAAACTAATGTCTCAGAAAATTCATAACTAACCTTATTACCTAAGGGAACACACCCATGTTTACCATGATTTTATGTGATTTGATGATCAAGTATTGTATAGGCAATAAGATGTCAGTGTACAATTTGATTCTTGGATCAGCTGAGAAAGTAAATATTGGCAAATTGACTGTGATAACATACAGAAAATCACCTTCCATCTGCCAGTTGAATACATGTTCTTACGTTACATGTTTAGGCTCGAATAAACAGTAACACAAGAAGGAGTGAAAACAACTAAAGAAACACCTTTATGTACCATTGTTTAGAAGCCCGACTGAGATTATTTCTCTAAAATGATGGTTTAAAACTTGAATTTTTATGCAAAACAGATGCCCGGATAAGGATCAAGTGATCATGTTTACATATAAAAAATCACATAGCCCCTGTATGTCCTTGATAAGAACCAATCATTTTACTCCGAGAAAAAAGTTGTTTACTTCACTAAAAACTATTCACAAGTCAAGGGTCATGTATTCAACACAGCCTCGATCACAACCTTATTATTCCCACAATAAAAAAAATATTTAAAAAAACTTGTTGACGTGACTGTTACTAATTTTGAATTAAAGTCAAGAACCGGGTCAGCCTTATGTGTTTACTAAAATAAACAGTCACGGTCAAACTATTTTCTGGAAAAGTATCGAGTTCCTAATAAACAGAACTACATTATTTTGACATATAATGAAATTAAAAAATAAAAAAAGATTTTAAAACTTACAAACAATTAAATCAGACATAAATTAAATCAAATATACATAACAATGTACAAGAAGGGCAAAACATTTGGTTTATAATCTTTATTCACAAAATAATACCACCTACCTGAACCTTTGTTTCCTAGAACTTGAGAAATCTTGTTTGAATACTTGCATACTTTTAGTGATTAGTACAAAACAGTTGTTCTTAGACTGGTGTCATGAACAACAAATCTCTTCAAATCAACTTCTTTGAGATATTTTTAGTGGTGGGACAGAAAATGTCCAAGAATACTTTGTACCTACAGGGTGCTGAAGACTCTGTTAAGATATACTAGGTACTAGCATTGATGCCTGTGAAAAAACTAGTATGTTTTCTTCACAGCAGAAAGCAGAGACTTTCTTTTTGAAAACATTCCAAACACACTTGTGATGAAGGTAAATGAAATGTCCATCGTGGATATAAAAATGGAAACATAATGGCTGGAGATGTAATACCAGTGATCAGCTGTTATTACCAGGACCAGAGTATTAATGGCAATAAATTAAGTGCAATGAAATTATCTATTGTCTAGATTTATTACTCATTTGGATACAGCCAAGAGTTACTGGCCCCTGCCAATCCCAAATTTTGTATCCAAGAATTCAAACATATTGCTGAATCTAACTTTTGACAATAACATTTCTCACTCCATTTAGTTAGTGAAGTATGCTATCCAGATTCAGCATGTGGTAGCAAACAGAACTTCAACAAACACAATGGCCATTCCAGTTGACAAACTGATGGACATGCATTTGATGCACTACTAGTAGTGGTGCAGCAATGGCTTGAAAAAAGGTTTTGTGCAGGTTGGTAGTTAGTTTCCTTCCTCAACATATTGATGCGGACATGATGAAGGATGATTCAGGCAAAGAAAACACTGTTCCTTCTCAGGATCAATGAAGAAATTGTCTGTTACAGTCCCACCAAAGAATTTGCCCTCATGTACAGTTACATCAGAGACCTTATTGAATATAATAAATCCCTTCAAATTTCAGAGAGTTTCCTGTCTAAAGAAAGATTCAGGTTGCTGAATGCTTCCCTGAAATGATCAAGAGTGGTGTATTGAGATGGATCTACTTCTTAAAATGGACTTTGGCAGAATGCATATTCATGTCCCTTTGGATTTGATTCCAACACAATGATGTTCCTGTTTCAACTCATTACTTAACTTTATGTGATATTTCAGTCATTCAGCTTTTAGTGCTTAGTACTGGGAAATAACACATGAATAGATATAATGACAAACTTGTAATACCAAAGCCAAACCAACCGGTTTTTTGCCACTTGAGCTTTAAAGTAATGACTACTCCAGCCATATTCCATTAATGACTTTAATCCTTTCCAAATAATCAATCTGGACAAACTGTAAAAACTGACATCAAACCAACACGCTCACTGAATCTAAATAATGTTGTTTATGCTGCCTGACTGGCCATATCAGACATCATATTGGCACCATTTTAGGACCAATTAGACATCATAAGAAGTCTTTTGGTGAATCTCCCGACCACTTAAGAGGAGTAGCAATTACATGATTTTCAAGATGGCCACTGTGGTGGCATTATTTGATATCCAGAAGGAACCATTTTTTTAAAAAGTTTAATATAATATTATTAGAAGTCTTGCTGTGAAAATCCAATGCTGATATGACTTTCCATTCAGGAGGAAGATGATAAAATTTTCAAGATGGTTGCTGTGGGAACTATTTGGACAAAAGATGAGCATCATTTGCACTCAGGGCTAACTGGACATGATAAGAAGTCTTTTACTGAAAATTCCATGCTGTTATGACCACCATTTCAGGAAGAGTACTGATAAGATTTTTCCAGATGACTGCTGTGATGGCCAAGCTGCATGTCTGAGCAGCACCTTTTTCATTTAGGACCAATTAGACCGGAGATGAATGTGTATGTAAAGCTGCATGGTAATCCTCCAAGTATTTTAGAAGTAGTGATAACAACTGGATAGACAGAAGTCTGAGAACAGACAAAGGACAACAGACTATCCCATCCCATTAGCTCTTCTGGTCTGTAACCAGTACAGCTAATTAGCAAAATCAAAGTACAGCAATTACCTCTAGGCACAACTGAAATTAATATTCACAAGTAACAAAACTAAGACATTTTCATGTAAAGAAAGAAGCACTGGTAAGTCATTTTTAATCAAGAACAGAATACAGCTTGATTACTTATTAAATCAAACTCCTGTTTATTTTAGAACACCAACATTTTGGTACTTGAAGAAAAGTGAGAAATAGTAACATGACAATTATATCGGAAATCATATTATAATGAAGTATGTTATACTGAGGTCTCAATGTAACTGAGGTCTCAATGTAACATAGCTTCTTTTATTGTTTGTAGTTAAGACAGTTTGGAATGATTCATCAAAAGCTTCAAACGACTTTTCTATCACTCCATTTTCTTTCTGTTTTATTATAAACTCAATTTGTTTTGTTACAGCCCTTAGCATGAACATCTGTCTTGTTGGAATGCATCTCATGCTTCTTTTCATTGCCTTAAATGACAATTCTAAAAAAAATGAATGTTTTTGGATTTTTAACATAGCTTTAATAATTTGAGTCATATTGCAACAATGTCTGCAGTCTAAATAAGTATCTAAATTTTTTAATTTAGAAAGAAACAAATAAAACAAAAAACAATGGTATTTCTGGATCATGATTCTAGAATTCTGACTATAGAATCAAAACCCAAAGATGAAATGCCTTGACCTACACAAGCTACAAGGAATCATTTATGTGAAGCTGGAATTTAAACTTAATGCAAAAGTGAAATAGGTACAAATTATTGTCCTTACTTCGGCTCCTCTAGGTCTGCTAATTGGTACAACATATCAAACACTTCCCCACCAGCAGCCATTACTACTCCTGGCAAAGTCTTCTCCTACAATCAGGAAAGATATTGGAAAGTTTTAAAAATGAAGAAGCAGAACTGAGAAAGTGTATTAATTTATGCATAAAAGCTCATAAGTGTGTTCTTTAATAAGAAATAATGTCTGTATTAATGACACATACGATACAAAATTACCTCCAAAGCACATAATTGTATTCATATCAAGTAATATTCATCTGTATTGCATACTATCACTGCACATTAACTGATACAATGCCATATTAGAACTAGAGTACTAGGAATGGCATACCATCATTGCACATCATCAACTGATACAATGCCTGATTAGTAGAACTAGAGTACTGGGAATGGCATACTATCATTGCACATCATCAACTGATACAATGCCTGATTAGTAGAACTAGTGTACTTGGAATGGCATACCATCATTGCACATCATCAACTGATACAATGCCTGATTAGTAGAACTAGTGTACTTGGAATGGCATACCATCATTGCACATCATCAACTGATACAATGCCTGATTAGTAGAACTAGTGTACTTGGAATGGCATACCATCATTGCACATCATCAACTGATACAATGCCTGATTAGTAGAACTAGTGTACTTGGAATGGCATACCATCATTGCACATCATCAACTGATACAATGCCTGATTAGTAGAACTAGTGTACTTGGAATGGCATACCATCACTGCACATCATCAACTGATACAATGCCATATTAGAACTAGAGTACTTGGAATGGCATACCATCACTGCACATCAACTGATACAATGCCATATTAGAACTAGAGTACTTGGAATGGCATACCATCACTGCACATCATCAACTGATACAATGCCTGATTAGTAGAACTAGAGTACTGAGAATGGCATACCATCACTGCACATCATCAACTGATACAATGCCTGATTAGTAGAACTAGAGTACTTGGAATGGCATACCATCATTGCACATCATCAACTGATACAATGCCTGATTAGTAGAACTAGATTACTGGGAATTGCATGTCATCATTGAAAATCAACTGATACAATGCCTGATTAGTAGAACTAGATTACTTGGAATGGCATACCATCATTGCACATCATCAACTGATACAATGCCTGATTAGTAGAACTAGATTACTGGGAATGGCATACCATCATTACACATCACCAACTGATACAATGCCTGATTAGTAGAACTAGAGTACTGGGAATGGCATACTATCATTGCACATCATCAACTGATACAATGCCTGATTAGTAGAACTAGAGTACTGGGAATGGCATACCATCACTGCACATCAACTGATACAATGCCATATTAGAACTAGAGTACTTGGAATGGCATACCATCATTGCACATCATCAACTGATATAATGCCTGATTAGTAGAACTAGAGTACTGGGAATGGCATACCATCACTGCACATCAACTGATACAATGCCTGATTAGTAGAACTAGAGTACTGGGAATGGCATACCATCATTGCACATCATTAACTGATACAATGCCTGATTAGTAGAACTAGAGTACTGGGAATGGCATACCATCATTGCACATCATCAACTGATACAATGCCTGATTAGTAGAACTAGATTACTGGGAATGGCATACCATCATTGCACATCACCAACTGATACAATGCCTGATTAGTACTAGAGTACTGGGAATGGCATACTATCATTGCACATCATCAACTGATACAATGCCTGATTAGTAGAACTAGAGTACTGGGAATGGCATACCATCACTGCACATCAACTGATACAATGCCATATTAGAACTAGAGTACTTGGAATGGCATACCATCATTGCACATCATCAACTGATACAATGCCTGATTAGTAGAACTAGAGTACTGGGAATGGCATACCATCACTGCACATCAACTGATACAATGCCTGATTAGTAGAACTAGAGTACTGGGAATGGCATACCATCATTGCACATCATTAACTGATACAATGCCTGATTAGTAGAACTAGAGTACTGGGAATGGCATACCATCATTGCACATCATCAACTGATACAATGCCTGATTAGTAGAACTAGATTACTGGGAATGGCATACCATCATTGCACATCACCAACTGATACAATGCCTGATTAGTAGAACTAGAGTACTGGGAATGGCATACTATCATTGCACATCATCAACTGATACAATGCCTGATTAGTAGAACTAGAGTACTGGGAATGGCATACCATCACTGCACATCAACTGATACAATGCCATATTAGAACCAGAGTACTTGGAATGGCATACCATCATTGCACATCATCAACTGATACAATGCCTGATTAGTAGAACTAGAGTACTGGGAATGGCATACCATCATTGCACATCACCAACTGATACAATGCCTGATTAGTAGAACTAGAGTACTGGGAATGGCATACTATCATTGCACATCATCAACTGATACAATGCCTGATTAGTAGAACTAGAGTACTGGGAATGGCATACTATCATTGCACATCATCAACTGATACAATGCCTGATTAGTAGAACTAGAGTACTGGGAATGGCATACCATCACTGCACATCAACTGATACAATGCCATATTAGAACTAGAGTACTTGGAATGGCATACCATCATTGCACATCATCAACTGATACAATGCCTGATTAGTTGAACTAGATTACTGGGAATGGCATACCATCATTGCACATCACCAACTGATACAATGCCTGATTAGTAGAACTAGAGTACTGGGAATGGCATACTATCATTGCACATCATCAACTGATACAATGCCTGATTAATAGAACTAGATTACTGGGAATGGCATACCATCACTGCACATCAACTGATACAATGCCTGATTAGTAGAACTAGATTACTGGGAATGGCATACCATCATTGCACATCATCAACTGATATAATGCCTGATTAGTAGAACTAGAGTACTGGGAATGGCATACCATCACTGCACATCAACTGATACAATGCCTGATTAGTAGAACTAGAGTACTGGGAATGGCATACCATCATTGCACATCATTAACCGATACAATGCCTGATTAGTAGAACTAGAGTACTGGGAATGGCATACCATCATTGCACATCAACTGATACAATGCCTGATTAGTTGAACTAGATTACTAGGAATGGCATGCCATCATTGAACATCATCAACTGATACAGTGCTTGTTTAGTAGAACTAGAGTACTGGGAATGGCATATTTTACTCCTGTGTATTCCAGTCCTCTATATTGATAACTGAAATTTAATGCTTAAATAATTTATCTCCTTACACTTATTGCGACTTTGATCTCTATCCATTCTACCTCAATATTAATAGGCTTCTTTTGTACTCAAAGTACAAGCTCTACAATATTTGATACAGGTCCGAGGTGTAGAACTAATGTTATGTGGAAACTATTTTTCTTTCCGTCACTGTGACCTTTCACCTTTAAACCCAAAATCAATAGAGTCCTTCCTCACCACAAGTGCAAGCCATCTACAATGTTTGGTAACCACAGATGCTGATTTTATCTATAAAATTTCCTGACTATGCTGAAAGACACCATGCCTTCACTATATTAAAACAAGTGACATGGCCCTAAATCATGTTTCAATAGATGTATTTTTGTACATCCACTGTAACATTCTTTCACAAAATACATATACATGTGCTTTTGATAACATTAACAGATAAATTGTGATATATCATGTATTTCAAATACTGCAAAGTATCTCACTGGTTTGGCTGGATCACATGAACTTGTTTTAAGACTGGAAACAATTTATTATTGTTGTAAACTTCAGTCAGTTGATTCAGCCCATGTGGGTATGTGAGAAAGCTTGCCAGTAGCTTCTCATGGGTTGTTTTTTTTTCCCCAGGTTCTTCCTCCACCCTTAATACTGGCCACCATGCATAGCCTATCATGTGCTGAAAAATGGCATTAAACCCCACCAAAACAACAACAACATCAGTCAGTTAAACTGGCAATTTCTCCAAATGATTTATCAGGAACTAGGCAGTCAAACAATTCAGTTTTTACTGTATCTTGTTATTTTTGTGTATTCGTCTCCATTTGTGTTCCAGTAAACTTACTTGGGACCCAATGAAGGGCACTTCCAAGGTAGATTAGTCACCTGTAAATGCAACTTAAATTTAGCATCATTTTCATATAAACTGTTAGAGTACTGAGATCACTCTATCCACAGTTCCTACACTTTTAAAAAAAGAGTTCCATGTTTTTCCTAGAAGAAATTCATATCATTTAAGGTTCACATGTTACCATTATTGAACGTTAATTAAAAAACACTCTCCCATAACATCTGAAATAGACATATATTTATATACTAACCCACAAGATATCTAATTTGAATTTACAAGCATCTTTTTGAAACTCATATAAATTTCAATGTAACTCGTTGGAATTTACAAAATAAAAATGTTAATTAACTCTGCTTTTGTAAAGGGCTGTTTTAAATCCACTAGTGCAGGTGTCATGGAAGTTTTTTTTCCATTCATTCATCCTTGAAAGAATATACTCATCTGTGTCATCACTTGACTCCACACAGTACACTTATCACTACACTATTTATGCTCTTACTAAAAAACCACTAGCGCCTGATGCAGGTTTGACACTAAGGTTTTTAAGTGTTTCCAAAGTCTGCTTTCTTTGTGACAGGTTCTGGACTAACAATTAGGAGTAACTAATTGATCATTTTCAAGTAAGTTGCAAAGTGTTCCTTAAAATAACCAATTTTTACATGGCAAGAATGAGAGAACAAGTGATTTTCCTGAGCCCTTTTATATCTGGTTGATGTCCTAACAGCTACTTTTAATGTAATCTAACTATGGATGGCATATTTAATGCAGTCATCGTCAAGGACACCCAGAACATGGGATTCTAGATTGTAATTTTCCCCAACAGTCAGTAGATATCTACTTAATAAGCAAGGCCCGATAATAAAATTAACTGCAAAGGCGAATTGGAGTTGTCAAAGGTTACTTAACAATGCGAATGACTAAATAATCAGCAAAGATTTATCACATTTTTGCTAAATCAACAAATAAAAAGGGGAACTGGGGTAGATAAGCTTTATTATTTTTCTCTGACATTTACTGAGATCACATATTGCCGATGTACTTGCACAGTGTGATACTTGGCAGAATGGTTTTCTCCAACACATATGAAAATTTGCCAATATGGTGCAGACTAAGAAGTAACCAGTCTACCAGATCAATTTGATTGCCCAAGAGCTTGGAATGACTATACAAATACGCTGAGGGCAAGCACCCAAAGCATCCATACAGCAATTAAATCTCAGCTGACTTGAACTTACAATCAGTTTGATTATGATTCAATTAAGTACTTTTTTGTGTTAAGTGACTGCTGATGAATCACCCTGATTATTTTGGACACTTTCGTCAATATTTGCAAAATGTAAGGGCTTTCCCAGTCGAGAATGAACTTCCTCCTCTTGACTTTTTCCCATTTTCCCATTATCATAGGAACCCTGTCTGGCATATATATATATATATATATTTTTTTTTAAAAGTCCTTCTTGGGGTACCATGTATGCTTAAATCAAAAAGCACAAAGTGTGAACATATAAGTTACCTGTTCGAGATCAAAGGTCTGTTTAGAGCTTGGGGTTGGCATGGGCTGAAATAAAAGCAAAGTCACTGTTTTACTGGTTACAAGACATTACTTATCAAGCATCAGTACCACTTCAACATATCTGATTTTATTTTTAAAAGGCACTTAAGTTTTCAATATGTGGGTAGAATCTAAATCTTGTTTTCAACTTGATATATTCATATCCTTCTAGTCATTTCAATGATAGCAAGGCTATACAGTGTTGTTCATTTGACTTCACAATTTCTCCTTCCATGATGCAAGCACTTTAAAATGTCCAGTAAGGGAACACTGGCAATATAAATGAATTTTTACATGAAGCTAAATCAATAAGTACTGGCATTTAAGTTGGTTGGTTACTGATTTTCAAAATGAAAAGCATCTAGGGTATACAAAATGAACAAAATTAAGTCATTGCACTCATCAATTTTTCATTTCTAACTTAACTGTCTCCATGTGGTGACTAACACTGTCATCTTGTTCACATTTCAAACATAATAATAATAATAATAATAATTAATAATAATAATAATAATGTGGACTTAGTACTGTGCCTAATCTTTTGAAGCTCTATCAACTTTACAATATTACATAACAAAAAAAAACATACAAGATTACAAAAAAACAAACATAAAATTAAACAAAAACATGATGACAATAATTAAGTCTTTTAAGTCTGTTCTTGCAGTCAAAATGGATGAATTTTATGATCTCTCTTAGTGTCCTTGCATCTAAGATCTATGGGCAAAATGTAATATGTTGTAAACAACCAGACAGACTGCTTACTGTCCTTTTAAAGTTTCTAGAACAGTCCATTTTCAGAAAAAATTCATCTGCCTTCAATATTTGCAATATCAAGTTTAATGGTTTTTTTTATTTTTTAAAGTGAACAAAAGAAAAAAGTGTAATCTTCTATTACATACATGTATTCTAAAAGATGTAACTCCCAAATTTAAGGAATTATTCAGAGCTTTTTGAATACATCAAACCACATCCTATACGTTATCTGAAAAAAAAACAGACTCTCCCACACAATCATTGCACTGTGTTAGAAAAGAAATTCCCATTTGGTTTGAACCATAATGAACATTCACCTATTGTATCTTTGCTTCAGCTGTAACATCCATCACTGTCAGCTGTATGCTGGTTAATTTATTAGCTACATACATTTCAACATGTATCAAGTAGTTATAGGCATCTATCTTCAGTTACACTTTCAGCAAAAAAATCAATCTTTCAATGACAAACAACTATTGATATTAAGAAAAGGGTTTGCATGTGCTTTACTTTTAACAGATCTTCATTGCACAAGTTGCATTTACTATCAAACTGCAAGTACATTGGTTGACTTGCAAGCTTTTACAAAACAGTTGGGACCAATCTGACGCAATTGATACAGGGCCTGAAAATTTCACTTTTGTCTCACTGGGCCAGAACCACTAGAACCCACAGTTGCCTAGGTTCGAATTAGCCAAAGACCAGACCAACCAAAAAGTCTGACATGCAAATATTTACCATAATGAAAGACAGGAAAAATAAAAAAATCAATGCAAATCAGAATTCAGACAGCTACTTTCTTGCTTATTCAGTCACATAAATATTTTACTAACCATAACATTTTTAAAATTTTTAGATCACATGATCATTTCATCTTTTGTTGGATCCTCTTTGAATCTCAATAATGAAGTTAACTAAAACTTGATCTAAATGTTTCACACAAAAAAAATCAAATACCCAAACAAAATAGCACATTTTCCATTCAAAGCTAGTTTAGTGAAACAGATGGGAAAACACAAATAAAATCAATCTGTATGTAGTCATTAGCCCCAAAAGAAACAATTCACTTGGCAGAGAGTATGATTTTTCTCTGACTTTTCACATGCCCATTTTAAATATTTTAACATTTTTGCTGTTAAAATATCAAAAATGGGGTAAGGAAGGTAAGAGAAAACTCAGACTACTTGAAAAATTACATAATCTTGCATAATCTGAATAGATCATCCAAAGTCTGGTATAATCTGACTAGATCATCCCAAGTCCGAGATAATCTGACAGTCACTCCAAGTCTGACATGTGTTTCAGTGCTGAACTTTTAGATTTTTATTAATTTTGAGGATCCAAATATGTGGCAAGGCAAGTATTTTGGCTAATATGTAATGTACCCAAAAAAGGATCAATGTGACAGCTCTGTCTGCCATCCTTAACATTTCATGGACAACTTTATTTGATAAACTGATTGTGAGCAAATAATTTTTTCAATGATGAATGATTTGAAAACTGTCAAACCATCCCAGCTATACTTGCATGTAGATGATGACTGATTTGAAAAATTGTCAAACAATACCAGCTATACTTACAATCAGATGATGATTGATTTGTAAAATTGTCAAACCATCTCAGCTATACTTGCAAGCAGATGATGACTGATTTGTAAAACCATCAAAAACCATGCCTGCTATACTCACATGCAGATAATGGGATATGACAGTGAAACGTATCTGCCAAATCCACTCCTTTATAATCCCCACCAAGCTGCAATCATTGTAGACTACATATCTGCTCATGTATAATGTTCTGGCAGATCAGAGGTCTACACTATTCACTTCCAATCACAAGTAAAATATCAAAGCAAACTCTAATCTGCTAACATATTAATATGTCCACAGTTGAGTATGCATTATGCACTTGTAAGTTACCGTACCTCCTTAGAGGGTGTTGAAGAAGTGGACGAGGAGACAAGTCGGACTTGCACCATCTGATTGTCCTCAAAGTCCAACTGGTGTAGAAGCTTCTGGTCTTTGCTGGGGCCCAGCTGTAATAAAACAGTGTTACAATTAATGTTCTTGAAAGAAAATATATATTACCAAAATAATGCAAACCAGAAGAACTGTATTCAGCCACTGTCAGCAGATCAGAATAAAAAACAGGTTCATGTCCAATCATCTCGTCCTGCAGTTGGAATGAAAATTAAAAGTCCCCTACATGCAACAATTAACTCATTATCTCTTCTTATTAACAATGAAATATTTTCCACTAAGCATGACTTATGACATCAAATTTATTACTTTAATGATCAGTTCATGCTCAATGTCAAATCTTACAAAATAAATGCAAATTTTATCTGTGAAAAACTTTTCCAACAATAATTTAACTGCCCACTTTTTATAACTTTGACAAGGCAGGTTCACAATTACATGACTGCCTCCTGTCTCTGCCAGATTTATTGCAATTACAAGATAGCATCCACTCCCAACTTGGGGTTTATCATTAGAGAAATACCATATTTCTGAATCATGACTTTTAATAATATTTTAAGCAAGCCAAAATATAATTAACATTTGACTTTTTAAGAAAATTCTGTCCAGCATTGTACAAAACAAACATAACCATCTTCAATATTAACATTATCAATAATAATAATAATAATAACCATCCTTGTCATTATCACAACCACAAGCATCATGAATATTTTTGTGAATGAAACTTTTTTGAGCAAATTAAGTGTATTTTATTTCAATATATTCAAATAAAGTATAGCTGTTGTTGCGGTTCTTGTATATATTTTTGTTGTGTTTGCATCGCTGTGTTGTATCTTGTTTTTCTTTTATCTTACTACTGTTGTTGTTCTCTAAATTTCTTATTTCTGTCCCTATTCAATAATGATGCCCATATAGATATGTGTAATTCTTGTAGTAGGAGTTTTGATACCCACATGGTTCTTATACAAAGCACCATTACATGATGTCATTTGCACAATACACATGCCTGCACATTTGACGTGTGTGTTATGTGATTTGGATTTGTAATGTAGCTTTAACAATTTTTCAGTCATATTGCTATAATGTCTGCAGTGTGGCAGTTGATAGTGATGTCTAGCACTGGGCATCATGCTGCAGACATGTAGCATGATGTCCCACCCAGTCACATTATCCTGACACCAGGCCCACCAGTTCTAACACTAGCTATTAATGATGAGTGCCAAGTGAGGCAGCTGTTAGTACTATTTTTATAAGTCTTTGGTATGACTTGGCCAGGGTTTGAACCCGCGACCCAATGCGTCCAAGGCGGACACTCTAACCACTGGAAAGGTCACTGCATAGGATATTAACCATGGGTGTAAATCTAAATTCTGATTATCTTAAGTGTACATTCATCAACACCACAACATATGCAACTAGACTGATGCCAAGCAAACACACAGACAAGTATAGGTGGAAGGACGAAGTTTGCACAAGTCATAAAAATGCATTACAGGAAATATTCGCTTAAGGTACTACCCTTTATCTCAACAGCTGATGTCGAAAGAGGTGCTACAGTTGGGGGAAAGGGTGAAGAACTGCAAAAAAAACCTGCATACAAATCAAATTTGTAAGAGGTAACCTGTTGTTAGTGAGTAGGATTTACACTAAGAGAAAATAAAGCATTAAAAATTGTGACTAAATGTGGACAAAAACCTTTATCTAATGACAACTTATCTTTGTGTAGTACAATGCATAATGCATTAAGTACTGTACACAGTTCAACACAAATGCTGGTCCGCTGGCCAGAGGCTACCAGATTTTCATAAGGACCACCACTTTCCTAAAGGTGGGTGGTCTGTCAGGCCTGCTATTTTAATTGTGGATATAAAAAATATATTTATTCCATGTTTTATGATCGTATAAATCTTTCTTTTAATTGTAAATTTGTCAATCACTGCAAAAATCAAAAGCAAAATGAAGTCAAACAAAGATCATGCATATGCCGTTTAATCCAAATTATCGTTGTCATCGATGCTATCATCAGGGCTATTGTCAATACTTGTAGGGTCAGAACAGGGCCATATCAATTCATACATGCCATCCATTTTGCTTTTGGCATAATAGTTACACTTTTTCCCCCACCAAATTACATTTTCTGTAAAACTACATACAGATTATGCTTTTTTGCTACATTAAAAAATAAAATAAAATAGAGCAATAAAAATTGCTTTGTCATTTTATTATTATCTCTTTAATTCCACACATAAATTTAAAAAGGTGACTGCTGCGTAAGAAAATCATACATGTATTTTCCTTATTTGATATTAATAGCAACTAAATAGGACCCATTTTGAAAAAAAACCCACCATGGTTTCTTTGCCTAACATTCATTTTATTAATCATGTAGTTAGTTAGTGAACCAATGTTTTTAAAGGAAATGGCACCAGATGTTAAGCGAAATGCTTTATAGCGTGAGTTATGGATGTTATATGTTGTTGTTGTTGTTGTTGTGAGGTTTAACGCCATTTTTCAGCACACAATAGGCTATATATGGCGGCCAGTATTAATGGTGGAGGAAGAACCCGGGAAATCCCCGGAAAGAACCACCGACCCTCGAGAAGCTACTGGCAAGCTTTCTCACATATCCACATTGGCCGAATCCGAGACTCAAACCCATGCAGACAGAGGTGAGATGGCAGTGATCCGTAACGGAGAGGACTTACGACCACTCGGCCACTCTATGGATGTTATATAATGGAAATGTTAGAGCAGATGGATCTTTTCAAACTTCTAAACATGTCATATCAGAAAAAGTGACAAATCAACACTGCTTTACAAACTTTAAAGGAAGAATATAAGTGTAACGTAATACATCACTCTGAGCACCTGACCGTGATCACTGCAGAATTCCAGTTCAAGATCATTCAGTGAAAGTTACACATGTAGACTAGTTGAAGTGAGTGTTGAACATTTTTAAAAATTTCAGTATATTTTGTGCTTGTATTCTGGTTTTAATCTATATGAATTTTGCCCTTTGTGACAAGAATTTTTACCAGCTGCATAACCAGGTTAGTTGTAAAATTGTGTCTTTCTCATTCGTGCTGTAATTCTGGCATGTAATATATAGATTACACTTGTTATGCCCAAATTATACTTTTTTGCCACTTATAATAGCAATAATAATTACTTATATCTCTTGGGGGTTGGCATGAATGTATTATTTCCTTCAGTCAGTTTTTGTCAGTTACTAGTGATGGCTCCATTGATATGTCTAACAATGAGGCAAAAATTGTATGTGCTCTTTTGAGTGCAAGGTAAATGTTATTAACTTTCTTTATATACTACTGAATTTAAACTATTAAACCAAAAATTTAAAATATTAAGATAGAAATCAAAATTTAGATCCATTCCATCTATAATATCGTAAATTTTTAAACACCAATTTAACTTTAGATTAGTTCTAGTTTATTTAATATTGTTAATTCGATGTTTTAGTATCTATTCTAAGGTTTAAACTCCCTTTACTGGCATAGAAAATGTACCCAAGGTAGAAAATTAAACCAACAGTCACGCTACAGCGAGTCTTATGTCAGAAGTTTCTGGGAATGAATGGATGAAAAAGATTGTTGCAATTGGAATGGATGGCGCATCAGTGATGTTGCTGCTGCTGCTGCTGCTGATGATGATGATTTGATGATGATAATAAATACCACACACAAGATTTGTCAGCATTACAAAACAAAGCATATAAACTGTTGGCAAATTAAATGTAAACTGTAATAAAATAACAACCTTGTATGCGTGTTTTATTTTATTGTATAGGTTACACATATTTTCAGTAAGTATAACCGTAAACAAAATGGATCTTCTATCAGTCATGAGGACCTCCCATTTTCAAAAGCAGAAGACCTGCGGGCTTCCTACTTAAAAAAAGTTAAGTGTCAAACCCTGCTGTATATGCATATGAAAAATCCATGAATTTGAGTATAGGTCACGTGTTAGAATATTCATGCATCAATCACATCCCATCAGAAAACACAAATAACATAAAAGATATAGTAGTCCTCGTTTGATCTATATCCCATAGACAACAAACATGTGTCACTAAAACATTCACTATGATATTCAATGTTACCCTCAGCATTTAGACATATATTGTTGTTTACACGCTGCATGTACATCTACTTAAATTGGCCTAGATTTTGGTCTGCCTTAGACAAACCTCAACTTGCTGAGGATACCTATGGGATGAGGCTATTGATAGAGAAATTAAAACATGTGAACAAAATAAAAAATTTCACAATCACCTTCACTATAAGTCCCACCTTTAACTTGATGCCAGATATATAGTTTCAAGAGAATGTTAATTTAATTTGCATTTTACACAACTGTTGATAGCTATCATAAAGTTACCTTTTACCTGTAAAAACTTAAACATGTAACAAACACTTAGGAAAATGCAACAATCGATCAGATTCTATTGCATTTATTCAAGCTTGATGCTGATTTCGAATGATGGGGGCGGGTTTGCTTTTTATTGAAGATTGTAGCTGGCTTGTTCTGATGATTGGTGCATGTGTTATTGAAGCTGCCATGAAAGGTCAACTTTGGAGGACCAAACAAAAGCCTTTTTGCGATAGCAGTGGAAACATCAAATGCAGAACAAAGTATGGGTCAGAACTAGCAGCTTGTCAATATAAACAATTACAAAATGAAGGATTTGTTCAATTTGGGACCTAGGGCTTCTGTTGACATACATATTTATTTTATATCTCAACATCAACATAAGCATGTCAAATTTGGTAAGAACAATAGACCATGGGCCTGGGACTTTACATTTTCATCAACATAAGTGGCTTGTCAACATGTTGATTTATCAACAAACAAGTATGATGATAAGTAAGAAAGTGCCCAGTTCCACCCAGCAGTCCGAATAACCCTGACCCCACTCTAGCAGTATTATTTATGTGACGTGGTATTTTGCTTTGTCTCTATAAATTTGTGTCCCTCAGATTTGTAGGACATGGTTATGCAGCTTCTCCTGCCCTTGGAATCCTAGAGGTAGCAGTAAACTTAATTCCATTTCCTGGGATGCCTGATTATTTGAAAATGAAAAAAAAAATGCCTGGAGATATTGTGTTCAAAGTCATAAATTAATTTGGTACAAACCAATTTCTCATGTGCCACAATCTGAATGTTTTCTGGGGTCTGTCTCAATCTATATGAGATCTTGACTCTCACACCTCCAAGGGTCTCATTGCTGTGACACTGGAAAAACAATGATATACATGTATTTCAATTCATAATATGTGGTAGCAGTGAATATTTACTAGATTGTACTTTAAAGTTTTAGGTTTCATAAAAATGCAGCTGATACCTGTTTTACCAAATAAACCATAATTTGAGGCTGTCTCCTATTTTAATCTAAACAATATTTTGACACAGTTTGGTGTGCTTTTATTGCTATTTAGTAAAACTGTGTTGTTGATAGAATTTCCCTTTGTGAAAGTTTATAACCATATATTAGCATCAGAAATAGAAATTACAAATTCTTTTTTCTTTATATATTTTTGCATTAAGTCTCAGCCAGCTGCCCTTTCTTTTACAAGTTCTCATCTGACTGGCAAAGAAATGAATGAAACAAAGGTCAAATTTGCCCCTGTTAGAAAATAATGTCTGCGTACATATTTTGGCCATATACAAATCAGATATAGAGAAAAAAAATCACCAGAAGCATAAACTCTTGTTTTGGAGTTTCAGATGTGACAAACAGGTTGATCTGGTAACCCTGGAAAGAGGCCCCATGAGGCAGTATGGTTCGTGGACTGGTGTGAGTTTCTTCTACTGAAAGTACATACTGGTCAGCTATCCACAGCAACCGTTCTATGTTCAACTGCTTCTGGGATCTAAAGTTATAATAATATTGTTTATAACAAGAGTAAAAGATATATCATATGCCAGCCACCAGGTAAATAGTATAATTATACTTCTTTTAAACAATAACCCTCTTTCAAAGGTTGGTTAGAACATTATTGGTTAGAACATGTTTTAACAGTTAGATCACAACATGTACTGAACTTGTAACCCTCTTTCATTGGTTTGTTAGAACATGTTTTAACAGTTACATCACAACATGTACTGGACTTGTAACCCTCTTTCGTTGGATGGTTAGAATATATTTCAAAAGTTAGTTCACAACATGTACTGGACTTGTAACCCTCTTTCATTAGTTGGTTAGAATGTGTTTTAACAGTTACATCACAACATGTACTGGACTTGTAACCCTCTTTTATTGGTTGGTTAGAATATATTTTAACAGTTAGATCACAATATGTACTGGACCTGTAACCCTCTTTCATTAGTTGGTTAGAATGTATTTTAACAGTTACATCACAACATGTACTGGACTTGTAACCCCCTTTTATTGGTTGGTTAGAATGTATTTTAACAGTTACATCACAACATGTACTGGACTTGTAACCCTCTTTTATTGGTTGGTTAGAATGTATTTTAACATTTACACCACAACATGTACAGGACTTGTAACCCTCTTTCATAGGTTGGTCAGAACTTGTTTTAAGTTATATCACAACATGTGCTGGACTTGTAACCCTCTTTTCAATTGTTGATGCGAAAAAAATTTAACAGTTATTTTGTTATCTCATTATTTTTTATAAAAAGTTACCCCCAAATTAGGCATCTATTTGCTAAGCATTAATAACAATCCAATTAAACTTGTTAAATTATATCCTGATACATTTCATTGTCAAAAATAGTGCTAAGTGCAAAGAAACTGGAATCAACATCATGACATTTGCAACTTTTGTTATGACATCAAATCTTTTTTATTATTTTTTTAAAAAGAAAATTCTCTGAAATATGTAAACATCAATATATAATGAAATAATGATCCTAATGCTTACTGATAGCAACTCCTAAAAAAATAATACAAATTAAACAAGTCTTGTAAAGTGATATTCATTAGTCAGTTTTATCTTTTAATCAGTTTCAGGGTAATGGCAATATTCACAAATGTGATGTACCCTTTTCTTTTCAAATTTTAAAAGTTGATTGTGCAGATATGATTGGCAGGCCTTTTGACCTTTGTTATTCTTATCTCTTTATTAGATTTGATACAACTATTCTTTGCATTGTTACAAGTCTATGCTCTTAAAATGAGTAACAGAAAAAAGTGAAGACAACAAGCTTTGAAAAAATTAACATATATTTTATTTCCCATGAATAAAGTGAAAAAATAAGAAGAAAAAACTTATGGTATTGTGAATTAAATCCAAATTGTAATCCAAGAATTAAAAAACAAGTCCCATTAATGAAAAGTTCTAAGTGAATCACAGTTCAAATCCCAATGAAAATCCAAGATGGAAGGCAATGACGTAGGCAACAGTCAGTGTTGTAATGGTGTATCAACAGTCTCTTGTTGAATCACAGAAAATATTGTTACAGTTTTTGAATTCTGTATAAATTTTTGTAAATGTCCATGTCCAAGAATATATTTAGAGCACCAGTATTTCCAGGGAAAACAATCACTTGAAATTCAGTAATTTGAACGAAACAAAAATTCAGCCCTAACCTGGACACAACATAAAACAACTTGACTTTGCAAGTGTTAAGGCATGACTGATAGAATTCTTATCATAACTTCAGTTATAAGACTAACTAAATCGCAAAACAGATTCTCGGATGGGGATCAAAAGTTCATACTTCTGGAAAAATAGAAGTTTGTTTACAAATTAACACATGCATCACATCACATAGTCCAGGTATGACTCTGACTCAACTAAATGATTCTTACTCTAAGACAGAATTAAAAAAAAACAAAAAAATGTTGTTTACCAAAACTGTCACTGATTTTAAGGTCAGCAACTACATACAATGTTTCTATTATTAGGTATTTGCATCAATAAATGTAAAAAAAAAATCAATCAAGTCAAACAGAACTGAACTTAATTCTGAGAAAAAAATCAAGTCCAGTAAACAATATTACATTACAATAGCATGGAATTGAATAAAACAAAAATTAAATCTAACAAACAAATAATTAAATTATATATACATAACAGCATGACTTGAACAGCAAAACCATAAAATTACTAATTTTATAAAAATTTCACACTAGCATGCATATATGTTAGATTCTATTTAAATTTCACACCGGTATGCATACACGTAAGTTTCTACTGAAATTTCACACTAGTATGAATACATGTTAGGTTCCATTTGAATTTCAAGCTGGTAGGTATATATATTATATTCTACTGAAATTTAACTCTAGTATACATACATGTTAAATTCCATTTAAATTTCACACCAGCATACATAAATGTTATACTCCACTAGTGTGCATACATGTTAGATTCTATTGAAATTACAAGGGGCCCCAAATGGCCGAGTGGTCTAAAGCACTCACCATTACAGATCACTGTGATCTCATCTCTGTCTGCGTGGGTTCAAGTCTCAGATTCGACTAATGTGGTTTTGTGAGAAAGCTTGCCAATAGCTTCTCATGGGTTGGTGGTTCTTTCCGGTGTTTTCCCGGGTTCTTCCTCCACCATTTATACTGGCCGCCATGTATAGCCTATCTTGTGCTGAAAAATGGTGTTAAACCCTACAACAACAACTGAAATTTCACACCAGTGTGCATAAATTTTACACCAGTATGCATACATGTTAGATTCTACTGAAATTTCACACTAGTATGCATAAATGTTAGATTCTACTGAAATTTTACATGTTAGATTCTATTTAAATTTCACACCAGTATGCAGACATGTTAGATTCTAGTTAAATTTCACACCAGTATGCATACATGTTAGATTCTATTTAAATTTCACACTAGTATGCATAGATGTTAGATTTTACTGAAATTTCACTCTAATATGCATGCATTTTAGATTCTATTTAAATTTCACCCTAATATGCATACATGTTAGATCATGGGCCTCAAACACGTGGTCCACAGGCTGCATGCAGCCTGCCAAGCAGTATCTGTAACCCACAAAATGATTGGCGTCACAAGTTTCATGCAAGATAACAAAGGTAGTGCAGCCCTTGGGCCATCAAAAATGCTTTCATGTGGCCCTCAGGGTGGTTTGAGTTTGAGACCCCTATATAAGATTCTACTGAAATTTCACTCTAGTATACATACATGTTATATTCTATTTCTTTCATCCTGACAACCACTAAAGTGTTTGGTTGTATGACTGAAATTACGTTTTTGTGCCTTCGAAGTTACACATTAAGCATCATATTATACACCAGCTGTTAAACATATATATATTTTTTATGGCTTTATTATCCTAGTATTTCAAAAACTTTGCCATCTATATCAGAACATCCAGCCATCTGTCCATCCATATGTCCAAAGCTTGTCATTGGCATGGAGATAATTAAACGAATTAATTTACCTGCTTTAGAATGAAAGGTTACAATTTAGTTGGGAATGTTGAAAATGTAGTTTGATTTATGAAATTCCATGCCAATTATAAAAGAAATGTTTCAGTGGCTGTTTATGAAAATGAGTCCTAGCCTAAAATAGATATTATCACACTAAGTTTCCCCTTATTCTTTTTTAGCTATGATATGTTTTTCTGAGGAAAAGAAAAAAGAGGCTACATACTTGGTTGGTGGTGGTATATTTGCCACCTCTGGTACGATGGAAGCAGTTAAAGTTTTTGTGGCACTTGATATGGCCCTGGCAACAACTGTGCCTACTACACCAAGCATGGCAGCCTGAAATAAAACATAGTGAACCCACATTATACAATGTAACTAACCCTGCTATCCTTTAATAAAGAGTTAAACTAACACTGATATCAGTAACCCTTCAATATGGAGTAACTAGCCTTCCTGAAACAAATGTCAGTATTGATTGAATGATTGATATTTTATCGCACACCAGCACTGCAAGGCAATATAGTGCCACAAAATATGGTCATGTGACAAATAATTCCTGTATGAAAAGTGGTTCATGAGCAATAAAAAGACAAAACAAAACAAGATTGTGAAGGAAATATATAATGGTTTCCAATCAATGGGTAATGTAAATGTTATGTATAAAGAGTAATATGATAATAACAGATATTTAGGGTGATTGACAGAACAGGTTATTTAAAAATATAAAAGAAAAAACTGCAACATTTTAGGCACCACATACTGGTGTATATGGATATAATAGTTTGCAAGAATAAACACTTCTCTTCAAGCAAATGCTCCTTTGGACAGAAATCATTATGCTGAAGTTGAAATTACTGTTTAGCACTTTTACCAAATACAAGTGCAGTACAATATCAGAGACTATATTAATATGAAAAGATCTACAAGTGAATGTACCTTAGTACTGGATATTTTTCTATTTGTCTATAACTATTAGGATTTGGACATTATCACTGAGATGGAATACGTATTATTAAGGGTTCTAATAGAATGATAAAGAAAATATTATACATGTGAGCTGCCTTTATATTGTTATTTTAATCCACAGACATAATACAAATGAATTTTAAATGTCATTATATTGTTTCATTATGCATGCAAAGAAAAGAATCTCAATATGAATTACATTTGTGTGAGAAAAAAAGCATGATATTCAGGAGAGAAAGTTCTTTTTAAATTATCCAAATCTCAAAGCTTAAATCTTATGCCATAGGGGATATTTTCTTGCATCAGTGCTCATGTACATCTGATGTGAGCTTAATAAGAATTCCACAACAAGTACGCATTTCCATGCATCAAAGTTGTTCAGGGGTAAGAAATGGGTCAGTTCTTATTGCAAATAATGTTTTGGGGTGGGACGGGATTTGAGAATACTTATTCGATCACAAACACATTAGGAATAAACTACCTCTGCATTCAAATGGATAAATGGGAATATGAAAGTATTCAATGGGAACACTTGGACTGATTGATAACTTGTCCCTATTCCCAAACATCCTTATCAGCTATGTTATCACCATTCTGAACCAATGCGTGGCTATGTACTTGTTGAGCTGGTTAAGGTCTATAACTGGTTGGAGCTTTTTGTTAGCTTTCAGCACCAACAGAAGTCCAGACTAGAAACCCAGAGTTGGGCTGGCCAAAAATCTCTACTGCCTGCTTGAAAAATAAAGAGTATATCTTGTTCAGTAAAACCTCAGGACAAGTCAGAACCTCTGTCATAGAGCAGAAAGCGAAAGTGGGGGGGGGGTGTTGTTGTTGACTGAAATATAAAGCCCCTTCAAAACAATTTGGACATACCATTTCTTTTTGGAGAAAAAAAATCAATTAACATATGATGCAAATGATGAAGCCTGGTGCATACAGCAGTGTTTCTACCAGGTTCAAGAAGAAATGGATCAAATAGCCACCATTATTTGATCAACCTCATATGTATGAGATATATACAAAGTCTATTTTACCTGCTATTTGCACAGAAAGCTGCAAAATAAAGTTCTTTAAGATTTTCCTGTCTGATGCCTCTGACTTTATTCTAACAGCACAGGTGAAGTTGAGGATTATAATTTTTTTGCCTCTCCAAAATTACAGCCATCAGTTTTTGCAAAGTTCGGCTTTCTAGCCTTCTTAAGGGAGAATTAATGTTTTTCTACTTTGCTTTCATTATTTTAGAATCCAATTCATCTGATGTTTCATTTGTTGTTTTACTTTCATCTTGACATCCGTTGATTTTACCAACTGGCTGAGACCAACTGACTGAACTAATAGGCAAGTAACACAGTGTTGGTGAAATGGATGGATGGGCAGATAGCTAGTTGACCATTCAGAGGGACTGGTTGTACAAATCTCTGTAACATGCTGTAAAGGACAGAATGTTCAGCTACTTTGCAGTTTGACTTGTCAAAACAATCAACTTATGAAGAATGGCGGTATGCTGGTGGCTGGTCTGGCTGGCTGGAAGTCAAAACAGTGGATGACTGGCAGAAACAATGGTGATGTCACCACAAAACTCAATTAATCTGGATCTGCAGAAACTATGGCTTTGCTCAGGCCAGAGGCTTTATTCCCACTGGGCTGACAAAAAGTGGGAGAAAATTCTCCTGTCCATTTTAAAGAGATGTATGTATATATGTAGTAGCTTTTAATGGCACATAAGCACAAAAATGGCTTTATGGTGCCAAATACAAGTTAAAAAAGTATAAGAATATTTGCACACAAAAAATGCAGGAAAACAAATACTTTCTAAATATACATAAACATGATATACTATAATATAAAAGATAAAAGGTAAAGATGTTAAAATAGTGTAAAATGTACATAAAGCAAACGATAAAAGTAACAAATAAAACAAAAATCCTTAAAATATAGGTCAAAATTGTTTTATAATCCAAATTCACTCAAAAAGTCTAAAATTTTCTCAAGTGGTACATGATCATAAAATTTCCTGATTGAGTTCACATAAAAATAACTTCAGAGTGAAAGTTGATATACACTTGTAGACACTGACATGGTATGCACTCTGGTCAAGGTTCAACCTTCTGAAGGTATGCACAAGTCAGGTAGGTGTGTCCTTTATGGGACTTCATTTCTGCAGGGATACCAATCTGCAATCATGGGTTTCATATACAAGGCTTGTTTGTGGGATTTTCATTCCACATATTTAACTAAGTGTATAGAACAAGCAGATTCCAAAGTAGAAAAATAAGATGATCTGCAATTTCATGGTGCTTCAATGGTAGTCCCCTCTTCACCTCGAGTGACAGATGCCAACAGTCAAGTTAGACGAGTCTTCACAGGGGAAGGGGTCAGTAAGGCATCCCCATCTCCCCACTAAGCTCATTACTGGTGCCATCCTAGCATGTAAACTAAGGACACCACTGAAGGATACTAGTCATACAGATCCCATATCCACAGAGAGCCCAGTGAATCTCTATTGAAATTGATCAATACTTCCATCCAGTTCTTCCATTGCCAGTGATTAGAAGAGATGTCAACAGCAACAAAAAGAGAAAACTGGATAACCTGGCTTCAGAACGCCAACAAGTCATGCATCTGCTACTACCAAACAACTTTACATTTTGTGCATTTAGTCATCATTTATTGACTAAAATGGCATGAAAAAAATCATTAATTAGAAGCAATAAAAACCAGAAAAGGTACAAACTACAGTAAGGAAGAAACAAAATCAACCTTATGCATAAATAAATACATTTTCTGTGTTAAATAAAGACATAAAAATCAAGTACTGATAATACCAAGTGATTTTCTTACTCAAGGTTATAGCACAATTTCAAACAACTCTGAAAAATTAATCTTGTTAGTGACTGTGAAAATGCATGCATATGCATGCATGAGATAGAATTAGAGATCGAAAAAATGTATGTGGTTTTCTTAGTTTTAGGTGACCGACATAAGGAAGAATGGATTGAATATGCTTCTTTGGTAGATGACTAACCCTCCTGAAATAAAGTAACATTATTCCTCTGCATAAAACTAACAGACTACACTGATGTATAGGACATGCATTTTCAAGACATAAAATATCTCATTTAAAGGCCATGTTTCAGTTATTAACGTTTATTATTATACTTTAATAGGTGAAGAAATAGAGGATCTCAAATTGGTAATAATTTAATACTGAATTTATGAAACAAGTTGAATAATGTCCAGTCCAGTTTTTGAGAGCCTTTCCAAGCAAAAGCTGGACATTATTCAACAAGTTTCATAAATATTAAATAATTACCCATCTGAGATTCTGTTTATCACTTAGGTTTTATTTTAATTGAAATAGTTTGGAGAAAAAGATGAAGGAATAATGTCATTCATTCATTCTCAAATGCTGCACCTTTCATTTGTTGCAGATAAAAAATATTCACAGATGCAGTTTTATAACCATTAACATTTAAAAGTAGATTTTTATTTTATAAATTATATATCAACAGACAAAATCATTTTTCGACACAGAATGTCTAAAGCGTGCGATGCCACATAGTTTGACACAGGTTAGGATGGCTGACCCATGTTAACACTAAAGTGTGTCAGTTTCATAACCAAATTTCCTGCTGTTAAGATATTCATGTGAATGGATGATTACTGGATGCAGATATTCCAGATCTGTGACTGGATATTTGCATTATTTGATTTGGAACAGTAGACTACAGTAGACATACGCAAGTTTAATTAGAGTCAGAATTGCATCATATAAGAAACATGAGATCATTTGAGCTATTTTACCAAGTAAAAATGCTGTGATTATATAATGTCTTGTCAGTTGGGAGACTGGTTTATGTCTACAACATTCTTCTGTGAAAAGAGGTGAGTTCATTTACTCCAAGAAGTTATCATTTAAGCCACTCTTGTATATAGGGTGGATTCCATGTTACAGGTGTACTGCCCACCCCTCCTTCCAACATCAGCTACCTAATGAACAATACCCTAATTGTTCTTGTTTGTCGTTTAATGCCATTTTTTAATGCATGTTATGCAATAAATGGCGTAATGAGCCCCTGTGGGGTAAATTGACCATAATAAGCCATACATGACCTTTTTACATCAATTCCCTTTTGGCAATCAATTCAAAAAATGGTTGACAAAATGTTAATAGTAATAGTACAAACAAAAAGTTCTGTAAGGCAAGGTAAAGATACTGTCATAATATAGACAAAACCAAGGTAGATTCTGGATAGACAGACTTTGTGACTATAGAGATAATGTCATTATAAGGACTAAACCAAGGTTTATTCTGGATGGATGGACTCTGTGACTGTAGAGATACTGTCCTTATGAAAACTAAATCAATGTAGATTCTGGATGGACATATTTTGTGACTGGAGAAATACTGTCCTTAAAAGACAAAACCATGCTTGATGCTGGATGGGTAGACATTGTGACTGATGTATCTTCCAATTTGTGTTATTTGTTAAAGGAAGGATTGTATGACTAATATACTTCACTCTTGATTTTATCATGAAACAACTATATTAAATACTCCTTAGTAAATGAAAGAAATATATAAGATGCATAACAACTAATTATCTTATACTGATCAGACACAAAAGTAAATGAAAAAGCTTACCTCTAGTCTTGTCTTGCACTCTGTGATGAACTTTTTATGTAGACTTAAAGGATCCTGGAATTTTCAAAAGACATTAATGACAGAGGACATTACTGAAAGTCACATGTCAGTACAATTTAATTTTCTTGATAGGTTAAAGACATCAATTAACATCTTTTCATATAGTGTTTGTTTGATACTTATCTTGTATCTTTTCCTTTCTACTGAAGACCTTCTAAATTATTTATTTACACACATATCTAACAAGTAGATGAGTAAAAATTAGATATCAAAGTAAAATGATTTAAAGAAAGAAATTTTACATAGAAGTACAGTGATACCCCTCTTATACAGCCACCTCTTCTGCACTGGGAAAATGGCCTTATAAGACAGGTGGTTTTTCCAGAGAGGGACTACATTTTTTGTGAGAAGTATATGTAATACATGTAGTAAGAAAGCCACATACCTCTTATATGGCCACCTCTTCCACACGGGAAAATGGCCTTATAAGACAGGTGGTCTTTCCAGAGAGGGACTAAATTTTTTGTGAGAAGTATATGTAATACATGTAGTAAGAATGCCACATACTTCAAAGCATTTAATATCTTCATTTAAAAGTAACATTCATTATCAAAAAGTTCTGCTTGTCTTAAGAACAGACTTATTTCAAATGAACTTAGATTAACAGTTCTTATTCTTGATGTAAGCGTGAAATACGAGTGGGGTATTGTTGTCATTCACATTGCCAAACCATTCAAAAACGTCATTTAAATCTTGGTACATACATAATTCTCTTTCTTTTTGCTCCATTTTACCACAGCTGCTGAATAATCTTCTTATCACTTACAACGTTGTTTATTAAAGTCATTTCAACATAAATTATTTGGCAAGTCCCCCCCCTCATGTTGTTGAGTCAAATAACTTTGACTTATGAAGTAATAAGTATCCATTATGTGATAACACATACAGTTTTGTAATAATTTATTCCTATGTTGCTAACTGTACAGTAATGTGATTTAATTAAGCAGACAAACCTTTTACAGAGCAGATGAAATGCCTTCTTATAAAGCAAGTTATACATGTACCGTCATATGATTTTTTTGGTCTTTGACTGGTACCCTGTTTTGTTCAGGTTAATTTCTCTGTGTGTTAATTTACAAAATCTATATTTAGCCTATGTTGACCACGTTATGATCTTGACAATTACATCTGGTTGTAATCATCAAAGAGAAGAACTCAATACCTGTATGAAGCCCAAAACTCTATCAGAACATTGTTGAACCAATTTCCTGTAAACGTTGGCTTTTATAGATGATATAATATTAACCTTATCAGTACATGTACATTAGCCAATACTTCTTTTAGTAATGAAAACCTGACATCGGGAGACTGGTATCGGTAGAGATAATCAGATTACTTAACTTACCACATGAATGAATTATCGGTTCTGGACACATTTAAAATAAAATGCAGCTGCTTGTGAGGGGAACACATTTTACATTTCTGTATTAATATGCTCGCTGCTGGTTACCTTAGAGGGGTGGCCATTCCTGAGGGGTACTTTTGAACATAAACACATCAGTGCCAAGGGAATCTGGCTGTAAAAACCTGGTGGCCACTGGTCAGGGGTCCCATTCAAGAGGGGGACCACTGTATTGTTAAAAATGCATACAGGCCATTTTGTATACTGTACTCATTTAATAAAAGTAACATAAAATCAAAACTATTTGATTGTTTGCATAATACAAAATGCAGAATAGTTTTAATGCATTATGGATCCATAATAAGAAAAAACAATTTCATACAAAACATTAAAAGATGAAGATGATGTTAACGATGAGGATACAAATGGGTTAGAAGGATTCCAAATCATAAAACAATTTACTTTTTACAAAAGAAGAATTACACATTCAATTAAACTATTTTTGTAAATAAACATGATAACAAATTACCTTCTTTAGCCTGGATGCAAGGCTTGTATAGGACATACTGAGCAGTAACTGGATGGCATTATTTGCAATAGACTCATCTTGTGTATTCAAACAGAGCTCCCAAAGAAAATCCAGCCCTAACAGTTCACTCTTCTCTGCTACCTGTCAGTTTCAAACAAGAAAATGTTGGCAATTACAATAAAAGATAGTTATCACTGTGAATTCTTTTTTTTTTATTTACTGAAGTACCAAGGTTTGTGATTTTGTGGTAGCAGCAAACCACAAATTTAAAGACCAAACAAACATCAGTTCTTTTCTGGAATATCAATTTTTACAAAAATTTTGTTTCTGAGAGAATATTTACATGATAATATGATGCTAGGAAATAGGCTTCATTACATCTCGAATCCAGCCCACCTGGAATATCGAATATTTCACCTTTCATGTCTATATGCCATAAGACAAAGGGAAGAAACTCTTATCTATTACTTCCTCTTACCATTGCTAGGATGTACTTTACCAGTTTGAGCCAAGTAATATATCAACGAGAATGCTCACATTTTTCAGGGAGATGTGGTACGATCTAAAAGTGTCTGAGAAACACAATCTACTCAAAATGTATGTACTCCATTGAATACATTCCACATTAAGTTATGGTAATCGGTAACTGAGAAAGAAATGCATATGCATCCTATATCTACCATGGATACTCTTGAATTAAGAAAATCACATTTAAAGGATATTATGTCATCATAACATTGAGATAGCACAGTGGATGGTCATGTAGTACTGGATGTTGATAAATGGAAAACAAGAAAAAAATGTTTTCATACACAGAAAAAAATCCACAAAAATTATGCAAAAGCAACAAACCCATGCCTGCTAGGAGGCTGTGCCAACAGAGCATGGTGGTCATCTGGGCCACAGCCATGGACTAACAAAATTCAATTCTCACCTCAGTGACATACTCTGATAAAAATACTCAAGATGAGCGCCTGTGCATTTTACTATATTCAGGTTAAACATTGCATTCAAATGTGAGATCACTGAGATTCATCAAATCTCAAGAGCTGAAATCTTCATGAGGTGTATCTGATTTTATTATATTTCAGAATCCACCAAGAGTATTACCCACTTTAGTCATGATGCTAGTGCTTGGGTGGGCTATATCCCCTTTCTAGCCTTAACCAGAACAGAAAGACATTGTCTATCTTCATTACCTGTGCCATCCTTTTCAAGTGATGCTTGAGAGCATGAACAAGGTTTTGCATCACTACTGCTCTAAAATTATTGATGAAGAGAGAGCAGATGACCACCTTCTGGTCACCACTGATGGCAACTGGTTTTAGCAATGACCACACAACCATCTGATCTGAACCTAAAATAATTCAGGATAACTGAAAGGGCATGCAGCTCACTCACACTGCACTAAGAAGCTAGTACTATCACAAAGCAAGTCTTATAAGAAGCTGCTTTACAGGGTTCTGTCTAAGGACTTATCTGAGCCATGCCATGTCAAAATCCATGAAAGATTCCACTTAGGAAACAATCAGTCCCAAAAACCTGCCACTTCCCCATATAAGCCTTCAATGTGAAGGAGTTTTTCATTGTGAAATTCTCTCCATGACTTAAGGTTTAAATTCCTTTCTACCAAAGTCTCTCCTGACAAGAACCAGGTATGAAGGAGAACTCTGTACAGGAGACAGCACATTTAATTGTTTTCATAAAGGCCCATGGGATACAACTGAGGCCAAAAGACCGAGTGCAAAATTAGTAAACTGTTCCTTGGAAGGTTGTACAAATTGAATTGGCAGGAACATGCAAAAATGCATTGGTCAGGTGAATACGATCACAAATTCTTCTTTCTTGTTTGCAATGTTTTTCCATTTTGAACTTCTGTGCAAATATGTATCTATTGAGCATGCTGAGATCTATCACCAGTCTGAGTTTGCCATTGGCAATGGATACCAAAAAAAACTTTGAATAAAACACCTTAGAGTTCAGTTTGTGAACACTCCTCCATCCACTTGGCAAGTAAAGAAATGACCTCCTAATTCAGAATTTCTGTCTGCATGGGATCTGTTGACATTTCTGTCATAGAAAGAGGACATGAAAGGGGAGACGGCTAGATAAATAAAATCCAAAGCCCCTCTGAAACTACTTGGATCACACATTTGTTCTGTGAAAAAAAGGTTGATCCAAATTTATGACAATGTACACGTGGTGTTGTTAAGTCAGTGGCTATTGTGGGAAGACATGGGGAAGGAATAACCTGACCATGACTGAGGAGTCTTTTGCCATCTGAAACTGGACTGAGGCCAAGCCTATGCTTATGGAGTGCAATGTGGCACCGATCTCTCTGCCTACAATCATCTCTTGTGGCAGAGAATGTGGGGGTCGAAAAGGTGGTGGATGGGGTAAGGAATGCTAAAGAGGCAACTCTTTCACTGCCAACTTTCTCACCTCCTCTATTTGGCATATAAATGGCAGCAAACCAAAAGGCAAAAGGTCTAGTGCCAAAGAGTGATAAGGCTTCGGAGATGCAGAATAAGAAGTCTCATATTAAAACAGGATTTTAAAAAAGCCATAACAGCAATGGCCACTGAATGATGTACTAGCCTATTTATCACTCTGGCTATACAGGTCATCAATTCCCACTCATGCTATTTCCTGTTTTTCCCCAAGGCAATAAATCACCAATGATATCAAGTTCCGCATTGATGATGTTCCCCATATTCCACACAAGTTTTGAAATCGCATCAAAATGCCTGGTGATCAACCTATAAGCATTGCCATAAATGTGTACCACCATATATACATGGATGTATGGTAAATACACAGATAATGTGATTGGGTAATGTATTAAACAGAGAAATAAAGGAATCTGGTGCCTACAGGCAGGCTGTTGGTGAGTGGTCTGGAAGGCATGTCACTAGTGGTAATTGGTAGGCTTCGGTAAAAGAGAAACCTTGCTTCCTATTCCCCATGTTAAATAACCCAAGAAAATGTGGGACCTGTTGCAACCTGAAATTAAATGGAGATCAGAACAACTGATGTTGGACAGTGTTCAGCCTTCTCTCTTTTTGCCAGTGATTGTCCCTCTGTCCCTGTTTTGCTGTTGATACTGATGTGGGCTAAACACAAAAGTGGCCAAATAAGTTAAAAAGGGAGTACTTGTGCTGCCTGCTTCTTTATATCATCAGTTCTACCTCTAAACAACAATGATGTATCCAAGTACGCTAATCAGAGAGCCAAAGAATGATGTGGCTTCAGTGAAAATAAGTGGAGAATGGAGTCTTGCTCACACAATCCAAATTCACTGAAGCCTACAGGGTGTTTATCATAGATGTATAGCACTGTTAAGTGCCGATGCAATATGAGCTGTGGACTCCCATGCATGATCACTACCTGATGTTCAATACAAAAAAATTGCCAGCAATGCCAGATCAAGCTCAGAACAGGTGGCCACCCTGTTCTGCACCAGCTTGGGGATGGAGTGTATAACCTGTCGAACTACCTTATGAAACAGCAGGGTTTATATGTTCAATGATGCAATTATTTATATCCATGCCTGGCAAGTCAGTACTGTATATTTGCGAGAGTGTGCATTAGTTGCAGGATAAGAATGATACTTGTAAGTGGTAACTGATTTTCTGAAGAATAAAACTTTCATTCCCTGGGTCCTGAATCTTGTCCAACAGGCAACAGGAAATCTCTTAGACTTTTGTTTGCTATAATGCAAAAGATGAAAGGTAAGATGTTCATACTCATCCTCCTTGTCTAATAAAGCCATAACCTCATATGAGTAAGATAATTAATTCAGGTTATCCCCACATATTCACTATGGGAGCTGTCCTCATTTGGGAATTGCTTCCATGTCCACACAAGTTATATCTAGTGCACAAACAAGGAAAATCTTTGTCCCTGTTGCATCATGGTAGGTACCCATCATATATACCATTAGTAACAGGTCTGCTGGTTGATGATTTGTCTTGCAAGTATGAATTTTTATCAGTGGTTTGAAACAGCACTGCACAGACAGTTGTGTGGTTGGCTTGGTGGCTGGCTGGAAAGAAAAACTGGCAGATGGCTGGCTAGTGAGATGAATAAAATTGGCAGAAAAAATGGATGGACCTATTTGATGGACCTAGTATGACTGCTCATAACCTGAATGGCTGCCTGGTATGCAATTCAATGGACCCCTGGTCAAATGGTACGGCTGACTATACAGCATGTAAAGACTACAGATCACTGAGGTTGGTATTATACCCGATGCACCCAAAGTTACAGGTCCAAAGGTCATAATCAGATATGCAGGAGGGATGGGGGGGGGGCTTGTGTCCAATGGAGGAAATATTCACATCAACTCCAAGCCACTACTAGAGATATGCTATGAACAGCAGGACAGAAATTCCCTTATGCCAGCAACTGCATCATCTCCTATACAAGTCTCTGCATCTGAAACTTAAGCAGCATCTGAGATGGGTGCAGCACTGGCATCCCTGAAATGTACTGCTCCTACAACTCTAGCTTTCAAGAAAGAACACTTGTAGTGGGTAGTGAAAATATTGTCTTTGTTGGCCATCACATCTTTAACCACCACACTTGCTACTGATATTGTCTTCAGGTGAAAGTTCAAGATGTTACTGTCCACAGATCTTGACTTCACTTATTTCTCTTTACTCTTCAAGCTTTTGAATGGAACTGTGAACTTTGCCCTCTCTGACCATTTGTCCAGACACTGCATGGTGAAGCAAATGAATGTTTGGCACAGGTGAGGTATATACCATGCGTATTCTTGCTGATTTAGATCTCCTGCACTTCAAATATTTCCTAATCATATTTTACCTAAAATGACAAGAATGACCAAAACACCTAACATAAAATAACAACACATACGTGTTCTTATTATATGCTCATTTTTGTCTCCATTAACTTTACATTGTCAGAATCATGCAGTATATTAAGATACTGAACACTCTGATATTGCAAGCATGTTCATGACACATGTGCCTAAAAATACGATAGTGTATTAGGAACTACAATGTAAACAAACCATGTACACTCATGTAGTAGACACTTTAGGTTTTGGTTGATTAGATATGTTTGTGAACGAACTAAACAAGCTGTTTTGTCCATTTGAAAGTATAGGTGATAAAGTTAACAATGTGGATGAGTTCACTGAGTCTCAAATGAAACTTTCAAACAAGCGCGAATGAAAGTGATATTAACGATGTCTATAACGTAAGAAATGCAGTAACTGAAAATACAATTCTGATAATATAAACAGTTATTTAGGAGAAATGTTTGTAACTGGCTGAATGGACTGTCACACTGCAGTTGCTTTGCAATATTCCAAGTTAACATTTTTGATACAACGTTTCGGATTTAGGCTAACAATAGACACCATACATGTCATAACACAGCCGGGGTCCCAACAACATACAAGTGACATGGCATAAACATATCTTCTTTAGCTGGAAATAATGGCAAAAATATACTTAAATTTTTGCATCTTGAATTTCCTCACACACATACTTTAATTAGTTCTGAAAATCCGAATTACATGAGCTATGTCACGGGTTCTAAACCTTGATTAAACACCTTCAAACAGTACCTTAATTCTGGCTACATTTCCAACTACAATAACGTTCAACTTACTGCACTCAAAATGAAATGAACATGATATTCCATAGCATCTTTTTAAAATTTCAATTGAAAGAGTTCATATTTTTCCCATATTATGATTCCAAACATTCAATGAAAGAAAACCACATGCAGTGAATCAAGACACGTCCCTCCCTGCTCAAATCACATGTACTTCATGTGGAACTGACACAGCTAAATCCAGTCCATAATCAGTGGAATTTAGTAGAGTCAACAAAAAGAACCAAAATCCAATTATTATAGACTAACTGGAAAAGCTGATGCAATGCATTCACAATGACTATAAATTTAAATTTTAAGTAGACCAAAATAACAATTCTTTTTTTAAACTAATGTTGAGTGTAAGACAAAATTCAAAAGTTGCTGGACAGTGCTATGTGCACATCAATATTGTTATTGTTTATTGATGAATTTACAATTGTGTATTTAATTTGGATTACAGCATAAATTCAATTACTTTGTTTTTTGTAGTGCATTTTTTATTATTAAGCCTTAGGTAGAACAACATACTGAGTATATAATAACAAGGTTACTGCATTGGTATTGGAAAAGATGAACTCCTTTTTTTGGAATAATACTGCACTCTCAAAGGTGGTGCAGTATTATTATATAAAAAAAACTCATTCATATTTTCCCATACAAACCTATAAATATATTACAACAGAAAATAACCATCCATAAATGTAAATATATTATAACAAAGAGAATAACAACCCATAATGTGTCCATACATTATAACAGAAAATAACAATCCATAAGTGTTCATATATTACAACAATAATGCTCATTACTAAAGAAGCAAAAATACAGGCAGTGTTTGTTAATCAAGCAACCATCAGCAAGCACAAACAATCTATGCCGGAGTACAAGGTCATAAAAAAGTCCATATACTGAGAAGAATTCACACCAATATTGACCAATAAGTGGCAAATACATACACAGAGAATACTATACAGAACCTTCTAGATGGATGAGTAGAAATAATTCTGATTTTCATGGATATAAAGAGGCAATGCTGATCATACTACAGTAAATATTTAAACTGGTATACATCTAGTTGATGGGTACCCACCTTGTGGTGGTAAATGAAGGTAATAGTTAAAAAGTTCCTCCCTTTCTCCATAGACCAATCTGGTGGCCTATAAAAATGTCAATGGGTACTCTCATGCCTGCCCATTCATAATTACCCAGGTAATAAAATTAGCTAGCCAGGTACCTATTTAGCTTATGTAAAAACAAAAACAATTTGAAAAAATTTATATATAAAAAAATTGTTTCCATGTTCAGATCAAAGATTATATCTGGTAACATCAGAAGCAAGACACCAAACAACGAGAACAGTTCGAGGCTCATGTCTACTAATCTTATACTATCAATGTGTGCGACCATTTGGCTATCTACATCGAACAGTTTCCTTATTTTTTATTTATAGTAACTGTACATGACACATTTCCAAGAAAACATGGGCTTCTTGAATTTCAAACCATGTGTCACAGATTTATTATAGTTTGATACACACTTATGTAGCAGAACAATCTATATTGAAATGTGCTTTATCGATGTGACTTGTGGATGCTATATGACTGAAAAATGTTAGAGGAGAGGGATTTTGTTAAACTGAAGAACAAATCAATAGTGCTTTAAAAATTCTGAAAGAGGATTTATCAGTGATGTAATACAGCATTCAGAATTTGTGGACCTTTGAGCAAAAGTTAGACTAATTAAAGTGAATGTAGAGTATAAATAATTTATCATTTAGTTTTATGTCTGTATTCTCATACTAATCCACATAGATTTAGCTGATTTATGACAAGAATTTTAACTAAATGCAGATCCAATTATGTAGCAGGAATAAATGTAAGTTTTTCATATTGTTTTCTGTAATTATGGTACGTAATATATAGATCAAGCTCAGACTGCAATAATTACACTTATACCTCTCAGGGTGTTGGCACGTATGAACTTAACAACAAAGCAAGCAGTTCAGGTCCACAGTTAATATAATTTCCCTTTGATTGGATACCCAGGTAACCAGTCATTAGGATTGTCAGGTACCTGGTTGATCTTTTCTAAAGTTTTGACATCTCTATTGGCCTAAGTGGTTAGACAATTCACCTCGGATGCAAGAGGTCATGGGTTTGAACCCTGGCCAAGTCATCCCAAAGACTTATAAAAATGGTACAAGCAGATGCCTTGCTTGGCACTCAGCATTAATTAAAAGGTAATGTTAGGACTGGTTGGCCAGGTGTCAGGATAATGTTACTGGGTGGAACATGATGCTACATGTCTGTAGCATGATGCCCCAGTGCTAGACATCACTATAAACTGCCATACTGCAGACATTGTAGCGATATGACTAAACTTGTTAAAGCTACATTAAAAATCTAAATCACACACACACGCACACCTTTCTCTATCTGGTACATAAATGGGAAAAATTCATCTTTCCAGGAGGGCTTGATTTGAAAGAAAGCAGAATTTATTTCTTAATATTAATGTGATCAGGGAATGTATCTGAAAGAGAAACATGTTTCGAAACACAAGACGCAGAGGTAAATGATTGTACATACGGTCAAAGTCAAATGAGCTATAAGGACAAATTCTAAGTTAATCACCATAAGAATGAATGGCAATTTCCAATTGGTTAATACATAGGATGATGTCACTGATCAAATTATGGATATAAACAAACACATCAAAGTGATCCTGAAACGTAAGTTTAGTACACAATGTTAAGGAAAAGAATCATCAGTATTCCTCCAATCAACTGAACTTAAAACAGTCAAAATTTGTAATGAACTTTATCAATTTTAGAAAGGTGGTGTGTGTGTGTGTGTGTGTAAATGTGGAATAGCCGCTCACTATATAAAGTTGGATGAACTATGAAAAATATAGCATGAAATGATAGTGAAATGGAGTTTAAGTCCATACCATTTGTCCATTTGCATCTTTCTTCAATCTATGGTCATTTCTATTCACAGTTTCAAAATAGGTCTTAAAACACTGAAATCCTGTAAAGAAATAAGGTACATTAGATTTTATACAGTCACCAGAAGTATTTATAAAAAAGAATTTCTGAAAAAAAGTCTTGAATTTATTTTCATAGAAGATCATAATATCAATTCATTTTAACACCAAAACATCCTGCTAGAAACAGTTAAAGGACTATTAATAACTGAATAAAAACACCAACAAATATAAACATTAACTAAAAATGCCAACGGGTACCCAGGTACTTGCCCATTGGTAATAACCGATGTAATAAAATAAACAGCTGGGTACCCATTAAAAAAAGTTTTCCAAGTTCAGATCAAGACACAAAATCACGATTACACACATAAGCCTCAAACTGTAATCATTATTATGTGTCTCAATCTGAACTTGGAATACTTTTTTTTAAAACAGGTACCCAGTTGTTCATTTTATTACCCGGGTTATTATTAACGGGTGGGTACCCGAGTACCTGGGTACGCATTGGCATCTTTAGTGGAGATGCAACTGTTATTTTTCAGGTTTTCAATATTCAATCTTTTATGTTTGACACATGACAAGTCTGCATATGACAAGCCGTCAATCTTGACTAAGTTGCTGCTTTATCAGTAACTGTCTCACTAAATACTTCAAATACAGGAAACCCATTCTTAATTTCCATTCCCTCTTGTCATATGCAAGTAGGCAAAGATTTGGTATGGCTAATCCATGATCTATGATGTCCCTGGGTTCTTTTGAATCATTTACTACTCTCCACCCTTAAAGATCGAGTCAATGGAGCCAAGGACAACATATATTATAAAGTGTTAGGATTTTTGGTATACTCGACAAAAATTTATAAAATTATAAAACATTAACTAAAAATGTGAAATTCAGCCATGTGATAGCTTACCCTTTTCACTGAGCTTTGATGAGTCAAGTCGGAGGAGTTCTTTCAAAAACAACTGACTCTGTGTTTCGTTATCCAAGTCCATAATGCCTGAATTGAACCACTCATAGCAGGTCTGTCAATAAGAGGCATTGTTTGATATGAAGTAAATGATCAATTCGTGTAATATAACAAGATTTTTCACAGAATTAAGAATCAAACTATCATAAAACAACATCTTTACACACTTAAGTATCTCAGATTATATGGTCAGACAGACAAATAATAATGTGAGACTAAAAAATGTAAATAAACTATCTTTTACTGATGAAAAAATAAAGTCAATTCTCCACTGATTCTCATCTTCAAACAACTACATTAGCAACCTTCAATAAGCAATGAGAAACAGTAAGAAGAGTTGGGATGTAGGAAAATTTTATTCCATACAAATCTGATCTAGAAACATACTTTTGTGACATAATAATTGGTTTCATGGCTTCTCAGTAATCATAATCTTTAGCACATTTTGCCTGAATAGCTCAATGATAACTCTCCATTTGCATTTTTGCAATACTTGGTTTTATCCCCAGTTTTAACATATGCAAAGGTAACTGGTCACTAATATGATTATCTAGTTTTCTCAGAAACTACATTACACAAATATTCTGAACTGTCAAAAGTATCTTGGTTCCCATACCAGACTATTGTGCTGGCATCTAAGCAGATTTCGGCAGTTGCTTCTACAGTGGTATGCCAGCCCAAAGTCAATAAAGGTCTGCAACATGATCATTTGATCCACAAAGTCAATAAAGGTCTGCAACATGATCATTTGATCCACAAAGTCAACAAAGGTCTGCAACATGATCATATGATCCACAAAGTCAACAAAGGTCAGCAGCATGATCATTTGATCCACAAAGTCAATAAAAGTCTGCAACATGATCATTTGATCCACAAAGTCAATAAAGGTCAGCAGCATGATCATTTGATCCACAAAGTCAATAAAAGTCTGCAACATGATCATTTGATCCACAAAGTCAATAAAGGTCTGCAACATGATCATTTGATCCACAAAGACAATAAAGGTCAGCAGCATGATCATTTGATCCACAAAGTCAATAAAGGTCAGCAGCACGATCATTTGATCCACAAAGTCAATAAAAGTCTGCAACATGATCATTTGATCCACAAAGCAAAAAATCAGCTGCCACTGGGGCAGAAGGATTGTCTGCAGAAGTCTCAAGAACATGTGTCCCAAAGTGACATTCACATGTTGAAATGTCATTCTCTAAGCAAATGATAGATGCCATCATGATGATTTCCCAACACCATGTAAGGAACATTCACGTTACAAAGGTGTTGAAATCTATGCACAAATTAAATTAAATGATTGCAGACACTGCAACAACACATTTAACTTCAGGCACTCACCATGTGTTACCAACTATGTACCAGGATCAGTACCTGGCATCCGGTAATGTGGTGTTGCCACATAGATAGTACCAGTCCACTGTATTTCCATGGGTTTAAATATGCTTTTATGCTAGTCATACAAGTCTGTGGTAACACAAGGTTGCAAGAAGCTATACGAATGTTGGCTGTTGAATGATGCTCTGCTCTATTACTTACCTTGATAATGTGAGGTACAGACTCCCATGCATGCTCATTGCCTTATTTGTTTTGTAAGATGAAAAACTGCTAATGATGCCAAGTCAAATATTGATGATGTGGCCAACATATTCCACACCAGTCTAGAAGTCACATCAAAAATAGGGTGATCAAGTTGTGGAGTTTACACCTTTACTTCTGCAATGCGGAGAACATCTATAATGTATGCGTCTAAATGAGTGTGGTACCAGCATAATGAAAAAACACCTGGTAATTGTGTTTCTAACAAAAACGCCTTTGAAGTCCCAGGGTCCCAGACTGACTGAGGGATAATCAGAGATTTCATGTTCTTTTTTATTGGGGGGTGGGGGTCAACTGCAGTAGAAGAAGGGTGTTCATCCTCATTCTCAACATCTACAGTGGCCTTGACCTTATATGCCTGACTCACATATGGCAGTAGTGGGCACTCAGATAGTGACAAGATCCAATAAATTTCCTCAATCACAGCTTTAAAGCTATACTCGATCTGCTCTATCACACTATCAGTGTTAGGGAACAGATTGAGGATTTCCCCATACTCACTATGGGTTGTCCTTATCTGGTATTGCATCATATCTGCATAAGTAGCTGCATGAAAGTATTGATGCCATAAAAAAAAAGTCCTGGGTATTACACTGTATTTCTCCAATGGAAACACTAACAACATCAAGCTTTCCACTTAGTCTGCTGGTCAGGCAACCAACATGGTATGTGCTGCTGGGTTAAATGATTGGATGAATGGGTGAAATGTTAGCTCCATGGTTAACTGGAGGGCAAAATGGATGGACCAGTTATACCAGTGGCTATATGGGTCTTTATAGAATGGGATGGCTGACCAGCATGCATCCTATCCTGCTGATACAACTTACCTCTGATCACTATTTGTATGAATGGCCAGACAAACAGCTGGACTTGTTTGTTGGCAACCAGAATGTTGGAAGGCAGCAACAATGGCTGACAGAACATGTCAGTGAGGTCAGTCTTGAACCCCAGATATCCAGACTTACAGGAATAAAGGCCATATGTTGGTATGCATTGGGCAACAATCGTGCTGTCAACAATTGGGATAAAAATCTCACATCAATTCCAAATCTGTATTGGAAAGCTGTGGCAGACAAGAGGGATAGAAACTCCTCCTGAGGCTATCAGCTGCAAAGTCATCTAGAAACTCTGGATGTTGCTATCCAATGACTTGGACTTCACCCATCACACCTATCTTTTTCAAACTTTTACACAGCATCATTGACAATGTAATTTCTTATAATTATTTTATCTAGTAAACATTAGGAATCTTCTTGAAGGTTTTTTTCCATTAAGTAATAGTCTTTAATTTTTTAGAAAATGCTAACAGTGACCCAAAGTCAAGTAGTGGATTATATAATCTTGTTTTTCTAGAAAAATTATTAATTTGTGCTTTAAGATCTGAGCAGAATTAATTATATTATTGTTGTGTCAACTAATTCATGTGGATTGGAATTTTACTTATTCAAATTATTTATTCACTGGAAATACAAAGTGTTCATCAAATATAACATTCTTAGAAATAGAGACCTCAATTTACAGTGAAATTTCAAGTAAGGATATATTCTTGGACCATATTCCTGTTGGTACATCACCGCTACATGGGTCATCACAGGCACATCAACACTTCCAGCATTGGATTTAATTTGGCTTTCCACTAAAGTTTATTCAGAACTTTAATCATTAGGACTTGTGTATGTAATTCTAGATTACTTGGGATTTAATTTCCAATACCATAGGTTTCTTATTTTTACATTTTCACTTTGTATTCTAGGGGAAAAGATTAATTGTTGAATTTTACAGAGCTTTCTATTATTTATTTTAAGACCACAGAGTCATATAAATTTAAGTGAATTTTGTATATGTGAGGCATGTGTCATGATTGTCCCCACCGACTTTAAACTTCTTGTATTTAGCACATTTTGTTCTCCACTGTATACCTGAAATGACAATGACAAAAACAGGAAATAACAGTCAAAAAAATTCAACAAAATCAGAAACCTAACACATGAGAAATTCAACCAGTGTTTGCACTTAAAAACATACAAACAGCATTTATTACTGACACAATGTATGACTTACCAGCTCAGAAAAACAAAGGCCATAACTGCCAAAAATATGAATAAATATCACTATAAAATAATATCAGATCACAAAGAAGGTTACCCATGATCTGCATAAATCCTAAATAACTGTACCACACTTTTTAATCGATGATTTTGTACTGCAACAAAAGTTTAAACTAGTAAATAACTGGTATACAGGAAGTGGTGGAAAGAGAATGAAATATGGACGAGTTTCTTTTCTTTGCCTATATGTGATACAGACTGGAACGATGACATTTTTCATCTTTCCGGGAGAGCTGGACTTGAGCGGTAATTAATTTATTTTTCAAATGTTAATGTGATTGGGGAATTTATTTGATGGAGAAATATAGATAAAGCAAAAGCAAACTTTCCTGGTGAAAATGATCACAACAGAATTGCTCTATAGATGAAATGTGTTTGAGTCTAGGTCTTAAACTATGTAACAGAAAAAAGTAAAACCAAAAAGTTGTGTAATATTAGCAAATAATTTATTCTGAGTTACAAAGTGAAACTTTAAGAGATACTTACAGTATCCCATTAGATTACACCCCATAAAATTCTAAATGTCATATTACAAATCCAAAATATAGAATGTTCCAAATGAATTCCAATATTCTTTAATATCCTAATGTACCACAAGGATACAATAGAGAACGTTTTTGAATCACTTCTTAATAAACCCCAAAGAAATGATTTAATCCAAAAAGTAAAGAAACTTTGTAATTCCAATAAATAATTTAAATAAATAATACCTCTCAAATTATGTCTGAACACAACTGTAAATGATTCTTAATTCTGATCATAAACAGGAATGAATAATTGTTTACCAAAACTCTATATATTCAAATACCCACTTGACCTATGACACAATAAACGGTTCTGGAAAACCAATTTTTTTTATTATGGAAAAATTCCACTAACTCATGGCGTTCAATTCCAGCAAACATCTTGATTACCACTTAAAACCATGACAAAAGTTAGGTAAGCATAAATCCCATTCACAACCCTCAATCACAATTGTCAGGAATGCAAAAACTCTATCCAAAACCCTTAATCACGGGCAGAAATCAAGCATACAATATAAATTCAATATCCATAACAAATAGCATGTGTGCATTCATCATCTCCACGGCCTCAAGAATGAACCTACTTCCTAGCACAGTGAAAGTAATAAATGATGAATATACAGAATTTGGCACCAATCCCTGTATCCAAAGGAACACCACTCTCCTCCAACTTCCAACATGGCAAACAGGTGCTCGAAAAAAAAAGCCAGAGGGGATGATTTGCAAGGTGGTCAATATAATACTAATGCATTATGATCGGGTAAAATATCTGAAGAATAAAATAGGTTTTCCCCTTAATTGGGCTGTTTTCAGGACAGTGATGATTGTTGCTGTCAAGCTGCTGTTGTGGGCAAAATGACTACTGTTGATCTTGGTCTGAGCTGTTCACAGCTGGACACATGTAATACTCCAACAACTTCTACAGTACACAAACTGACACTGAACAGTAACATAATTACTGTTCAGTAACTTCCACTCTACAGTAATATAATGTCTTTACATATATTTTCTAATGTGCAATAATATAACTACTGCACACTAATTCCTACTGTACAGTGATATGACTATAAAACTAAATTTGCACAATAATGGCTAAATTTACCTCTCTGTCCCATTCACATGCCTCTGTGCTAGCTACAAGTGTGCTCCAGATCTCTTTTGCTCGATTCCATGGCAAATAAAGCACTCCCTCTTGAAGTACATATTGTAGGAAGGATAGGTGGTGATTCACATACTGAAATTATGGGACAGGCAGGAAATACAAATATACAATGTGAAAGTGCTGTCAATATGGAGGAATTGATGACAGAAATTTTAAGTGTTTAATTTGCACCTAATTGCTTCTAATATGTTCCTCAAAACCAAGAAGTTTACATGTACCCCACATGTCTACACTCAATAACACATCAATTTACTTAAGATTCTAAAGATGCAGAAATTACAAATATTTAAGTGCTATTCTTTTTTCAATCTTGCTATCATCTACTGTTTTCTTCAATAAGTCTCAACACCCCCCTTTAACTGCATGCATTAAACAACTTAATAGTAAAATGCGCATTTGTGGAACTTGCTTTCTTTGAAATGGAGTCTCATATATCATCAACACATCCTCAAAGACATAAGACTGGCAGTCACCAGTGACTTTCCATGGCAAAGCATTCAATTTACTGGCAACAAAAGATTACTGTAAGATTTCAATTAACAAATTTAATGTTTATAATAAAAATATCATTCAAAATTTTTATCCCCTTTGGCAATTTCAGTGAGAGTTAGCAACAGAACACTGGCCTATCTCTAAAATTATGAATTATTAGCAATAAAACTCAATACATAGGTGGACAAGTTTCTTTTCCTGTCCCTATGCAATTAAATGCACCTAATATCTCACTTCACAGCTGATCTTTTACAATTTGTTGTTAATATTGTCAGGATGGTGTATCAAGATGAGTGTTCAGCTACTGATCATAGCTGAATATACTTTTACTACAGCCAATGAAAATGAATCTTACAAGACCATGTTGTGTGTTCCCATGTCATATGTTTAATCTGCACATTAGAGTAGATTATGTCCTCAATAAACTTAAATAAGATATCATTTTTTGGCATCTAGGGAAGGATGTAACTCAGTCAACTCAATAATGTAATTAAAAAAATATTCTGATATCAATGGAAGGTCAGAATAAAATCACAATGTTTTAGACTGACATATTAAATTTTATTCTGAAAGTCAATCAGCCCAAAAAGTGCCAATGACAATGTAAACAGTGCAAAATTGGAAGCTTAAAGGGGGTCTTTTCAAAATCTTATTCTTCTCAACAAAGACTGACCCTCTGGATAGGATTACCCCAAACACAAAAGTGTAAATGATTATCTCTAATATTATCACCTGATACATGAGCAAACATTAGTGGTTGTGAGTACAAGACTGGACACTTTCTCAAAGTGCTCTCAGACTAGTTTTGAAAAAGCCTTAAAGAGGGTTACAAAACACACTGTGTCTTTATAATAGCAAAAATTAAGTTATTAATGTTCCATTCAAATTAAGTAAATATAGTTCAATTCAACATTTCCACTACTTGGTTACTCTTTCAAGAATGAGTTACTATGACCTTATTTCAACCAAAGAAATTTTTATATCAATTAACTGAATGTCAGTGATCATGATTGATTAATCACAAAGACTAATTGACTGTCCCTTGTGTAAAAAACTTTCAGTTATCCAGACAAGTTATTATTCCAATGAAATCCCCTTCTCCTGACAGGATTAATGTTAAACATATCATAATTTTCTATATTAACATCATCTGATAAATTTGGAAAGAATGGTCACTTAAAAAGTCACTTGATAGCTGTGGCCTTTCAATCATATTCGACTGCATGAAAATTTAATTTTACCGATGGACTTACCTCTGAATGTGGGTATCGAGTATCAACCAGTGTATCAGGTCCAAAGGTACCTGTTTCACCCACTACTGTGACAGCCTGCTTGTGACATTTGACCAAACTCTGGCTGACCAGTTTGATAATGTCACAGTTCTTGTTGAGATCATGTAAGATACCCTATGATGAGAAACAAAAATCATCAAACTACATTGAGGTAGGAAGATCATGAACAAAGTATCAATATTTCTTTCTTTCACACCAGTTTTGTCCAATTTGTTCATCATTGTTTGCAATCAATGATAAATGTCCTTTCAATCATTTTATTCCATTAATGACCCAGCTAAATAATGTAACATCATCATTTAGATTAACCTCTCTAAAAAGCTTAAATTTGTTTATCATGGTAATAAGTCATTATGAGTTACAGAAAAAGGTAAAGAATAAATTACTAGGAAAAAATATGATACTAATGCTAAATATCACAACTTCACTTTGAATCATTTATAATAAATCCATAAATTTTGCCACATTTCACCAGCTCTGTTTTAGTCACTCTGGATCTGGGCCCATTGGCACCCTTGATAAGAAAATTTGTACCAAAGGTATAAAAATAGCAACTTTTTTATGTTGAACAATTAATACAAAATCAATTTGTAATATATCAGTGTCCCTTTCCAGGTCAAACCCTGATAATAAGATACATTTAACAAACAAAATAATCATTGACATTCAAAGACCTAGGTGAAATATCAATGACTTTCAAGGCCTTGAATTGAGGTGTTCTTTCTCAATGACTTTTTCAATGACTTTTAATGACCGTGCAGACCCTGACTGTCAATTTGAAAATAAAGTGAGTGCTGCCTTTACGAGCAATGACAGAAAACTTGTATATGGCAAACAGGAACGCTATGGCTTATTTTATAACCTGTGTTATTATCAACAGGAAGGTACCCAAGTTTCCAGATACCCATTGGCATCTTTACTTGCTTGAAGCTGTAGAATAATCTAGTGACTCTAACATGAATAGTGACAATTTTAAAAACCTTGTCTTAGTTGAAACTGTAGAATAATCTAGTAACTCTAACATGAATAGTGACAATTTTAAAAACCTTGTCTTACTTGAAACTGTAGAATAATCTAGTGACTCTAACATGAATAGTGACAATTTTAAAAACTTTGTCTTACTCGGTGAATGTAGAATAGTGACAATTTTATAAACCTTGTCTTGCTTGGTGAATGTAGAATAGTGACATTTTAAATACCTTGTCTTGCTTGGTGAATGTAGAATAGTGACATTTTAAATACCTTGTCTTGCTTGAAACTGTGCTTCAAAATGTTCTTGCTTAGTTGATGTAACTGCTTCAGGGTAGGAAGGACACAGGCTCCCTGAAAAAAAAAGTAAACATTTTTTTCAGAACATTGCTTGGGCATAAAAAAAAAGTCTTGTGCAAAGATGCTGCAAGTATTGGATTGCATACATGCCATCCCCACCCATCCCAAGACATATTAAGCTTAATTATTGCTATTATAAGAGGCAACAAAGTGTAATTTGAGCATAAAAAGTGTGATCTCTATAACACATGCCAGAATTACTGCATGAATGAAAATGATACATTTATGTTTGCAACTAACCTAGTTCTGCAGCTGGTCAAAATTCTTGTTAAAAAGGGCCATATCCATATGGATTTGATCCAAAATACAAACCCCAATTATGATGAAAAATTATTTGCATTCAGCACCCACTTTAACTCACACCATAAAGTGTTTTGCTTAAAATGTGGCACCATTTTCTTTAAAAGTATAGACTGGTCTGCTAACTACCTGCTCAATATAATTAATTTGTGAGGCAAAGTTCAAATTTAAAGAAACCCTTCTGTTTTCTTAGAAATGGGTCATATAATTGCTATAAATAGCAAATGAGGGAAGTACTCTTACACTATTCTTATACAGTAATCTTTTTAAGAATATTCTCAAATTTATATGATTAGAATTAAAGAGGTTGTAATGTAAATGACAAAAACAACTTTTTATTGCTTTATTTTTTATTGTACCAAGAAAGTGTAATCCATATACAGACCAGCGTAAATCGTAACTTGGTGAAAAAAGCAAATCGATTACCCAAAAGCGTAGTGGTTGGCACGTATGAGATTGTTCCAATGTTTTAATACAAATTTTAGCCCCATCTCCATCACTTCTCTCAAGCCACCAAATATCTTTGCTACTGATTGGTGGTTGATATACAGAATCTGCTCTACACATACATTATGCCTTTTTCTGATTCCCATATGCAGTGTCTTCTTTGAAAACTTAATATCTGCATACAACTCAAAGGTTTAGTAAACATTGTGCATGGAAGCAAGGTCAAGGAATTTAAAAAATTTGTAAGATTTATTTTATGAAAAACAAAGTACATTTTTTAAACAAAATTTGGGATATATATAAGCATTACCTTCTTAATATCTTCTACACACTTGGACACATACTGCCTCTTGACCTGGTCCTTGACAGCATAGGAGTCATTCAAAATGCCCAAGTGTTCATCCAGTGCCTGTTCTATCAAGTCAGTGGAAAGAACCGGCAAGTGTGCCAGGTCCCATAGCAAATTTAACACCTGAAACATTTATAATGTAGCATAAATAGAAAGTAAATATATAGAATGCCAATGCCTGATCAACAAGGTGAATGGAGAGGGCAAACTGAGTAAGCATGCCAATTTTCTGTTGTAAATGGGGTACTGTGATATATATAACTGTTCATGAACATAAGAGTCAAATATAAGAACATGTTCACTAAACAGGAATCGCTTAACACAGTATATGAAAACTATTGAAAAAGAAATCCTTTAACAGGGGCTATGAATCAAACAATGGAATATTTAATAATGCTGAACATCAAACAGTTAGCAACAAGACTTTTGAGCATAAAATGCTATCTTAATATTACAATACTAAGCAAAATTCTTTAAATCATAATATGACTGAATATGAAATATAATATAGCAGAAGTCTTTTGATTTTCTAAGCCAATAATATGTTGTACCAGAGAGATGCTTACAATTATCTAGACTGACATTTCAAGCATGAACTAAGCCTGAGAAATAACACCAAACTGAATCAAAGTCAATGAAGCATGAAATATGGATCAGTGACCCACCTTTGTGACGAGGATGTATTTCTCATCAAAATACATCCCCTCATTAAGTCTAAATGATTCCAGGCTTAACAGTATGTATACAGGGTGCCATAAAGAAAGCTAAACATAAAACCATGAATGTATATTGATGTACACAGTTGGTCCCCTTAGTCTCCAATTGGGGGGTGGGTGTGTAAGTGCAAAGAAATCAACTCCAAACATGCCTAGAACCAAGTAAGTGGGGGGATGTTTGGGATTTTTAACATAGCTTTTAAAAAAATTCAGCCATATTGCCACAACAGAACCAAGTAAGAAAGGGTGGCTGAGATGCAGTGAGGCTATATATATATATGCATATGCTTCTATGTGTGAATGCTAACAGTAGGGTAGTACAATAGCTCTTCTCAAGAATAAGCTAACAAAAAAAAAATGTTATCAAGTCTCATAATTTATCATAAAACTTAATACATTTGCAAAAACTACTACTACAAAAGACAGCTGTTGTCTTCATCATCATCATCATCAAACCTAGAAATACTAATTTTTCTAGTAAAATGTTTCATCATAAATACTTACTCAATCATAATACTTTAGGAGAACTACTACCAACTCGCAAATCCAGCTCTCCCTGATAAAACTTTTAGCTAAAAAGTGCTACAAGTTATCTGCCCACCCTAAAGGGCAGTCAAGCAGAGTGATCCCCCCTGATATTGGGATTGGTGGCAAAACCCATGAAAATCTCAGTTACTAATGGGGTGTATGGCACACTCTATGGATGTTACTGCAGGAAGAAAGGGAGAGTGTATGTTTTATATGACTGGGTAAGTATTCACAAAGATACATATATTATGGGGAAAAAATTGTTTTCATTTATAAATTCATTACAAAATCCTAATACCTTAGGAGAATATTTAAGAGATGAAGGGAGGTACATCCCTTTATCTCAGAGAAGCCATCTCCTGTCTCCTAAGGTATGTGAGACAACTTCTAGGTAACCTGACTGAAGAAGACTCCATCTGTCAGGGAGCAGCTTCAAAAGGGGAAAATTTTCCCTCTTGCAAATCTTGCAGAAGTCATGAAGCTGCATCTTTTGAGCTGTCGAATGACCTGGAAACACGAGCTGTTGTGACATGGCTAAAGGTCCCATCAGATCGAGTTGAGCCTTTTGGGATGAAGGATCTCTGAGGTAAAAACTGGAGAAAGTGGGCTCGGTATGGATAATATCAAAGAACAATTCCAGTCAATGGTGATGCTTCTGGCAACTGCATTAACCTTTTGAGTCAAAATGCATAACAATTCTATCTGTGTTAATTTTTTATATGCAGAGCAAATAACCCATTTAATCCAGGAAGAATGGGTCTGTGCGGTTATATCATCCCTGTCCTTGTCTGAGAGGCAAAAATAGGCATGATCTCTCAATGCAACAGCTCAGTCATTTAAAGATACCAATTTAAGGATATCCCAATAGGGCATATATGTCACCAATTCTGTCTGCTGCTGCTAATATGACAAGGAAGCAGGTCTTAATATGAAAGGTGAGTCAAAGATGCCCATGAAAGTGGTTCAAAAGGTGTTTTCTTCAGCCAGGTTCTACCTGAACCCAGTACAACATTTTTGGCAGCATTTAATCAAAGTTGGTGAAGAGGTAGGATAAATCTTTGGTTTGTCTGTTATCCTCTCTTCCATGATGATGGAAGGTGTCAGCAATTGAAGAGTGGTAACCTTTCATTGTGCATGACGCAAACATTTTCTCATTGTAAAATCAGAGCAGAAAGTTAGCTATTTCAGATGCAGATGCCTAAAGTAGTAGAATGTGTTTTTGTGTATGGCATTGTGTAAAAATTTCCATCTGCTGTCATACACTTGCAGGTGGAGGGCCTTCTTGCTTGAGCAATTCTCTCCATGAATGGTTGTGAAACAACTGACATCATAGTTTTATGAGTAGATGAGAGAAATTCTCTATTTCCATAGAATTTCCACTGTTCATTGATGCATAACTTATCCATCAGAGTGGTATAAAGAGGATGAGGCAACACTTCACTTTTCTTGCTTTGCATCACCTTTGGGATAAGAGGTATTGGAGGATAGAGGTGTATGTGTCCAGGTCATTCCAATATATGGACAGTGTATTGCCTGCCAAGGCTTTTGGATCTGGGATTGGCGAGACAAAGGTTTGGAGCTTTGTATTCCACCTTGTTGCAAACAGGTTCATCAATGGCTGGTCCCAACGGGTGTATATCTGAATGAAACCATGGGGCGGAGGGACTATTCCATTGGAATAAGCTGAAAGTTCTGGGACAATGAATCTGATATTGCATCTAGACATCCAGGAATATGATGGTCTTGGATTTTTCTTTTTGGTACCACTTAAGAAAGTACCAGTATGCAAAGGTCTGGGAACTTGGTTCCTCCTTGTTGTTTGAGATAATTCACCACTGAAGAGCTATCGGACAGAATGAGGATTCCATTTCCAGTTAAAGTTCCTGCCATCAGTGAAAGGCTTTCAAAATGGCCTTCATCTTGAGGATATTGATATGTAGATGCCAGTTCTGGACAGAATGGCTTCCTAAATGGCGGTAGTAGGCTGTCTGTACTTACATTTACAGACTGTGATCTCTGTCAGTTGTACTTGGACAGGTATACCTGCTTTGATTCAAGTTAGGTCATTCCAAGTCTGAAGGTGGCACCTCACGTTTGTGTACATGGGGAGTGGTTGGTCCAGTGGGCAAACATTTGGCTTACTTTGGGATTTAAAAAATCTGAAGCTGAAATAGTGATTTCCAATCAGTCACTGGTCAAAGAGTATTTGTTACTGACCAAGGGTTGAGAGAAATAAGAGGTGGCAACTGTCAGAGGGTGAGATACTAAGCTCAACACTGTATATAGAGAGAGTGTAGTGAGACCATATCTGGGTTAGACTGGTCTCCATCATTGCCTGTATACACCAGGTTCGACAAAACAGATGATTGATTTCTGAGAACTTATTATGTTGAGGTCTTTGTCTCTGAAGATCCCTTGTAGTAGGCCTAGGCCTGTCAAAATGGATATATGCCATGTTTGTTGGGATGATGTCGCCAGAGTCATAATGTTGGAACATGTTATGGGATGTTTGATCCATGTGGCTGGTCCGTGTTTCACTGGAGTGAAAGGATATTTTGTTTTGTTCATTTGCTTACTGTTTATCCTAAAGAGCTGTAGAGTGGAACCCTGAGGAGGTAAGGTCTAAAGGTATAGCCAGCAATGAGGAGTTCTGTGATGGTGACGTGTGTGCTGGGTCTGTCACTGATCGTGTAAAGTCTGACATTTTATAACTGGAGAGCCTTTTTTTATTTCTCTCCATTATCTGCCAAAAATTCCAGCACTGAGGACATGTCAGCATGCAGGCTTATCGTGTCTTTGATCTTAGTCACGAGTATCTGCACTCTGACCATGGTCTATCTGACAAATAGGCAGTGATACATATTTGCGAGCCACGAGAATGACTTTACTCAGTATCTGTACGTATATAAACCTGTTGAGCTCTGCACCTGTCTCTTATTATTGAACAGAAAGTTGGTGCAGAACTGTGTTTTATGTCTTTTTTGAAGTTTCTTGTGAGGAGAGTGGAAGTAGTAACTGGGATAGTCATGGGTTTTGCCACCAATTCCTAACTCAAGGAAAGATCACTCTGCCCAAATGCGACCCAGGTGGGAGATAACTTGCATCTCTTTTAAACGGTAAGTTTTATCTGGGAGGGCTGGATTTGTAAGGCAGAAGTAGTTCTCCTAATGTATTATGATTGGGTAACATATTTATACAAGAAATGCTTAATTATTGCATTTATGTTGTTTAATACTAAAAATCTGGTTGATCTAAGCTATCTTCACTGGCTCATGTATATGTCAGTGTGTTGACTTATGAGTGTGTAAAATTTTCTTGCCACATGTATATGTCAGTGTGTTGACATATGAGTGTGTAAAATGTTCTTGCCACATGTATGTCAGTGTGTTGACTTATGAGTGTGTAAAATGTTCTTGCCACATGTATATGTCAGTGTGTTGACTTATGAGTGTGTAAAATGTTCTTGCAACATATATATGTCAGTGTGTTGACTTATGAGTGTGTAAAATGTTCTTGCCACATATATGTCAGTGTGTTGACTTATGAGTGTGTAAAATATTCTTGTCACATGTATATGTCAGTGTGCTGACTTATGAGGGTGTAAAATGTTCTTGTCACATGTATATGTCAGTGTGTTGACTTGACATGACAGTACTTGATGGGCTGTAACATGACATGACAAGACAGTACTTTGATGGACTGTGACATGACATGACAGTACTTGATGGGCTGTGACATGACATGATAGGACAGTACTTGGTGGACTGTGACATGACATGAAAGTACTTGATGGGCTGTGAGATGATATGACAGTACTTGATAGGTTGTGTCATAACATGACAGGACAGTAATAGGCTGTGACATGACATAATAGGAATAGAGCAGATGGTTAGTGCTTGATGGACTATGACAAGACATAACAGGTCAGTTCTTGATGGGCTGTGGCATGATATGACTGGATAGGATGGAAAAACTCAGGTGGAAATGGGAAAACACTATATGCTCCTGCTTGTAAATTACCTGAGATGTTGTTTTGGCCACTTTGGAATCTCTGCCAATCTTTCCTATTAAGCTTAGAAGCTTCTCCCTCATTTTATCATTGTCTTCTTGCCAGTTCTGAAATTATATAGTGGAGACCACTGGTTAAAAGAGAATGTGAATATTTACAGTTTCTTGAGAGAGAAAAAAAAGACAATTTAGACAGTATCCAAAAAATTTCAATTTGTATCTCCACAACACAAAGTAAAAACTGAATATTAGTATCTGCAATATTATACAAAGAAACCTATCATGCAGACTATCTTTACATTTTACTTGTATTTTGTCAGCTTAAAACAATATCAAACAATAAGTGTGTGATTTAGATTTTAACATAGCTTTACCAATTTTTCAGTCTTATTGCACAATACCTACATGTCCCACCCAATCATATCTTCCTGACACCAGGCCTACCAGTCCTAACACTACCCTCTTAATGCTAAACACCAAGCAAGGCAGCTGCTAGTACCAAATTTTATAATTCTTTGGTATGCTGGTGTTCAAACCTCTGACCTCCCACATCCAAGGCAGATGCTCTAACCACTTTGGCCACTGGAGTTGTATTTTAAACAATGAAAACTGTTATGCAGGCTGTCTTTTCATCTGACTTGTATTTTGTCAGCCTAATACAATATTACACAATGAAAACTGTCATGCAGGCTATCTTTTCATCTGATTTATACTTTGCCAGCTTAGTACAAAATTATACAATGAAAACTGTCATGCAAACTATCTTTTCATTTGACTTGTATTTTGTCACTTTAATACAATATTACACAGTGAAAACTGCCATGCAGGTTATCTTATCTTTTCATTAGACTTTTATTTTGTCAGCTTAATACAATATTACACAATAAAAACTGTCATGCACACTATCTTTCCATATGACTTGTATTCTGTCAGCTTAATACAATATTACACAATAAAAACTGTAATGGAGACTATCTTTTCATTTGACTTGCATTTTGTCAGTTTAATACAATATTACACAATGAAAACTGTCATGCAGATTTTCTTTTCATTTGGCTTGTATTTTGTCAGCTTAAAACAATATCAAACAATAAGTGTGTGTGATTTAGATTTTAACATAGCTTTACCAATTTTTCAGTCTTATCACTACAATATCTGCAGTGTGGCAGTTTCTAGTGATGTCTAGCACTGAAGCATCATGCCCAAGACATGTAACATGTCCCACCCAATCATATCATCCTGACACCAGGCCTACCAGTCCTAACACTACCCTCTTAATGCTGAACACCAAGCAAGGCAGCTGCTAGAACCAATTTTATAATTCTTTGGTACGCCGTGGGTTCAAACCTGCGACCTCCCACATCCAAGGCAGATGCTCTAACCACTTTGGCCACTGAAGCGGTATATTAAACAATGAAAACTGACATGCAAACTATCCATCTTCTCAGCTGACTTGTATTTTGTCAGCTTAATACAATATTATACAATGAAAACTGTCATGCAGACTATCTTTTCATCTGACTTGTATTCTGTCAGCTTAATACAATATTACGCAATGAAAACTGTCATGCAGACTATATTTTCATCTGACTTGTATTTTGTCAGCTTAATACAATTATACACAATGAAAACTGTCATGCAGTCTATCTCTTCATCTGACTTGTACAGTCAGCTTATTACAATATTACACAATGAAAACTCATGCAGACTATCTTTTCATCTGACTTTTATTTTGTCAGCTTAATACAATATTACACAATGAAAACTGTCATGCTGGCTATCTTTTCATTTGACTTTTATTTTGTCAGCTTAATACAATATTACACAATGAAAACTGTCATGTAGACTATTTTTCATTTGACTTTCATTTTGTCAGCTTAATACAATATTACACAATGAAAACTGTCATACAGGCTATCTTTTCATTTGACTTTCATTTTGTCAGCTTAATACAGTATTACACAATGAAAACTGTCATGTAGACTATTTTTCATTTGACTTTCATTTTGTCAGCTTAATACAATATTACACAATGAAAACTGTCATGCAGGCTACCTATCTTTTCATTTGACTTGTATTTTGTCAGCTCAATACACTATTAAGCACTATACAACTTACCTTCTGAATCAGCAAAACCAGATGTTCCAGTTGATTGGGGTCAAACTTAACAGCTGCAGCAGCAATAATTGAGTGGATGTTCTCAATGACATTGTTGGTTTGTCCGTTCTGCAAGAATTAATGTCTTTATTTTAAATACTTCACAAAAATGTAGTTTTTTGGTGGGGGGCTCATACTAATTTTGATTATGTTTACTTGCTATTACTGAATCGCTATATCTTTTATTGGTACTAGTTATGAGTCCAATTAAATTATTAAAAAATGTTTCCCCAAGCATGTGTCCCCGAGATGTTGTTGTTGTTGTGGGGTTTAACGCCATTTTTCAGCAAACGATAGGCTATGAATGGCAGCCAGTATGAATGGTGGAGGAAGAACCCAGGAAAAGCCCAGGAAGAACCACCAACCCACAAGAAGCGACTGGCAAGCTTTCTCACATACCCACATTATGTGTCCCCCAGATGTGTGAGATGCAAGAATTAGGTATCCCTGCCATCATTATGCTCAAAATAATACACTTCTCAATCACACTGCTTTCTTTTACTGGTACATAATACAAGCATGATACTAAAATGACTCAAAAAACATGAAAATATCATGTTCTAATACAAAGATCTTTAGATAAACATGTAATAAGAAACAAGGTTTGTAACTAGAGAAATTGCAGTTGCACACATGGCCTTTAATTTCTTAGTGGTATTCATTTATACAGTAAAAATTGTCAGTAATTTAAGTGTCATAATTTTCTTTTTCATAGAGCTATCACTTTTCTTCAAGAGTTCAATATAGGAACAGTTCAAAGAAAATGTAAATGTAAAATCTGATGATTTGTGTCAGGTCAGGCATTGTTACACTTGCCCCAGATCACCAGAATTTTCAAGACTGCATTTTATTAATATATTGTCATGCCAAAGTAGACACCAGCAGATACTTACATAAGTATGTAATTACTATTTGCAATAAAAATGTCAGTAATGCATCTGAACGAAAAATCTCAACAGTCTGAATTACCACCAACTTTTATACTAAGTGACCCATTCTGGTCAAGCCTATATTCTAAAGAGCAACACATGGATGTCATAAAAAGGATCTTTGCTGACTGACCAAAAGAACTGGAACATTTTTTGGTCATTTCCCCAACTAAAATATGACCAATCAGCTGTTGCATCAACCTTCTCTGCTTTATAAATAGATTACAACAAGTTGGTGGGAATCAGCTGAGACATTGAAAATACTTCTGTTATGTACATTTGATTTAATTTATATTTAATTTAATTTAATTGTCTCTACGTTTTAAAATCTTTTTATTTTTAATTTCTTATCATGTCAGAGTAATGTAATTTTGTTTCCTAGGAATTTGACATTTTCCAGAAATTAATTTGACCTGACTGTTCAGTTGAAAACACCTAAAAGTAGAACCTAGTTCCTGGCCTTGATTGAGAACCAAGTTAACAACTTCATTTTTTTAATTCATTCTTAATGTGTGAATGAAAATAGTGAAATTGAGGCTATACTGGTATATGTGACCTTAGACATGTAAATACCTTCTAAACTGTTCTGGAATGTGATCACGTGACCCTCATACAGGTATCTACTTTGCGCATTATTTGACTGTATAATCTTTGTCTATAGAGAAACCAGTCAATTTTGGGCTTTTAACTTTACACTGGAAAGTGTTTGTTTGTGACCAGTTTGGAGTTACATTTTAATTTTGTATTAAAATTATTTGATTTCTAAAAGATTAATTCTTTTTCTGGAAATATTTGAGTGCTCATATAGAATTCTTGGACAAAGACATTTATTTAATTTTATCTGGAAATTAAAACACCAGAATATTGTTTGTGGATCAACAAAGAACTGGTAGACACATCCATAAAATAAAGACTACAGTATGTGTCATCACCTTCCATTTGGAATTTTTCATCAGAACTCGAACTTGAATTCATTAGAACATTTCATTACTAGGAACTTCTAAAATTTAATTTGTGGATTATTCTTGGATTATTTTTGGGATTTGTTTCCTTAAAACCATAAGTTCTTATGTTTTCATTTTCAAATTGTTTGTTTCCAGAAAAATAAATTATTTGTTAAATTTTTCAAAGCTTGATGTTTTCACTCTTTCTTTTGTTACTGTTTATTAGAACCTAAACACGCCACATAAGACTTCGTATTTAAGTTGGCAACATTTTTCTTGTGAAAAGGACTCACATGCTTATACAAATATCTGTGGGCATATACCCTCCGATAGGAATGTATCAATAATGCTTCCCTTGGGCTTTCAAACTACCTCATCTAGTGAACAACAGGCAAATGGGAGGTTTGATGTGACGCTGTTTATGAGACTGATGGGCCTTGTCTGATGGAAAAATGTAGAAGGACCCAAAGGGCTTTCAGGATAATGATAGAATGAGATAGACTAAATTATATCAACCACACATTTCTTGTTGTCTTTCATACCCTTCAAATAAAGTAAACAATAATGCCTTAAAAAGAAAATTATCCCTTTAAGAATTTCTGTTAAAGAGTTATTTTATTTTGATACAGACATTTTTTGTCAAATTCTTTTCAATTTTCAATGTAATTCTAACTTTTCTGGCATCCAAATTCCAACTGAAAGAACAATCTTATAAAAAAAAAGTAATAAATGCCACTGACATTTTGAGCAGAGAGGCTGGTTACTTGGTCATGTGATGAGAAAAAACTGGATATAATCCTTAATAATGATTGCACCTTAATGTAAGAGGCTACTTTAAAATTCTGATTTGTGATTATGTTACATATTTAAATGCAAACACAATTCTGATGGAAGTGAAAATTGTCAATCTCAAGTGTACCACTCTGGTGATCTAGTGGTTAGAGCATCTGCCTCAGATGCAGGAGGTCATGGGTTCGATCCCCAGCCGAGTCATATCAAAGACTTAAAAAATGTTACTAACAGCTGCCTTGCTTGGCACTCAGCATTAAGAGGTAAGTGTTAGGACTGCTTGACCTGGTGTTAGGATAATGTGATTGGGTGGGACATCATGCTACATGTCTGCGGCATGATGTCCCAGTGCTAGACATCACTATAAACTGCCACAATGCAGACATCATAGCGATATGACTGACAAAATTATTAAAGCGACATTAAAAATCCAAATCACACACTCACACAATCTCAAGTAGTTAGTACCAACAGAGGATATTTGCTTGAAATGAGTGAATAATGAATATCTTTCATCAAGTGGGTACAAAAATTGGTATTTTCACCCCACAGATGAAATATGTTATTCACTTGTAGCAAGCAATTTTTCTTTGTATTTTATGGACAAACATATTGGCTGGTAAGATATACTGTGTACAAGATTAAAGTATAAGATTTCTTACTCAATCCTAGGTGACGTCCATGATTTACAGTTTATGTTCTGCTGTGTTGGTGATTATTCATACATACAATGTTTGTGTGTATGTGATTTTGAATTTAAAATAGCTTTAACAATTTTTCAGTCATATTGCTACAATGTCTGCAGTGTGGCAGTTTATTGTGATGTCTAGCACTGGGGCATCATGCCGCAGACATATAGCATCAGTTCAATTATCCTGACACCAGGCCAACACTAACCTCTCAATCCCGAGCACCATTTTATAAGTCTTTGGTATGACACAGCCAGGATTCAAACCTGTTACCTCCTACATCCGAGGTGAACACTCTAACCACTTAGGCCTCCAGAGCAGTCAACAGAAAATATAAACAGTTACATAATTTCCTTCCCAATTCAAAGTAAAATAGCACATTAAGAAAAAAATCACACCTTGTTGGATCTGAACTCAAACCATCTTTAACAGGAGGCAGCCATCTTTACTACTTGACCATGTAAGCATCGAAGAATTTCACAGTTACCTTGTTATCATAATTTCCTCCAGTGAATTATCACAATTATTTGACTTGTAAAATCTAGTATCTCACTGCCAAGCATAAAAAAAAATTATTTATTACAGGAATGCATACTATAACCAGTGACCAATTTTGGCTGTGTTAAAAACATCTGCAGTTTAGGTTGATTTTCATTCTGAGTTTTGTTTTAGTTTGGGTTTTAATTACTAAGAAAGTAAGAACACTAAACATTTAAGGAATGTGTGATTAAAAAATGCATTATTTAGCAAAAACATTTGGTTTTCTGACACAGACTTTCATACCAACATTCAAATTTGTTCAAATGTCAACAACGTCAAACACATAATATTCCACTGAAAATTTTGCTGATAGCACACAATAAAAATCCATGTAGAAAAATAAAGTTATGAATATTGATGAATCAGATGACATATAATACAAAACCATGTAGGAAAATTATATCTACAATACTGAAGTCAAACATTTTTTCTGCAAATGTGTTGTATTCTGAACTTGTGATGTGTAAAGGAACTATATCACCACTGGCTAATTAAACAGTGTAAATATCTGATGGAACATTATCCCAAAGGCTAATCAAGCAGTGTAAATGCATTAAGGAAGTTTATCCCAAAGACTAATCAAGGGTCTAAATACTTTAAGTAACTGTATCCCAAAGACAAATTAAACAGAGTAAATGTATGATGCAACTGTATCCCAAAGACTAATCAAGCAGTGTAAATGCATTAAGGAACTGTATCCCAAAGACTAATCAAGCACTGTAAATGCATTATGGGTCTGTATCCCAAAGACTAATCAAGCAGTGTAAATGCATTACAAACTGTATCCCAAAGACTAATAAAGCAATGTAAATGCATTAAGGGACTGTATCCCAAAGACTAATCAAGCAGTGTAAATGCATTAAGGAACTGTATTCCAAAGACTAATCAAGCAGTGTAAATGCATTAATGAACTGTATCCCAAATACTAATCAAGCAGTGTAAATGCATTAAGGAACTGTATCCCAAAGACAAATCAAGCAGTGTAAATGCATTAAGGAACTGTATCCCAAAGACTAATAAAGCAGTGTAAATTTATTATAGAAATTTATGAACAAAGACAAATCAAATAGTGTAAATACTTTATGGAACTGTATCCCAAAGGCAAATCAAGCAGTGTAAATGCATTACAAACTGTATCCCAAAGACTAATCAAGTAGTGTAAATGTATCAAGGAACTGTACCCCAAAGACTAATAAAGCAGTGTAAATGCATCAAGGGTCTGTATCCCAAAGACTAATCAAGCAGTGTAAATGCATTACAAACTGTATCCCGAAGACTAATCAAGTAGAGTAAATGCATTAAGGAACTGTATCCCAAAGACTAATCAAGCAGTGTAAATGCATTACAAACTGTATCCCAAAGACTAATCAAGTAGTGTAAATGCATTAAGGAACTGTATCCCAAAGACTAATCAAGCAGTGTAAATGCATTACAAACTGTATCCCAAAGACTAATCAAGCAGTGTAAATGCATTAAGGAACTGTATCCCAAAGACTAATCAAGCAGTGTAAATGCATTACAAACTGTATCCCAAAGACTAATCAAGCAGTGTAAATGCATTAATGAACTGTATCCCAAAGACTAATCAAGCAGTGTAAATGCATCAAGGGTCTGTATCCCAAAGACAAATCAAGCAGTGTAAATGCATTAATGAACTGTATCCCAAAGACTAATAAAGCAGTTTAAATTTATTATAGAAATTTACGAACAAAGACAAATCAAATAGTGTAAATACTTTATGGAACTGTATCCCAAAGACAAATCAAGCAGTGTAAATGCATTACAAACTGTATCCCAAAGACTATTCAAGTAGTGTAAATGTATTAAGGAACTGTATCACCAAAGACTAATAAAAAAAACTATAATTCTTGCTATTAAACTTGCTATCAGCTGGCAAACAATCATAGAGCTTAGAAAACCCCAACTAATCAATACTATTACAGAATTCTCATTAAAATCAGTTTTCCTACTGAATTTTTTTATTATTCAAAAACATGTTCAACTGTATGGAAAGGATTTCACAAACTTTATATGAAAATGTTAAGCTGTCAAGAAGTAATTTTGTACATGTAAGACAGCATTAGTGAAAATTAATAATCTACAGGTTAAAAAATATTTGCAAATGATGTGATGAAACATGACAGTTTAGTTTTCCAATCCATCAAGAGTTCATCTAAAGTAAATAAATATGTGCAACTATTTACTTATCAAGAAAGGAGTCAAAATGAGATTTTGCCATTTTGGCATTAAATTTACAATGACTGACTGACAACATGTGGCAGACAAATGAACTTTTCAAGTAATCTTTTTATTTTTAAAAAAAGTAAAGCATTCTATTAAACCTTTCCCTATCTTAAAAACTGCACAGTAACTTAATGTTATACAACTTTCTAAATTTTGGACATAAAACTTTCAACCAAATTTTATGTAAAATTACAAATACAGTGCCACTGTTGATATATAACCCTACAAATGTAATTTCACTGATGGAAACAACCCTATAAATACAATGCCACTGATGAAGATAACCGTACAAAGGTAATACCACTGTTGTCACTGATGAAGATAACCATACAAAGGTAATACCACTGTTGTCACTGATGGAGATATCACTACAAAGGTAATACCACTGTTGTCACTGATGAATATAACCATACAAAGGTAATACCACTGTTGTCACTGATGGAGATAACACTGCAAAGGTAATACCACTGTTGTCACTGATGGAGATATCACTACAAAGGTAATACCACTGTTGTCACTGATGGAGATAACCGTACAAAGGTAATACCAGTGTTGTCACTGAAATAAAGTGATATGCATGTTTCCAAATATCCTTATCAAACCAAACCAAACTTTGTAAAAGGAAAAATGATATGTGCAAAGAAGTAAAGACATGACATACTTGTAGCTTCCAGATCATGGAGAGTTCATCTAGCGACAGCTCTGTCCCCAAGAAGTCCACGATGCCTTTAATTTTATCACAGTATTGTGCCTGATCAATATTGCCTGCAATTCAAGCAGAATTTGAATATATAATAATAATAAATTCGGTACGCTTCACTTTGTCTTTATATCATTGCTAATTGATACTGTGCTGAACTATGAGACCTGTTCATACCCCAGATATGTTTACCAAACAGAAGTCTTTCATAATAATTGATACTTTGGCAATTTACTGAACTACGCAAACCTATTTACCACCCAAGATCTGTTTACCAAACAGAAGTCTTTCCTATTAATTGATACTTTGGCAATTTACTAAACTACGCCAAACCTATTTACCACCCAAGATCTGTTTACCAAACAGAAGTCTATCATGTTAACTGATATGTGAGCACTTTACTACCCCTACCACAGAACTGCTTATGAAACAGAATTGTATCATGATAATTAATACTTTTTTGCACTTTACTGAAGTATTCCAAAACTGTTTACCACCCCAGAAAAGTTTAACAAACAAGTCAATCATGCTATCTGATACTTTGGAACTTTACTGAACTACATCAGACCTGTTTACCACCCAAGATATTTTTAACCAAATTCCTGTCATGCTAATGGGTAATATGATACTCAACTGATCTACACCAGACCTGTTTAATTGTTTACTGAACATAAGTCTATCAGTAGCCTACCCAAGTCCTGGCTGTAACTTTATGCATCTGCCTGAAGTCTGTCATCCAAAATGATATGATTGACAAGGGCCATAAATCTGTCCAAAAATAGCACCAAAAAGAGGGCACAAGAACACATAACAAACAATCAAGGTGTAAACTTTCTGCCAGTTGCATACAAATATGTTGAATAGTTCTTAAGCTATGCTAATTATACGATGAATTGCTGTATAAGGAACATAACTCTGTCCAAAATAATTTGGTTCGTGGTTTAACATTATTTTTCTGCACATGTACGCTCTACATGGCAGCCAGTATATTTAGTGAAGGAAGAAGAACCCAGGAAACCCCCGGAAAAACTACCAATCCATGGGAAGCTACTGGCAAGCTTTCTCATATACCCATATTTGGCCCAGCCAAGACTCAAACCCAAGAAGAGAGCGGTTAGATGCGAGTTTTCTGTAAAGGTGAGTGCTTTAGATCATATGGTCACACAAGGTCGATTCTAAATGAAGTAGACAAGACTAAACCCATGAAAGGAACATGTAATGGTGGCACTAAATAGTTCTAAATGGTTGGCCATGGGGTAAAATTGTAATACTTGTGATATGGATAAATTAACCCATAGTATCTCCATCAATATTAGCAAAAGTGTCTGCCAAGAATAGGAAACGCATACTAAAAATTTCTCCATTCTTTTATGAGCATACAAATATATACATGTTGATGGTTGAACCAGAACATACGGCAGTGTCAATTTTCATCTAACATGGTGCATATAGGCACATGAATCTTATCCAATACCATTCAGTGTTATGCAAGTCCATACATTAGAATACGTTGAATAGTTCTTGAGCAGCATCTCATGTGAATACATCAAGGCAAGTGTCAACGGGACATGACAAAACTGTCCAAGAAGTACATCTGGTTCTATAATACAATGTTCATACCAAATTGCAGAAATTATCTTGAATGATTCATGAACTACTAGCTACAAGTAAAATCCCATGTGGAGATATAAAAGTTAACTGTCATGGGCAAGAACCCTATATCCACATGATGAGATAAAACAAAACATATATCCCCATGATGAGATAAAACAAAACTCTATATCCCCATGATGAGATAAAACAAAACCATATATCCCCATGATGAGATAAAACAAAACTCTATATACTCATGATAAGATAAAACAAAACATATATCCCCATGATGAGATAAAACAAAACCCTATATCCCCATGATGAGATAAAACAAAACCACATATCCCCATGATGAGATAAAACAAAACCCTATATTCCCATGATGAGATAAAACAAAACCATTAAAAGACACAGCTAAGTCTGTGATAAGGTGTTCATAATCAACTGCATCAGAGAATGATGAATAGTTTTTGATCTGTGACAGTTATAAACAACATCTCATGTGAAGATATGAAGTTAATTGTAAAGGCCTATAACTATCCAAAATGAAGCTGACAAGAGAAAAACACATAATAAGATATATCTAGGTCATACAAAACTGAATCAGAATAAGTTAAATGGTTTTTGAGATGTGTCAGTTACAAGCGATGTCCCATGTGAAAATACAAAGTTTTCAATGTTATAACTATCCAAAATGAAGTCGACAAAATAAAAGCTTTAGAAGGCACATTTAGGTCTATTTGACAATGTACACACCTAACTGCATTTAGAATATGTTGTAGAATATGCTGGTCTGCTGTAATGGAGATTTAAAACTGATGAAAAAAGGGGCAATAACTCTGATGAACTAGACCTGAAAATAAGTAACCTTTAAAAATGGCACGTCTACATCTAAGAGGCAGTTCACCACCAAATGGTATCCGATTATGTGTACAGATTGCTAAACTTTTGGTGGTTAAAACAAGTATTAATGGGTAGAGAGACTGATGGATGTAATTACTACAAATGTTCATACAGCTCAATGCAGGACACATAATACATAAAAGTCTTCATTCTCCATGTCAAATATACTGAAATCCCATTATAACAATAATATATAACATACTATTTGTTATGTTGTACACTGCATTGTGCCTTATTGTCTCTGATAAGAGTATTAATCACCCTATATGATGTTATCTGGATGTAAGAATAAATTGGGATGGGGAGGGGGTCACCTTGCTATCATTATTTCCAGCAATTATTGTCACCTTGTATTTCCCATTACATCTGTACATAGCCAAAGTAATCATGTCTATGTGCATGTATTTAACACTTTTTCTCCCACAATAAGACCAGGTGGCCAGCCCAAAAATGTGGACAAAATATAGGTTGTAGACTTCTTAAAAAAAATATCTGCCATAAATTGTTGAAAATGAAGGGTAAACTTATGGTCTAGTGTGAGCCTATCAATGGATAAATATGGTATTGAAGAAACTCTGTGTGTGTGTGTGTGTGTGTGTGTGTGTGTGTGTGTGCATGATTGATTTAGATTTTTAATGTAGCTTTAACAATTTTTCAGCCGTATCATTATGATGTCTACAAGAAATTTTGTTTTATCAGCACAACACATATCATTGCTGAACAAAGAAATAGCAGAATTCAGGTTCTTAAAGAAAGCTGACCTTCTAAGGCTATTGAAAGGACTTTGTTCTTAACCATCCAATCCTGAATCTTCTCTGAACCAATGGCTGTCTTGACACGAGGAAATTTTGTACTTGTCGCATCTTCAATTAGCTTAGTGACCTATAATAAACGAAATTTATAAATTATGGACCAAAGTATACTGTACAGTGTAAATCATAATAAAACACACAAACATACTAAAATTAAGCAAAGGAGAACAAAGTAACAATTGACAACAACAAGCTCTAATTTGTATTTATTAACATTAGCTGGGGCAGCACCTGCTCAGCTGCCAAAGCATCTAACTCATAATTCAAGGGTTACAAATTCAGTTTAATCTTATGCTAACATAGTCTGTGTCTTGATATGTCCTTGGGAAAGGCACTTAGCTCCCATTTCCTCAGCTGGATAGCCAATAATGTTTTACAAGTGACACTCAAACCACACAAAAATAATAATATTAGAAACTTGCTATAATAAAGTGCTCATGAGTTGGACAGGTTACCTTTTCCTACGTATTTGTCATCAAAATTAACACAACCTACAATATTGTGACATTTCTATAAATAGATCTGACTTGACTGAGATCTTGTTAATCTCTTTTATTTCATGTATCTCTTGCAAAAATGTACACCCCTACTTGACTAAACTATGCTATATGCACATGCATTACAAATTATACCAGGACTGTCCTGATAATACAATTTGTCTCCTAATATATCTTAGCTATGATGTAAAAACAAAAAGTTCCTTGAAACAATTTGATATCAGTGTTGATAAATGAAGTCATATAAAGGATTTTTCAGCATTAAAACATTGTTAATGTATTTTGAACTGCTATATATCTGTTAATATTCATATCTGCATTAAATAAACTGCACTAAAACTCTGACAGTTATTTTCAAAATGTAAATTTTAATACTCAAAGGGCATCTGTGGGGAGAGAAAATTTGGATATCTAGGGCTGCACGTTGTTACATATATTTAATCTGTATTGTGTGATTGACTTTTGTCCATAACTGAGGGTAGGAGTTTGTTTAGATTATTATTGTTGGTAGGTAAACATGTTAATTTGAATTTGAGTTCAGGACATTATCTTTCCCCTTGGGAATTCCTTGTCTGCCTGATGTCTGTCATGTTCTTTTCTGAAGTTTTAGTAATAGGCCTGATCTTGTTTGTAACTTTAAGTGTTCTGGAAATAAACTTGTGACACTCATCCTGATCCTTTTATTGTGTCTTAGGTTTTTAAATTATGTTTGTTTACGTCAGAACTATTAATCCCTATCTTAACATCTGAAATGGAATCAGTCTTTTAGTCTGTTCAGTTAATTTTTTAGATGATTTTATTTAAATTATTCACTGGAATTACAAAGTGTCCATTAATGCTTTCAGACTAAATCACTATTTTGGGGATTACTGTTAATTCATTTAGAGACATTTTGGATAATATCACTGTCATACAGCAGGAGTGTTAGTACATCAACACTGTTCCAGACTACTGGTGCAACAGTACATTCAAGATAAGAATTCATTCAGAACACTACTGGAATTAATTTTTAATAATCTGTACTTTTGGACTTGTGATAGAACTTTTCTGACTATTTGGAATTTAATTCACAATACTGTATGTTCCTTTTAATTTTCACTTTGTATTGTAGGGAAATAAATTATTTGTTGAATTCTTACTATGCTTATTTGTTTTCATCCCTACCATCTTGACTAATTGAGCTAACAATTACATAGATGATGGATGCTGAACAACAGGCCATTTGCTAAGCTATTCTGGTCTATAACCAGTACAGCAAAAAACTAAAACAGAATTATACTATTACCTTGAATATATTACAAAGAAATTGAAAACATACATTTTGTCCAGCATTATGCATTAAAATCCACAAAAATTCATACTGGTTGACATTTTAAATCCATTTTTATTTAAAATACCATTTAATTTTCTTCAAATGCCTGTCACTACCCTCACCAGTCAAATACTGTTTTCTCTCAAAATGCCAAATTCGTGTTCTGTAGTACAGTTGTTGTATATCTGCAAAGTCCATAACTTTCAACTTGAATATGCCATTTTAAGCATTACATTAATTTTGATCTATTCACGACGTATGATTGCTCAATGACAGTACACTGATGGCAACATTTATGTGGATAGTGAATTGGGCTTCCCCAAGTGACACTAAAATTATACAGTCTGTGGAATCTGGCCACAACTAAACAGGTGCCAAGTGTGTGGTGTGATCACATCAAATGAACTGCAAAAAACAATTAAATGAATATGGGACTCTAGTGGGGCAATGAACATGTGACAAATCAAAACTCAGTCAACGAGCTGTCAACTGTGGAAAAAAAATTTGGAGACTGCCTTTACAAGCTAGGCCAGGGTCTGAAAATTACAGTGGTCTGGAGTCCAGGACTAACCATTTTAAGCCACATATCTGTCATATATTACCAGCTGCAGCCCACTGGACCGTAAGCATTTCTTAAATCTTCCTATAAACTGAATACAATGTGCTACTTAATCCTTAATTCATGAAAAAAAAGGAGTCAAATTAGCACAATGATGCGTGTGGAAGTCAGGCATTTGATACTGATGGTATAACATCATCTGCAGCATTAACTAATTTGAATTTCTACTAATTAACTAATTTGAATTTCTACCCATTATCTGTTTTGTCTAATGAGTAGACGATGAGTCCTGTTTACCTATGATATGTTCACAGACCACCACTAAATTTTGTATCAAACATGGACTCTTCAATATATCCAGGACCAACGTGGCAGATTCCATGTACACAGATCACCATTTATCAGCATGTATTGACTGATCGATTGGTATTGCTCTGTATGTTGATACTAATCAAGTTGAAATTGTTCATGTGAGAAACACTTTGGTAATCCTATCTACATTTCAAGATCCTTCCATGAACAATCACTGAGCTACAGAAATGCTGAGATGAAGGAAACAAGGAAATAGCCAAACTAAAACAGTCTCTCTCTCTCTATCTACACACACACAAAGTAAATATCACCAAAAACAACTAGAAAAGCCCATAGTATTTATTAAATGATTTCAAGCAAATACAGACTTTGTGTCCCCTACCAAAGAATGCTATCCTAAAGAACCTTACAAATCAGAATAAATCTTAAAATTGACAGTGATATTAATGCCATAAGGGCCACACACCTTTATTGTCTGCAAAAATTAAAAAATGTCTGAATTATAAACTGCTCTAATATGTGATTTAACCTACATTAAAAGTGCACTCATCAAACATATAACATACAATGGGAATGAATAATATTTTTGCTGTGATCTCATAGATAACATAGAAGGACTCTGGGTTTGAATCTCAGGATCAGCCAATGTGGGTATGTGAGAAAGCTACCAGTACCTTCCTGTGGGTCAGTGCTTCTTACTGGGGTTTTCCCCAGGTTATTCCTCTACCGGTTATACTTGCCACCATTAACAGCCTATCTTTATTTATAAATGGGCATTCAACCCAAAACAGCAACAACAAATATTTCTAAAACAAACAGCTCTTTCTTATCAAAGAAAAATGTGTTTTGGTGAGTGAATTACTTTCTCTTATCAAAAAAGAGTGTGTTGGATGAGTGAATAACTTTTTCTTATCAAATAAGTGTGTTGGTGAGTGAATCACTTTCTCTTATCAAAGAAAAGTGAGGATTGGTGGGTGAATTACTTTATCTTACCAAAGAAAAGTGTGTTGGTGAGTGAATTACTTTCCATATAACACAATGACTGAAATAACACCAATTATCTTTAACAGAAACAATGCACAATCTTTTGGGCAGTTATTAAAGATTTATTAAAGTCTTGTACACCCTTCTGTTATACATTATTAAAACTGTGTAATCAATTTTCTTTTACATTACTTTATATTAGATATTTGTCAAAATTGAATAACTCTTATGTCCAATCTCTCCAAGAAATCCTAGCAGCACTTAAGTAGCAAGTGACATCATGTAAAATTTACATCATTCAAATCTGATTAGCAAATACGATAATACACAAATGAACATCCTTAGAGCTTACCTCCTTAAGGGAATTCATCTTGGCATTAAAGTGTGGGGATTTCAGCATCCTGAGGGCTATATCCAGGCGTAAGTCATCCAGGGCTTTAATGTCTGTTGACCACATGTGAATACAGAGGAGCTTCATAGAAGCCAAGAGATCTGACACACTGCCAACTTTCTGTAAATAAAGAGAGCAAGAATCCATGGAGAACAATGTGCTATTAAACAGGCTAAAATAACATAGATCAATATCAGATTTCATGGTGACTTTACATTCATCGTCAAGATTATCCATAAAAACTGGTACCCAACAAATCACAGCATTAAAGAGACCTTAACCAAGACTCCCAAAAATTTAATGTAGCCACTTGTCCTGCAGATCAAGTGACTTGGAACTTTTACTTGTCCTAAATAAAATTTCTACTTGTGCTACACCCATGTATAATTCTGAAGACTAAAAACTCAAACTTAATCTATGACATCTTTATCAATCATTTGGCAAGTCCTCTACATTAAGACTTTTAATGTCTTTTCCTGTTCTACACATTGAATGTGTCTATGACTTGTGTCATGAAATATGAACAACTGCTTCTAAATGCACACTTTTAACCCACAAGTAAGCATGATACTGAGTATAATAATGATGGCTATTCGTAACAAACTTAACTATTATGTAATCATGGAGACAAACCTCTGACAAATATTCCCCATTCATAAGACTCTTCAAGCTACTTGATGATTCCCCCTATTTTATTTTCCATCATAACCAAGGATTAAAAGAAAACAATGAGAAAACCAAAACCCATGTGGAATAGGCAAATCAAACTATATCTGAGGCAGGTACTCCGAAATCTTCATTTCTATCCTTGGTGGAATTTTCTTATCCCACACCAACACAAAAGCAGATTCTCTTATTCCCACATTCCTATATGGGTATGGTCAAGTTTTCCAGTGTAGAACACTCGTCTGAGGATATCTCTATCTTTCATTACATGACTGTTGGTTTCCATCACTTTATCTTCCACAGCAAGCACAATGCATACAAAGTAGATAATTCTTCATGAATTACCACCATCACTTAGCTGGGTTTTTTTCACAATAATAAATATGAACATTAATAGCAACACATTAAGATCCAAAGACATGCTGTTGATGAAGTTAATTTCCCATTAACAAGACATTTGACACTGCAAAATGTACAGCATTGGTATAGAATTTCAAGCTTGAAATCCCACTGTTGTAACTGGTCTTTTTTTTAATTCATATTCTCATTATTATTTAAGAAAGGCAAATCAATTATAGGTCAAAGCTGAATCAAAGACTATTTTTTGTTGTTGTCTCAATTGATCTTGTGGACAGGAATAGACTAGTCTATATTTCTTTTAAAACTTTTTTTATTGTGTAAATTATGTGCGGGACACAAACTTGATCTTAGCAGTCTAAACCACTGCTCTTTCAATGCTGCAGACATGTAGCATGATTTCCCACCCTGTCACATTATCCTGACACCAGGCCGACCAGTCCTAAAACTAACCTCTTAATGCTGAGCAACAAGTGAGCAGCTGTTAGCACCATCTTTGTAAGTCTTTGGTATGACTCGGTTGGGGATCGAACCCATGAGCTCCTGCATCCGCATCAAATTCATAATTTATCTGATCTTAAATTTAAGAAGTGTGCGGATGTTCGACCATGTACATTTCGTAATTTATGTTATGCACACCGTGTTTATATAACTATAAAACATTCTTCTTGGTCAGCTAAAAATAGATCGGGAAAGCCAACCACATGACGCTGCACTTGTAGTTTAACTAATCATAAACAAAGTGAAAATCTGTCTTTATTTTCTTAACCATGATGAAAACTAGCAGGTTTTTTAATAAATCTCCTTACAAAATGAAGCTTTAAATTCTGCGGCCACATTAATTTTAGTCTCGTGAGACTTGGGTTGCATCATTCGGATCCAATACAATGCGCGCTGCAAAAAGAACAGAATGTAGCCAGATTGTGACAGTAATGGTGGTGAGACTTGTCTTCGACCATGATATTTGGTTGAGAAAGCACAGCCTAGAAAAATAATTGACTGCCTTAGAGGTAAGTTCTGTTATTTTTTCAGCAAGTTAATCAAAAGGTGGTAAAAGACATGTGAAAATCCATTTATTCAATTATTACGAACGTTGCTGTAAGACACTCATTTCTAAAGGTCAAAAACCTCATGTACATTTCTTCATCCAGTTAACTCAAGATGACCAATACGCACAGAATCGGCAAGGGGTGGGGGTAGATTTCACGTTAGTTACCTTGTGTTAATTGGTTAAAGGAATGTTTACTGGTTTTCATTTTTTTTTGTGGCCAACACAACAACTGCTTGTGTATAATGGAATCTCCATTGGAGATTTTAATTCCAACATGCAGTCATTCCAAGTACAGCTCCAATAGATAATTCCAATGTTTTGGTTTACAGTTTAAATTCTTTTGGACTATTTAATGGTTATCACAGGAGAAATCAGACTGATGATGCTTTAAAGTTGGAACGAATTAAGCAGTGCAGAGCATTATAACAATGACACTTTACCATTGTATGTGTGTATGAAGCATCTTATGCGACACTTTACCATTGTATGTGTGTATGAAGCATCTTATGTGACACTTTACCATCGTATGTGTGTATGAAGCATCTTATGCGACACTTTACCATTGTATGTGTGTATGAAGCATCTTATGTGACACTTTACCATCGTATGTGTGTATGAAGCATCCTATGCGACACTTTACCATCGTATGTGTGTACGAAGCATCTTATGCAACACTTTACCATCGTATGTATGTGACACTTTAAACAAAATGGTTGGACTCAGTTGCATTAATTTTGTTTAATTACTGTGACACTTGAAAGAAATAGTGGAACTATTGTAACAAGTGGCAATATATGGAAAGAAGGTTAATGTTATGGAACAAAAATAAGAAAATTATCTTGAAATCAATGAGTTGGTGAGTAACAGATCATTGTTTGACAAATCTTCTAGTTATTTCTGCATAGAAATGATACTATGCATACCTGATTAAAAGTAACTTTGTTTGATCCAAGTCAAAATGTGTTGGGGTTTTTCATTGATGCTTCAGATTCTTAATAGGTACCGGTTGTTATTTTCATTGGTGGTGGTCATATCCATGCAAGTATTCAGTAATAATGTCTTACTTGTGGCTTGTTAACAATTAAATGATTATTACAACCTTCTGCTTTTGTATCCTGCCATTTCATTTTCTCCACAAAATTTAAGTACATTGATATCATAGTAGGTGAATTAAATATTGTTGACTTTATATTTATATTTTGTTTATGTGCATGTCAAGTTGCTTAACATTTGATCAGTTCATCATCTCCAAAATATACATAGCATGTAATATAACTGCTGCTTTTCATTCCATGCCTACTTTTTATTCACTAGAATAATTTACATAATGAATGCACCAGGGGTCTTTTTGAGTTCACATACGTTTCGGCATGAATCTTATGTTGGCTTTGGATTAAACACTGTTTTGTTAGGAACTGTCCCATTTGTACGTATATGGGAGGTTGGGTTTGAAGTCTGAATATCTGTGCATATCTGTGCATAGGGGTGGGGTTAAGACCAAGTAGCATATACACACCTAATGATCATAACTTTACTAAAGCTACAACAAAACCTATTTTCCATAGCCAACAACAAACAAGCTATAGTATTTTCACACCTTCCAGTTTGTTTGTACCCCCTTACCAATTTTAAAAATGAAAAGCATCAAGGAAAGAAGTATAAAGAAGAAGGTAGCCATTGTAGAAAAACTGTATGCATGTCATGTTTTGCAATATTCACCTAGGCATGTTAAATACTATTTTTCTGCAGCCCAAACAACTTTTATAAGCACCAGTCATCACTCAAATGTGCCAGTTTTTTTTACTCTCAGCCAGAAATGCACATACTTAACAGCACTTAATGTTGCAACAAAATTTCCAATTAACATGCTGACCAGAAATGTTAACTCTGACAGCCAAATTTAGGTTTATATTTTATATTGGAACACTTTGGCTATCTATAGTCTGGCAACAGGCCCAGGCCTTGTACACTATCACTAACATACACTATAGTCTGGCAATGGGCCCAGCCCTTGTACATTTTGACTAACATAACGTAATGATCGACTTGGAGCTGGTCTGCTGGAGACAGTCCTACAGAAATGCACATCAAATTTCGAACAATAATCCTGAATACAATATTTACCAAAGTAACATAACAATTTATAACTTTAATTACAGGTATATATAAACATCACTTCTTCCATGACTTTCTAACATAACAAGCATCCTCATGTACCAATCTGATTAAAATCAGATCTCCACTGTCCTACACAAAGATCTGACAGTGACAGCTTAGGGGTAATGTTCTGGTGACCTTTTAATTTGCCAATGGAGATTCAATTTTCAAAAATTTGAAAGTAAATCAAAACATTCTGCACAGATTGATGCCCTTCAGCAGTAATGCGCAGTCTCCCAAACATGAAAATAAAGACTTCATCTGAGAAGTTGATAAAATTAACGACTATGGTAACACCACAGGTCAACAGAACATGACACCTAAGCTGTGACTGTCAGATCTTCATGTAAGACAGTGAAGATCTGATTTTAATCAGATTACTTCATGTACATATTTTTGTAAAATAGGAAAAGTTATCAGCTTTAAATTTTGTAAACATTTTGGTTCACAGAAAGCACAGAGCAGAAGACAGTTGGATAAAATAAACAATTTTGTTGTGATATTCAAAAGGTAAAGACATTTTTACGTTCTTGGATAAAGTGGGTTTATTTTTTGTTTAAAAGGTTCTAGTTTAATTTCCATGACCAAATTCAAAAGGCTTTGTTATAATGTTTTTTGTTCCCAAGTTTAATTGGTTATGAGTTTGATTTGTGTGGTCCCCATCTGTTTTGGTAGGGAAAAGAAAATCGAACCTTCTGAGTTTACATTTTTGCCAGGAACTTTACAAGCCTTACCCCTGACAATAATTTTATCCAATTCCACTGGATTTTCACAGTAATCAAAATAAAGAGATCTAACAGTATGCATGCTTATTTTATGGATTTATTACTTATTTTACTTGATTAATAATACCTTTTCCTTAAAATCCTTCTCCTCCAAATTTTGTACAAACTTGATAGATTTCTCCATTCCTTGACTCAACATTACACGCACCAGGTCAGGATTCAAAAACTCTGCACACATTCCAAATGGTCTGAGCAAAGCAGCTATGGACTGAAATACAGAAAACTCACTAAACAACCAACCCAAATCCTTAATTCTGAGACTTATCTAAATGGATCACTGTAAAGTGCAGAAGTCAACATCATAAACTTATCTATATAGATCACCGTAAAGTGTAGAAATCTTGGTTATAAAAGTATGTAAATGGACCACTGTAAAGTATATAAGTAAATGGACCACTGTAAAGTGTAGAAATCTAGCTCATAAACTTATTTAAATGGACCACTGTAGAATGCAGAAATCAACATTATAAACTCATCTGAATGGACCACTGTATAGTGCAGAAATAAATGGACCACTGTAAAGTGTAGAAATCTAGATTATAAGTTATCGGAATGAACCACTGTAAAGTATAGAGATCGACATTATAAACTTACCTGCCTGGACCATTGTTAAGTAAAGAAAGTTAGATTATAAATCCTGACAAGGTCATAACATAAACATGTTTTACAAGTTGCCACTAATATGTACTAACAAAACTTGGTATTATAAACTCCTTACTGTTGTCGCATGGGTACTGAACCAATTACCCTTACATTACGAGTCTGATGGTATGGTAGATCAGTGTCATCTGGTTGATAACTGGATAACTTGAGTTATTGTGAAGAAACAAAACAGAGAACCAAAAGCTGAATGTCATCAAATGATACACTTTCCATCATGACAGGCATATACAAACTTGAATCAACTCTTAACCAAGATTTGAAATAATACTGATCTTGCCTGTGGCTCAGAAAGAGGGTAGGAATACATAAATTTTAAAGATCAGTGCTAACTGATTCTACATTCTCAGTAGGACTGATATCTATCACAGGGGTTGGCCCTTAAGAAATATTAAAAACCAGAAAATCTTTAACCAAGATTATCAAATGATTGGGACCATTCCTATGGTCAGATGGCAGGCTAGGTTATATGCATATGAAAGGGCAGGGTTTCTTATTTATTTACTTCAATTCTGAAAGCTGTCCTTATCAGGAGTCTGACCTTAAAGACAAACTTCAACCCAAACCTTAACCAATGCTGAAACAGCAACAGCAATACCTTTACATACCTGGAATACCTTTACATCACCTTTGCTAAAGCAGGTGAGACAATAATATATAACAATCAATTTGTTCTAACTTTGCCACATTTGACAAATTTTAGAGAAAAATACAATTAAATACACATTCAAAAGTTCGTTTTTAAAATTTTAATAGAATCGTTTTTTTCTGCTTAAATAAAATGATGATATTCTACAGAGTAGAGGAGGCATATATGACGATACTTACAGGTGCATCAAGGTCATCATTCTCTAAAGTTTTCTTCAAATGATTAAATCCACCTTTAATGGCAAACTGTTCAAAATAAAAATGTATAATTACTTTACAGTATGACAAGTAATTACTACTTTACAGTATGACAAGTATTATTACTATACAGTATGACAAGTATTATTACTATACAGTATGACAAGTATTATTACTTTACAGTATGACAAGTATAATTAATTTACTCTATGACAAGTATTATTACTTTACAGTATGACAAGTATTATTACTTTACAGTATGACAAGTAATTATGAATATGAAGTGTTGCACAAGAAAGGTATGAATAAATAAATTTCCTCACTTGCTATATTATGAGAAGATCAATGTCTGCTCAAACATTATGACCCTGACTAAAAATAAATGGTTTTAGCAAGTGTATTGAGGAATCAAGTGCCTTTGCTCCATAAAGAAATGTTTTAAATATGAGAAATACATGAGAGGGTTAAGGAAAAATCCCAAGCAAAACTTCTGACACCATGTCCATTATCAAAACAGTACAGTTCTTACTCTACAAAATGCATTCCAAATTAAACATATATGATCATATGGCCATGTTGGTTGTTGTTGTTGGGTTTAACGCCATTTTTCAGCACACGATAGGCTATACATGGCAGCCAGTATTAATGGTGGTGGAAGAACCAGGGTAATACTACAGAACTTCTAATGTCATGAAGATATGTTATCTACTTTGAAACTTTCCTCTTTTTGTTTACCCTTACATGTCCCTGTAAAGGTAAGTCCACAAGTTGAAAGAAATTAGAGGTATAAAAGAAAAAAAAAAAAAAAAAAACATATACATGTGTGTACATACACACACACAAATATATATATATATATATATATATATATATATATACACACACATAAACACACACAAATATATATATATATATCTATATATATATATATATATATATATATATATATATATATATATATATATATATATATATATATATATATATATTCACTCTACATACCCTGTTTATCAAGTTGGTAAGCCATCCATACGGATGCTGCTGTGGAAAATAAAAAGAGTATAAAATTAAAACCAGTTGTGAGAATTTGACAAAAAATGTCAATAAAATTTAAGTCATAACAAAAATAATTAAATTAAAAATATTTAAGTGTATGCAACAAATCAAAATATTCACTACCTTATTTTCTGAAACTAAAATCGTAATCTGCTCGATTTCCCCAAATTTTCAAGACTTGAAGATGCTACCTCATTTTACCCAAACTGTCCAAGACCTTCAAAGACCGTAACAACCCTATAAATATAAACTGCAGTTGCACCTGAATTTCAGTGCCCTGTGCATTTTCCACCAATGCCATGAAAATTAAGTTCCCTCCCAGTATTAGCACCTGTCCAGTACAATATTTATGCTTAAAAGACCATCACAGTATGAACTGGAGAATTTGACACTAAATAATTCACTCACTTTATTATATACACTTGCAGGCCCTACTGCAAAAGGCTGTCCACCTTCAAATTTGTCCTCCCAGGCAGTGCGGTCCTCTCTGGTTCTATTCTTATAGTGATATTCTGTCTCAGGATTAAATGCCTAGAAAGAGAAAATACTCTTACTAAATTATTTTTGTCATTTGTCATTCAGTCACTGTTTTCTACATTACCTGGAGGAAAAAACTCCTCATATGAAATGCCAGATGTTTTTAAATTCAAATCGGAAAGATCTGAACTGAATCAATCAACAATTGCATCACTCACCTCTATGAAGCTTTTAGCGGTCTCCAGTAGCCACTGAAAACATTAATTATCATGCAGAACATAACTTTTAAAGTGATCTTGATAACGAAATGGCAGCCATGTTTCTAAGTAAAGTTTATTCTGCAACTGTTTCCTTACCTTCTAACTTTTAATCTTTTTATATTCAAAATCTGAAAATGTTTAACCGGCACTACATAGCCAGTATTGTGCTGACTTACCACTGAATCAACTAACCAACCAAAGAGCCTTCCTACCCAACTATCCAACCACCAACCTATCTGCTTACCCGACATAAAAGACCAAACAATATTTATAAAAAAATATTTTCTATGATATCAACACAGGGGTATTATGAACTACATTGTTCCCATGCTTTTCTAAAGATAAATTTCCTGGTCATTTCCAAGATGAAATTAATTTTTTCACGACTCACATATGACCATAACTGAATGGAATTAAAGAACATTTTAGATTGTAAAACATGCATTTTCTAAATCTAAAGATGTTTCTCAGAAAAGATGATCATGTACAAAACCACAAAATGTATCAAACAAAACAAGTTTGATTATATTCATATAGATTGGCATGTAAAGTCATTTCAATGTACAGAATAAAAATTCTAACATTATTTTCCTGACCTGCATTATGTTGCCAAGGGGGAACAAGTTAATGAACATAAATTATTTTGTTTTCTTTCAAACCTTTAATACTAAAGAATTATATATATATATATATATATATATATATATATATATATTAAAATCTTGTCTTGCAACAGAAAGAGTTTAACCCTAAATTTATCCGTGCCAGTAAAATCCCACACTTGATTTTGCAAACAACATAATCTCCTTCAGACGATCTGGTTAAAAATCAATCATTTCAAAACATTTTCAAACGGGTTGAATTAAATTTTGAAAAACAACCTTCAAAATTATATACTGTTGTATAAACAAGGTCTGAATATTCTGTAGAATCAACTTGTCTTTTTGTAATTTGTTAAACCAATCCCCATCTAGTTTTTTAATATATAATACAGGGTACAACAATTTCTCTTTTCAGCTCTGAGATTCAACAATTTGGATTACAAATTTGGCTTAAAAAGAATAGCAGTCCGTTTTCTAATATGGGTTTCCTCCAAATATTCCCATCCCATTTTTCATATTTGGACATTTAGGTTAGGGTGTCGGGTCATTGGAAATGCGTATAAAAAATCTGGAACTGCCACCACTGTGAGTAGAACATATGGTAGTCGCTTTATTTATATCGACTTAAACCTTCATCTAACCGTTAGAAAATGGTTTATTTTCTCAGAAATGGCAAGTATTATAAACGTTATATCTTTAATCTGCTGACAGACTAGATGAAACTATGAAATAGATGAAACCTGACCCTGTACTCACCATTTGCATTACTAGTCACATGACTTCACAAATCTCAAACGACGACATGGAAGTCCAATAGTCACGTGATATCAACAACAAACTCCTTTTCAATGGTGTTGTACAGATATTCAATTATATTAAATGAAAGTCAGATACTTTTTTTTTTTTAAAACCCAGCAATCTGGCCAGTCTGATTTATAAAGCGGAGAGCACATGTCAACATGGTATTCACATGATACAACAAAACTCCAGAAGCTGTTCTCAGAATATATAAATATGGAGAATTTTGTGTTCTTTCGTTTTTGTATTTTTATTACAACCAGAATACAACTTTCATTTAAAATATTTTCTTCTCTAAAACTTTTGAAAATGTGGGTTGTTAGATTTGTGTACTCATGCGACTAGCAATGCAAATCGAAAGTACCAGGTAATATTTCATCAACGCCATAGGTTTATCTTATCTTTCAGCAGATTAAAGACATAATGATTTTAATACTCACAATTTCTGAGAAAATAAGTGATTTTCATATCGATTTCATGCATGTATCACTCGATCTAACAATGTTTAAGTTTGCTCGTCCATCCGGTAAGCGACTACGCTTTGCCATGATCGTGTTGGCCTATTGTGATGCTAGACTGGTTTTCATACCTTCTATCGAAAGATATGGATATCAAGCTGAGTTTGAAAATAAAAGTCTACTAGACGAATTTAATCCAATGAGCATCTGGATTGACTCAGCATATATGTTTCTTGCAAGCACCCAAATGATCCATACTGCATCCTCAGAATATTCTGGTTAGAACTCGATAAATTTAACTCTCAATCAGTTTAGTTATAACTCAATTACGTCATTGTTTCGGGTGTCAAGTGGAAGAAGACAATTCTCAGGTTTCCCACAACTTTCATCAATATTTGCGAAATTCAAGGACTTTTCACGGTAAGGAAAAAATTATCATTTCTCCTGACTTCCCAGTAGCATGGGAACCCTGGAACTAATATAAAAAAGTACGATTTATGTTATTTTGGTATTATTCTTTTTAAAATCATTATTTATAAAAACTGCTTCAGAAGTGATTCACACTTCCATCCTTAGAAACCATCTTTGGGATTGAATGTCACATGCATTGAGTAACTGAGGAGTTACTGGCAGTATTATAAGCATAGTTCATACATCAATAATTAACTTAATTAGCCACAAAATGAAAAGTATGTTGCAAGCAGTCACCTCACCAACCCATGTGCAATAATGCTTTAACCAGCTGAGGGTAACCTATCACAATTTATTACATACTCATTTATCTTATAACTGATAACTTATATTGTTCCAACTGTACTTTTATATAATACACATAGACTGGAACTATTTTGATGTTTTATATGGATTTCCAAGTATATTTTTGTATCGTACACCATGATTGGAACTATTTTGGTGTTGAATACAGATTTTCCAAGTGTATTTTTGTAACATACAGAGTGGAACTAGTCTGGTGTTTATATGGATGTTCCAACTGTATTTTTGTATTATAAACAGATTGTAACTGTATGGATGTTCCAACTGTATTTTTATATCATACACACAGATTGGAATTGTATGGATGTTCCAACTGTATTTTTATATCATACACACAGATTGGAATTGTATGGATGTTCCAACTGTATTTTTATATCATACACACAGATTGGAACTGTATGGATGTTCCAATTGTATTTTTATATCATACACACAGACTGGAACTGTATGGATGTTCCAACTGTATTTTTATATCATACACACAGACTGGAACTGTATGGATGTTCCAACTGTATTTTTATATCATGCACACAGATTGGAATTGTATGGATGTTCCAACTGTATTTTTATATCATGCACACAGATTGGAACTGTATGGATGTTCCAACTGTATTTTTATATCATGCACACAGATTGGAATTGTATGGATGTTCCAACTGTATTTTTATATCATACACACAGATTGGAACTGTATGGATGTTCCAACTGTATTTTTATATCATGCACACAGATTGGAATTGTACGGATGTTCCAACTGTATTTTTATATCATACACACAGATTGGAATTGTATGGATGTTCCAACTGTATTTTTATATCATACACACAGATTGGAATTGTATGGATGTTCCAACTGTATTTTTATATCATACACACAGATTGGAATTGTATGGATGTTCCAACTGTATTTTTATATCATACACACAGATTGGAATTGTATGGATGTTCCAACTGTATTTTTATATCATACACACAGACTGGAACTGTCTGTGTTCTCACTGATGTCCAGGTCTTGATATTCTGTTTTGACACAAACTAAATTCTTCCAAGTCATAATCTGAATTAAATTTGTATAGATAACAATCAGCTCCAAATTCCATCTACATTTTATCATGAAAAATATCTGGAAAGTGTGAAAAAGAGGGTATTAATAAATGCAAAAATACATCTGTTCTGTTCAGACTAATGGGAAAAAGTTCATTTAATGTAGCATATGAACATCTCAGCCTAACAAACTCAAAATAAAACAGTGCAATATCAAACTCATTCTTTCCACCAATTCAGAACAAAGTCCATATGTCCTTTTGCATAGTCAATAATATGGACTGTTTATTACTGATTCAACATTACTTACTCCAATTTTCAACTGTACTGGTCAGAAAGAATCTCCTTATTATGTTTGGATGAATACAGCATATTAGCAAAGTATATCACAGAGTGTAACATTTATAGAGATGTAGCAAATTATAAAGTTTCTGGACAGTTACACAAACTGCACCCAACAAGTGAACTTTAAACACAAACTTTATAAACAGTCACTGATGCTTCAAATATAAGTCACAAAGTAAGTAATGAAGATGCAACAATACACCAAGTTGAATAATTACTGGTAAGATAGTATGGACTTAAGATGCCCAAAACTCCTATGGGCATTAGCTAAATTCAAAGCCAAATTATGCCTGAGAAACAAACACATCAAGCACAAAATTTAACTCCAGTCAATGAAGCAAACAATATGGGCCTTAATGACCGTCTACTGAAATAAAGGTGAAGTGCTCATTCAGATGCATCCCCTCAACAAGTTTTATGATTTTAGATTGGATAGTATATACACAGCATGTGCTCATGAGCTAAATGCAGAGACATAACCTAAGCCAGTAAAATGTGAAATATAGGTTACAAAAGCTTTTGTGTGGGTGTGGTACTAAATGAGATGTGTGTGTGTGTGTGTGTGTGTGTGTGTGTGTGTGTGTGTGTTAATATACTAGCTTTATGATTAGTTTAATCACAGTAAAAATGAGTCACATTACTCTCTTTTAAGATGAGGAAGTAATACTCATCAAGACACATCCTTTAACCAAGTTGTATCATTCCTGGTATAACAGTATCATACAGTTGGTACCAAAGTACTAACATGGTCGTATGCCAGTAAAATATTATGAAATGCAAGTCATGGTAATCTTTTCTTGTAACTTTGTGGCACTGATAAAAATTAACACAGCCATAAAATTATGAAATAAAAAGAAACAGTTATCTCATCCAGAAACAGAATCATTTACTCAGAGACAAAAGTCAATGACTTAATTCAAAGAAGACATACGGGGATTAACTATATAAATAAAGTGTGCAACCCGGTTGCACCAACTCAAACAGACAACAGCGTGGTGACTGGGATGTAATCACTAACATCTGGGGGGGGGGGGGGGCGGGGAACCAACAAATATCACAAGTCTTTAACATTATCAGTCGAATCCCTCAAATGATTCTCACTTGCTGGTTTAATAGATAAGACCTTATTCACCCCCCAGGCAATACGGATTAACTCTAAAGACAAACAATATATGTGACCACTACATTAATTTGGGCACTACAATGGTAAATTCACGACATGTATATTAGACTGGTTAACAGACTGTACCATCTGTCACTATATACAAACCGGGTAGCCAGAATCCTTTTTTGTTTTTGTTTTTTGATTTCTTGGTTTTTTATGCATGTTTCTTATCAGAACAATCTTTACTATTCAAGTGATCAATGTTACAAATGATTACATAAAGGTCAGCAGTGTTCTTGCAATACGGACGGTCGTTCAGAGTTTGATATGGCCAGGAACCAGACTAAGTGCTGGCATACTCTGCAGGTACCTTTAGTCTGGTTTACAATAGAAAATATGAAACACTACATGCATACCTACAAAATTTCAGATACCAGAAGGCAGCATATTTCTTTGTTTTGTTGTTTAGAACATCATTGAACTGAATAAAGATCAATGGATTTTATCCCCGTTTTTGCAATTGTGGTCATTCATAGCAGTGTCGAAATGCATATTCTGCCATGACATCATGGTCACTGGTCGTATTCAGCAGGTGTTCGCTCATGACAGAGCATTTATATAACAAAATCAATCAATGGTCAGAAATGACAGGTGGTCACTCATAGCAGTCTTTACTGTATCATATTCCTCAAGATGGCATTGACCTCTGGCAAAATAGATGGTTTCAAATTTTGTGGCATACAATATTAACAACCCAACTAATAAGACTGCTTCCCTATTTTGAAGAAAAAAAGTAAATGAACTGAAATTAAAGCAACACCACCTGGAAAATATTAATCAACAATGAGAAAAGAACTAAACAGAAAAAGATTACCTTGTTACTGACATAGCAAAACAATGGAAAATAATAAACTGAATTCATGGAAATAACCAAAGACACATATTTCCTTTAAACACTGATGCTTTTTGCTTTTGTACATGGGATAATGCCAGAGACTCCAGGACTTTAAACATACTGCGTTTTGCTCATGTACATGCTTGAACTGATATTCCAGCAGATATCATGCAGAAGTTTGGAATATTTAATTGCACTGTCAAAAGAATCTATGCCTAAATACACTATAACTTGTGAGGCATCAAATTCAAGTACCTTCGAAAGGGAAAACTAGTTCCTTGCTAAGACATCAATTTCACACAAAAAAGGACATATTGAATAATGGTGTGAAATGATTCAGAAGTTGTAGTGTCAAACCATGATGTTCTACAGAACAAATATTCAGAACAATGTGCAATTTCCAGATAACATCAACTAGTTCCCATTCAGATCATACATGCTAAAGGTAGAATTAATTTTAGCATTCTTAATTTCCTCATATGCCTAGTTTTTACTATCCATCAAAAACATCTCTGTAAATTTACGCATGGGAGATATTAAATCTGCCAGTTGTACATGGTACTTAACTCAAAGGTTTCTAAGAGTGTCCCTTGCTGTGTTGTTTTACAAATTTCAAAACTCCATACTAAGTCTTTGTTCTATCACATCAATGCATGCATGTTTTAGCAACTACCGCAATTCATGTTTCTGTGTAGAATATGAAGTGTAACAAGAGTCCTTCAAAGGGATTGACACTCTAAAGAAAAATTTCCAGACTTCAACATATCACCATTTCTTCCTACTAACTCTTTAAGTGTTGAAACCATCTCTGATATTCTTCTGCACAAGATTTTCAAACTGGCCGATGTGATAAACATTCTGGATATCAGATTGGCACCATTGTCATTTAGGACAAAGTGAACATCATAAGAAGTCTTTTCGTGAAAACCCAATGTCATAATGAACATCTATCATGAGAAATAGTGCAAGTAAACAATACTGCAACCTTTCTTGGCAGATCATAAAAATAAAATCTTACAATCTTACTTTATATAAAGCCAAATAATCTTGACAGTCATGATTAGTCCAGCAAGAAATATCAGGCAATGTGCTCAAAGAAATTTCCATACATTTAGTTGTGATCTACCTGGTCAACAGAAGTACTGAGGATTTACTGCAATAATCTCAATGCAAAATTATTTTATTCAAGCCCTATATGAATTAACCATGGCCAGCAAATTTACCAAATGAATGCTGAAGCCAAGCCCCTACCAGATCTGCCAGCAAATCTATGATTGCAAAAAATGAATGCTACTGTTGTTGTTATTATCACATTTTTCATAGTATTCAACATCTTTGATATTATTATAATTATTATTAGTATAATTATTATTATTTCAATTATTATAGACTGACCATGGCTAGAACATCCATCAGGATAATATGTACAGGCAAATGCTGCAGTCGAGCCACCACTAAGTCTATCAACAGTTGTAACATGCTGAAAATCCCCTCCTGGATTTCTGTATTCCACTTGTGAACTGCTGAGGCAGTCATCAACTACAATGAGAAATAGCACGTAAATTTGTTAGTAAATTATGTTTCTCTATGAACACTTACCCAATCCCATTAGTGTAAAGAAATAAGTTCTGCTACCTCTTGAACCCTTACCGTCACCAAATGACTACCCATCAAGATGAGGCTATTACATATTGCAGGGAGGTGTGGGAGGGTTTAATAGCAATGGCTGGATTCCCTTTATGAAGGATACTGGTGGTAAGACAGCAAGACAGATGAAAGGTGATATACTTTTCTTATTAATCACAAACTTTTAAATGCTAAAATACAAATGTTGTGTTAGCTATTCTCCATATGCTAGACAGGACAGACCAGAGCAACATAATTTATTCCAGTCATCATTAAAAAACTGGCTAAGGAAGTTTGAATACCGAAGAGTCAGTCACAACATCCATGTTTTAGTACAAACCTTTTGAAAAGCCTCTTGCATGCACCGATCTACAAATCGTGTACAATTTTCATCCCCATCTGACAAACCTGAAAAAAGCAAACACCATGAATAAAATATTATTGTTCTATAAATAAGAGAAAATTCTATCTTCAGACTGTCTACTTTACTAACTACTGTAGAACTATACTAATGTGCAATTACAGTGTATGATACTAATAAATAGTTATACTTGGACTACATGATTTCCATCACATATCTTATGATAACAAACTTTCTAATCCATCTAGAATAATGAACTTTTGATCCTCATATGGGGTTTTGGTTTGCATCTTAGTTTGTCATATAAATGATGTTTTTTGTTTTAAATCTGTTATTTGTACTTTAAGATCTTGGCAGAATCAATTGTATTATGTTGTGTCAAGTAATTCATTTGGGTTGGAATTTATATTTTCAAATTATTTAATTCAAGTTATTTTCCCCTGGAAATAGAGAGTGCTCATAAAAAATAATACTCTTGGAAAGAGCCACTCACTTGGATATGTAGTGAATTCAAATATGGAGTTACATTAGTGCGATTCAACAAAAGACTGTTGGTACAAGACCATGATATAGGCCACCAGTCACATCAACACCTTCAGCATTGGATTCAATTTGGATTTCCTTTCAAGTTTGTGCAGAAATTTAATTGTTAGGATATGTGTCCGTAATTCTAGGATTATTTGGGATTTAATTCACAATACTATAAGTTCCTTTTAACATATTCATTTAACATTTTCATTTTGTATTCTAGGAAAATAAATTGTTGAATTTTACAAAGCTTGTTGCTTTCCACTCTTTTCTGTTACTTATTTTAAGAGCGTAGACTCATAACAATATATATACTTTACTATCATGGGCATGGGAAAAAAGCACAAAAATAAATCATATCCCTGACATTAAGTAACTTCTCTACTTCTCTTTAGAAAATTTTTATTTTTATTTCCACCTGTAGTGACTAGTGACCTGTATAAATGAGTCTCTCTCTTGCTCTTTCTCCCCCTCTCTCTCTCTGCGACTAAAACAAACCTGAAAACATTCCAATTTAACTGGAATAAGTATTCTGATATATATTTTTGGTCAATATTATCCCCATACTAAAAGCACAGTGATGATATGGTAGCATTACAACCATATGTGCTTCCCATTATGATTTTACATAATGTTTCATGTTTTTTTTCTGATTTGCACAACTGCATTAGTAAGAAAAAAGATTAACATATTATCCCACTCAATTTGAGTGAGTGCTCTACCAACAATGATTGGTATTAACAGCTCTACCAACAATGATTGGTATTAACAGCTCTACCAACAATGATTGGTATTAACAGCTCTACCAACAATGATTGGTATTAACAGCTCTACCAACAATGATTGGTATTAACAGCTGTAGCAGAAACTCCATAGATAGCAACGTAATTTCTGACATTTACAACCATCAAATCAGCACCAAAACTGACAACGTAGCATAAAAGTTCTCGAAATTACACGTAAAGATAAATTTATGTGGAAATTGTGAATCACATGAAAAGATGAATTTATGTGGGAATTGATAGTCATATGCACACATTATTTAATGTGGGAACTGGCAAACACATAATAAAAACAGGATTACACTGTTGATTAAACTGCAGGTAGTTTTTGTGTACAAAATAATAGACTATATATTAGTAATTATAAAGTGTTGGTGTCATTTTCTTGTTTTTACAATCTACCTGGCAAAGATCTGACTACAGACTGGAGAGTAAATGGACCAATCTCTGAGAATTAACTAATTCCATCTAGTTGGCAAAGTTTCAGCCAGCACTGAGACAGAAAAATCTCATTAATATGTGGCCCAAAATGATATCTGTAGTAGCATTGAGAAAGCCTAAAAGGTAAATAATTCCCAGAATGAAATTTGACTCCATGAAGACAATCTTTAGGGCAAGTACCTGAAGGCAAACTCGATTTAGAAAGGTTCTGAACCACATGAAATGCTGGGATGGGGTAAAATCTGATTTGTCCATGTTGATAAAGTATTCTGAGCTGAAGAAAGAGAGGAACAATGAATTTCATATCTAAGTATAACAAGATGTCTGCAGTGTGACAGTTTATAGTGATGTCTAGCACTGGGGCATCATGTCGCAGACATGTAGCATGTCACGCTCAGTCACATTATCCTGACACCAGGCCAATCAGTCCCTAACACTAACCTCTTGATTCTGAGTGCCCACTGAGGCATCTGTTGGTACCATTATTTTAAGTCTTTGGTATGACTCGGCCATAGTTTGAACCTGCGACCTCCTGCATCTAAGGCAGACGCTCTAACCACTATGCCACCAGAGTGATCTAGGGAATTTAGATAAAAAGGAAGGGCCCAGAACTGGTACTTGGTGTTTCTGAAAGCAAACCATAGCAATATCCAGGAAGACCTATGAATGGGAATATAAAGATAAAACCTCCAAAAGGTCCAAGCTTCCCTCTTGGATTGCATTAAGGAAATATCAGTTCCAAAGGAAATAATTTATAATCAAGGAAGGTTAAGGAATGAGATCTGAAGGCCTATAAGAAAACTTCCAAGACCATAGGGTCCTCAGGGCAGAGATGTTCCCACTCTGTGACGAAATGGTTCGATCTTCCCCCAACTAGCATATCAGAATATGGCAGCACAGACACGGAAAACTTATCTGCAGACAGAGACTAGCAGGTTTAAAAACTGGGCCAGAATTGGTCCTTCTCTCCATGCTTCTTATTGTCACTTACCGGTACTCTGGTAATCTATGTCATTGCCAAGAATAAGAGGTAGAGGATAGTGTCCCAATCATGGATTCCCTTTTTCCCTGTTCCCTCTTTTGAAATGAATATTGGGCACTGGATTGCTCAACTTATGTACTGTTTGCCTACTTAGCAGCCTGTTTCCTGATCTCTCTGTGCCAATAGAACAGGTTCTAAGGGCTCCCTTGTAGTGATTTCTGAGCATTTATCTCTGCAAGTTGAAGGCTGACAAAGCAACTCTAGTACTTGAAAGTGAGTGCTAAACTGCTCTGCTTAGCAGAAGGGCTATGTTTAAGACTGACTCCCAAGGGTGTGTGTCAAATGTGGGAACCAGGCTAAGCTCTTTTTGTTGAAATATTGCCATGGAAACCAGATCAAGCATAAAACCAATAGCTGTGATATTGGCAGCTAGTTGTTTCGTGCCTTGGAAGGGGATTGGTCCATGCCTATGGAAGACTTCAACATTCCCAGCCCTGCAATTTCTCTATTGATAACTGAGACCTCCATATGGAAAATCAGCAAATAAGCTTTTTAAAAGACAGGAGTCAAGTTGGATAAAATTCATCAGTGTGAGAAGAAGGGCCTGTTGATGACTGTGTTTTGTAGTTGCCTCTCAAAACATTACAAGATGCCAGCAACTTAGCCAGACTTCAGCCATTATTTGAATGAAGGATTTCCTTTTTTGGACTAAAATGTGATGTAATAATTCTAAAGGAGAACATTAATGGAGCACATACCAAGGTCTGAACAATATCAACTTGAACCAGAGGAGTAAGTGTCCAATGTTATTACAAGAATGAAGAGTCATGGCAGTGTATGGGTAACATTTATGCTGGAGTTTAGGGGTGGGGGAAGAGGTGACAACCTTGCGAGCCTCAGGTGAATGCAACATCAAGAACTTTACTACCAAGTTGTCATCTGCAGTAAGACTGACAGCATCTACATCCTCTGCTGGACCATTTTCTAGCTTTCTCACTGGCCTAAGACAATTATGTAATTTAAACCCCCTGGCATCTGTCTACTGACCATGGTGTACATAATTTATAAGTTGGATCTCAAAATGCCATCCCAGACAGGTAATGCAATTTAGGTAATATTTTCTAACAGCTTACTCTTACTGAAAGCCCCACATCTAATCCCACCCATTATTGACATTAATAAGAAAGAACAAAACAATAACATATAAAGCAAAATCAGCAAAGAATTGACATAATCTAATAGTGAAGTGCACAGTAAGAAATCAAATAAATGCTTCAGTCAATGAAAAAAATTCTAACTACAGAGAAAAAAGTTATAATTTACTTCAAATAAAATCTAGTAAGACTGAGTACTGCCACAGAGTGAGTACTGCATCATATAACTAATACTGTGCTAATGTGCTACAGAGATCTCAGAAATGCTAAATTACGCATATTTGGATGCCAATTTTTGATCTGGGATGCAGAAAATCACTGAGGTGGGAGTCCTCCATACACATGTAATAGGTGTGCGACAAAATTCAAAGACTTGCCAGTCCTGCTTCAGCCACCTGCTTTGTGGGAAAATGTGTTAATCAATTAGCTGTGCTGATATTTACAATGACAGAATTCAGTGACTGAAAGACCCCTTGATGTACATACATGTTGCCATTATAAGAGTACATCAAAAAGAACATGATGCAATAGCTGGGCGGCTAGTTCAAAGGCTTTGACTGGCAAATGGGTGGGGAAATGTACTTATATTTACAGTGATTGAATTCAGAGTCAGAAAGACCCAGAGATGTACATGTGGTCTTTTATAAAAGTACATCAAATAAACAACTATAGCTTTCGTTATTGTGTTCATTTCCGAATGTATCGGAATAAGTAGTGCACGTGACCTCAGAATCAAGACATGTTGAGACTTAGACAAAATGCCATTCGTAAATTTGGATATGTATTTTGGGGTTAAACGGCAGACTTACAAAGATTCTAACGATATTCAGAAGAGTGCTAAAGCAGCTACAATTGATAGTTCGGATAGGACAGTAGCTAAGTGTAAGAAAGTGTGTGATGCCTAGCTTAGTACTTGGAATAAGTCCGTCCTTGGATTAACAAATTCAGTATCACTCTGATGGATGAACAAGAGCTAATTAAGAGGTACACTGACTGACCATACTTTTTGGGGTTTTTTGTGTTGTAGCGAAATGTATTCATTAAGACATCAGTAGCTAGGCCTAGTTTTGATATCAATTATGTTGACAAACTCTTGCCCAATAACAAGCATATGTTTTGATAGCTGATTGACCATTAACCCTTTTCCGAGTAAGGTAGCAACTATCAATTTCCTGCATGATATCCTTTGATGATAAAACATACAAACATGTGTTTTAAGATTAGAATCGGTGATCTGGATATATATTAACTGCCTCATGTACACTATTTCATCATAAAATTAGTTTGAAACTGTAAGTAAACCAGTAGGCCTAATGGGAAATAATGGCAGACTTCGCTAAGTCTGGGATGAAACAGTTTATTGGATTGTCTGTTTTCGTAAATCATTGGGCAAATATTTTCAGAAAAAATATACAAATCATTGAAAGCAAAGCCAAGGTATTATTTTATTAAAGATTTAACTTTAAAATGCAAATTATGTAGGTCAGAAACATATGGACAAAGCTATGTTGTGGAATTTGCGAGATGTGCTTTAAGGTCTGTTTTCCGACTTGACACATATTTGCGAAAATACAAGAAAAGAACAGCAAATCAGATACTATTTAACTATTGCCTAAAATTACTATAAGGATGTAGACAAATAAATAAACCATAAATTTGCAATCCTGTCAATGGACTGTTGCAATGAAGCTATATTAAAGTGAGTGATTACATTACAAAAACCTCTCCATCTAAAAACAGTTGCACTCAAGTTTGTGCTGATTGTGTAGGAAAGAAGGGACTGCAACTTTTGATGGTGGGATTCCCATTTTTACCAAAATGGGAGTCCTGGACTCCTAGTTTTAAAATCCTAGCAAGACCACTGGTGCTATTAAACCCTAATACATGCAAACAAGAGCTAAAGTACTGCTTACTGAAATAGAGAATTAACATGGCACCATACTGCTTACTGTATGATGAAATAAACAGATGGAAAATATCAGACTACAAGACTACGATGAATTTTATTCAGCTTTAGTCAATAAATCTGTCTCAAGAAAGTATACATTTGTAAAATAACAGTAGGAGGAAGTTCACAACCATCAATGCAAATAGGTTACCTTTTCCTTTATAAGCAGTGAAAAAGAACATACGGGACAGAAAATATGTCCTCTGTCCATGAAGTGATATTTTTTACATTTTCTAAATGATAATTACATACTGGTTTTCTTTCAGGATTCCTAAAACTGTCCTTATTTCTGGACAATTAAATCTATGAGTGTTATCTGAGGCATGTTTAAGTGTACCTGCTTCTGCCAATCTTGTTGCTGCAATCAGGCATTTCCCAAGTGATTCTTCACGCTTATAAGGTATGGACCAATGCTCTGCAAACACTCTCCCTTCCAGTTCATACAAGTTTGTGACAGGGAACTCATAGGGATTCTCATCTTCTCCATGTCCCTCGCCCTCTCCAGGATTTTCTAACATCACTTCATCCACCTTCTGCTAAAGAAAATAATTATCTTGTCATTATTAATCAAATATAAACTGTTCTAGATTTACATCCTAGTCTTATATAAAATGATGTAGCTTTATATCCTGGTCTTATATAAAATGATGCACCTTTACATCCAGGTCTTAAATAAAATGATGTAACTTTACATCCTGGTCTTGTATAAAATGATGTAGCTTTACATCCCGGTCTTAAATAAAATGATGTAGCTTTATATCCCGGTCTTATATAAAATGATGTAGCTTTATATCCTGGTCTTATATAAAATGATGTAGCTTTACATCCCGGTCTTAAATAAAATGATGTAGCTTTATATCCCGGTCTTATATAAAATGATGTAGCTTTATATCCTGGTCTTGTATAAAATGATGTAGCTTTACATCCCAGTCTTAAATAAAATGATGTAGCTTTATATCCCGGTCTTATATAAAATGATGCACCTTTACATCCCGGTCTTAAATAAAATGATGTAGCTTTATATCCTGGTCTTAAATAAAATGATGTAGCTTTATATCGTGGTCTTATATAAAATGATGTAGCTTTACATCCTGGTCTTATATAAAATGATGCACCTTTACATCCAGGTCTTAAATAAAATGATGTAGCTTTATATCCCGGTCTTATATAAAATGATGTAGCTTTATATCCTGGTCTTATATAAAATGATGTAGCTTTACATCCCGGTCTTAAATAAAATGATGTAGCTTTATATCCCGGTCTTATATAAAATGATGTAGCTTTATATCCTGGTCTTGTATAAAATGATGTAGCTTTACATCCCTGTCTTAAATAAAATGATGTAGCTTTATATCCCGGTCTTATATAAAATGATGCACCTTTACATCCCGGTCTTAAATAAAATGATGTAGCTTTATATCCCGGTCTTAAATAAAATGATGTAGCTTTATATCATGGTCTTATATAAAATGATGTAGCTTTACATCCTGGTCTTATATAAAATGATGCACCTTTACATCCAGGTCTTAAATAAAATGATGTAGCTTTACATCCTGGTCTTATATGAAAAGATGTAGCTTTATATCCTGGTCTTATATAAAATGATGCACCTTTACATCCAGGTCTTAAATAAAATGATGTAGCTTTACATCCTGGTCTTATATAAAATGATGTAGCTTTACATCCCGGTCTTAAATAAAATGATGTAGCTTTATATCCCGGTCTTATATAAAATGATGTAGCTTTATATCCTGGTCTTATATAAAATGATGTACCTTTATATCCCAGTCATATAAATTGATGTAGCTTTATATCCTGGTCTTATATAAAATGATATACCTTTATATCCCAGTCTTAAATAAAATGATGTAGCTTTACATCCCGGTCTTAAATAAAATGATGCGGCTTTACATCCCAGTCTTATATAAAATGATGTACCTTTATATCCCAGTCATATAAAACGATGTAGCTTTATATCCCGGTCTTATATAAAAAGATGCACCTTTACATCCCGGTCTTAAATAAAATGATGTAGCTTTATATCCTGGTCTTATATAAAATGATGTAGCTTTATATCCTGGTCTTATATAAAATGATGTACCTTTATATCCCAGTCATATAAAATGATGTAGCTTTATATCCTGGTCTTATATAAAATGATATACCTTTATATCCCAGTCTTAAATAAAATGATGTAGCTTTACATCCCGGTCTTAAATAAAATGATGCGGCTTTATATCCTGGTCTTGTATAAAATGATGTAGCTTTACATCCTGGTCTTAAATAAAATGATGTAGCTTTATATCCCGGTCTTGTATAAAATGATGTAGCTTTACATACCAGTGTTATATAAAATGATGTATCTTTATATCCCAGTCTTACATTAACTCAGGGGTCAAGCTACCAAGTGAAGTGGGTGACTAAGTAGCCTAAAAAGTGTAAACTTCGCCTTCTTCTGTTAGGAAAGCGAAAACAACTTCACCCTGTGATTTCTTTTTGAGGAACATTGAATGACCATCCCTTTTGAGATGTTCCCTCGCCTTGGCCAAGTTAGTTCCAGTGTTATGTTATATTATATATAGCTCAAAGCGAAATGTACACTTCAAGCCATAAAACAGTAGGTGTTGATTTCAATTACGCTGACAAACAAACCTGCACATTCACAGGCAGGTGTTTTGATAGCTGACTGACCATTAACCACTTCCTGAGTAAGATAGCAACTATTATTACCCGATTTCCGCAAGTTATCATTTGATGATAAAAACATATAAACTTGTGCCTTTAAACTTAAATTCATGTAAATAGTACTCTGAGTTTAAAGAATAGAATCATTTTAACTGCTGCATGTACTTTATTTTCTTGATAAAAATCTGTTTCAAACCATATTGGTGAACATCAGTGTTCTGGAAAGTACAGTTTTATTAGAATGTCTCTTTTCATAAAGCACTGGGCAAATATATTCAGGAAACTTTCCAATTTGTAAGAAAGCAGACACTAGATATTACGCTATTACAGATTTACATATAAAATGCAATTATGTAGGTCATAAATATATGGGACAATGCTATGTTGTGGAATTCGATGAGACGCTGTAAGGTCAAGGCTGTATTCCGAGTTTACTAATTTTTGTGAAAATATGAAGGAAAAAACCCAACAAAACACCAAAGCAAATACTATCTAACCAATGCCTAATGTTATACCAAGTATGTAGACAATAAAATCTTACATTTGCAATCCTATCAATGGACAATTGTAACGAAGATATAAAGTGAGTGGTTATGTTAAGAAAACCAAATTTTCTAAAAATAGATGCACTTGCATGTTGGCTGTGTCGATTCAGTTTTTAAAAAAGGGTTTAGTTCATTCATATACTGACTTTAATTCTTCAGTGTGTTGTCTATAAACAGGCATGGTAAAATTTTATCAGCAACCAAGAAATTAAGACGAACAGTATGATCTGGAAGATTTGTGCATTTTCTGTCATGTACATGGTGCAGGGGTTGTTTCAAACAAGTTTACATCTTTTCAAATGCCATTTTATAATGAACTTTCAGAAGTAAAACGAAGTAAAAAAATCTTGATTAAGAGTAGTTAATTAAGCTGCAGCATTTGTATTATATTGCAATCACAATCCTGTAATCTAGTTACTCAGTTATAATTCATTACAATGTATAGCTTCTGCTGTTCTCATTTTAAGTCATATTGCCAAGATAAACTAAATATGAATATGATACCGTAGTTCTTAAATATGCACCAAATCTGTTTATTATATAAATAGAACTCAAAATATTTTCTACTTGAAAAAAATGTTTTGCTTAAAACCAATGTAAAATGCAAATATGCATACTGGGAAATAGATAGGATAATTCAAATAAGAAAATGAAAACAACAAACACATACACATTTTGCGTGTATCACTTTGCTCCCACTTCTTCCTGTTCTGTCCAAAAGGAAAAGTCACTTCTCCCTAAATATCAAGTCTAGCATGACCCCTGAAACTGATGTAGCTTTATATCCCAATCTTATATAAAATGACTGAAAGAAAGCATGGCAACTGATTTCCTGTTTCCTAGTATTTCACAACTGCTGCAGGTCAGGGGTTCAAATCCCGGTTGAGGCATACCAAAGACTTATAAAAATGGTACTAACAACTGCCTCACTTGGAGCTCAGCATTAAGAGGTTAGTGTTAGGACTGGTCAGCCTGGTTTCAGGATAATGTGACTGGGTGGGACGTCATGCTACATGTCTGCGGCATGATGCCCCACTGCTAGACATCACTATAAACTGCCACAGTGCAGACATTGCAGCAAATTGTTCAAGCTACATTAAAAATCCACATCACAAACACACAAACAAATTTCATAACTGCTGATGCTAGTCACAAACAGAAAGCTAAATATAACCTGTGTTATATTTACAGAGGTTTCTGACACTAAGGGTATTCCTATGTGATGAGCATCCGCTTGAAACATGTAAATAAATCTCGTAAAAGTGAAATATGGTACATAAAGTGCTCATTGAATAGTCAATTTCTGCATTTTAAGTGTTTTCGTCTAAAGTGATGTGATAGTGATGTTTTCACAACTAGCCATCACGAATGCACATCATCATTGACAACTTGTATAGTTATGGGGACGGATTCAAAAGGAATTTTGTACAAAGTAGGAGAAACAATAATTTCCAAGTAAGTTTCTGTTTGCTATGCAATTATACTACAAGTATCTTTTGAGATGCCCCCACTGCTTGCTGTGACAACCAAGCAGTTGACTACACTAATGGAGACACAAGTTACGCCATGGCTATTATTTCTGCATAGGCATTAATGCTGATTCCATATATCTGAACTTTATTTTAATCATGTTTGAATAAACATAACATTTTTCTTTAACAAAATTTCTAAACAAAGATTATTGATTATGCAGTTTCAAGTATGCATCCAGTAAGAACACAAGGCAAAACAAAGTTCCTCACTTAATATTCCAATATCAATCATTGTTTGCTCTTCTTTTTGTGTCCACTCACATGCCTACTTCCATTAGAGCCAATATTCACCTTGAAATCAACAACATGCATCTAAACAGTCTCTGACATGCCGATAAACAATTTCAGAACACTTATTTCTTTCCATTTATCTATTTGCCAAACAAAAAGTATGCATTGGTCTCAAGCAATAATCAAGTAAGCAACACATGATAAACACTGATGGCAGGTGCTACATTTCCTGGCCAGTCATCATTAGAGACAAGTGCTTTTTATTTCCAAACATGTGTCAAAGAAATCGCACAATATTAATAACAACCATCACACAGAGACCTTAAAATCAGCATCAAAACAATCACATGCTGGCTGCTTAGAGTTGAAAATCTCTGTACACATTGTGTTCCCAACCTGTGCATTGCTAGGTTAGGACTTGGCAATCACTGAATCTCATGTTTTCTTCTTACAAAATATAACTTATGTTAAAATTTCAGTATTTATTTCCTATTTGTCAAAACTTGCTTTAGATAATAAATACTGAAAATATCATGTCATGAGAAATGACCATGACATTGACATGAAGGAAATAAGAGACTCACATTATGTTGTGTGAAAAAAAGAAATAAAAGAAGAAAGAACTACAGCAGTTATCTAACTGGATAATGCAATACATATAAACATAAAATACAGGTTCTGATATATTTAGTGTTGCAAGCTTGCAGAGACTAAACAGGCATAACAAAATGCATTATTAGCTGAACACACTCACTCCCTCCAAGTACTTTGCAAACTTGAGTTTACCTTGGACACTGGGCAAGTGAATTTTTAAAGCCCCAATTACAATTATATTATGATGTATCATGATTCTTTGCTTTCTTTATGATGATAATAATATCAAAAAAAAGATATCATCATTATGTATGCTTTTCCATGAACATTTGTGTTTATAATGCTGTTCATATTATCCTGTTTCATGTGAAGCTTGCAATAAAAAACCATACATGCAGCTGAATTTTTTCTTCTTCTTGTTTTTATCACTTACTGTTTCAATTCTGACAACATCAGCATGTAATTCTTAAACTGGAATATCAGAAAGTCTGCCTTTACTCTGTGTGTGTGCATGTGTGTGTGTGTGTGTGTGTGTGTGTGTATGGAAAATTCAGATCCATGTTCACTAATGCCATCAGTACAAAGGGGGGGGGGTCTAATCATATTACTTTAGCAATTCCCAAAAATTATGATACATTAAAGATTAAACAACTGACATTGTTGAATCAATATAATAAAAGCTATTAAAACAAATCTACAAAAAGGTTTTAAAAGAAATGTCGATGAGTATGGATAAGGGATGGGGAAATACTAATAATACAGACAAATGATTAAATGTTTATAAAGCATAACATCACTGAAGGTGTGAGAGCGCTTTAAGTACCCAAAAGTCTCTGTCTGATACAAAATTTGCATGTGAAATTATGTTTATAAATATGGCAGCATTTAAGATTGGTGGTGAACAGTATATCAAAAGAAATTTATTATACAAAAAGTTTGGTTTTAACACTGAGCAAATAAATACATAATGCTTTCTTAAATACTTTATCACTGAAGATATTGTGAAGCAGAATCCCTCCTCTTATGTCCCACACCATCGTTTTCCAAACAGTTATGGAAAATATGCACAAAGTGAGCTTTCTATTCTTTCCTGATTTTCCCGAAAATAAACATGGTTTAATGATCGGAACTTTTATACTCGATATTATAGCTTTGAATCTATTACATGCAACTCCAAGATTAAAAGTAGGAACCCTCTGAGCATGATATGGAATAGTTTACAAGGTTGATATTTTGTCCGTTCTTTGTCTGAATCTGGCTGTCTCCAAATCAATGTGACATCAACAGGTTTCTGGTCTTTGTTCTCAGTGTCAGTATAAATATGTTGAGAATTAAGTATCCTTTTGTGTTTTTTAAAGCAAACATTGCATGACTTTCACTTAATATTTTTTTTGTAAAACAACATTGTTAATGGGTTTATTTTTTATATAATATGATTACTGAAACTCAACTGTCATGGTCTTGTCGGTTGCAAGATTTGTGTAATCATGTGACTAGCAATGCAAATGACTATTACCAGTTCAAATTTCATTAATCCTGTAGGTTTTATTTCATCCGTCATCAGATTAAAGATAGAACACAATTTTGGGGAAAATAAATTATCTTCCTATTGATTTCATGCAGGTATGAACCAAAGTAAGGCAATATAAATTTGCTAGGCCTCCTATTAAGAGGCTACCATTTGGAGGAAATTCCCAACTTTTCCTATGGCAACTGGCTCAAACCCCTCACCCCAACATCAATATCAAAATATCTCAAACTGGGTGGGAAAGGTCAGAGAAAACTAACTAAGCTCAAATGTACAAGGCCATGTTAGCAATGGTGATAAGGTTACAAAATTACCAAAGTTGGCCAATGTGGGTATATGAGAAAGCTTGCCAGTAGCTTCTCGTGGGTCAGTGGTTCTTTCTGGGGATTTCCCATGTTCTTCCTCCACCATTAATAATGTATAGCCTATCATGTGCTGAAAAATGGCGTTTAACCCCACAATATGAACCTGAAACTTTGATTACTAGTTCCCATGTCAACCGACATCGGAACACAATATACAAGCCCATTATTTGGGTAATAAGACATAGCACTAAAACAAAAATAACATGTGCTATGTCTTACATTGTAGAACTAGCATCAAAGTAGATATTACAGTAGTATAGTCACTTGCAATTGAAGTATGCTTCTTTAAAGAGACCAAGAAAAACACAATGCTGATGAATGTAATTATCTTTGTTTCACTAAACTTAACCATCCTTTAACCAACTCTGGCATTCCTTCAACCAACTGAAATATATGTCAATTGAACTTGAAAACACATTCATTTGCTTGCATCAAAATTGATTCTATCAGGAATAACATACATCAAAGTAGAATCTGACTAAAGCAATCAGACTTTAATCTGTGCAAAAGTGTCAATAAGGGTTGCCAAGTGTGTGAGATATTCCTCAAAATTTTGCCTCTAGTTATGCTCTTAGTTGACTGGGGAACACGCTACACAATGCCATTTATTTGGCCTAAACAACATAATTAGTGTGAACATTTTATGTATACTGATAGTATAACTAAAGTGACCAGATTCTAAGCACAAGGGCAAGTATCGTTGCTTAAAATTTACTTGTTATCCATCTACTATATAATAACTACAAGGGAGGATACTTCTCTCCTTGCTCGTGCAACCTATTTAAGAATAAACGCTGATATTTCAAGCTACGCTTTGCGTTGCTTAACAAATTGGTACCAATATTTAGCACAGGCATTTGACTGTGTATCTCTAGCAAAAGTCTGACTTAATATCATGTCTTTAAGGAATGCCAAATCATTTTCCCACAGTACCATTAGACATGGTCCTGATAGCGCCCGCTTAATATGCAAGAACAATGCCCTGAATGGAATACTACCTTCTCACTGACCAACTGAAAATAAGTATAAATAAATAAAGGTTGTCATTTTCCTTTAACCAATGCGAGGACAGTATTCCATTCAGCGCTTTGTTCTTGCATAATAAGCAGGCGCGATCAGGACCATGCCAAACGGTACCGTGGGAAAATGATTTGGCATTCCTTAAAGATATGATATTAAGTCAAACTTTTGATAGGGTTACACAGTCGAATGCCTGAGACAAATATCAGTACCAAATGTATTAATCTACGCAAAGCATAGCTTGAAATATCAGCGTTTATTCTTAAATAGGTCGCGCGAGCAAGGAGAGAAGTGTCATCCCTTGTAGTTATTATATAGTACATGTATGACAGGTCAATTTTAAGCAACGATACCAGTCCCTGTGATTCTAAGCTGACAACTATATCAGATAATCTTGAAATATGACCTTCATTTCCCTTGCAAAGTACATGACACTGAGTATTAAGTCAGTACAACACTGACCGTCTACCAGTGTTACATCCTCACCTCAGATTCCACAACTTCATCGTACGATGGTGGCAAGGAAGGCCCATACACCGGACCCTGAGTGTTTTTTGGGTGGATATCTTTCATTTCTATATCTATATCGTCCAAAGTATCGAATGAAGTTACAGGATGGTCGTTTGTAAGGATAGCAACAGCATCATTGACGTCATTTTTTGCTGCTCGAAGCGCCTTTCTCACATCGAGTTCACTCGGAAAACCCATGCTTAATAAGTATTGCACATGGTCTTCATCAATCTCCATGTCTGAAAATCAATATATTGTTCTTGAAATTAACTCCAAGCTATGCCATAATTGAAACTATATTTTAAAAAAGTCAGGAAATTGCACATATTCTCTTGTTGGTCAATATAAGTAGTGAAAGTTGAGCATGTTCCGCCATTTTGACCTATTTAAAGGGAAGAGTTTCCAAGGACAGATAACTCCGTATTAACGTGCACAAAATCTCGTGAAGAAAAAAAACAAACTATATATATATATATATATATATATATATATATATATATATATATATATATATATATATATATATATAGTGAAATTCAAAATCAAACGAATCTCATAATAATAAATAAAAGGCTGTGGTTATGCCTTTGAGGTATTTGCGGAAAATATTTCGAGGTTAACATTTGATCGTACACAGATATGAAAGGATTTCTGGATTGTAAATTGTAGTCAGGTTTATTCTCATGATTCGAATATTTTATAAGGATTCTTTGTGTGAGTAAAATTTACAACAGAATGTGCCAGCATTGAAGTTGCCTCGAAGTCTTACGTGTGAACTACGATTCCCTTTTCACTAGTTATGATACAGATTTAACCGTTCTCAGCGTTCTTGCAATGCTTGCTTGTTTAGGGACTTCTTATTGTTGACATAGGTCTTTCAAAATCGTTAATTGTTTACATAGATACCTCTACTTAATGTCATTTTCTTATAAAAATAAATAGGGAACTGTCATACTTACAAATTTCACAATCACTTCAATTTTTCGTTAACTGTAATTTTACTCGGATTCAAGCGTGTACACACATATTCCTTATGATCTGAAAAATTGTGTTATATCAATCACGGAATTAAAATTTCATAACATGTGTATTATGCCAGAACTTTTATGTACAAATACTTTTCGCGAAAACAAGTACTTATGCAAAAGACAGTTAACAAACCAGTTTCAATTAGTACGGTCAAATATTATATTTATGGTGGAGATGATGGACATAGGTTGATATTGAATGAAAGCGAAAACTTTCAAAGAAGTTTCATCTTTAGTGTATTAAAATCTACCACGTGCCTAACGGAACATGACTAGTGTGTCGAAGGTCAAAACCGAGTATTCTTTAAATGTTCTTAAAATATGTTGCTTTAACTCAAACGATAACAAGATAATTTGATTTCAGCCCATGAAATTAGAAAATCATTATATATCTCTACTTCCATTTGTTCATGTGTCTGCTTATTGACGGATCTTTTTGGTTCTGAAAGAATGATAAAGATGGTTGAAATTTAAATGTTTTACTTGATGAAAAAAAGGGGAAAAGTCACTGTAACGTCGCCCTCAGAGTAAGAGGGGTGGTTAATTGGGTTTGGCTGGCGTTATCCAGAGGATGACTTCCCTCGATATTATAGTCCGGCGGGAGCGAAAGCAGAATGTAATTTCAACAGAGAACTGAGCGATAATACTGGGAGGAAGTAAACTAATACGAGCCCCCTTTTGACAAGAAAACAACAAATTTAATCAGAACAAATTAATACCGGCAATTCCAATTCAAGTTAGATTATATAAGTATAATTTAACGGGTGTGTCCAATTTGGATTTATTTCATCATCATAACGAGAGGTGAAAAGAGCGCAATGTCCACGATTGACTGCGTCACCTTCCTGTCTGACCGTATATCAACGTCTCCTAATTCATCCTTTCTAAGCTCTATGTTCTGCCCCTTCGTGGACTTCCTGGTCCTTTATTCTGACCTCGTCCTTCTTTCTTTCTTTTCTCCGTACTCTTGTCTTCGGACTGTCTCGTCTTTCTCTCAGAAAGCTGTTCCTTAAAGGATAGATATACCCCATAATTCTATATACGCACTATTTAGAGGTACATACAATTCACTTACGTTGTTCAGAGTAAGTTGCTATCCATACACCGCGCAAATTCTGACTTAGTACGGTAGGGCATTTACCTCGCTTCCAATGGCAAGTCTACCAAATATTACCGTATTATTTACATATGCTACTACATGTTCGATTACTATTGCTTGAAATTCATAAGAAATGTAACTCACGGCATTCTTTAACTACAAGATTATCCAAGCATTACAAAATGAGATATAATTAGATAATTATTGTTAACTCACGATGATCTGTATCGTCCTAACAACAAAGGAAGTTATTTCAAATAACTATATGAAATCCTACACATGTGAACATTTGGGTCGCATGCAATCAATTCTACCAATGAACTAATAAACGTATAATTAAAAGGTAAATGACATAACAATTCAAGCAACAACGCTTTCCATGAAATTGAATAAAATAAATTGCATAATAACTCTAGCATCAACACATTCCATGAAATTGAATAAAATAAATAACATATCAACTCTAGCATTAACACATTTCCATGAATTGAATAAACGATACATAATATGGAAACCTAGTCATAGCAAACACATTTACATAAAACAAACAATCAAATAATATAATATTACGTGAAACTAATATTGCATACCTTGTCGCTGTTTTTTTCTTCTCTTTTTTTTTCTTTCTTCAGGACTTGTGCGTGCTAGCACTAAACATACCTTTCTTTTTACACGACGACCACCTGGTCCCTTTCTTGTTTCACGAGGAAAGCACTAATGTTTTTATGCTTCCCACGGAGTAAACTAAGTTTCCTCTTCTAGGAAATTTTCAGACTAAGGAATTTCGACTAGGGTCGTCACTCTAAAGTCAGATTGCTCTAAAGTGTACACCCTAAATTATTTTACCCAATAGCAGACGGTGATCCCTAATCTTTCCCAAGGAAATAATTCCTTTCATCACATTTAGACAGCTTAGAATCTGTGAATGACAGTGCGTGACAATTTCCCTTTGAAAATAAGATAAGTTGACATCGGTTCCTACCAAGCGGTTAGGGTTGTAAGCTCAAATGTTTACTTTCTAAGGACCGTTTTAAGATACCCCGGTCAATTTCACTGGGTGGGAATTCTGTCCCTTTGAAGTTTACACTGACCTGGGGGGGGGGGGGGTGAACGAAGAAATGTCGAAGTGACTCTTCACAAAGACTTTTCAGGCTTAAATGCGGTAAGATTTTAATGCTCAATGCATTCAACTTTAAAATATTCCGTAATTCAAAATTCGACACTTCACATAAGCCCCTCTTTAAGAGTAAAATCAGGGATTTCGGTCTCCGAATTTTGAAGCTCTATTTCCAGTTATTGTTTACACGTCCTGAAGTGACCCCTTCATCTCAGAATCAATTAGTCTACTCAGACAATCTGCTCCTACATTGGCGCTTCCCTTAATGTAACGCAATTGAACTTGATATTGCTGAAGAAATAATGTCCATCTCATTAAACGTCCATTTGTCAATTTAGCTTGGGCCAAATAAGCAAGTGGTTGGTGGTCAGTTTCCAGAATAAACTTTCGCCCATACAGATAGAGCAGGAATTTAGAGATTCCAAAGATAATAGCTAGGCAGAATAATTACGCTCTGCTGGCAATAACTTTCTGCTACCATAAACAACCGGAAATAAGTTTCCATCGTGTTCCTGCAGTAAAACTGCACCAAGACCCCTGTCTGAAGCGTCAGTACGTAAGACAAAGTCCTTTGTCACGTCCGGTAGTCTCACTACGGCGTCTGACGTCAACATATCCTTCAACATTTGGAATGCTCTCTCACAAGCGTCTGTCCAAATAACCTTCGTCGGAGCCTTCTTCCGTGTCAAGTCAGTCAACGGGCTAGCAATAGCGCTGAAGTTTGCGACATACCTACGATAATAATCTGCAAGTCCTAAAGAAGATCGCACTTCTGTCTCCATAGTCGGACGTGCGGTGCTCCGAAGTTGATCGACTTTTTACTGTTTGGTGTTAATGTATCTTCACTGAGCGTGTGTCCTAGATGTGTCAGTCTCCGAAATCCGATGTGACATTTAGACGGTCGGGTAGTGATCCCTGTCTAAGTCGTTCCAGAACTTTTCTCAGTAAGACCATGTGTTATTCCCAAGTAGGTGTCACCAATAATAAATCGTCCATGAAATTTGAAACTCCGGTCCGTCTTAAAGGTTCTAGCAGTTTCCTCATCATTCGGGTGAAAATGCTGGGTGCATTCTGGACCTCGAACGGCATGACTACTCATTGGTATGTCCCATCTGGGGTTGCAAAGGCAAGTCTTGGACGGTCTTCCATACGAGCTGGAATTTGCCAATATCCCTTGGACAAGTCTATTTTAGAGAAATATTTGGCGTTGGTTACTCCGGCGAATATGGACTTGTCGACACAAAAGCGGTGATCACCATACTTCTTCTATACCAAAACAACCAGTGAACCATATGCAGATTCAGTTGGTTCAATGACCCTTAAGTCAAGCACAGTTCTAATTTCGTCCCATACAGTTTCTAACTTCGCATGAGGTAGTGGATAGGGTTTCAGTTTCACAGGCGTTTCATCCAGCAGCTTCAAACTGAACTCTTCCAAATCCGTCATGCCTAGTCTTCCTGTCAAGACGCTTGAGTAGTCGTGGAGTATCTCCTCCACCTCTTCACGTTGTTCTGACGTTAACGTTACCTCAAGGACGACGTCGAAGTAGGTTTCAACCCTCGTCAAAGGACAACTAGGAAGTACTTCAGCCACTCCTCTGTTGTCGTCGGGTTCTTCAGTCACAACTGTAGCAACCACGAACTCGGTGTCTCCCTTTCACGATAGCTTTTAAGAAGATTAACGTGGTACAACTTCTCTTTATCTCATACCCGGACACGATAATTCTGTCCACACTTCTTTTCCGTTACAACGAACGATCCCCTCCAGGATACTTGGAGTTTGTTGTCCTCCAATGGTAACAACAACAACACCTTGTCACCCACTTCAAACTTCCGTTCCTTCACCTTCTTGCTGTAGTACTTGGCTTGACGTCCCCGTGCGTTACAGATATTCTTCTGGGCCAAGTTGCGAACTTCCTCCAGTTTGTTACAGAGATCAACAACATACTGATACCTTTATCGTACTTCTTCGGATGCCTTTTCATTCGTCCACAGCTGTTTCAATACAGCCATGGGTCCTCTCACTGTCCTCCCATAAACTAGTTCGAAAGCTTGGGGGTACTTCATGGTACCCGAAAAGTATCGCGGGAAGGTATCGATCCCAGTCCTTGGGTCGACCTTCGCACAAGTTCTTCAGAGCTTGCTTCAACGTCCCATTAAAACGCCCTACTAGACCATTGCACTCTGGGTGATACGGGGTAGTAGTCAGGTGCCTAATGGAAAGTAACCGGTTCATTTCTTCCATCACCTGGCTAACAAACTGCGTCCCTTGGTCAGTTAGTATCTCTTCAGGAACACCAACTCTGGACCAAACTCCTAACAAAGCCTCGGCCACCGTAACTGAATCAATGTTCTTCAACATCACGGCCTCCGGGTATTGGGTAGTATAATCGACAATCGTTAACACCTAACGATTACCACTTTCCGACTCAGGCTTTATCGGACTTATCAAGACCATCGCCACCCTCGAGAAAGGTTTATCAATCAAAGGGGTGGTTCCTAGTGGTACTGGGCGATGTGAGGTCTTAGGTGCCACCCGCTGACACCTGTCACACGACAGACAAAACCTCCTCACATCACCATACACACCTGGCCAACAGAATTCCCTCACTAACCTATCTCTCGTCTTTTCCACGACTATGTGACTGCCACGTAAACTCTCATGTGCTAGCCTAAGCACTTCTTCTCTCTTGGATCGAGGTACAATCACTTACTTATACCTCTCGGATCCCTTCCGGGCGTATCGATACAAGATACCCCGTTTCAGCACGAACTCTACCTCACCGTCTGGCAAGTTCCGTACGGACTCCTCCTTTGCATACCCGGGTATCCTCTTAAGGGTAGAATCTTCCTCCTGAAGTCTCCTTAATTCACCAGGTAGAAAATTATCTATGGGCGAAGTTGATGGGTTTAGTCGTTTAGAAAAACCTTCAGTAAAATACTTTGATTGCAAATAATTTTAGTATCAGTTTGTAAAATTTTATTCTGGATTAATGGTAACATATTCGGCATTTAATTCCAAACTGCGGAAATTACATAATTGTGTGAAGTTGATTGACTATGGCGCACATTATATTTACGTGTATTTTATTTTGTATCTGGACCTGCGGCCTAATTTACTGAACAAAGTACATTATTATTATTATTATTATTATTATTATTATTATTATGTTTTTCATTACCCTAGTTGCAAGCTATTTGAAAATTTACGAAATTGTAGATGTTGGAGAACTCTAAATACTGTTCAAAAATGAAAGACGGATTATATTTATCACAATACACTGCTTACAATGGACTTATATAATTGGCGATGTCACTGTATTAATAGTGTGAATAGGAATATCACACTGTCACCTTTTGTTTTATTGACCTTTGACCTTGAAGCCTACAAATTGATAAGGTTTTGCATCTACTCAAGAACCAACCCACCTTTTGAGGTTTCATTAAAAAAAAATACAAACGAAACACTGATCGTTGGTATCACTACAATATCACATTTGATCAGAGGAATAATTAAAATTTGTTTTATAATTGTCAACAATAATATGTCTTGGTCAGAAACATGCACATTACAAACATTTCTCACAGAACAAGAGGACCAAGTGGTTCTGATATTGTTCGTCTTGCTTATGTCATTTAACAATTAACCAATTCACCAAGCACACGCATGTAAAAATAGAACCTGGGTAAACTATTTCGCAAACTTGTATCATGTTGATTGATCTATTTTGCTATATCCTGATAAAAGTTAGTTTTAAAGATAATTTCGTATTTGAGAAGCACAGTTTCTTGCTTATAATCGAATGCATACAAGATCTTGATGGTATGAACTCATTTGTTGAGTTTTATAGGAACTGTAATACAATATAGACTCTAGATCGGTAACAAGATTAGCCAATCAGATACAAGGTATTTCATTATTATGTACCGATCTCACTAATGAAATAGAAAAGCAAACTTCGACTGGAATTTGGTAAATAGAGTGCTAACAAGCTCAACCAATCAAATGCAAAACTACCTAAATAATATTTTGAATCGTGCTCCTAAGTAAACTCTTCCAGCGCCTTGACAATGTAAAACTGTTTATCAAGTTTGATCGAAGTCGGATAAGAAATAATATTGCAAGATTGCTATTGCTGACAAACTCAGCCAATCCGATGTAAGATCACATCAAATAATGTTTTTACCAAGTTTGCTTAAATTCCGTTGTAAAATATTATAAATATTTCATAATTATCTACATATATCTCGGTAGTAATAAAAATTATCTACATCTTGACGATACTAGGCTATTTATCAGGTTGTATTAAACTCGGATCATAAATATTATGTCGCAAGAGGTGGAAAGTAGTCAGTCATATGCAAGGTCGCCTCACCAATATGCACAGAACTTACATATTGGGAAATTTGCTATGATCTTGACGATTTAAGCATTCATTCAAAATTTAGTGAAACTCGGATCACAATTACATCATCGATATTGTGTCTCGCTCAGTATTGAATCCATGCAAGATCCTAATAAGCCCATATTTCGAGCTAGATCAAACTCGAATCAGAAATATGGCTTCAAGAATAGCAATAACTCCTTCAATCAGATTCAAGATCACCCTATGAATATGCATGCATCTCACTCATTATCAAACTGGTCCAAGATTTTGATATAGGGATATATTCCAAGTCAGTTAAAATCAGATCAGAAATATGGCTTCCATGGAGATATCAAACTCAGCCAATCAGATTGAAGGTCACCTGATTAGTACGAGTGACTCTGGCTCACTATCGAAGATCTTAAATATATAAACACATATTCCAAGTTTCGTCAAAATAGAACCATGAATAAGGCTGCCAGCATGGTAACAACGTTAGCCAATCATACGTAGGATTGCTTCATAAGTATGCATTTATTTCTCTCATTATTGAATCCATTCAAGATTAGGAAATAGAGACATCACAGGAGCAACAAGCTCAGTCAATAAAATCCAGGGTCATATAATTAGCACGCGTGAATTTCGCTTATTATGGAACTGGTCCAATAATTTTAAGATACGAGTTCCAAGTTTTATCAAATCGGATCAGAAATGTATTTCCTACATGAACCTATCAGCTTCAATGTCACCTCATTAATATGCATGAATCCAGCTTATTATCAAACTCGTCTCGGATTTTGATGACACAAAACTATATTCCAAAATCTGACTGAAATTGGAGATTTAAAAAAAATAGTGACTCCAGACTGATAACAAGTTCGTGTTTTGATACAAGGCCATGTTAACCGTCAGCGTCCGCTTGCATGTTCATCCATGCCCCAGATTACCCTTGATGTTAACTTTCTTACCTTCTTGTTATTTCAGTATTACTTCATCCGACCCTATTCGGGTTTGAAAAATTACTTTAATTTTCATTTCCTACACCGATGTGAAAAAAATAATTCATTGTTGTCGTTGTTTTGTTTGTTTGTTATTGTTGTTGCTTTTTTAAAAAAAAATATAAACTGTTTATGCATTTACGTCTCTTTTGATTTAATTATAGCAAATTTACTTTTCTCTGTCTTACTGGGAATTTGAACCCTTTGAATTATATCATTTCTATTTAACGTCATTGCAATATATGCTTACTGATTAAAACTTCATTATTATTCATTAGAATATTTTGTTTATTATTGTTTGTTTTTAATCAATCATTTCAGACAATAATTACTCTAATATTTATGAAAGTCGGACTTTTCGGACAAAGATATATCACACTCTTTATAGAAAGTGATGTTCTCTGGTTTTTGTTGGATAAGAAGAAGATTATGACGACGATGGTGTGCACCACATATAACTCTCGATCGATCGATCGATTAAATCGAACCGATAGGAGTGAGTTCTGTTATGTATGTGCGTATATTATTAATCCTGATGTCATTTAAAGTTCAATTTCATGAATATTATGTTATTTGGAGCAAAATAATTAATTAAGTATTTGCCTTGAACCATTGCCGTATTTATTTTGCAAATATGACGGAATTACCGTGGTACCTGGGTAAACTTTAATAATTCCAAAAGTGAAGAGAGCTATCTGTAAATATGCGTATAACAATTTTTCTCTAGTGATTAAAATTGACTGTGTATCACTAATGTTATGGCAAACCAATAGGCAGATATTCACTAGCGGTCCATCAGGTGGTTGTATTTGTTAATTTATTTTCTTTCTTTCTTCGTTTCTTCAGCCTGGTCTATCCATTAACACTAACAGAAACGTCGTACTAACTTCTACCTTTCTTACTTGACATAGTTCATGCGATTTACAAATAACATGATCTCGAGTGATTGCAATCACTTATTCTCATCACACGTTAATATTTCTCTCAAAGAACTGCATACATACTGTGTTCACTATTGACTTGCAGCAGTACAAAAACAGCAACATTTGTACCGATTTGTTCTGTATGTAGAATATAATGACAATTTCAGTATTTATTCTAACTTGTTGATTGATTTACTAATTAATTGATTGATTGATTGGTACGCACCAACACTCAAGGGTTGTATTGTGCCGAGGGTACTAGAGTAAAGAGTTTTGTAGAACGAGTGGAACGGACATCCAGTATGTATGAGCACTTTTCAATATTTTTTCATTTCTTTAAACAAATACAATAATCACAATTTTTAATTTTTTCTCTTTTCTTTAGCAAACCAAAACATGTTTAAATACAAAAATCATACAGCTAAGGACAGACAATATACTGAAATTAACGTGTCTCGTACGTGTCCAAGGAAATCCATACATCTAATTTGCGACTATAATTTTGTACTTTATGAAAAATATCATCAAGGAAACAAGATGAAAGCTCGTGAAATGTTTGCATTATGACATAGCTACAAGTCTGTGTAAAAGTAGATTAACATATTTCCTTTCTCCCAACTAAAAATCTTGATGAGAATGATAATGCAGCAAATGCAACGACTATTCCTTTTACGTTATGATTGCGAAGTAAAATGGTTTGAACAAAATAAATGTAAATAATGTAAAGTTAGTGGTATCTATAGTTAAGTTTTTTAATTGACATGGACAACACGTAGAATGATCATGATGATTTAGAATGATCACGAACATGCTTATATAATTTAGAGTGATCACGAACATGTTTATATGCTGTAGAGTGATCAACAACCTGTTTATATGCTTTAAAGTGATAATCAACCTGTTTATATGATTTCGAGTGATCACCAATATGCTTATATAATTTAGAGTGATCACCAACATGTTTATATGATTTAAAGTGATTACCAGTATGTTTATATGATTTAGAGTGATCACCAATATGTTTATATGCTGTAGAGTGATCACCAACATTCAATATGCTTTAAAGTGATAACCAACCTGTTTATATTATTTCGAGTGATCAATATGCGGTGTTGGCCTGGAAGCTGAACTTGATTTAAAATTAGTAAACAAAGTTCTATTTTATCTTGAAATGATTGGTTGTTGTCAAGGTCATGATGGGACTACGTGGGTTAAGAAGTAAGCACATTTCTTTTAGTATTCTGGGAATAAAATCATTGGTCTAATCAAGGCCATATTCTGTGTACGTGATATAAACATGATCACGTGACCCCCCTCTGATTTCGCAACTTGGGGGAATTTCGAAGTTGCGTCTTATGATACAATATAACCTTTGTTTGAGAGAGAGAGAGAGGGAGAGAGAGCAGTTTTGGGGGCTTTTCACACTGATGTCAAGTTAATTTGTTGTAGCCAGATCTTGAGCTTTAATTTTCTTCACATCATTTGGATTTCGAAAGGATTAATTCTTTATTCTTTGGAAATATTTTGAGGAGTACTTACACAGAAATGTTGGAAAGACATTGCTTACAAATTTAATTTGGATTTCTAACACCGGAGTGCCATTATTTGTATTTCTACAAAGAACTGTAGATAAGCACAGTACTGACTACAGCATACTTGATCGTCATCCATCTTGGATTTTTCATCAGGATTCGAACTTGAAATTATTAGAACATTTATTACATGGACTTTAGCAATTTAATTAATGGATTACTCTTAGATTATTTTTGGATTTGATTCTTGAAACCGTAAGTTCTTTTCCTTTTTAATTTGTACAGAATTTTCCAGGAAAATAAATTGTTTGTTAAATTTTAAAAAGCTTGTTGTTTTTACTCTTTCTGTGTTACTGTTTATTCGAGCCTAAACACTTAACAGCTTATATAATTTAGAGTGATCACCAACACGTTTATATGATTTAAAGTGATTACCAGTACGTTTATACGGTTGAAAGTGATAACAACATGTTTATAGATTTAGAGTGATCAACAACATGTTTATGTGATTTAGCGTGATCACCAATATGTGTAAACAATTTAGAATGATCGAAGTCGAATAAGAAATACAAGTATGTCTATTTGATTCCAATGACGGTTTTGTCACAAGTTGGAAGATATTATGAACATTTCTCTGAAAGTTGGAAAGCGTTACAATATTGTTTAAATAACCATCCAAGCTAGGTGAGTGGATAACACATAGTAATTACAATTTCAAATTTACGGTGTATAACTTTGATCACAAATCTAAGTGTATTCATGTTTGTTTTTTATTTCTTATTTTGAACTTTTGAACTTTTCGATTTTTTGTCCGTTTCGGGTCGTGACTTTTAGATCCCATCTCCAGGATATCAACTGGACGGTACGAAAACGAATAAAACCGATTCACGGATTGAATGCAAAATTAGCAGCATTCGCACTCGACTGAACAGAAAAATGGCATTCGACCGATGAAATTACGCGTTGTATTGCATTCGATCTATCGACAAGATACACCAGGCGGTATTTCTTTGTGTCACGGTCAAGATCGAATGAAGTACAACTCGGCCGAATACGGGTTATCACGTGTTGCCTACTAAAAGGAAATTGTTTTGGCATTGTTTCTATGAGTTCTTTTATGTGGAGGCAAGGGTAAGAAAAATGAAATAAGTAGCCAATATGAAAAGGAGCTTAGCATCTATACTTGAAACAGGCCGAGACTTAAGTCTGAATTTCTACACAGAGCGAGAGCGGGTTGGGAGCGGGAGGGGCTTATCTAGTAATTTGGCACCAACAAAGAAATATAAAATATCTCCAACCTCTTGCAGAGTCCACGTACACAAAAAGCACACGATATAATTGAAGCTCTGAGTCGTGTCAAATGGTATTTATGAGTTGAAGAAACCGAAATCTCGGGTTGCTAGTATTAAAGATATAGTGTACTAGTGTCAATGCTGATACGTAGGCATGTTATGTACTAATTTGGTACGGCAACCTTAATAGATAAGTCACGACGTACACATGTGACATGTTCGAGATAACATTCAGGAAAGCTTCTTGGTAAGAATAGGACTGTAGTAAGTATCACTTTTTCATATAAGAAATCAGTTGCTTTGAGATAGGTAAGTACATAGATAAGCATATATATACAAGAATCTTTGCTGTCATATATACAGGTCTTTTTAAGTTAAGACAACATTCAAGTGATAAAAAATTTCACAAATTAATTCTGCTTTAACAGATATTTTGTCCATATAAGTATTTCGCTGTAAGTTCCATTTTAATATAGTTCACATAAAACTATTTTCAGAGAAGGCCTTTTGATGTGAAGCAACTCTCCAGGGCAAGATGACGTCGACTTGTAAGAGTATCTTATAATTTTTACTCTCTTTTAAAGCACGCGTCATAAGATACATACTGTATAGTAATAATACTTTAAAGAAAAAAGACAAAACTAAAACCAAGACGATATATTTAGTGATTTAGATTTAAGTATATTTTAGAAACTAATAAAGTAAAGCGTGACTTTGTTATTCTGTGTAAAAGACACCATAAGAACTGCTTCAATATAAATCAATCTTTTAGTGATTAGTAGAGCACATTTTGTGAATTGTAGACAAATTAGTAACTTACTGAATTAACACTGCAAATTATAACCATAATAGGGGTATTGCATTCAGTTAATGACTCACTACAAGACCAATACAAAATGCCCAAAAATTACATTGCTCTTGAATGTATAGATCAGATATACTATGAAGACAATCGGCTAAGCTAGTCTTAAAGGAAGCACATGGAATGCTGAAATATCGCCTGAAATGAAACAGGTGTTTTTACTAGAGGTGCGCGCTATTGCCCGCATACCGGTGTACCGCAGTATTTTTTCCGTACCACAGTACTTTTCCCCTATACTTCAGTAGTTTCCGTAAGTAAGGAATGTACGGAAATTCTCGAGTAATCTTGTTAGGAATTATGTGATATTACCAGCTTGCTTTCATTTTACATAACAAAACAACCGTAACAAATATTTGTTTTAATAAAATAAAGTTGTGTTTTGTGAGAAATTAATATTAAATATTACAAATATAATTATATTGATGAGCCTTTTATGATCAGTTTGACAAATGTCATGTACGCCAACTGGCTGGCCAAATGGCTTGTGTTGAATGATATTTGGGCCAAATCCCAATTATCAGAACCTGGGGGTGGGGTGCAGATGTCATTTGTTAGCTACTTAGTATGTTTAATATGTAAAGTCAATATACTGCTTTGTAAGACTGCGAATTATCCTTTGATTTTCAGGACAGCAATTGTTGTTTCTGTTTAAAATTTAAGTAATTCTTCAAGTCACTAAATATATTTTCAGTTGTTGAGTCAATGTGCTTTATCATTTCTGAGACTCTCTGATAATTATCTTGCCCGGGTGTTGACATCCAACTTAACAGTTTCCCTCTTATTATTTCAATAATATAGCTAATAAATTTCAGGTTTCAGTGTCAGCACTTGCTATTCTTTTCAAGAACAACTCTGATGACAGAACAATTTCTTTTGCAGTGTATCAGATATAGTGAAAACTTAATCATCTCGTTTTAGATACAGATTTTTAGATGACAACTTATGTAACAATTAACACAGGCACAGTGTAGTCATCGATTATAATTGTTATGTATATTTAATTTGCATTGTTTGATAGTTAGGTTGTTTTATTTAAAATTGCATATATGCTATTGTAATGTAACATTGTATATCGGACCTAACCGTGTCCAAAATCAAGTTTATTTTATACCTGACCTGAATTATTGATTTTTTAAATTTTTTAGTATATAAACAACTAATACATAGCTAAATCATTCCCTGTGTGTATGGGTTTAATATCAGGATCATTATTAATAGAAGTAAATATCTTTATTTCGGTCTTGGTCAAAGTTATTGGAATTCCCCTACAATTTACCTGGCGAACCTGACATTGCCCGGGTTATATATTACAATTTTAATTGTAGATTTCTAATTATAACTAAGATTTTATATTGTAAAGATTATGAATCTTCTAGAAGGTTATTTTCCATTGGATAATGTTTTTGGTTTTTTAGAAGTTACTGATTGTGACCTGATGTCAAGTAGAAGACTGTATACTCTTGTTACTGGAAAAAAATTCATTCGTGCTTAAAATCTAGCAGAATCAATTTGTATTATTGTTGTGTCCAGAAGTTCTATTGGATTGGAAATTTATCTTTAAAAATTATTTAGTTCAAATGATTATTTTTTCTGGAAAAATAGAGGGGTAGAACTATCTCACGGTGTTTCAACAAAAGGCTGTTGGTACAACAACACAATACAGACTGTCACAGGCACACCAACACCTCCAGCTTTGGATATCATTTGGATTTATACTATTGTTCATTCAGAACTTTAAATTATTAGAACTTGTGCCTGTAATTCTAGAATTATTCTGAGATTTGATTCGCATTAAAGTAAGTTTTATTTTAATTTATTTTCACTTTATATTAATGGGAAATATATTATTTGTTGAAATTTATTAAGCTTGTTGCTTTTCGCTCTTCTCTGTTACTTATTTTAAGAGCATTGACCCGTAATATAATGTACTAATCATTCAATTTTCGGACGGTGGTTGCTGCGATTTTCTTATGAACTGAGCTATCTTCTTTTATCGCAAAATAATTAATTTTATTTAAAATAATAAAATAGCTATAACTTGGTGATATTTTGCTATAAATCAACCTACGATATCTTGTTCCAGCTTTTAACCGACGTAAATTTAAAATAAAATCTCAGTTCCTGCACCAGAACATAACATATTCTGTTGTACGTATCGCGGTATAATACCTAGGTATACCACAGTTAACAATGTTTCGTGGTACCCAGCTCTAGTTATTACAGCAACAGTAACTGACAAGCGCAACGCATAGAAAAAGAATTGACAATTTATTGTTGCCGTCGATGATGTACATTGTGAAATTGTTTCTATGAGCGATTTTAACATCTGAGTTTTGTTTCAAACATCAAACATCTATCGTGTATTCGTTGTTACCATTGTAGTCATTCCTTCTGTGTTTATTTCCATGATATTTAATAGAAACCATTATGATTTAAGATATTTCTTGGTTTATTTGTTATTCGTCAAGTAAACGATATTGTTTCTCAGTTCATCAGAATTTTGTAAATCTCAAGAGCACTTCCTGTAGTAAATGTTTCAATTTCTTCCATTGTTTACAACGCATATTCTTTAATTTCTTTAAGTACTGGATATCTGTATTTTTCCTGATTGCCTTTGTTGAATCTATCTTGCACTCGCTAATGATGATTATAATAAAGTCATTGCTGTTGATTTCATTGACATGATCAATTTGCTTATCATGTCTTCAATCCCGCTGAACTTATTAATGGCAGAAATCCGTAATTTCGTCATGCTTTAAACTTGTATTCTAAATATTTATTTACCTGGAACTTGTTGCAGGAAAACTAATAATGCTGCGCCAAGCCGTTCAAGAGCCAAAAGAACAATTACACCAGTAGCTATTCCTGCAGAAACTAACCCATCATATAATGTTCCCATACCACGTGATATTAAATTCTTTCTAAGCCATTCCCACTTCTAAATTTTGTATGGTGCTTCGTATTTCTTTTTCTTACATCTTAAGTGTTCGATCTCTTTAACCCAACCATGTTCAACCCAGTTAATGTTTGCAGTCTAAAATTATGAACTTTATGTATCGGTAATGTATATTAGGGAGGTGTTTTATCCATGACACTTATTTATTTGTATATTAACGAAATTGATGGCCTTTACCTTGCCTTAGGAATGTTAATGGGTTTACTTTTGAATTTAGAAATCCGGTCCTTAGAATCAGAGGTACTCATGAATTGAGTAACACTTCATCGTTTAAAAGTCAATCTGTTGACCGTTATTAAACTGTAAACTTACTTTAATAAGCTGGAATAATTAGCTTTACAAATTCTTGAATATCAATCAATTCTAAACTTCAGTAGCTTTTCCAAAATGCAATTGCAAGAGCAGAGTCTAACTTTGCATGGTAAAGTGTGTTTATCCTGTTTTGTTTAAATTGACGTTTGTCACAAAGTATATGTTTAAATATGTCAAAACATATTACAACGTCAGTTTTATCTTTTAATCTTTGCATTAAAAGTTTGCAAGATAAAAATATATATTGACTAAGTGAAAATGGAATAAATAATTTTATATGATCTCATTATATATGCTCAACACCTTTTGTCATCTGAAAAAAGTATTTAGGCACACGCTGTGTACAGCAATGAGAGCAAGGTTATGTGCAGTATGGTAAGCAGAGTTAATAAGGTTGCATGTTTTGCTAGCCCTCTGCCAGTAAATCAAATTCACGATATTTATAATCTGACAAAAGTAAACTATTTCTGGATTTGGTTTGTACAAAGAGCAAGCTTTGCCATTGTATTCAAGCAAAGACATGTAAAGCTGAAGCTAGTAGTCTCGTATGTTTGTTAATTTTGTTTGTCTCTAACAAATGTTTTGTACAGGTTTTTCCATTTCTTCAGCTTTAAAAGCAGAAACAACATTGCCTTTGGAAAAACAAATAAGGTACCCAAACAGCGACTCCACCACCTATCAAATAATTCATCGTGCTGTATTAAACTTGTATAGTTCCTTTCATCATGAAGCATTAAGTTTTGCACAGTCTTCGACATTTTAGATTATTTTCTTGTTATATCTTTGAACGTTTATCTTTGTTTTCTTAAACTCATGTGAATATTTTGTTATGTTGTCTGCAAATGTAAAGCCTGTATAGATATTTCGGCGTTTATGAAGCAACATTTTCAGCAGTTTTGCGAACCTTGTTTTCTTTGATCTTCACGGTCTTCGATTTGAAAAGCAACGAAAGTTGAAAAATGGACTCTACATAATTTCCAAATATTAAGTATTTATTTATAAGTCAATCAGCAAAGAAATCAGAAAAGAAACAGTATGATCAAATAGAGCTATTTAGCAAACGTTGAAAATTAGAAATCACAATTAGTTGAACTTCTAGCTCCTTTGGAGAGAAGATTATCACAGACAGTGTTTAAAAGATTATTACGAAGTTAAACAAATTGTCAGAAAGAAAGAAACAGCTATGTAACGACAAGAGTGTGACAATGTCTCCCATATACATTGCAATAGGCTGTATTATCTGTAGTTCAGTCTACTGATAACACCGAGAAAGGTCAATTTCTGGTAGTGGAGAAGGTATTGATCCATAGGAGGCATGACAAAACTGAAAAAGGCATAATAAAAATAGGTAATTGCTTGTTTGATTTAGTGAAAAGTACCATTCAAATTGCTTGGAATAATTTATATGCAACAAGCTGCTTTCTTAGGAGAATAACCAATTGTTTCTCTCCTTTCTAAACATGCTATTTTACTTGCAATGCCGTTGTTTGTATGTTTTTGTGGGCTCTTGTTGTTGTATATGTGATCAAAGACAAGCACATGGCTTCAAAGGGATACAAATGGGCGAATCTAATTACTATTGATGAATCTTGCTCTTCTCCTGCGCAGTAGGCCAAAAATCACAAACTATTTCAGCAAGTACACTATAACAACTATGACCACCATTATCATCAACATAGATGATCGATTTTTTAATGGACAGTATTTTTTTCTTGGTATTTCAAAATTGGACCTTATCACACGTACGCTTCGTTGCGCAACTTCATGATTGTCACGTATCATCTGAAGGATCGACAGGTAGATATTAAGATAGGACCGTCATATATATAATCCATCTCCTCCACATATCCTTTGCTCACTTTGCCTTTATGTTTATACTGTTATATTTTTTTTCTAATGTCGCGTATTCTTTGTTTGCCCGTGGAATAGCTTTTTAAACTGTATCTGTATTAATAATAGGGTTTAATTTAAATTTAAACGAATATTAGTGTTATATCCAATAATACTACCCATTTTTAAAACACCCCAGATTTACCAAAACATACTTTCGCCACCAGCAGCATAATCTAATTTCACGTATGATTTTGGTATATAGTCATGGAATTTGTCATAATGTCTTCATCTGAGTCGAATTATACTTGCCAAATATCAATAGCTTCATTGCCATTTCAGCACTGTGTGCTACTCTGTGATAACATTTTGTAGCTTCATTGCCATTTCAGCACTGTGTGCTACTCTGTGATAACATTTTGATCTTATGCACACTTTATATCTCCGGAATGAACGTTTGCCATTTCCCTTATCAGTTTTTCTCTGTTGCAATTGCTTAAATGCAATACCGATTAACCGTTCATTATTTTAGTCCTTGGTATTTAATTTTTTTCCAACTTTGCATGTCCTATTCTTTATATAGCACTAAGAATTGATGGTAAAAGA